>OX403616.1:36300952-37500952 GCA_948107695.1 Meliscaeva auricollis | reverse complement strand
TTTTTTTACTATGTCATTTTTTATCCAATATTAGATTTTTTTACAGTCTTAAAAAAAAAAAATACACACTTTTTAAAAATTTCCACTTTTGCAATAACACTTCAAGACCGTTTTAAGCACTATTCTGATTAAAAAAAATTGTATTTATAACTCTTTTTTTTTCTGTCCTACGTCTGAAAAATCGAATGAGATATCATATATTAAAATCTGATAAAAAAATGTGGCCGATACGATTTTTTTAAAGATGTCAATTTTTATTTTTAGAACATGTTTTTTACCTATTAGTCCAAGCGGCGAGCGTCGGATTTCTTAGCTTATAAGAGGTTATATAGATTTAAATTGGTGTCAAATGAAAGATAAGTTGATACTGAAAATAAAAATATAGGGTTGCCACTTTTAAAAAGGGTGCATCAATGTGGCAACCCTGTTTGAACAGTAAAAAGTTTATTGGAAAAGGGAAATATTAGTAATGACAAACAAAAGATTAATATAAGTACATAATAATAATAAATAATGTTAAGGGCGTACAGCTGAGAGTGTGGCAACCCTATTCGAATTAAAAACACACCCAAATAATTCTTATTTAAACAAAAAAAGTATCAATTTTTGTTGAGTTAAAAGCTAAGATGTACATTAATTTTAGCCCGAACTCTTCTCTATCTAAAAATGTTGGATGTCATCTCTTAAAAGAAGGTAAGACACACCGCACCCTATTTGAATGCAGAAAATAACGAGAAACACTTTTTTTCAGCCAAAATGCACAATATGACTGAGTTAAAAGCCGCATTGTTTGGGTAGAAGAAACACCAATCTAAAATTTGATGTGTATTTCAAATTTTATTTCTGTCAAATATCGTGCTTATAGTGGAGTGGAGTAGAGTTAAAAATAGAATTTTTTTTAATCAGGATATTGCTTAAAACGGTCTTGAATGCTTAAAAAGTAGGAAAAAAATATGTATTTTTGAGATTTAATCCAAAAAATCTACAAGAAGTTTTGAAGTGTAATTGCAAAAGTGTAATTGCAAAAAGTGCTTTTTTTTTTCTTTTCAAAACTTGAAAAAAAAACTAATATTGGATAAAAAATGACCTAGTGAAAAATTTTTGAAACATGGGAAACTTCAAAAACATTTTTTTGGCCATAAGTTAAGATTTTGAGGATGTATGGAAATTTTCAAATGTCATAATGTGATCTCCTCAGTCATATCTAAAACCTCTGATAGGTCATTTCAAAAGTAATTGCATTTAATTTTTTTTGTAGCACAGTGTAATTGACACAATTTTAACTAGGTACTAGGAACTGCAGCTGTTGCAGTTCAAGTTGGAAAAAATATTAAATTGGTAAAGAATTTTTTTCTCAATCTAAGATGATTATTTCCTCATAAGATCCTACTTAGTTACATTTAATCAAAGTTGAGCAATTGATTTTATATTTTATAAACAAAATATATGCATTTCTTGGTTTTATTTAATTCTTGTTTATTTATATAGTAATTCATTTTGAAAATGTAGGTACAACTTAAGAGTTCTAATCATAATTTCCATGTTTGTCTCAAATCAATTTTATAGAAAAGCAATTTATTCGTATAAGGTTTTTGAAGGTATGTATTTTAAATTTGTGCATAGTTATACCTTAGAAAACATCTTCCATAAGCCTGAATGGTCCAATTATTGTATATTTGCCGAAATATGTGGGTGATTAATAAAACCTTCAAGCAAGTTGCCAAATTTCTTCAAAACATATGGGCCTAACACTGAATATATTTTTAATAAAGTTTCAAATGTCCTGCATGAGTAGGCTCAATATAGTGAAAATCGAAATTATTGTTTTCATTAAGCTCTGCCCACAGATGTGGTCAATGTCTACAATAACGATGTTAATGATAATTTCATGAACTTTAAGAAGAGTAGGTACACACAAAACTATCAGAACATGTAAATTGACTTTAATTTTGTATTTTGTAAGGCAAGGAGTATTTATATTTACAATACTGTGAATAAGATTATTTTAAAAAGGTATTTTTTTTCGTATTTTGTTCTTCTACGAGTATCACTTTTATTTCATATTTTGTATAATTTTAATGCTACTTACTTAGGCCCTCAGACCTTAAAAAGTCCGTTGTGATCCCCTTAGGGGGCATAGGGCCTCCACTACTCCTACGCGCCATCGTGTACGGTTTCTGGAAATATAACGTAGTTCTCTCCAACTCTTCCCCAGCTGTGCAGATTCACTTTCGACTATCCTGCGCCATGTGCTTCTCGGCCAACCCAACCCTCTACCTGCCTGTGTGAGTGGGTTCCATTGCATCGCTTGGCCAGCAATGCAATCGTTGCCTTTTCGAAGCGTATGACCAATCCACTGCCACTTACGTCTGCGAATAGTACTGTCAATGGATTCTTGACCAGTTCTTCTATAAAGTTCTTCATCAAAAAATCCTTAAGATGTTTCGTAGACACCTATTCACGAACGATTGCAGCTTGCTTGTGACAGTTGTTAAGATTTTAAAAGTGCTGCACCCATACAGAAGCACGGATTCAACATTGGAGCGGAACAGTCTCAGCTTGGTCTTTAAGCTTATAGCGTTATTTCTCCATATTTTGGACAGCATTCCTAAAGCAGCCTTTGCTTTTTTGATACGGCTGTTGACATCTTGTTTGGTTCCGTCTTTGGTAGAGACAAAACTCCCAAGATATTGAAAGTCTTCTACTTTCTCTACCGGTTGTCCAGAAATATTGACTTGAACAGATGAGTTACTTCCGAGGCTGATCATTTTTGTTTTTACCGTGTTAATTTTTAGCCCCACGATTTCTGCTTCTCCCTCCACTCTTGTTGTCATTTGATGGAGATCCATGATCCTATGAGAAAGTAAGAATACGTGCGTCGTCCGCGTTTTAAAATGTTTTAGTTGGGATGTCAGACCACATTGAATTCCACCATTTCCGTTTAACAGGGCTGCACGCAGCACATCACATATCACTAGAAGGAAAAGTATTGGCGACAGTATGCAACCCTGTCTGACTCCACAATGGACTTCGAATTCATCCGACAACCTTCCTCTATGTAAAACGTGACATTTGCATCCATCGTAGGTTGCTTTAATAATAGCGATTAACTTATCTAGAATGCCTCTCCTGCGTAAGGCAATCCAAATAAATTCTCTGTTAACACTATCAAACGCTTTTTCAAAATCAATGAACAGCAGGTGAAGTGGTGATCGATATTCGACGCACTGTTCAATAATAATCCGCTAGGTGTTAATGTGGTCAACACAGGATGAACCAGTGCGGAAACCTGCTTGTTCGGCGTCGAGTGTGTCTTCTAGATGTTCTTTTATTCGCTCTAATATAATTTTTGCTGCTATCTTGGCAACCGCAGGCAGAACGCAAATCCCTCTCCAGTTTTCACACTGCATCAAATCTCCTTTCTTCGGTAGCTTGACGATTATTCCCCTTTTCTATTCCTCCGGGAAGCACTCAGAGTTCCAGGCTCTCGTTATGAGTGGATGCAGTAGCTCAGTGGATGTCGTTGGTGCTGATTGTAAGAGCTCTGCAGAAATACCATCAAGTCCTACCGCCTTGTTGTTCTTCAGTGTTTTAATTGCGGCAGTTATCTCTTCTCTACTGGGAGGTGTGGTGCGGATTCGGGCATTTGTTGCTACGGACGGGTCATCAGGTATTGGATGCGCATCGCTGGCGAACACACTGTTTAAAACCGAAGCGAAGTGTTCCTTCCACCAGGTGTTGTTTGGAGCATTGTACTCCAGTAAGCTCCTTGGTGATTCTATAAACAGTTCTGCTGTCACACCGATTTGCGGCCTCTTCTGCTTCTTCAGCTAATGCGTTGATGTAGTTACGCTTGTCACGTCTCACGCTACGGTAAACATCTCTCATCTTCATGCGATATGTGGATTCTAGCTCGCTTCTCTCTGCTGCTTGAGTAGCTGCGATGCGAGCTCGCAGTTGTTTTCTTTCGTCGATCTTATCCCAGGTTTCTGCGGATAGCCAAGCACTATTTCTTCCTTGTGCCCGACCGACTATTCCTTCACCACCGGTTATGAACACATTTTTCACAGCACACCATTGGTCTTCAATGGAGGTAGGTTCACTGCTGCTGATTGTTCTCAGTCCTTGGGAAGATGGTCCCCTAGTTGTTGGCGAACTACGGGGTCCTTTAGTCTGTCGGTATTAAACCTGCTTGGGGTCTCCGAATTGCAGCTGTGCGTAGTTTTACGAGAGCTATGTCTGCCCCTCTTCTGTTCCTGACGTCCAGGAGACTTCTAAAACGTCAATCAATTTGATGAAGGTTGCCTGCCTATCGTTGGACACCCAGCTTATTTTGTGGCACGTCGTGTGTTCAAACATGGTGCCACCAATTATAAGACGGTTGACATTGCAGAAATCCGCGAAACGTCCGCCGTTGTCGTTACAATCGCCAACGCCATGTTTTCCCATGACATGCCTCAGTCCTTCGTTGTTATTGCCAACTTTGGCATTCAGATCTCCCATGACCATTATGATTTCTCCGCGAGGTGTATTTTTGTAAGCAGCACACAGCTGGTTATAAAGGGCGTCCTTTACTTCAGGTAGTGAGGTATTTGTTGGGGCGTAACACTGTTTGATGGTGACGCGACTTACTCTAGTCCGAAACCTTGCCTTTAGTATCCTGTCTCGAAGAGGCTCCCATGAAATCACGCTATTGTTCGCAGTTTTGGTAAGTAGCAGCCCAACACCTGATTCCCGGACACTTCCGGGCTCTTTTCCGGAGTAGAGTAGTACAGTGTTACGATTTCATCATCATCATCATCATCATCGGCTCGACAACCGGGGTCCGGTCCTGGCCTCTTTCAACAAGTCTCTCCACCTATCCCGGTCTCGAGCCAGCGCCATCCAGTTGCGCACCCCAAGGCTTTGGGCGTCCTGGTCTACGCCATCTCTCCAGCGCAAGCATGGTCTACCACGCTGCCGTCTACCATAGAATGTACCGCAAAAGACTTTCCGAGCAGGTTCCTCTTCGCTCATACGAGCTAGGTGCCCTCCCCACCGGAGTCTACCGAGCTTAATTTTTGTCACTATGTCTGCTTCAAGGTAGATTGCGTACAACTCATGATTGTACCGTCTCCGGAATCGTCCTTCCTCACATATGGGGCCAACAATTCTCCGTAAGACTTTTCTCTCGAACGCGGCTAAGAGGTCACAGTGCCTTTTGATAAGCACCCAAGTCTCGGATCCATACATGAGTACTGGCAGGACCATGGTCCTGTACAGCAGCAGTTTTGAAGTTATGGTTAGATTTCTGGATTTGAATAGCTTTGACAGACTGTAGTAGGCTCTGTTGGATTTGAGAAGCCGCCCGCGTATTTCTTCTTCTATGTTGTTATCGGCCGCTACTGTTGACCCAAGGTATTTAAAGGATTGCACCACTTCAAATTCGTGCTCCGCTACCTTGATTGTTTGACCAACTGTTCTTCTCGCATTCGACGCCACCATGTACTTTGTTTTACCTTCACTAATGTGCAGCCCCAGATTTTGTGCCGCCTGTTCGATCTGGATGAAGGAATCGTGTACAGCTGGTTCGGTTCTTCCGATGATGTCGATGTCGTCTGCGTAAGCCAGTATCTGGCTGGACCTGTTGACGATGGTCCCTCTTGTTGCCGTGCCAGAGTCACGGATTGCTTTCTCCAACGCCAGGTTGAAGAGGAGGCAGGCCAAACCATCCCCTTGTCGGAGTCCATTAAAGATGTTGATTGGTCTGGATAGCAATCCGGCTATTTTAACTTGGCTTGTTACGTTGGTCATGGTCAACCTACATAGTCGTGTCAATTTATTTGGGATGCCGAATTCTCTCATGGCTTTGTAAAGTTCTACCCTGGCTATGCTATCATAGGCGGCTTTAAAGTCTATAAATAGATGGTATGTTGGGATGTTAAGTTCTAGACATTTTTCCATCGCCTGCCTAAGGGTAAAAATCTGATCAGTTGTTGATTTGCCTGGAATGAAACCACACTGATAGTTTCCGATGATGGTTTTAGCGTATGGGGCTATCCGGTCTTGTAGGATAGAGGAGAGTATCTTATAGGCGGTACTCAACAACGTGATACCTCTATAATTGCTGCACGTTGTGACATCTCCCTTCTTATGTATGGGGCATATAATACCTTTTCGCCAATCTTCTGGCATTTCTTCATGCTCCCATACGTGCACTATGATGTCATGAATTGCTTGTCGTAAGGCTGGCCCGCCGTGGTGGAATAATTCGGCTGGTATGCCATCGGCTCCCGGGGCTTTGTTTTTCTTGAGCCGTCCTATAGCCTTCTCAACGTCTTCTATGCTTGGTGGCGGTAGCATAGGGTGTTCATCTTGAAGTAGTGGAGCCTCCACTTCTGCTGTGAGCTGACCATTTAGCAATTCATTAAAGTACACTTCCCATCGCTCCAGTATGCTTTGTGGATCGGTGATCAGATTTCCCTCTCCGTCCTTGCAGTATGTGCAGCGTGGTGTGTACTGCGTCATGTTTCGGACGGATTGGTAGAACTTCCGCGCCTGGTGCGGACCTCGCTCTCGGCTGCTCTCTATTTCACAGATTAGGTTCTTCTTCCAGGCTGATTTTTTCTGTCTGTGAAGCCGTTTTTCTATTCTTCTGAGCTCTTTATATTCCTCTTCGCGTGCCCGCGTTCTATGAGATTGTTGCATTGCTCGGTACGCAACATTCTTACGTTCAGTCGCTAGCTTGCATTCATCATCAAACCAGTCGTTCCGATTTCTACGACTGCTGCCTAAGATGGAGTTGGCAGTACTAATGACAGTGTTCTTAAGGCGTGTCCACTTCTCATTTACGCCCAGCATACTGGCTCCAGGACTTACTCTCCCTAAATCAAGTGATTCTAGGGCGAGTCCTAACGCATTACCAAAGGTGTTACTGGTGTTTTCGTTGCGTAGGGCAGCCGTGTTGATTCGAACCTGATCGGCGGATGCAATGCGTCTCCGCAAGGCAATCCGCCCTCGGAAAACCATACCAACAAGATAGTGATCCGAGTCGATATTGGCACCTCGGCACGTTCGTACGGTCATCAAGTTCGAGTAGTGGCGACAGTGTTACGATTTGGGGATTTATATTTGCCCGAGCCCAACCACCGAACTTCGCTTATTTCTAAAATGTCCAAATCGTATCGCATGAACTCTCGTTCATGTTGGATGAATCTGGAATTTTGGGGCCCTTCTTTACCATTGTCGAGAAGGGTACATACATTCCAGAAACCAATCTTTGACCGGGTACAATAGCCAAAAGTCGTCATCGTTAAATCAGTCCTTATCCGAGGCGTAGTGTCGGTTTCGTTAGCGGGATTTACTTCAGCTACGAAGAGTGATAGCCTCCGTAACCTATCTTAGAAAGCTAGGAACTTTTGTATTATAGTGTTCTTAGTTTCTTTCGTTCAACACTCGCGCTTATAAGTTTAGCAAGTCAAGTCCGGTTGGACAAGACCAGTATCCGGTGGTTACCACGAGGAGGTAAAATAAGCACAATTGATTTGTAGAAAAAGTTGCGGATCACTGGAGCCACCAAGTTGGCCCGGTCAGTGCCTACCCGATCTCTACACACCCAACCACCAAATTTTTATGCTACCCATTGCTTAGTAAGTATTTTGTTTTCCCAAGCTTAAATTCTGATTATTGACTTGGAAATAAATTTCCCACAGCATACTAGTTGTAATGTTTTATTACTTTGCTTATACATTTATTCATACCCCTAAATATAGAAAATACAAATATGGGAGTTCGTAGTTCGGAGTAGGTAAAGTGCACCTACTGTTTGTATAAAACTATGTTTCAAAATTATATGACTCGTTCATTTTGATGCCAAAGTAAACATTTGAGAATAGTCTTAGCCCAATGAAAATTTGATTCCTTTATTACTTTTAAGTAGATACCAGGTACATAAAGGATCGGTGAAAATTTAAATTAGAAAGCAATACCAATCAAAATATATATTTTCGATTTCTAAAACATATTAATGTCTATAGAGAAAATATTTTGCTATAATTTAAAAGGAATATTTTGTTATCTGGAAATAAAATTATGATCAAATTCTTTATTCTATAAGTAAAGGGTGATTTTTTAGCTGGTTTGGTTTTGGCAACACTGGTTTTGACAGCTGACGTGTGTTTAGTACCTTGGGTCACTGTCAAACAGCTTCAGTTTGGTTTGCAATTTAACCATGGATCGTCTTACAAATGAACAGCGCTTGCAAATTATTGAATTTTACTATCAAAATTCGTGCTCGGTTCGAAATGTGCGCACTGCTTCCATTTTATGGTCGGCATTCTCGACCTTCTGAGCAGTCTATTCGGAAGATTGTGACCAAATTTCGCACCAAATTTACTTTGTTGGACATTAAACCACCAACACGTTTACGTACTGTGCTAGTGAAGAAAATATTGCGGCCGTATCAGCTAGTATGACAGAAGACCGCGAAATGTCGATTCGGCGCCGTTCCCAGCAGTTAGGCCTTTGTTACAGCACTACGTGGAAAATTTTGCGGAAGGATTTGGGCGTAAAGCCTTTTAAGATACAGCTGGTGCAAGAACTAAAGCCAGCCGACCTACCACAACGCCGAATTTTTGGTGAATGGGCTCTTGGAAAGCTGGCCGAGGATCCGCTTTTTTATCGAAAAATGTCCGAATGCACCCCGAAAAAGCCACTGTTTGGTGCGGTTTATGAGCCGGCGGCATCATTGGGCCATATTTCTTCAAAGATGATGCGAATCGCAGCGTTACTGTCAATGGTGAACGCTACCGAGCGATGATAACAAACTTTTTTTGCCCGAAATGGAAGTTCTTGACTTGCATGATATGTGGTTTCAACAAGACGGTGCCACATGCCACACAGCACGCGAAACAATGGCGCAATTGCGAGGAGAGTTTGGTGAACAGTTAATTTCACGTTTCGGGCCGGTCAATTGGCCGCCTAGATCGTGTGATTTGACACCATTAGATTATTTTTTGTGGGGGTATGTCCAGGCTAATGTCTATAAGGACAAGCCCGCTTCGATTGACGCACTGAATGTATTCATTCGTGAGATACCGGCCGATATGTGTGAAAGAGTATGCCAAAATTGGACTCAGCGGATGGGCGATTCAAATAAATATTTCATTCATTTTTTCGATTTTTTTGTGTTTTTTTTTTTTTAAGTTCTAAACCTCTTAAAAAATCACCCGTTATAATCCATGAGCTGTTATTTATTATTTTAACCATAAGAGTCTTAGATTATCCAAAAATGTAGATGAATAAGAGCTTTTGTTCTTGGAGCAGAGGTTCTGTGTGTATCCATAATGCCATCAATCTATTGGCTAGTGTTGGAAATTTTATTTCTAGTTATAGCGTTGTCTTCTATTTGCTATATGTGGCCGAGGTAATGTATTCAAGGGGTCTTATCTCTTTGGACTACATCTACATTTTTTCAAAGGAGCTCAGTTCAACTCACTACTTCTGGTGCAATTGTGCAATTTCTTGACGCATCGCAACGTTTTAAATGGGTTTTCCAATAAGGACTTGACATAGTTTTTTTTCAATAAATCGATTGTAAGGTGTGCTGTACGGCTTGTGGCACCATCCTGTTGAAACCACATGTAATCCAAGTCCATTTCTTACATTTGGACCGTTTGCTACGGACGCCTGCTTGGCAGCAATATTTTCGACCAACCAGTTGTCTCACTGACAGGACAGGGGAACATCACACAACAGTCTCAAATACTGCACTTAACTCGTTATTGCCTGTCTACTGGCGAGAATTACGACCGACAATTGGCTCTTAAAGTTGCGTTCATCCGAACTTCGATAGAAAATTTTTATAATTAGCAGACTTTGCTTAAACTGTGTACTTTGTCATGATGAAAATGTTGAGTTTACTAAATAAATGGAAAATGACAGTTAGATGATTTGTGAAATGTGAAAGGGTGCGTTCACAAATTAAATTTAAAGTTGTCAAGTCCCCATTTGAAAACCCTTTGTGTTCGATGTATTTCAAAAACTGATGCCCTAACTGGGTTCGAACCATTGAAATGCTATACAGATTACCCCTGTATACTGTGTGTTTCCCAGTTTTCTTTTTTTAGAGAATGTTTTAGTGTGACATTTGACGGGGTTAAGAGAAAGACCATTTTTCTCACACCAAACACTAAAACTATCAATATCAGTCTCTAAGAGAAGTTGGCCACGGTTAGATGATATAGCCTTAAAAATTTTCATGTCATCCGCAAATATTAGGATTTCACTTGAATGAATACATGAAATAACGTCGTTTATAGCAAGAATAAAAAGAAAAGGGCCAAGATGACTTCCCTGTGGCACACCAGAGTGTGCAATGAATAGATCTAAAAGACAGTTTTTGAATCTTACCTGGTATGAACGATTTTCAAGATATAACTCAATCCATGCTATAAACAATGGAGGAAAACCAAAAGATTTTAATTTGAATATAATAATTTTGTGGCTAAGTTGATCGAATGCTTTTGAGAAATCCGTGTAGATGCAGACAACATCTTTTTTTATTTTCCAATGAATTTGAGCATTTCTGCAAGAAGAATAGAAGATTTGTAACCGTTGATCTTCTTTGCATAAGCCCATGTTGTTGCATACAAATCATATTCTTTGTATGAAATGCTACACTGTCACACACTACTTGTGCAAAAATTTTTGGAATCCAAGACAGTTTTGATTTTGTATGTCTGTCTTTTCGCCTTTTTAAAAAATTGGAGTAAGATATGCCCTCTTCCATAGATAAGGAAACTTCCCAGTTTTAATGGACAGCTCAAACAAAACCTGAAGGTATTGCACTAATATATTTCTGCATTTTTTTAAGACTATTGGAGGAAATCCATTTGAACCTGAAGAATAATCATCGTTTAAAGAAGACAAAAGGTCGAAGACAATACTTTGGGATGTTATATAAATTTGTTTGAGCATAAGTATGTAGTTTTTTTAGGAAATCTTCATCAACATCAAAAGGCGAATCAACAAAGGAGTTTCGGAAATTATTTGCGAAAGCTTTGCAAATATCGACTGATTATCGCAACGAACGGTTTTCATAGTTGAGAACAGACGGGTAACCATCTGAGTTTTTCTTCGAGTTAACGAATTTCCAGAATTTTGTTGGGTCATCTTTTTAGAGCTACTTAGATCTTCTAAAAGCAGTTGAAAATTTGTCTTTCGGCGGTGTTATCTATAAGATGACTGCTCAAGTCAATAAAAATATCGAAAGGAGGTGGTAGTTATCTACATTAGTAATTCCAGAACTAGATTCTGGAACTAAAGTATTAATGGCGTCAGATGAGAACACTAAATCGAGAACTCGATTTTTTAAGTTTTTACTACAGCTCATTTGCTGTAAGTCCGTAGTACTAATTTTATCAAGTCAGAGAAGTTCATTCTGTGAAGAATCTAATGAGGCTATTTGGTAGGAATCATCTTCGGAAAGAAGTCCACTGAATGTGTAGTAAATTAAAATATAACATGAGAAAAATGTTGCTGTTGGAGCAAGACAAGTCAATAAGATAATCTAATGCCATAGAAAGCTCTTCATATAAAGTGATCGCACTTTTAGGAGGAATATATGTACATTTAAAATATACACGATTTTAGTCTGTAAAGTAACTTTTATACATATTAATTCAATTGTTAGATTAAAAGGAAATGAATTGAACGAGGAATTCAAATTATTTCTCACTGCAATCAAAAAACCGCCTCTCACTTCACTGTCATGACGATCTTTTCTGTAAACTAAGAACTCTTGATTAAAAACTTTAAGCCAAATTTCTGTCGTAACAAAGATGTCTTGCGAAAATGATTGGGAGTTAGAATAAATATCCTCAGTTTTGCTGCGTAGCCCTCTTACATTTTGATAGAAGAGGGTGAGTCTGCTCAGTTTTTTGGAGAAGAGTTCTTGAGTACTTTTTTCACACCTCTGGATTTTTTATTTGTAGCGAATTTCTTTATATTTCCAACTGAAAAAGCGAATAAAGAAAGTTTCGTTAAAGAAAAATCGCGGATATTAGATTTTATAAGAAAACTTTCCTTGCATTAAAATAAAAATGATAATATGCACAGTTGTTTGAATTGGAGTTCAGAAAAATGAAATTAAATCTAAAATAGTATTGGAATCTAATAAATTCGTATAAATTAGGTTCGAAAGAATTCTAAAAAAAAATAAAATTGTATTGAAATTCAATAAATCGGTATTAAATTCAAATAATTGGAGTTATTAATTTGTATTACTTCTTAGTTTTCTTTGGGGTTTTAAAAACAAATAAGAAAATATTATATATGAATCAAAAATTTGTTTATTATATTAAATTTTAATAAACTGGATAGTTTAAAAATTTAAAAATTTAATTAAAATGTCCTTTACTAAAACTAATATATCTTTGTTAATATTTAACAATACGGACTCATTTTTACTATAAAAACATTATTATAATTCAATATTTCTTCTATTGGATTTCAAAATTAAATACATTTAAAGTATTAAATTTAAATATATTTTCTGTGTAGTCTTATACAGGGTGCCCCACAGTCACTGTCGCAGACTAAAACCATAAGTTTCTGAGTATACACACTTCAGATGACCAAAAGCTAAAATTTTCAAACTAAGTTAATACATAAAATAGCTTTGCACTACATGAGCAAGTTCGTGCGATCCAGTCGTGCATTTTATTTTATTTAAAAATTCAATTTTGTTTTATTTCACTCAGTTTTTTTGCGTTTATTAAGAAAGTTGATGGCGGTCAGCCATCAGACGAATAGGGGGAATAACATGTAGCATACGAAAACATGCACGTGCCGTAACTATTCGGGACTGGTGGAAGTGTGATCATAGCCTCTCCGCGGCGGCCGCTAGAAACAAGCCTTTTAAAAAAAGGTTTGGCTAATATGATCAGGCTGCTTCCACAGGTTGGCGACAGGTTAATTCCCTGTCCCGTAAAACTAAAAGAATTACGAGACCGACAACAAGCCTCGGAAACGGACGGATTTTACGACGACAACCCATGCAACGAAAGGCAAAACGATTTACGAATTTTCTTGTGGAACGTACGATCGCTCTATAGAGCTCGAGCTGCTCAGCAGCTAGCCGATGCCCTGTCAAAATATAAAGCTGACATAACAGCGCTTCAAGAAATAAGATGGACAGGGAATGGTGTTTTACAGAAGAAAGAATATGACTTATATTACAGCTGTCATACAAAACACCATGTGCTCGGGGTAGGCTTCCTAGTCAGCGAAAAAATGAAGTCTACCATCATCGGCTTTAACGCTATAAGCGAAAGGCTATGCACCCTTCGCGTGCGAGGCAAATTTACAAACATCAGCCTCATTAACGTTCACGGACCTACGGAGGAGTCCTCAGACGAAGAAAAAGAGACTTACTACGAACAAGTCGAGAGGGCCCTCAATGCCTGCCCAAGGTATGACGTCAAAATCATCCTTGGGGATTTGAACGCAAAAATAGGTCGGGAACCGGTATTGCTAAATGGTCAGCTCACAGCAGAAGTGGAGGCTCCACTACTTCAAGATGAACACCCTATGCTACCGCCACCAAGCATAGAAGACGTTGAGATGGTTCGATCCCAGTTCGGGCATCAGTTTTTCAAATAAATCGAACATAAAGGGTTTTCAAATGGGGACTTGACAACTTTAAATTTAATTTGTGAACGCACCCTTTCACATTTCACAAATCATCTAACTGTCATTTTCCATTTATTTAGTAAACTCAACATTTTCATCATGACAAAGTACACAGTTTAAGCAAAGTCTGCTAATTATAAAAATTTTCTATCGAAGTTCGGATGAACGCAACTTTAAGAGCCAATTGTCGGTCGTAATTCTCACCAGTAGACAGGCAATAACGAGTTAAGTGCAGTATTTGAGACTGTTGTGTGATGTTCCCCTGTCCTGTCAGTGAGACAACTGGTTGGTCGAAAATATTGCTGCCAAGCAGGCGTCCGTAGCAAACGGTCCAAATGTAAGAAATGGACTTGGATTACATGTGGTTTCAACAGGATGGTGCCACAAGCCTGCTCGATCTGGATGAAGGAATCGTGTAAGAGTCACGGATTGCTTTCTCCAACGCCAGGTTGAAGAGGAGGCAGGCCAAACCATCCCCTTGTCGGAGTACATTAAAGATGTTGATTGGTCTAGACATTTTTCCATCGCCTGCCTTAGGGTAAAAATCTGATCAGTTGTTGATTTGCCTGGAATGAAACCACACTGATAGTGTCCGATGATGGTTTTAGCGTATGGGGTTATCCGGTCTTGTAGGATAGAGGAGAGTATCTTATAGGCGGTACTCAACAACGTAATACCTCTATAATTGCTGCACTATGATATCATGAATTGCTTGACGTAAGGCTGGCCCGACGTGGTGGAATAATTCGGCTGGTATGCCATCGGCTCCCGGGGCTTTGTTTTTCTTGAGCCTTCTCAACGTCTTCTATGCTTGGTGGCGGTAGCATAGGGTGTTCATCTTGAAGTAGTGGAGCCTCCACTTCTGCTGTGAGCTGACCATTTAGCAATACCGGTTCCCGACCTTTTTTTGCGTTCAAATCCCCAAGGATGATTTTGACGTCATAGCTTGGGCAGGCATTGAGGGCCCTCTTGACTTGTTCGCAGTAAGTCTCTTTTTCTTCGTCTGAGGACTCCTCCGTAGGTCCGTGAACGTTAATGAGGCTGATGTTCGTAAATTTGCCTCGCACGCGGAGGGTGCATAGCCTTTCGCTTATGGCGTTAAAGCCGATGATGGTAGACTTAATTTTTTCGCTGACTAGGAAGCCTACCCCGAGCACATGGTGTTTTGTATGACAGCTGTAATATAAGTCATATTCTTTCTTCTGTAAAACACCATTCCCTGTCCATCTTATTTCTTGAAGCGCTGTTATGTCAGCTTTATATTTTGACAGGGCATCGGCTAGCTGCTGAGCAGCTCGAGCTCTATAGAGCGATCGTACGTTCCACAAGAAAATTCGTAAATCGTTTTGTCGTTTTCGTTGCGTAGGTTGTCGTCGTGAAATCAGTGCGTCTCATAATAATAATAAAATGTATTAACGATTTCTTATTTATTATTACCTAAACTGATACGCCCGCGAAAAAGTGAAATTTAAAATTAGTTGTTCGCTTAGACATAACACAGATTTTTAAATTGCTGATCACCCTTACTTCGCAAGGCGTTTGTGCTAAAACGCCATGTTCTAGAAGCCAACAATTGACGTTTTTGGGAAAAAACTTTACTGTTATGGAGAGAGAGATACTGAACGAAGAGAACTGTACCTAAAGTTAAATATTTACTTGGACGCGAATTATATAGCTTCTAAAGCGTAGCGTTTCAGAGCAAATGCCTTGCGGAATAAGGATGAAAATTTGTTTTATAAGTCAAATCGTGACAAAGTTCGAATTTTAAAATAAGCTTCTGTTATCTAATAGTCTTTAAAATAAAACTTACTCACTGATGTGGTCAAAGTTGTGGTGAGGATACCTAAACTCTTTGTAAATATTATTTTTATTTTAAAATATATAATTTTCTAAAGGGTACAAAATATATAAATTTTTTTCCTTAAAAGACTGCAATCTAAAATGGATTTTAATAAAATTAGTTGTTTTACTGAAAAATCACAAAAGAGCTAGTTTTGACTGCAAAAGTAAGAAATTTAAATAAAATTATACGAAAAAGGAGGTTCTTTTATGTCCTACATACAATTTTGATCAAAAGTAAGTTTTACATTTTATCTGTTGTTCTTATTTGAGGCATAGGCATGATATGAAAACCTGGGATGTTACTGAATGATGCTGTAATTAAATTGCGTTTTTTTTGACAGTCAAGATAAGTTATTACGGTCTATAGCAAAAATGTCGTCGTTTTAAAAGACGGTTCGACGAAAGTCGAAGATGTTGCAGATGGAGCAAGACCTACCTACTCTTAAATGCAAAAATCATCAATTATTATTGTTTTTTTTTTTTAATTAATTTCACTTGATTTTATAATAATTTCTATGAGTTCTTAAATGCATGCAAGGGGGTCTAAGGCTATTTCATTTTTGTGACGAGATCCGAAAATCTATCATGTAGATAATTTTGTAACAAAGAAAAGTTTAAGAAAAGTAGGTACGTATACGCCGTAGTGTACACATTTTTCTAATACAGTTACTTAATATGCTATATTGTCTCAACAAGCATGGAGTCAATAAAATTATATAAACGGATGGGTCGGTTGGCTTCAAACTTTGTATGTGGTGTTTTTTGGAGACAATCTCCAGACGTTTTTTGAATTATTTTTTTTGGACCAAAAATAACGGTACCTGTCATATAACGGCTTTAGATCAACGATTTTGATTAAAAAAATCATGGTAATTTTTTTTAAGATCAGGTCTATCTTTATATGAAAACCATTTTTTCAAAAACCGTTACTAACGGTACCTGCCATAGAAAGGCTTTTTTTTCAATTCTGATTATCTCCTTCATAAATCAATCTATTTCAAACATTTTTTTACATGAAAGCTTTTAAGTTGCCGTAATAATGTAAATTAAAAAAAAAAAAATCAAAAATAATTTTTTTGGATTTTTAAAAAATAATTGAAATTTTTTTTTGAAAAATCATTTTTTCGAAAACTACTCAATATTTTTTTCAAAATTTAGTTTTTAGATGTTGATAAATAATATCTTAAAATTGGCGTACCAATTATTTTTTATAAAAGTCCTTGCTAAATTTTATAAAGAAAAAATTGTTTTTTTTTTTTTAAATGGGTCAAACGATTTTCAATTTCCTTTTTCTTAAAATCTATTATTATAGAAAAAATCAAATTGCATACTTGGTTTTGAGGTTAAATTCATTTAAGAAGCTGTTTTAGTCTTACCAAGTACGCAAGTACGTGCGATCCATTAGTGCATTTTATTTTTTTAATTTCATATAAAATTATTTATTTTTAAAAACTTTGTATAAAAGGTTTTGACCCTGAGCGCAATTACGTGCAACCAGGCATGTAGCCTTAACTCTTACAAATTATTTCATTTAAATTATAAAGTGTGTGCATTTAATGCTCTGAAATTTCTTTATAAATATGTTATTGTATTTATTAAAACCCAAAATGCAAACAATTCAACAAATCAGAAAAACATTTTTGTTATTTATTTTTTGTTTATTTCATTTTGTGTATTGGAAACATTTTTTCATTTTTTTTTGTCATTTCATTCCCAATGCTACTAAGTGTTTACGCTTAGCCCCGAGGCATTATCGAGAAACATCATCTGCTTAAGCCTATTTTAGTGTGTTTTCGAGTATACCTACCTGTTTTTTAGCTTTTGCGCCGAACGCAAAATTTTTAAAAATGCAAAAAAAGAAATTTTTGCGCTTTGTTAATAATTGACATTTTTAGCAATGAAGGATAAGTTTTTGACTTTGAATTATTGTATAGTTTTGCACTTTGTTAATTTGACTTCAGTTTCATTTTTGAAGTAAAAACAGTTTCCAAGATACGGCATTTCAAAATTTAGCAATAATAAAAACGTAAATAGCAGCAAGTAGTAGAAATTAACATTAAATTAAGAAATTTATTTTCTTCAAGCTAGTAGAAGTGCTATTGTTCCAAAAAAATGAATACAACTGTCATAAACATTCAGGTAGGGGAAGAATTAAAAAAAATGATTTCACACAAAAAATGACAATTCAAAGACAACGGTAACACATAGAAAAGTATACTATAGTATACACTGGTCTGCAACGAAAATTGCCTTTAAACTAAAGAATACTTTTCTAAAGGATTTTGTACCGCTGAACACGAATCTGAAAATAATATGAAGATGTTAAAAACCCGTCGAATTTCTTTGCTGGTAAATACTTTATTACAAAACTATTAATGGGATGGGAATGAAATCATTCAAAAATTCGCTTTCGGTGCAAAAGATATTGCAAATTGAAATTTATAATTTGTCCAAAATACTCTCTGTATTCCAATTCAAGCGTTTTTAGAAATGGAAAGTTCTGAAGTAATACTTTTTATAGGTAACTTTATGTTTTTTTGGGATGTTGAGTATGAATCTAAAGTTACCCAACAAAATTTATCACGGAAAACATCAGAAATCATTGAAAAACTTACAAAGAATTGTTTTTTTTTTTAATTATTTTTGGTGCATAGTCCAAAATATAAACATTTTGAGCTAAAACCGTTAATGTAGAACAAATTAAGATAAAATTACCAAATTCATGTCTTGGTCAATTTTTTGTATGACTTCTGGATTTCTCAAAAAAAATGTTGAAAAGTCCATAAAAATCAGTATTTTTGAAAAGCACAAAATATCCTTTATTATTGGGTTTTCTATGATTACTGATTTCTTTACACCATAATTAACTTGGCCAGTATCAAGATTTCAGAAATAGGATGTAGTGTACATCCCAAAAACTACGGAATTTTGAAATTTATGGTGATTTTTTAAAATTACGGTTTAAAATGTGACTATTCATTGAAGAATCAAAAATTAAAATCAATCAAAAAAAATTTTCGAGATAGATTTTTTCTGAAACCAGATTTAGATCCAGAAAATTCCAATCTTGCATAATTTAAAAAATTATATGAAGAACACAAAAACTTAATTTTTGCGAACCAGTGCTATCTTAGAGCCAGAAACGTAGTGTTGAATTTTCTCTAAGAAAAATATTGAAATAAATTCATTTTAGCTTTAAAATTAATTTTTGCATCGAATTATTTCGTGGTGTGTTTTACATCTTTAGTTGTAAATGGAAAAAAGTGCCACGGCGGCGGGCGCACCTTCGAGGCAAGAAAATTAGAGGGCAAATGCCCAAACAACTTAAAAGACGAAATTAGCAATTTTTGAAAAGTAATATTTTTTTAACTACTCGCTTCACGAAGACATTTTCTGACTCAATATGTAAAAATTATTTGACTTAACTATCCTTTTTTTAAACTAGGGTTTTAGTTCAAAATTACTAAAAGCCTGAAAAAATAGTTTTTCTTTTACTTTTTTATGGATTTCTGAAAATATCTCGTTCAAAACTTAAAAACTGTCAAAAAAAAGCTTCATTTGACTAGATTTTTGCATGGCCTTCCTCTATAGAATTGATAAGGGATATAAACATTAATTTTTCCAGGTATAGTTTTGTATTTTTTAAATGAATTACTAGAAAAAAATTGAAATTAAAAAATTTCTCAATCTAAGATGATTATTTCCTCATTAGATCCTACTTAGTTACATTTAATCAAAGTTGAGCAATTGATTTTATATTTTAAAAACAAAACATATACATATCTTGGTTTTATTTAATTGTTGTTTATTCATATAATAATTCATTTTGAAAATGTAGGTACAACTAAAGAGTTTTAATTATAATTTCCATGTTTGTCTCAAAATCAATTTTATAGAAAAGCAATTTATTCGTATAAGGTTTTTGAAGGTATGTATCTTAAATTTGTGCATAGTTATACCTTAGAAAACATCTTTCATAAGCCTGAATGTTCCAATTATTGTATATTTGCCGAAATATGTGGGTGATTAATAAAACCTTCAAGCAAGTTGCCAAATTTCTTCAAAACATATGGGCCTAACACTGAATATATTTTTAACAAAGTTTCAAATGTCCTGCATGAGTAGGCTCAATATAGTGAAAATCGAAATTATTGTTTTCATTAAGCTCTGCCCACAGATGTGGTCAATGTCTACAATAACGATGTTAATGATAATTTCATGAACTTTAAGAAGAGTAGGTACACACAAAACTATCAGAACATGTAAATTGACTTTAATTTTGTATTTTGTAAGGCAAGGAGTATTTATATTTACAATACTGTGAATAAGGTTATTTTAAAAAGGTATTTTTTTTCGTATTTTGTTCTTCTACGAGTATCACTTTTATTTCATATTTTGTATAATTTTAATGCTACTTACTTAGGCCCTAAGACCCTAAAAAGTCCGTTGTGATCCCCTTAGGGGCATAGGGCCTCCACTACTCCTACGCGCCATCGTGTACGGTTTCTGGAAATATAACGTAGTTCTCTCCAATTCTTCCCCAGCTGTGCAGATTCACTTTCGACTGTCCTGCACCATGTGCTTCTCGGCCGACCCGGACCTCTACCTGTCTGTGTGAGTGGGTTCCATTGCATCGCTTGGCCAGCAATGCAATCCACTGCCACTTACGTCTGCGAATAGTTCTGTCAATGGATTCTTGACCCGTTCTTCAATGAAGTTCTTCATTAGAAATACGGTTGGGCCAAAAAATCCTTAAGATGTTTCGTAGACACCTATTCACGAACGATTGCAGCTTGCTTGTGACAGTTGCTAATATTTTCCAAGTGCTGCACACAAACAGAAGCACGGATTCAACATTGGAGCGGAACAGTCTCAGCTTGGTCTTTAAGCTTATAGCGTTGTTTCTTCATATTGTGGACAGCATTCCGAAAGCAGCCTTTGCTTTTTTGATACGGCTGTCGACGTCTTGCTAGGTTCCGCCTTTGGTAGAGACAAAACTCCCAAGATATTGAAAGTCTTCTACTTCTCTACCGGTTGTCCAGAAATATTGACTTGAACGGATTAGTTACTTCCGAGGCTGATCATTTTTGTTTTTGCCGTGTTAATTTTCAGCCCCACGATTTCTGCTTCTCCCTTCACCCTTGTTGTCATTTGATGGAGAGCCATGATCCTATGAGAGAGTAAGCATACGTCGTCCGCGTAGTCCAGATGTTTTAGTTGGGATGTCAGACTCCATTGAATTCCACCATTTCCGTTTAACAGGGCTGAACGCAGCACATCACTTACCACTAACAGGAAAAGTATTGGCGACAGTATGCAACCCTGTCTGACTCCACAATGGACTTCGAATTCATCCGATAACCTTCCTCTATGTAAAACGTGACATTTGCATCCATCGTAGGTTGCTTTAATAATAGCGATTAACTTATCTAGAATGCCTCTCCTGCGTAAGGCAATCCAAATAAATTCTCTGTTAACACTATCAAAGGCTTTTTCAAAATCAATGAACAGCAAGTGAAGTGGTGATCGATATTCGACGCACTGTTCAATAATGATCCGCAAGGTGTTAATGTGGTCAACATAGGATGAACCAGTGCGGAAACCTGCTTGTTCGGCGTCGAGTGTGTCTTCTAGATGTTCCTTTATTCGCTCTAATATAATTTTTGCTGCTATCTTGGCAACCGCAGGCAGAACGCAAATCCCTCTCCAGTTTTCACACTGCATCAAATCTCCTTTCTTCGGGAGATTGACGATCATTCCCCTTTTGCACTCCTCCGGGAAGCACTCAGAGTTCCAGGCTCTCGTTATGAGTGGATGCAGTAGCTCAGTGGATGTCGTTGGTGCTGATTGTAAGAGCTCTGCAGGAATACCGTCTAGTCCTAACGCCTTTTTGTTCTTCAGTGTTTTAATTGCGGCAATTATCACTTCTCTACTGGGAGGTGTGGTGCGGATTCGGGCATTTGTTGCTTTGGACGGGTCATCAGGTATTGGATGCGCATCGCTGGTGAACACATGTTTTCAAATGACATGCCTTCGTTGTTATTGCCAACTTTGGCATTCAGATCTCCCATGACCATTATGATTTCTCCGCGAGGTGTATTTTTGTAAGCAGCACACAGCTGGTTATAAAAGGCGTCCTTTACTTCAGGTAGTGAGGTATTTGTTGGGGCGTAACACTGTTTGATGGTGACGCGACGTACTCTAGTCCGAAACCTTGCCTTTAGTATCCTGTCTCCAAGAGGCTCCCATGAAATCAGGCTATTGTGCGCAGTTTTGGTAAGTAGCAGCCCAACACCTGATTCCCGGACACTTCCGGGCTCTTTTCCGGTGTAGAGTAGTACAGTGTTACGATTTGGGGATTTATATTTGCCCGAGCCCAACCACCGAATTCCGCTCCTTCCTAAGATGTCCAAATCGTATCGCATGAACTCTCGTTCAAGTTGGAGGAATCTGGAATTTTGGGCCCTTTCTTTACCATTGTCGAGAAGGGTACATACATTCCAGAAACCAATCTTTGACCGGGTACAATAGCCAAAAGTCGTCATCGTTAAATCAGTCCTTATCCGAGGCGTAGTGTCGGTTTCGTTAGCGGATTTGTTTCAGCTACGAAGAGTGATAGCCTCCGTAACCTACATATCTTAGAAAGCTAGGAACTTTTGTATTATAGTGTTCTTAGTTTCTTTCGTTCAACACTCGCGCTTATAAGTTTAGCAAGTCAAGTCCGGTTGGACGAGACCAGTATCCGGTGGTTACCACGAGGAGGTAAAATAAGCACAATTGATTTGTAGAAAAAGTTGCGGATCACTGGAGCCACCAAGTTTGCCCGGTCAGTGCCTACCCGATCTCTACACACCCAACCACCAAATTTTTATGCTACCCATTGCTTAGTAAGTATTTTGTTTTCCCAAGTTTAAATTCTGATTATTGACTTGAAAATAAATTTCCCACAGCATACTAGTTGTAATGTTTTATTACTTTGCTTATACATTTATTCATACCCCTAAATATAGAAAATACAAATGTGGGAGTTCGGAGTTCGGAGTAGGTAAAGTGCACCTACTGTTTGTATAAAACTATGTTTCAAAATTATATGACTCGTTCATTTTGATGCCAAAGTAAACATTTGAGAATAGTCTTAGTCCAATGAAAATTTGATTCCTTTATTACTTTTAAGTAGATACCAGGTACATAAAGGATCGGTGAAAATTTAAATTAGAAAGCAATACCAATCAAAATATATATATTCGATTTCTAAAACATATTAATGTCTATAGAGAAAATATTTTGCTATAATTTAAAAGGAATATTTTGTTATCTGGTTATAAAATTATGATCAAATTCTTTATTCTATAAATATAATCCATGAGCTGTTATTTATTATTTTAACCATAAGAGTCTTGGATTATCCAAAAATATAGATGAATAAGAGCTTTTGTTTTTGAAGCAGAGGTTCTGTGTTTATCCATAATGCCATCAATCTATTGGCTAGTGTTGGAAATTTTGTTTCTGATGGTTATAGCGTTGTCTTCTATTTGCTATATGCGGCCAAGGTAATGTATTCAAGGGGTCTTATCTCTTTGGACTACATCTACAGTTTTTCGAAGGAGCTCAGTTCAACTCACCACTTCTGGCTTATCGTGCAATGGTGCAATTTCTTGACGCATCGCAACGTTTAAAATGAGTTTTCCAATAAGGACTTGACAACTTTTTCTTTCAATAAATCGATTGTAAGGTGTGCTGTACGGCTTGTGGCACCGTCCTGTTGAAACCGCACATGTAATCCAAGTCCATTTCTTCCATTCGGGCCAAAAAATAGTCTGAGCGAAACTCAATTCTTGATAACGCCTTGGAATTGACTGATTTGGACCGTTTGCTACGGACGCCTGCATGGCAGCAATATTTTCGACCAACCAGTTGTCTCACTGACAGGACAGGGCAACATCACACAACAGTCTCAAATATTGCACTTAAGTTGTTATTGTTATTGAGAAAGACCGTTTTCTCACACCAAACACTAAAACTATCAATATCAGCCTGTAAGAGAAGTTGGTCAAGGTTAGATGATATAGCCTTAAAAATTTTCATGTCATCCGCAAATATTAGGATTTCACTTGAATGAATATGTGAAATAACGTCGTTTATAGCAAGAATAAAAATAAAAGGGCCAAGATGACTTCCCTGCGGCACACCAGAGTGTGCAATGAATAGATCTGAAAGACAGTTTTTGAATCTTACCTGGTATGAACGATTTTCAAGATATGACTCATTCCATGCTATAAACAATGGAGGAAAACCAAAAGATTTTAATTTGAATATAATAGTTTTGTGGCTAAGTTGATCGAATGCTTTTGAGAAATCCGTGTAGATGCAGTCAACATCTTTTTTATTTTCCAATGAATTTGAGCATTTCTGCAAGAAGGACAGAAGATTTGTAATCGATGATCTTCTTTGCATAAACCCATGTTGTTGCGTACAAATCAAATTCTTTGTATGAAATGTTACACTGTCACACACTACTTGTTCAAAAGTATTTGGAATGCAAGACAGTTTTGATATGGGCCTATAATTTTGTATGTTTTTCGCCTTATTAAAAAATTGGAGTAAGATATGCCCTCTTCCATGGATAAGGAAATTTCCCAGTTTTAATAGATAGCTCAAACAAAACCTGAAGGGGCTGCACTAATATATTTCTGCATTTATTTAAGACTATTGGAGGAATTCCATCTGGACCTGAAGAATAATCATCGTTTAAAGAAGACAGAAGGTCTAAGTCAACACTTTGCTGCACTGGGATGTTATATAAATTTATTTGAGCATAAGTATGTAGTTTTTTAAAGAAATCTTCATCAACATCGAAAGGCGAATCAACAAAGGAGTTTCGTTGCGATAGCGTTGCAAATATCGATTGATTCTCGTAACGAACGGTTTTCATATTTGAGAACAGACGGGTAACCATCTGAGTTTTTCTTCGAGTTAACGAATTTCCAGAATTTTTTTGTGTCATCTTTTTAGAGCTACTTAGATCTTCTAAAAGCAGTTGAAAATTTGTCTTTCGGCGGTGTTATCTATAAGATGACTGCTCAAGTCAATAAAAATATCCAAACGGGATGGTAGTTATCTACATTAGTAATTCCAGAATTAGATTCTAGAACTAGAGTATTAATGGCGTCAGATGAGAACACTAAATCGAGAACTCGATTTTTTGAGTTTTTAATACAGCTCATTTGCTGTAAGTCCGTAGTACTAATTTTATCAAGTCAGAGAAGTTCATTCTGTGAAGAATCTAATGAGGCTATTTGGTAGGAATCATCTTCGGAAAGAAGTCCACTGAATGTGTAGTAAATTAAAATATAACATGAGAAAAATGTTGCTGTTGGAGCAAGACAAGTCAATAAGATAATCTAATGCCATAGAAAGCTCTTCATATAAAGTGATCGCACTTTTAGGAGGAATATATGTACATTTAAAATATACACGATTTTAGTCTGTAAAGTAACTTTTATACATATTAATTCAATTGTTAGATTAAAAGGAAATGAATTGAACGAGGAATTCAAATTATTTCTCACTGCAATCAAAAAACCGCCTCTCACTTCACTTAGACTACTGTCATGACGATCTTTTCTATAAACTAAGAACTCTTGACTAAAAACTTTAAGCCAAATTTCTGTCAAAACAAAGATGTCTTGCGAAAATGATTGGGAGTTAGAATAAATATCCTCAGTTTTGCTGCGTAGCCCTCTTACATTTTGATAGAAGAGGGTGAGTCTGCTCAGTTTTTTGGAGAAGAGTTCTTGAGTACATGTTTCACACCTCTGGATTTTTTATTTGTAGCGAATTTCTTTATATTTCCAACTGAAAAAGCGAATAAAGAAAGTTTCGTTAAAGAAAAATCGCGGATATTAGATTTTATAAGAAAACTTTCCTTGCATTAAAATAAAAATGATAATATGCACAGTTGTTTGAATTGGAGTTCAGAAAAATGAAATTAAATCTAAAATAGTATTGGAATCTAATAAATTCGTATAAATTAGGTTCGAAAGAATTCTAAAAAAAAATAAAATTGTATTGAAATTCAATAAATCGGTATTAAATTCAAATAATTGGAGTTATTAATTTGTATTACTTCTTAGTTTTCTTTGGGGTTTTAAAACAAATAAGAAAATATTGAATATGAATCAAAAATTTGTTTATTATATTAAATTTTAATAAAATGTCCTTTACTAAAACTAATATATCTTTGTTAATATTTAACAATACGGACTCGTTTTTACTATAAAAACATTATCATAATTCAATATTTCTTCTATTGGATTTCAAAATTAAATATATTTAAAGTATTAAATTTAAATATTTTTTCAGTGTAGTCTTATACAGGGTGCCCCACAGTCACTGTCGCAGACTAAAACCATAAGTTTCTGAGTACACTCTAAGTCGAAAAACTTAACAGGCAATTTTCTCGTTTTCCCTTCGCTTTCGACTGTTTTTATGATTTTGGCTGTATTTTTCTTTAATGCGTCTGATTTTTAAATGTTTTCTTTTATTTAATCAAGAATTTAGTTTGGTTAATCATTTTTTTGTGCGTATAACAGTTTTACAGCAATTTATTATAAAACACACTTTTAATGGTATTTTAAGTCTTTGATCTCATTTTATACAAAAAAAAAAAAAATAAAATGCACGACTGGGTCGCACGTACTTGCTCTTGAAGATAAAGTTACTATTTATGATAAGCCCTTTCAATTAAAAATTTGTAAATGCAGTTTTGGAAAAAAACAATTAAAAAGCATAAAATTCGGTTTTCAAATGACTAAAACAGCTTTTAAAATGAATTTTACCTAAAAACAAAATACGCAATTTGATTTCTTCTATAATGATACATTTTTAGAAAAAAAATTTTGAAAATCGTTAGAGCCGTTTTCTAAAAAAAAATATTTTTTCTATATAAAATTTTGCAAGGTCTTAAAATGGCATTTTTAAGATATATTTTTATCTTTTCTCAACATTCATAGAAGACTATCTAGTTGAGGCTTTCAATACCGTCTTGTAGAAGACAATTTGATGAAAGACGTGAATAAAGAAAACCCATCGAAGTGTTCCATTTTACTTCGATTAATGTTGCCTCTATTTTTTTTCTGTTTGATTCCTTAAAAATCATGCCTAAAAGCTTTCCAGATAAAAGAAAAATAGAGAAAAGAATTCAGCGGGGGTCTCTAGTCCTTCGAATTGGGGATTTCTTACTCACTCGGCAGCACAAACATTTGGTTTTGTAAAAATAATATGTAGAGATGGTTGTTTTCTCGCTCGAAAAAAACATATATGGCATATCTTAATATTTTGTGAATGCATAAGGAGTCATTTATGGACGTTGCTAAAAACACGCCGTTTCTAGAAGTCTACAGACATAATTGAACATTTAACAATTCAACTATTCTTACAAAAATTGAATCTCACTAAAAAAATATAACAGCCCTTATATTTATTCGAGAGCTAATAATAAATTAACTTTTGTTTCTGTATTTTTGCATTATGCTCTCTGTGCACGAACTGTCTAATTTGGTTGCAGTTTCTTACTATTGTGCAACGAAAAAGAAAAACTAAGTACACAAAAACAAATAAACAATAACTATTCTAAATGATTAAAACGTTATATTTCTAGTATAGCAGTTGCGTAATTCCGTTAGTCAGAGTTTAAAAATAAAAAGCCATATATGGCTGCTTGTGCAGTAGCGGTTTAAAATAGGTATTTTGTTGTGGTGGAACATAATAATTTTATCATATGTATTTTGAAATTTAAAATGCCACACACAACAATAAGAAACAACAGTAAAGAAATTAGAAGGGCCAAAAGAAATAGTTTTAGGTCTTTCTGTGAGGGAATCTCCTCCACCCCTGCTGCAGCCAGACTGCACAAAGCATTAGCCCAAAATAAGATGATAAAATCGTTAGCTTCAGAAAACCTGATGGCAGTTTCACTGAAAATGAAGAGCAAAAGTTAACTCTGCTGCTTAGCACTCACTTCCCAGGTAGCTCTCCCTCGGTAGGAAACCCAATTGAGAGAACACCTCTTAAGCCTAGACGAGAAGACTGGAAGTTAGCTTCTGATATCTGCTCAGGGAAAAGGATTGACTGGGCTATAAACACCTTTCAACCTTTTAAATCACCAGGAGTAGACGGTATTTTTCCCGCCTTGCTACAAAACGGTAAGGAGGTTTTAATGAAATATCTGATCAAGAATGAAGAGGAAGCCAATAGAAACAAGATCTGGGAAGATACTCTTGAATTAAGGCAGGCAAAAATGCTACTTGGGAATTACAACCAAAAGCGTTTCAAAGCTTGCATTAGTTTGGGCAGAAACAATCTTAAAATAATAACTGGCTTCCTTACAGGCCACTGCAAAATGAGAAAACACCTCAACAACATTGAACTGTCAAACAGTGCCACCTGCAGATTCTGCAACGAACATGCTGAAACATACTCGGTGTCGGTAACTGTGGGGCACTCATGCACCAATGCCACAAATATATGGGACACCACCAGATTACAGAGAGAGAATTCCCATCTCTTGACGTAATCCAAATTCTTAAATTCCTTAAAGGAATTAATTTGGAGGCAGAGTTGTAAAGGAATATCTCCTTCAACTCAGAAGGGGGTAGAATAGACCTATAGGTCGCAGTGCAATTCCCCTAATTTTACTTCATTCATTCAACAATTTGAATACAATTTAAGATTAAAGAAATACCTAGTCTGTACCTTAAAATTTCAAAGACTCAGGTGTTTGGTGTCATTTGAGTCACACTATACGACCTACACACTTATGTGTGTTCTCATCGTTTGTTCAAGTAGCTGTGTTAAACATACATAGATTTCTTTTCTTATTTTTAATAAAAATGTCTACATCATTTTCACTCACTCACGATCAGATCACCTTTTCCCACAGTTTACTTCTTCTTCTCCTGTATCATAGCTTTTTTTTCTCCAATGGTATGCGTTAGTTCGTTCTTGAAACGCAAAGTAAGCCATTTACAATTTGTAAACACCCTCACATACAACTAATTTACTATTCCGCTCAGCCATATTCGTTTAGCTTAAAAAAGCTGCATCTTCTTTTAGGTCTCTACTATCCAATTTTGTTTGAGGGGTTAATGGGGAAGGGAATAGAAATACCAAACTTTTTCCTTAGGTTAAAATATATTATATTGTCGAGGGAACTTTGTTCGTGAAACAACAAGGAGGAGGACTAAGCCTTGCTGCTCATCTGTTTATTATTCTAAAGGTGAGCAGCGTTCCCAGCTCTCTTACTTTCTCTCGCCCTCCATCCTGATGTGCTGTATGTCAGTGACAAATGACTTGAACCTCGTTGTCGTCCTCCTCGAAGTCAGTTTTGCTATAGGTACGCGTTGTTGTTATTGTTGTTGTGCTAAAATTTCTTGGGAAAAAGGTGGCGGTAAGATAAGGTGACACGAACAAAACAAATGACAACATGTAAGTAAGTCAAACTTTATGCACGTGGATTGAAACAATGGCGTCTTTTGGCAATATAGCTGTAACTTTTGCATCCATCTACTTTTGGATGGAAGGTAAATAGATGAGATTCCACTACGACATCTTCTCATCTTTAAATTGTCTCAGTCGAATGAGGTTCCTTGGGAATTGGCTTTGGTAAATGATGATATGCCGAACCCACAACTTACTGGAGGCAATAAAGGGTTATTGAAGTTCTGGACACATATTTCAGTTATAACTGCTAGAGAACAAAAAATTATCTATATTAGAATATTTTCGAAGTCGATCGATATTTGTATTGAAGTTAAAAACTAAAGGTAATCTTGATTGGACAAAATGCTCAAGTTTCGTTTCAGAAAATGGCTCTTAAAGATTTTCATAAATTAGAGAACTGATATGATCAACTTGCTGTGTAGATTCCGTGTATTTGTCTACACAATTATTGTACTGGTTTTACCTCCTAGTGGTTACCGCCAAATACTGGACTCGATGGGCTACACTTAACTACGCGAAGATGCTTCTTAAAAACTTGAATTTGCCATCGTGCAGTATAAGGGGGATATTATACTGCAACCCAGGAATATGATGGTAGGATAAGGTTTGAGAAAAATAAACAGTTGCGACGCTAATATTGCAGCTGCAATAAACAAAACACACATTTTAAAATTTGTATTATCCGTGGGATATCGGTTTAGCGAAAAAAATAGGAACTGCAACCCAAAAAGTGGTCTCCTGTATGAAACCTGCTTCAAACCTAACTTGCGGAAAAAACAATGAGCATTTACCTGCCACAGATGCCAACAAAAGTGACTACTGTCTGTAATACCGTAATCGTGACATTATCAAAAAAGCAGCAAAAACTACGATAGGATTCTAGCAATAGTAGAAAAAGAAAAATCTGACAAAAGATTAAAATATGGGCAGCCATGTAAAAATTCAAGCCAAAAAAAACTAAGATGACGTGGAGAAAGACAAACATTCTAGCGATAGGAACTGAACCAAACAACAACTGGCTGCTGCTACTAGGACCCAAGACCGGAGCGCATGTTATTTAAAACATTGAAGTTAACCCAAAACACGGTCACAGGCATAGGTTTAAGCAAGTGCTGAACTGCTGAGTGGACATAAATACAGTTTGAAAGATAAGGCAAGAAGACAAGCAACCTCCTGATAATGAAGATTCAATAACGGTGGACCAGCATTAATAAAATTTTATAAAACTATACACGGTTAAAAATCCTGGTTAAACCCAGGAATATTTTATGAGTAGTTTAAAGGGTGCGCCACAGTCAGCATCGCAGACTAAAACCATGGGTTCCTGAGTACATTCTAAGTTGAAAAACTTAGCAGTCAATTTTCTCGTTTTCGCTTCGTTTTCGACGGTTTTTATGATTTTGGCTCTATTTTTCTTTAACTTTATTCAATCAAGAATCAATAAGAGTTTTACTTTTTAAACTAATTTTTTTCCAATACAATTGTTTATTAAATTTTGTAAATATTGGCTCCACGCAAGAAAAAAATTATCAATTTTCACATTATCTACCGTAATTTTTAATTTTTTTAAATTTATTATTTTGATTTCAATCAGCGGTCATTTTGAAGTATCAAACATTAATGTATCAAAACTATTTGAAATTGGCCGAATGCAAAGATAAACCAAATTACAGGGGTTCTAGAACTTTTCGATACATTTCTTAAATAATTTTACATATCCGAAAAACTATACAAAAATAAATAATGATATGTGATAAAGTGATTCAATGATTAGATAAGTATAACTTCTGACGCACGTACATGAGTGTTATGATTAATCGAAGAAGACAAGAGGTTTCGAAATGATTTGAACTGAATACAAAAGAAGAAGGCAAGATAATTCATAATCCGTTCCAAAAGTGTAAAATGTTACCTGATATTACATCGGGAATATCACAAAAAGTAGAACCAATATGAAAATTTTGACTACGGATTCGAGTTCAGGAAATCCAAAAGTAAATGTAAGAAACGTTTATCAAAGCTTGGGAAACAAACTTTGAGTTATATATTTTTATTTCTCTTTTTTTTTAGGGCGGAAATAGTTACAATGGGTCAAGTTCAATCATTTATAAGTAGGTACCATTGTGTTAGAAACACGGTGTTTTTTTCGAGAAATTATAAGAAAGAAAAACCTTTTAAATATCCTGTATGAATCCTCTTCACGTCGTCACGACGACGTACAAATGTGCCATATGGGCTGTATGAAGGTACCCCTCGGGTGGGGAGGATTCGTACAAAAATCTTATCCCAGTAAAACAGCTATAAAATGTCATAATGTACGAGTATATATTACAGATAAGGTGCAGTAACTCGAAGCTGAAGTGAGTAAATCATAAACTGTAAAAGAAAAAGTAAAAAGTGTACGAAAGGCCTACCTAGATTGGTATAGTTTCGCTATAAAACAGTTGAGAAAAATTAAAAACTACAAACACCAAATTCCTGTTTTATTATATTAAAAGTTTCCTAATGTTATCACTCATTACAATGGCCCTTGGCATTATACGTAGCAAAATTAAACACAAACATTAGTTTAACATTATTTTACTCAGTGGTCCACTATCTATAAATGCAGATGGAGAGTGGCAAGCCAGACCATCAGCCACCTTATTTTGACGGGTCACCCTCAACGCCTCAACACAATGCCAATATAGCCAGAAGCGAGTTGAGCTTCGGGTCCTTCCATAAACCAGTATGTAAAATTAATACAAATACCCCTTTCACCCCAATCTGTTTAACACAATTAAAATCAATTACAATGCATCTCTCTCCTTTATTGTGCATACAATCGCGCTCTGCAATCCTGCAATAGGTATTTGTAAAGCATACACACAATTTTATTCCATTGGAGTTGCTGTCACGTGCGTGCGTGCGTATCTATGTGACCGATAGGACACATACATTGTGTACCTATATCTCCCTCTTAACGGCTTCTGTTCTCGAGTTCAATAATTGATGTTGCCAATTTCAGAACAAATGCCCGGCAGTTATCATAACAATTGCAAATGTTCCATCATATCGCATTATTGGATAGTAGATAGGCAGAGTATAGATTTTAGTAGGTAGCAGGGGTGAAAAAGTATATGATGAGGATTTAGTTGAGTTTATCCTCACTTAGGACCTTAATGCTTTCGTATAGATTTTGAGTTTTATGTTGGTTTTTGAGGTGTTTTATATTCAAACTTGCATTAGTATTCGTGATCAACTTAAGTGCTTGTAGATCACTTATAGTATTAACAATGAGGCGGCTAGGCATAGGCAATTGTGCATTTTGTAGAATAAGCATAATATTTTGACCGTTGTTAGTACCTGCTCCCACGTTACCCCCAAGGATCTTAGACCAATCAGTCTATCATCCTTCCTTCTCAAAACTTTGGAACGATTGATTGATATTCACCTGCGATTGAGCCAAATCTTATCTCAACATCACAACACACAGGGAAAATCTGAAGAAACTGCGCTACATACTTTGGTAGGCACCATCGAATAATCCCTTAATCAAAAAGAGTACACTTTACTTCCATTCCTAAACATAGAAGGCGCCTTTAACAATGTCGACAGCGCCGCAATAGCAAAGGCACTGCAGAATCTCAACGTAGATAGCTCACTTAGAGACCTGATAAATTTCATGCTGAAAAGCAGAATTATAAATGCGAAACTAGGTAGCTTTACTGCAAGAAGGTCAGTTAGCAGAGGCACTCCACAAGGTGGAGTCCTAACCCCACTTCTATGGAACTTGGTGGTAAACCTGGAGGAAGAGGGATTCAAAGTAATTGCATACGCTGACGACATTGCCATTGCCGTGTCTGGGAAACATCCCCAAATTCTAATAGAACTCTTACAAACCGCTCTAAAGAAGCTTCTCAAGTGGGCAGATCGGTGTGGGCTGGGCGTTAACCCCCACTAGACTGATCTAGTCCTCTTTACAAGGAAATACAAAATTCCACAACTAGACCATCCAATGATTAACGGTGTTCCACTAACTTTTTCAAATGAAGCAAAATACCTAGGTCTTATTTTAGATAAAAAGTTAAATTGGAAACCTAACATACAGGAAAGATTAAAAAAAGCCACAGTAGCTCTCTTTTCTTGTAAGAAAGCTGTAGGGAATAAATGGGGCCTGTCTCCACAAATCACTCACTGGCTATATACTGCAGTTATTAGACCGATACTCACTTATGGGGTGACTGTTTGGTGTACTGCCTTAGACAAAGCGACTAATCGTGATAAATGTTCAGCATGCATGTGCATCAGTGGAGCCCTACGCTCGACACCTTCCGCTGCGTTAGACATACTCCTCAACCTAACACCCGTCGATATATATGGCAAACAAGTGGCCGCGAACACAGCCTTCCGCCTCAAAGCCATCCCTCAATGCACAAATAACTCTATTGGCCACACCATAATTCTGAACTTGTTCAGAACATTCCCAAGTCACTCCGACTACATCACTACATCAGAGTAGTCATAAGTCAGTGGGCTTTACGACGTTTCAGGATTATCCAATGTTTACCCACCGGACACCCTGTAGTGTATAAGTCAAAATGTTATTGATTACTCTTTTAAACGTAAGGGTTAGGACAGTTTTTTTTTGAAATCTCGAGAAACTTTGATTTCTTTGGAATCAGATTTCAGAAGTAAATAGTTATCAACCGACCAACGCAACGGTCAATCAAGCTTAGGTCTTCATTTATACAAGCTGCAATGAGTTCAATAAGCCTCAATGGGCAGCTCAAATAGAGCTGGGTGTCATCAGCATACAGGCGTATTGAATATTGTCTTACAATTGTAGGAAGTTCGTTAACATAAATTAAAAACAACAACGGAACAAGAATTGAACCTTGCGGAACACAACAAACGACAGATAGGAAATTGGAATGAGTTCTCACTCGATCAGTAAGGTATGAATATAGGAAACAGACTGCAAAGGAAGAAAATTTAAAATCTCGGGAGAGTTTTTCGCAAAGAACCATCAAACGCTTTCGAGAAGTCGAGGGTCGAGAAGTATTAAAAGTGTTACATTATCTTATATCTTCCAAGATTAAGTGTCTTGGAAGATATAAGCTGTAATGCAGCTGTTTTTATTTCGAAGGCCTGATTGCTTAGTGGTTAATATATTGAACAGATTAAAAAACTCATTCATTTGTTTTTGCATAATTTCCTCTCAAAAACCTTGATAAAATTGGCATTGTTTAAATTGGCTTAAATTCATCAAATTCAAAAATTTCAAAAACAAAGAATGCATATTTATAAGTCATATAGCATTGAACTTGATATAGAGTTGTGCTTCTAACACATCCTCCGCAGTTATTGGAGAAAACATAAATTAATTTAAGTTTGGGTTCTGCGCTGACAAAAACAATTTCAAAAAATGTAGGGGGTCTAAGGATTAGTGGTTAATGATTGGGTTAGAAACGAAATATTTGTTTTGAGAGCGTTCATGTCAATGTCTTCAAGAAGACCAAAAGATATTATTCCAACACCGATATTCTTCAATCTTTTTCAAATTTGCTTGCTTTCAAAGACGTGTTGATGCGAGTTGAATAAAAGGAGACTTTTGCCCTAAGAATTTCTTAAACAGTTTTGTTGCCCAAAGAGGTAAATATTTGGTAAAGGCTATAAGACTTAATCTTTACTAAGCCTCACCCTCATTGATCGTTAAATACATTCTAGTTTTTTCTGTTTCAATGCTTACAAAAACACCAATGACTTCACGATATATTCTTTCGATCCGATTATTTTAAAATCATGGGTGAATCCAAGCCATTGGATGGACATTTGAAAGATTGTCTATCTAGTCCATAAGCTGTGGTAATTTGTAATAATGTTTCCAAAATTATGTTAAAGACGTAACGTGACGCCGATCTTCAATTCACGTATTTTCTTCAATCTTAATAACCTGATTCATGGTCCTTTTTGCATTTCAATCAGCGCTTATAGAAGACAAACTTTTGGAAGAGATGTCAAAACTGGCTATGATTCTATTTGAAAAGTGCAGTAACGAAATGTCAGAACTTACTTGCTTACTTAAGGTGGCGCTTACAATCCAGGATGGATTACGGCCTCAACCAACATGCCTCTCCAGCCAGCTCTGTCCTTAGCTAGCCGCCTCCAGTTACCCACGCGAATTTGGTTGAGGTCGTTCTCCACTTGTGTGAGCCACCTGTTACGCGGTCTCCCTCTGCTGCGTACACCATCAGGGTTGGATTCGAAGACTCGTTGGGCTGGTGCGTTGATGTCCATACGCTCCACGTGTCCCAGCTATCTCAGCCGCTGTATTTTCATCTTCTTAACCAGGTCAACGTCGCTGTACAGCCCGTAAAACTCGTCGTTGAATCTTCTTCTCCATACTTCTTCGATACACACAGGATCAAAAATCACTCGAAGAATCTTTCTCTCAAAGCAACCAAGAAAATTTTCATCCGAATCTTTTAACGCCCATTCTTCTGCCCCATATAGCAGGACCGGGATGATTAAGGTCTTGTATAGCGTTTCCTTGGTTCTATAAGAGAGGGCTTTACTACTTAAATGCCTCCTCAGCCCGAAGAAACAGCGATTGGCAAGAGTAATTCTCCGTTTGATCTCTTCACTGATGTCGTTGTTTGAGTTTATAGTGGATCCCAGGTAGACAAAGTCCTTGACTGCTTCCAAGTTATAACTATCCACGTGATGTTTTGGCCGAGTCGACGATGTTGAGTTTCCCTTCTCGTTGATAGCATATACTTCGTTTTGTCTTCATTAACAGCCAATCCCATTTTTGCCGCCTCCGATTCAATACTGGCAAATGCACCAACCAAGTAGTTGAACGGACTTTTGAAAAATTGTACCAGTGGTGTTGACTTGTGATCTGCGTACAACTGCTTCAAGAACGATGTTAATGTTAGATGTTAGACCTTTCTCAACATCAAACGGTTCAGATGTGTTCTTACCGACTTTGACGGAGCAGCGAGATTTCTCCATTGTCATCCTGCACAAGCGGACGAGTTTGGCAGGGATGCCGAGATATGACATGGCTCTGTATAACTCGTCTCTATTCATGCTATCATACGCGATTTTAAAATCGATGAAGAGGTGGTGTGTATCGATCTGGAATTCCCGGGTTTTTTCCAAAATCTGTCGGAGTGTGAACATTTGCCTGGCCTAAAACCACACTGATAGGGGCTAATCAGATCGTTGACAAGAGGTTTTAGGCGATCACACATTATCGATGACAGGATTTTGTATGCGACGTTAAGGAGGCTAATTCCTCTGCAGTTGGAAGATGTCAGAGCGTCTCCTTTTTTTTGGATGGGGCACACTATGCCAAGGTTCCATTCATCGGGCATGCTTTCATCCAACCAGATTTTAAAGATGAGTTGGTGCATACTCAATACTAACCCATCTCCTGCTGCTTTGAACAATTGGGCTGGTAAGCCATCCGCACCAGCAGCCTTATACGACTTAAGTTTGGTAATCGCTAAGCGCACTTCATCTAGGTCAGATGGACGGAATTGTTGACCATCGTCGTCCAAATTAAATGAAATAACAGCGGAATGTTGGCTATCTTCGCCGTTCAGGAGTCTAGAAAAATGTTCCTTCCAAATCCTCAGCACTGACTATGTGTCTACTACCATATTCCCACTATCATCTCGGCAGGCTTCTGTTCTGGCCTTGTAACCTTGGGTAGATCTTCTTACCCTTTGGTAGAGTTTTTGAACATCCCCTCTGCCGGTACAATCCTCAATAGACTCGACCGCCCTCTTCTCGTGCTCTCTCTTTTTCTTCCTGAGAAGTGGGCTCGGGCTGCTCTCTGAGCGGCTCTGGTTCGTGTTTGCAGCATTCCCTGATAGGCCTCGTTCTTAGCTGCTTGCGCCAGCCGGCATTCTTCGTCAAACCAAGAATTTTGTTGTGGTCGCCTTGTGAAACCCAGCACATCAGTGGCGGCACTACTGATGGCTTGTTGACAATGTCTCCACTGGTCGTCTATGCTTGCTGCTGGTGGCAGCGGCTGGTCAAGAGATTAAGAGAAACGCGGTCAGCAAAAGTTTTGGCGGTATCTTGCGTTTTGAGTTTCGCGATATCAAACTTTTTCACAGCATCTAGTGGTCTGAGTCAACGTTTGCTCCTCGGAACGTTCGGACATCTAAGATACTGGAAGCATGTCTGGTGTCAATAGCGATGTGATCAATTTGGTTGACAGTTTTTTGATCACATGACCACCAAGTCCCCTTGTGCATATTGAGGTGTGGGAATTGGGTGCTCGCAATGGTGATATTTCGCCCTTCCGCAAAGTCAATCATCCTGAGTCCGTTATTGGACGTTTCGGCATGTAGACTGTGCTTTCCAATTATCGACCTATAAACCTCCTCCTTACCAAATCTGGCGTTGTAGTCGCCAAGAATAATCTTGACGTCGTACTTGGGGCACTTATCGGCGCTCGAGGAGGTCGTAAAACTCGTCAATAATTGGTTTATCCTTCTGTTCGTGGGGGGCGTGAACCTGAACACAGATCAGCGTCACGTTCTGAAATATTGCCTTGATGCGGAATGTGACTAGGTTCTCCACTAATTGTTCGGCTGCACGTGGCCTGTATAGGGACAGTACATTCCACGTACAGATCCCAAATTCATTGTCCTTGTTTCGTTTGCTGGGTTCGTCAACATTAAGATCATCCGTATCCGAGGCATATTGTTGTTTCGGAACTAATTTGTTTTCCGTGGTAGAGAAGTTAACCCAACGCACAACCCCCAACCTGGAGGACCAGACTCTTAGTTAACTCCAAGAGTGAGGAGCCGGTTAGAACCGCTTCTTATCGGCCTGCGCTCCGAATATGTCGTAGTAGCCCGTATAAGGTGTTCATCAAATAGTTCAGCCTAACTGGAATTGTAGACGCCACCGTTGATTCCATCTGGGGAATTCCTCCGCTGCCGCCTTGATGAAAGGAGGAATGCCTTAGTGAGAACACTTCTTCCCCATCCCTCTCTCGTCTGCTGCCCCTGACAGCCTTCCACAAGGATCAATCCTTATCTCCAGTTGAGGTACTAGGCACCCGATGTTCACCGCTTGGAGGTGAGAATAGGAGTTGGTAGTCAGAGGCCGATTTTGTGAAAAACCTGTGTCCTCTTGGTTGCGCACAACTACCCTTTGTGAACATCAATGTCAGAACGCTGTAACTAAAACAAATTCAATATGAAACCAGCAGTATAAATGATTTTTCTGGACATAGTGACTATATTCTCCCCCCCCCCTCCTCCCCACACATGAATGAAAACAAAAAAGTGTTGATATACGAAAATAAAATGAAATTTAAATTTTATACGAACATTTTAATGAAATACACCATTCGTTTCGAGTAAGTAGGTAAATTGTGTATCAACTTTGAGTACATCCACTTTTTAATATAACCGCCCCCATGAAATGCAATTATTTTTTCGCTTAAATGTGGACACTTAAACAGCCGCTCATGAGTCTTTTATCTCCGCTCCATTATTATTCACGTCATACTTACACTCCTCGAAAGCTCACAAAGTTGCATCAGAGGAGGTAAATCTAGACTCTCCAATCCCCATATATACTTACCTCAGGATAAATAGCATTAAAACTTTAATTATACAATAAAGAGCGGCCATACTCTACTATGTAAATATTGTAGTATATACCTACATTATGTAAGTATATAATACATAGTACCTACCCTACCGATGACCACTTAAATGTACATTCAAAAGCATTTGTGCATAAAGCCATTGCACTTAATGTTCAGATTATGAGGCAAGTGATTCTGAGAAAAAAAAATTAAATAAAGGACTACCATGTTCATGTAGGTATGCTTTGGGTCAGAAAATTGCAAAGTGCCGCGCGTCCAGTCCAAAGCAACCAAAGTTGAAAGTTCTGACCCTTATGTGGTTGTACGGAAGCCCAAATAGCTTTTAAGTTGAATTAATTATTTACCAATGGTATTATGTGGTTGCATTGTTTTATATTTAAAATGAAAAAAAGTAATAAACCAATAAAATACCAAATATTCTTAGGATTTCCAGAACTTACTTACAGTTATAACCTTTAAGGATTGAAAATAATTAAAATTCCGATGAATTCCACCTTTAATTTATATATGTATTCAATTTCAATTTCAATTCAATTTTGGTTTTATTGAATATAATATTTACAATTTGACTTGAAACTTACAAATAATATAATCATCATCATCATCGGCTCGACAACCGTGGTCCGGTCCTGGCCTCTTTCAACAAGTCTCTCCACCTATCCCGGTCTCGAACCGACGCCATCCAGTTGTCTTCTGGCATTTCCTCATGCTATCATAAGGCTGGCCCGCCACCGTGGTGGAATAATTCGGCTGGTATGTCATCGGCTCCCGGGGCTTTGTTTTTCTTGAGCCGTCCTATAGCCTTCTCAACGTCTTCTATGCTTGGTGGCGGTAGCATAGGGTGTTCATCTTGAAGTATTGGAGCCTCCACTTCTGCTGTGAGCTGACCATTTAGCAATTCATTAAAGTACACTTCCCATCACTCCAGTATGCTTTGTGGATCGGTGATCAGATTTCCCTCTCCGTCCTTGCAGTATGTGCAGCGTGGTGTGTACTGCGTCATGTTTCGGACGGATTGGTAGAACTTCCGCGCCTGGTGCGGACCTCGCTCTCGGCTGTTCTCTATTTCACAGATTAGGTTCTTCTCCCAGGCTGATTTTTTCTGTCTGTGAAGCCGTTTTTCTATTCTTCTGAGCTCTTTATATTCCTCTTTGCGTGCCCGCGTTCTATGAGATTGTTGCATTGCTCGGTACGCAACATTCTTACGTTCAGTCGCTAGCTTGCATTCATCATCAAACCAGTCGTTTCGATTTCTACGACTGCTGCCTAAGATGGAGTTGGCAGTACTAATGACAGTATTCTTAAGGCGTGTCCACTTCGCATTTACGCCCAGCATACTCGCTCCAGGACTTACTCTCCATAAATTAAGTGATTCTAGGGCGAGTCCTAACGCATTACCAAAAGTGTTACTGGTGTTTTCGTTGCGTAGGGCAGACGTGTTGATTCGAACCTGATCGGCGGATGCAATGCGTCTCCGCAAGGCAATCCGCCCTCGGAAAACCATACCAACAAGATAGTGATCCGAGTCGATATTGGCACCTCGGTACGTTCGTACCGTCATCAAGTTCAAGTAGTGGAGACGGTCTATCAACACGTGGTCTATTTGGTGACGAGTGACTCCATCAGGTGACTTTATAGATATCTTTACGCGGAAACCTGGTACTCGCAACGACCATGTTTTTCGATGCTGCCAATTCTAAGACTTGAAGTCCATTGTCATTAGTGTTCTCATGCAAACTATGTTTGGCTGCGTAATGCCTGAATACCGGCTCCCGACCTATTTTTGAGTTCAAATCCCAAGGATAATTTTGACGTCATACCTTGGGCAGGCATTGAGGGCCCCCTCGACTTGTTCGTAGTAAGTCTCTTTTTCTTCGTCTGAGGACTGCTCCGTAGGTCCGTGAACCTTAATGAGGCTGATGTTCGTAAATTTGCCTTCGCACGCCAAGGGTGCATAGCCTTTCGCTTATAGCGTTAAAGCCGATGATGGTAGACTTCATTTTTCCGCTGAACACGAATCTGAAATTGGTCGAACTTCTTTACTGGTAAATACTTTATTACAAAACTATTAATGGGATGTGAATATATTCATTTAAATTTTTTTTTCTATGGAGGTGACCGTGGGGACACTCTAGTATAAATGAAATAGTTCAACTTTACACCAAATTTTTCTCCAGCTATATCCACCTTCATTCAGATAGGCAGCAGTTGGAAAGTGTGGGGCATATCCTTCCTCTGCATTAAATGAAAAAAAAAAAAAACTTTGTTAATATTTGAGATAGGTCCATTACCATTTATCGGTCAGAAAATTAGAACCTTGACAACAAAATGTAATAGGAGAAACGATGCGTAGCATTTGTATGCCTCAGGTACCAATTGCTGCATAGCATTTAGTTATATACCTACTTATATGCCAATGCAAGACTGAAATCGCTTTTATAATTGCTGGAAGCTAAAATACTAATTAAAATCTACTGACCATGATGGGTATTAACATTTAGTCAAAGGGAATCCAGTGCCTTGAATGCAGCGACAGTTTTAATAGGCAAACGATTTTGCATTCGGTTTCGAATTAATTATTTCTCTCAGCATTCCCGGAATTGAATGTTTTTACAACTTCCTCATCCTCGTTCTAACTTTATCGAACCAAATCGTATATAAGCAACCAGGACTCAGGACCTACAGTTCAACAAAATGATTTCAAAATGTTAGTTTTCAGAATAGAACTTCCAGTAACACAGGAATAGGGCGGATTGTGGTTAATAATTGAATAGCTGGTGAATTTTGTAGTTCGCTTATAGTAAACGACATGGATGTCATCACAAATAAGGCAAAGTTCATAAGAAATAAAAAATATTTTGGAATTTTAATTGAATATGATTATGAAGTTGACTTTCAGGACATGCGAGTTAGAAGAATTTCAATAACTAGTGGATTTGGTCATTGGCCATGGTAAGTTGACACGTTGGTTGCATAATTTTTTTTTTTTTTGTAATTAATTTCGTCCAAAAACAGTAATTGGCTATGCATTACAAAAAGTAAAATAAAATACGACTTTTAGATGCAAACTGGACTGGATGCCACCCTTTAAGATAGTTTCGAAAACATTTCAGATAGGTAGAGTAGATTAACATTGCGATCTTAGTTGAATAATGAAGCATTTCAGTATCTTCGATCTTCTTTTAAGTTCGCCTGTTTCTCGCTTCGTTCGCTAGTTGAATTGCCAGAGGTCGTGCCCAAGGGCAAGAAGGCAAGTTAATAAGTTTTAGTTTATTAATGTATGCGGGAACCAGTAATGCCATTTTACCGTGGCAAATATCAGTCAAATTTTTATTTTTTTTTTTTTTGAAAATTAGAAATTTTAAATACTATTTGGGACTTATTAAACTTGTAAGGCTAAAAAGTGTACACATAATTTATTAAACTATAAAGAGAATGTAAAATTGAAAGTAAAATGTCATTTTTTACCGAGTTATGGGAAGTTTTCTTTAAGCGGGTCATTTTAGGTCATTCTCCCCTACTCTTCACATTTTACTATTGAAACTATTACCATCAGTTTCTTGGGGATATACAAATTTTAAAACTTTAACAAAATGTTAAAAAGTTAAAATCAAATGGTAATAACCTCAAAACTACATTCAACACATTAACAATTGTAGGTCCAAATTTAATAAAAGCCTTACATCGTCCCTCGTCTACGTGGATATTTAAGCCTCGTAAATACATTTTCTCAAAAGATTTTGTATAAAATAAAACTCCGCTGGAAAACTATGGGTAAAGAAGATGAAAAAGTATTAATTCTGAAATAACCTTAACTAATATGTCTTCCGGTTGATTCGCTTTTTTTTTTTAGTCAATTCAAATATGTATACAATTTGGTGAAAGATAAAATGCACGACTGCGTCGCACGTACTTGCCCTTGAAGATAAAGTAACTATTTATGCTAAGCCTTTTTAATTAAAAATTTGTAAATGCAGTTTAAAAAAAAAAAAACAATTAAAAAAGCATAAAATTCGATTTTCAAATGACTAAATAGCTTCTTAAATGAATTTAACCTCAAAACAAAGTATGCAATTTAAAATCGTCAGAGCCGTTTTTTAAAAAGACTATTTTTTTCATATAAAATTTAGCAAGGACTTTTATAAAAAAAAATTGGTACGCCATTTTTAAGATATTATTTATGAACATCTAAAAACTAAATTTTGAAAAAAAATATTGAGTAGTTTTCGAAAAAATGATTTTTCAAAAAAAAGTTTCAAACTTTTTTTAAAAATCCAAAAAAATAATATTCGATTTTTTCTACTAAATATTATGATAGCAACTTAAAAGCATTCATGCAAAAAAAATGGTTGAAATTGATTGAGTCATGAAGGAGAAAATCAGAATTTAAAAAAAATGGTTCTATGGCAGGTACCGTTAATAATGGTTTTTTATAAAAATGGTTTCCATTTCAAGATAGACCTTATTTAAAAAAACTGACCATGATTTTTTTCATCAAAATCGTAGGCACCGTTTTTCAAAAACCGGTATATGACAGGTACCGTTATTTGGGGTCCAGAAAAAAAAATTCAAAAAAACGTCTGGGGATATTCTCCAAAAAACGCCACATAAGAAGTTGGAAGTAAATCGACCCATCCGTATAGGCTGTGGTCTCTGATACATACAGACAGACAGACAGACAGAATTGTCGGACCCACTTTTTTCTAATTCTCTATCACCATAATGTTGTTATCTCAACTTTTTTTTTGTGTTCGAATGCATAACTTGATATAAAGTACCTACCTATATCGCATGTAAAAATGTTCATATTACCCTAAGGACCTTTTGTAACTTGTGATCCCTCTAAGACTTTCTTAATCTGTCTGAAATTTTGTCTCCATGTTGATCCCTTAAAGCTCGTTGTTGAATCTTCTGCTTCATAATCCTTCGAAGCACACATGCAGGCAAATAAAAATGCTTAGCCTGGCTTGAGTCGGACAAAGACGTGAAAATCCTGACATATCAGGCCAAATTCTGAATTTGAGCATCAGCTTCCACAATACCTACATTTCCACTCCTAATTTTTTGCTGTTGTTTGCCATTGAAATGAAAATGTTCAGTAAAAAATTAGTTTTTCAAGTAGTTTTATTGACAGACCCTTGCACACATGCGGCTTAGGTGCCTACACGATTTCATTTAGCTTTCTTCTTCTTGTTATTATTATTTGTTCAACACACACTGTTTTCAAGCGGCTGTGACAAAAGACCTAGAACCCCTCTCACAAGTTCAACCACCTCAAGTAAGACTGACATTTTTTTCAACCAGAGTAAAATTACAGTAAGTACCTACTTCAAAATTAAAACCCAGAATTAAAAATATTTTATAATAACAACATATCCAGCACATCGACTCACACAATAATTTCCTTATATTTCTAGACTCTATAACGTTAGTACCTACACAATATCACTGTTGTCCTCGTTTCTAGGAAATATCAAATCAACTTCTTCGTCATTGAGTAAACTACACATACGAATGAAGCAGAAACTTCACCGCAGCCGTCGCGTCGCAACCACTGCCGCCGCACCTTCTGCCAAGAGCCTGTAATGTAATTATTGTAACATCGTGGAACAATTATTATTACTTGACACTTTTGCCTTCTACTCGTACAATTTGCTGCAAGAAGAACGATGAACGACTTTTTCAAAACACACTTGACTTCACCCGCCATGCAATTGGAGCAGTAGCAGTCCCAGAGTCTCAGACCCAGTCCTGTCTTCAATCGCCTTCTTATAGGGCACAATTAGAGGGCCATGTCCCATCGACCTGCCTTGCAATGAGTATGATGTGATGTTGTCACATCATAAACTCAGCAGAGCAACAAAGCTTTGATGTTTTTTGTTTTTTTTTGTTGTTGTTGTGTTCCTTTATATTGTTTTCTGAAGTGCGGCGCAGTACGGTACATTAATTCACACCTATCTAATACAAAGTTGTTCGCATAGGGGCCACATCCGTCCGCCATTATTTGGCCCCCCATTCTAATGGGCGGACAACAAACAGTATAAATGCAGAATGCATACAGTTGGCCACTGCTGTTTAGGAATCACAGTGATTACTTTCGAGTCGTATACAGTCAGCGCTATTATCCTCTTTGTCCTTTCAGTCTTTATCGGGGAATATAAGACCAACTTGTTTACGCCATCATTACTATGTGTGATGTGTTGTTCGCCCCCTATATGTAATGTGCTGCGATGCGACGGCACATTGTACTGTTGCTGAAGAAGTACCTACTTCAAGTCCTTCTTTTCCTTTTCCTTTTCCTCTTGATGCCTCCATTGCTTCTGTAGCCTTCACAATGTACATACATACTTTATGAAGTGTCGTTAGAATTAATTTTTGTTTCTCTAATCTTGGTGATGAAACTGTCGACATTTGGAATACCTATGTCACTGACAACAAAAGACGAGCCTTAAGAAGTCAGTCTTACGCATGGAAACTTTTCAATTTGCTGCCTGTGTCTAGACAGGATATGTAATTTATCAAAGATTAAGGATCCCGCGTTGTTATATGCTGCAAGAGTGCTAAACGGTGTGTTGGAACTTTAAGATTGAAAAATTAAAATGCGTAGGTGTGTAAGTACAGCAATTAAAATTGACGTTCTATAGCAATAATGATGGCCGTTGGCGGTGCGGCAGCGCAGCGCGGCATACACTTCACATGAATGGCGCATTGGAAGGACAAGTGCATTCCTCCAAACGCTTTGTGAATGCATTATACGTTCTCCAGAATTTCGAAGACCTCTTGCAAGGAATACAAGCGTAAACGAGACGCGAGTCTTAAGATCTCAACTCAAGTGGACACATGGTGTGTGAACATAAGCTTTTGATGTTCCACATAGATACGCATGAATTGATAAATAGATAAACAAGATTCACGAGTACCTATTCTAAAGCATAACATTTTGTACCAGGTTCATAGTATACCGGCGATGTGCATTAGGGTGTCCCGACAAATGTTTTTTTGGATTTTCCGAACAAAAGACTTGCGTAATTGGACTTAGATTACAAAGATATAAAAAAAAATATTAAAATTTGTCTTGGGGGTTCTACCGACCCACAAAATTTTGACAAATTGATATTTTTATGCTTTTTTCCCCTTCCTTAATTTCGGTTCCTGAGCTACTATTTATTATAAAATATTAAATTTTTTAACTTATTAGGTTTAGAACATATTTGAAGTTTCGATTTGCATGCAACAATACGTTTCCAATTTACAAGGTTTAAAGCTAAAAATACCCCCAATGTAGACCAAAATTGATTTTTTTTAATTTTTGGCGCATATTTCTATTGTCATCATTTTCCTGGAACTTAAAACCACTGCTCTATAAATCTGACATAATTTGAATTGAAGTATCTATACTTATCCGATTTTGAAGAAAAAATTGTTTATAAACAAATACAACAGGGCACAAATTTGAGACCTACCTGCACAAATGACTTAATTTATTGATGCCCTTTAAGGATATGGGTTTTTACCTGTTTCCTACCTGTAAAATACATAACTTAATCCGGTAATAAAGTCAAATTTAAAACTGAAGGCTGTTTTCTACCATAATCTACACAATTCAATCCGGTAGTAAAGTCGGATTTTAAGAGCAAGGATTTTGAAAAGTGAGCGGTTTGTGGACAAATATGGGAAAAACCAAAAACTCTTGAGCTGGTAAACTTTCAACCTGGAAAAATGGCGCACTCGAGATGGTTTACTTCAGCTAATCGCATACTGACACTTTATGTTGGTATTCTTCGTCCATCAGAGAATTTGCTATTGCTTGTCAACTACGTCGTCAAATTATACGCTCCAATTTGGTTCCGAATCAAGCGACAGGCGTCTTTTAAGGATTTAATCAAACATATTTTCCAATTAATTATGTACTCTCGATATTTACCCGAAAATTTGAGATGTGTTGTGGATTCTGTTATAGAAAGAAATGCACATCCAGAAAAACTGCCTATAAGTATGTTGTTTGGTGAAAGAGACCATATTCGGGAGCTGGCATTGCGAAGAATAAAAAAAGCTAGAGAAGCTGAAAGTATCAACAAACGCAGGATATATAAAGCACCAAAGATTAACTTCTCTGCTAAAGATTTTACCAAAATTATTTCGTGGAACGAATGTCAGGTAACATCACCCCCGGTTCTTCGACATATTTGTTTGGAAGACCTTCACATCATCGCAAAAGATAAGAGCTTGGAAATTGTTGACTTTCCCTGTCACACCCAATCTGTGGAAAGATGTGTTTAACTGATAACAGAGGCATCACAGAGTGTAACTGACCCTTCTTCTAGAGATGGCTTTATTAGAAACAAATTGAAATCTGGAGCAGAAATGCCAAATTTTGGACACAAAAATAAGTTTAAATTCTAAGGTTATGTCATTAATTAAAAATTATTTCTTGATTATTTTGTTTTTATGTGATTTGTTTAAATAATATTCATAATAAAATACGTTTAAAACTTAATTTTTTATAGTTTTATTCAAACGGTTAAAGTATGTAAAAACATGAACTTTAAAAATCTTCAGATGCCGGTAGCACCCCCAAGATAACATGTTTTTTCAATTTTTTGACGTTTTCTTTTTCTGTGTAAAATTACGCAAATTTTGATACACCTTTTGATATTATAGCTCGAAATTTTTTTTTCTCATACATCGACGGAACACCCTAATGTGCATGCTCAACGAAAAGTGTAATGACTATATGAGTTTTATGTTGTATTCTGTTTACATTTTTATTGAACTACTTGATCTTATGATGTATGTACTTTGAATTTAAAGGTTCATTACCTACGTAATGAACCTTTATATTAAACTATGGCAACTCTGCTGTGAAAGTGATTTGAGCAATTATAGTATCGCTCTTGCAAATTATTTAAATTTTATTAAAAATAGTATAAATTAATTAAAGAAAGTCACTTTAATCAATTATAGTATCGGTTTTCAGTCGAGGAGTAGTAAATTCATAGGTTAATCTGGTAACTCTCTCCGAAACTTATTTCAAAGCTTCTACATTAGAAGAGCGATTGCCAAACCTTTGGTCGTATAAGGCTGCTGTTGCGGATGGCTTACCAGCCGAATTGTTCAAAGCAGCAGTATATGGGTTAGTAGGGAGTATGCACCAAATCATCTGTAAGATCTGGTTGGATGAAAGCATGCCCGATGAATGGAACCTTGGCATAGTGTGCCCCATCCACAAAAAAGGAGACGCTCTGACATGTTCCAACTACAGAGGAATTAGCCTCCTAAACGTCGCATACAAAATCCTGTCGTCGATACTGTGTGATCGCCTAAAACCTCTTGTCAACGATCTGATTGGCCCCTATCAGTGTGGTTTTAGGCCAGGCAAGTCAACAGTCGATCAAATGTTCAAACTCCGACAGATTTTGGAAAAAACCCAGGAATTCCAGATCGATACACACCACCTCTTCATCGATTTTAAAGTCGCTTATGATAGCGTGAATAGAGACGAGTTATACAGAGCCATGTCATATCTCGGCATCCCTACCAAACTCGTTCTCTTGTGCAGGATGACAATGGAGAAATCTCGCTGCTCCGTCAAAGTCGGTAAGAACACCTCTGAACCGTTTGATGTTGAGAAAGGTCTAAGACAAGACGACGCGTTATCATGCAACCTATTTTATCGTTCTTGAATCAGTTGTACGCAGATCACAAGTCAACACCACTGGTACAATTTTTCAAAAGTCCGTTCAGCTACTTGCTTATGCAGATGACATAGACATAATCGGCAGAACCAAGCAAGCTGTGGTTGGTGCATTTGCCAGTATTGAATCGGAGGAGGCAAAAATGGGATTGGCTGTTAATTAAGACAAAACAAAGTATATGCTATCAACGAGAAGGGATACTCAACATCGTCGACTCGGCCAAAACATCACGATGGATAGTTATAACTTCGAAGCAGTCAAGGACTTTGTTTACCTGGGATCCACTATAAACTCAAACAACGACATCAGTGAAGAGATCAAACGGAGAATTACTCTTGCCAATCGCTGTTTCTTCGGGCTGAGGAGGCATTTAAGTAGTAAAGCCCTCTCTTATAGAACCAAGGAAACGCTATACAAGACCTTAACCATCCCGGTCCTGCTATATGGGGCAGATGCATGGGCGTTAAAAGATTCGGATGAAAATTTCCTTGGTTGCTTTGAGAGAAAGATTCTTCGAGTGATTTTTGGTCCTGTGTGTATCGAAGGAGTATGGAGAAGAAGATTCAACGACGAGCTTTACGGGCTGTACAGCAAAGTTGACCTATGGTTAAGAAGCTGAAAATACAGCGGCTGAGATGTCTGGGACACATGGAGCGTATGGACATCAACGCACCAGCCCGATGAGTCTTCGAATCCAACCCGGATGGTGTACGCAGCAGAGCGAGACCGCGTAACAGGTGGCGCACACAACTGGAGGCGGCTAGCTAAGGACAGAGCTGGCTGGAGAGGCATGTTGGTTGAGGCCGTAATCCATCCTGGATTGTAATCGCCACCTTAAGTAAGTAAGTAAGAATTCCTGCTCGGTGAGCCTTGACAAATGTCAAACACAACGAAAATAAGCAAAAACGAAAATATAATTCAAATATAAATCAACAAATGAGGATATTCCTTCGTCGTTTAAAAAATCGGTAATATTCCCAATACACAAGCAAGGAGACACGAATAATGTAGAGAATTACCGAGGAATCTCATTTATGAACGTGCTGGCAAGACTTTTGTGTGGTGTACTTGCGAATAGGCTTGAAGATTGGTTTGAATCGAACAACGTCCTGTCTGAATTTCCAGCTGGATTCAGAAAAGGCTTTTCAACGGTGGACCATATTTGTACTATTGTGTCAATTGTTAAAGCATACCAATCTAGAAAAACAAATATAAGCATTTTTCGTTGACTTCAAGTCAGCGTTTGACAATGTGAACCGTAAAGCTCTTTTTTACAAACTATCGCAACTAGGTGTATCTACAAAGTTCATCCAAGTGATAAAGAAGATGTATGCAGAATCGAAAGCAACTATCTGGGATGGTTTACATTATTCAAAATGGTTTGAAACAAATACTGGTGTTAAGCAAGGATGTATTCTAAGTGCTCTCCTGTTTTCAATCTTCATTAACGGTTTTGAAACACATTTGCCAGGAGGAATTGTTGAACTGGCTGTTATTGTTTTGCTATACGCTCATGATGTGGTGCTATTGTCGAAATCACCGGAAAATCTTCAACTCATGATAAACCGCCTAGCCGAATACTGCAGCACATGGGGTTGTCCAGAAATATTGACTTGAACGGATGAGTTACTTCCAAGGCTGATCATTTTTGTTTTTGCCGTGCTAATTTGCAGCCCCACGATTTATGCTTCTCCCTCCACCCTTGTTGTCATTTGATGGAGATCCATGATCCTATGAGAGAGTAAGCATACGTGCGTCGTCCGCATAGTCCAGATGTTTTAGTTGGGATGTCAGGCTCCATTGAATTCCACTATTTCCGTTTAACAGGGCTGCACTTAGCACATCACTTATTTTGACTTTATTGAATTTTTCTATTTTGTCACACACAAGTTGATGCAGATCCGCAGGGCCAGCACCCTCTACCATCTAGTTGACACACATCCGAGGCCCACCCACTGTACTGTCTGTCACAAACTTCTTTTATGAACGAATCCATAGACAGTACTATTCGCAGACGTAAGTAGCAGTGGATTGGTCATAGGCTTCGAAAAGGCAACGATTGCATTGCTGCCCAAGCGATGCAATGAAACCCACTCACACAGGCAGGTAGAGGATCGGGTTGGCCGAGAAGCACATGGCGCAGGACAGTCGAAAGTGAATCTGCACAGCTGGGGAAGAGTTGGAGAGAACTACGTTATATTTCCAGAAACCGTACACGATGGCGCGTAGGAGTAATGGAGGCCCTATGTTCTTTAAGGGGATCACAACGGACTTTTTAAGGTCTGAGGACCTAAGTAAGTAAGTAAGTAATAAAGTCAAAATCAATTCAAAACTGTTTTGGAATTCATTGCACTTTCAAGAGTGCAATTAAGTCGAAAATTTCGTTTTGGACTTTATTACATTTGACTTTATTTCATGGCAATCCTGGTACAAAAGGGTTTATACACCGCTGAAGTGTTTTTATATTTCACAGAAAACGATCAATCGCGCGTATTGGTAAAGATTCCCATAACTTCCGTGGTTCTGTCTTCCTGACTTTTTTCTTAATAAATTCTAGAATTTTCGGTTTAATGGCTTTTCGATCGACTTGTCAGTTCTACATTTTCTTCCAAAACCTGAGCTTAGAATATCACATTTGCAGTGCTCTGAAATAATTTTCTAAAATCATTAGCTTAAGTTAGGTACTGATCCAAATTTATAAAAAATAAAACGTTATGATGTTTTACTTGCTAAAATTTCCAAAGGATTGCTGTTTTAAATCTCAAAAATTACCTATAATGAATTTAGTTTTTGTTTGAAAATAATTAATTTTCATTAATAAATAGCATTCAGGCACAATCGTTAATATAAAATTGGGAATAGGGGTGTGGGTTTTTTTTCAGTCCTCAATTAGCAAAAAAAAAAAAGAAGGAAGCACTTACCCCACGTATGTACACGTGGAACCATCAACAAAGTACCAACAAAGGACAAACATAAATCACTATCGATCTATATATTTCAATATTCATAATAGAACTTAGTAGAAACCACGACTGCGTATTGAAAATTGCAACTATTAGATAGGTACTTTAGGTGATAATGATAATATTATGCTTCCATCAATGAACCTCCTTTTATCATGAACTTTATGAACGTTAAACTCTTCTAAATATATTCTGTGGTTTGTGGCAGCTGTGTTAGTGCACCAGCCTCAGGCAGCTTCCATCAAGTTGTTGAAGTTGGTTATAGTTTAACTATATAGCAGACTTTTCAATCGATATGCCATCGCCACTATTACCGGCATCACCCCCATCAGCCAAGCAGCATAAGTATTCAAAATTAATAATGAAACAAAAGTTTTCCCGGTTTCACCACATGCCAGTCAGTGTCACCAAACAGTGCCAATGCCGCTGCCACTGTGCAGTGACAATAACCAACGACGACGACGTCATCGTCAGCGACCCATGCTGCCAAACGGATCCGACGACAACGACGACGACGATAGGAAAATCTACATTTTCCATCCAGTTAATTTGCATTAGAAAGCAATTTTCGTCACGTCAAAAAGAACTTTGAAAGTTGATAAGCCGCTTTGATGCCATAAAAATATCTAAGCCATCCCTTACCAGCCACATCTGCTGGATTTATTCTTCTGTTTCTTCTTCTTGTTCATCTTCTTGTTTTAGTTTTCATTTTTTTTTTTTTTTTTTAGAAAGAAGAAGGCTTCTTTCTTCTATCTACTGTTACTGCAGCAGTCACCAGATAATGACGATTACCTTGCGGATAAGTTCGTATGTCCTTCTGAAGCTACAAGTTTTTTTTTTTTTAGCTTCTGTAGCTCATATTTTGTATTCTATTAGATTAGAGTATCAATATTGACAGTTAAACCCGCTTAAATGCAACGATAAAACATATTTCAATATAAATAATAATTACACAACTTAAACTAAGTGTAGGCCGGCCGGCCGGAAAAAATACTTTACAGCATTTTTATTGGTGGACATTTTTGGGAGTAATGTATTTACTCATATCCCAGAAGTGTCAACGAATCCCATGTAGTGTTTGGCGTTTAGCCACCATCTTGGAAAAGCTGCATCAATAACGTTTTTTTTTTTTTGTTAAGCTTTATCTTTTAAACTGATTATCCTTGGAAGATCATTTAAATGTAAAAAAATTTATTTGTGAGCTTAATCTATTGACATCAAAATCAAGGCAATACGACTACTTTAAGTAGCTATAATAATCCTTCTATGTAAAATTTTAAGTGCAACAATGTTAAATTTTTCAGAAAATTTCAGGAAATTTCCATAGACGTTGTTCTTAGTATCTAATTATTAGACACTAAAAACAACGTCATTTTGGTCAAGATGATTCAATTAGACTCTAATTGAATCATTTTGACCCAAAAATCAGGAAGGCACAAATAATGACAAATGAGAGGATTTGACACTTGACAATTTCTCGAAATTTCCCATACTATCCCATTATGATTTTATTCGTATTAGATACTCTAACACTCATTCTAGGAATAGTGTCCTGTTTTTAATTTACGATGATAGAGAATGAGAAAAAAGTGGGTCCGACAATTCTGTCTGTCTGTATGTCTGTCTGTCTGTCTGTCTGTCTGTCTGTCTGTCTGTCTGTCTTTCTGTCTGTCTGTCTGCCTGTCTGTCTGTCTGTCTGTCTGTCTGTATGTATCAGAGACCACAACCTAAACGGATGAGCCGATTTACTTCAGACTTGGTATGTGGCGTTTTTTGGAGAATATCCCCAGAGGTTTTTTGAATTTTTTTTTTGGACCCCAAATAGAGGTCATATACCGGTTTTGGAAAAACTCATTTTTCTCAAAAAATGGTTCCTACGATTTTGATTAAAAAAATCATGGTCATTTCCTTAGGTAATGTCTATTTTTAAATGAGAACTATTTTTTTCAAAAACCGTTATTAACGGTACGTGCCATAGAAACGTTTTTTTTTAATTCTGATTTTTTCCTTCATGACTCAATCAATTTCAACCATTTTTTTACATAAATGCTTTTAAGTTGCCTTAATAATATTTAGATTTGCAAATTTGCATTTGCAAATTTTTAATTAAAAGGGCTTATCAAAAATAGTAACTTTATCTTCAAGAGCAAGTTCGTGCGACCCAGTCGTGCATTTTATTTTGTTTGTTTTTCTATGATTGTTTTCCCAATTGAAGAAATGAGTCATTAAAAAATATTTCCGTACGTGTAAATTTCCACCTTAATTAATAAATATTTTCAAGAAAATAGTAGGTAGAAGTGAGAACCAAAATGGAAAATGAAAAGGTGTGTGTAGTCGTGTACGTGCGCCAAAAGATATACTTCCTATCATTAGTTATTTTTGTATAGTTTTTTTGGATGTGTGAAAGTATTTAGTTGCAAAAAGTTCTAGAAGGTAAATTTTTCCAAAGAAACATAATGTGCTTTTTTGTGAAATTAAGTCAAAATGACCTGATCAGCGGTCTGTTATAAGATTATATTAAAATCAACAAAATAAATTAAAAAATGCAAAAATTACGGTAGATAATGTTAAAATATAGTTTTTTAATTGTGGATCTATATTTACACAACTTAAGTAAAAAATGTATTTATATTTATTTTTATTGAGATTTTAATCTTTCTTTTGATACCTCAACTTAAAAAATCGGTTAAGTTTTACTTTAATTAAAAGCTATTTTGTTTACGTGAAAATATTATTTTGATTTTTTTAACAAATTTGTAAGAGATCGATTTTATACTATTTTTGATATTACTTTATGATATTGCGAAGATTGTGAGTGTCTTAATGAAACAAATTGTATATCAAAATAATTGTTGACATTTTATTAGAAAATTAATTTTATCTAAGCAGACATAGTCAGATGTTATGAATGGTACAATTGGTCAAAGGAGCATAAAAAGTGCATTTTGTTCGATGTTTTTTCTGTAATATATCATTTACAGTCTTTGTTTTGAATTTAATCAATAAACTTTGTATGGCAGTGTTTAAGAAAACAGTCACATCTTGAAATTGAGTTAGAATTGTATTCAAAATTATCAAATTTTTCATTAAATTTTGTAATCTTAACGCATTCATTAAAAACATATTTTCACTTATCGACCTCTGTGGCACTGTTTGTAAAAATAATTACCCAATATTTTTATGCAGAATCATAGACCAACATTTTATCTAATAGGATCTGTTTAATTTGTTAAAATCCTGCAACTAAAACTCAAGTTACTCATGTTGTAGCTTAATATTTCAGCTAAATTTAAACACAAAATCCGACAAGAAACAAAAAAGTTACAAATTTTATAAGCGAACCATCTCGAATCCATTTGTGAGCCAACGGTACCGTTCTCAACTGGTCGAGTCCGACGACCAAAACAAACAATTTTGTTGAATTTCGGATAAAACTCTTTTCAAGTTTGTGAAGCTTTTATAACATGTACAGTTATGTGTGATGCATTTTCCCAATATCTAATGGCTGTGTAAATTTCAAGATTAAAAATGTAAAAATAAAAAAGATAAAATAAAATACTGTTGGAAACGGTCGAAAAACTTGGACTGCAAAATCTTGTTTTTACTATTATTCATTGAAAAAAATGTTTGAGAATATAATTTCTTTACACGTTTATAGAAAACACATAAGCCTTAAGGCCATTTTGACAAAATACTTTTCCCGTTCTTCCCTGATTTTTAAAATCAATTAAACCACCCACATAAACTTTCAAAAAACGTATTTGTTTTTTTAAGGTCAAAAAAAAGTTGAATTTTTAGAATTTTTTTCCTTATGAAAACTCATCATTATTTCAATTTATCTATTCAATTAAATTTATTTCATAATTATAACCCTTATACTTTTCGAGATGTACAAACAATTTTTTTTTGTCTTTTGCCCGATTTTACCCTAACTTGCCAGTGGAATTTCAAAAAATCCCGCCGCATCAGAACCTTACATCATACCACCTATCTGTTGGTGTATTTATTTATTTTTTTTTCTATCCCTTATAGTGTGGAAAATGAATCAGTCAGAATATCAATAACAATTCATAATTGGATTTGTGAACAACAATTCTATCGCTTAGCGATTTATGAATGGTTTTTCATGACAATAATGATTCGGTCATAAAACAAAAATAAAATTTAATGAATTCTGGCATTAATCCTCTGAATATTTTTTTAAAAAATAATGATTTTGGCTGAATGATCGCCATTCATAAAAAGTATAAACAATCATTTTTTCAGTATAGACTGCAGAATTTTTGGCATTTATTTTGCTTTCATTGACTGAACTTTAAATGTAATTCATATTTTTGTATATAAAAAATGTAAAACTGCTTATTAAATTCAGCTTAATTTTAATCTGTGTAGTATAAGCTCTCTTCTATTTTCCAAAAAAATGTACCTACACTGTAGGTACAGCTGTCACGCAAATATGTACAACTCCAACAGTTCCCATTTAAGTCGTTAGAGATCGATCCGTTATAGTAGTACCCGGAGACAATTTTTAATAGCAAATTTCAGTTATTATTGTTATTACCGTCTATAGCCTAAAGGGATAATATTAACATTCGCAACTGTTTAAATCTCATCTGTTTAAATAAACAGTTGCAATCGAAATAAACACAATCGGTTTTGTTTTTAGCATAAGGTTTAAGGTAGATAGGACAGCAAAAGAACTTAACAAACAACATTTTGAACCCTTAAAATGTAACAATGTTCGAGTCAAAACATTGGGGTAACATTAAAACATTACTGCAAGTATATGGACACACCACATAGACTGACCGTATACAAACCTCGTGTTTTATTTAAATCTCGATAGTAACCAGAGCTGGAAAACTCTCGACCCCTGAACCACGTCAGGCCTAAATTATGCAAAAACAGACGACCTAGCGATACCAACCACTATGGCTGGCCTAAGTGCATTTGAAAATCGTGACCCAGACCGAAAGAGGATGGTCAAACGAACTTTTATTGTGTGGACATTTGGTTTGGTTTTGGTATTCGGATGTCTCGAATGGGAATTTATCGAGTCGCATTAATTTGCAATTAACTGCATAAATACGATTTGAACCATCATCGACATAGGAACGAGTAACATCCATACATGTAGGACGATGAGAATAAGCAAATGCAATTGCTCGCGTTCCCAAGTTAGAGATTCTAGGTTTTTGGGAAACAGAATGCACCACCACAAAAATATATACCGATTAACCGCAGCCACCTACAACTATGCATACTTCTAAAATATGTATGTTTGTATGTGTATGGCTGCTGGCAATGTTTTGACAACATTTTGTGCTCCACTTTTCTATGCTGCCTTCGGTCCTTCAAGTCCTCGGGAACAAATATCCAGAAAATTTAAATACAGATGGTACTGTGTTTATCAGCATTTAGTTTTCCTGCCCAAGGCAGAAATGAAACATAAAGTTTTAGATATGGATTCAGGCCTAGACTTTAATTGTTATAGTTTACACATCAAAACAGGTTCATAGTTCTTACAATGTTTTACTTATTTACATACGAGTACATATATTTATTGATAATAGTTTAGGCAATAGCATAGAACAAATCATAGACGTCAGGCATAATCTTAATATCTCTCTTCGCTAGGTGCCCTGCCCACCGGAGTCTACCGAGCTTCAAGGTAGATTGCGTACAACTCATGATTGTACCGTCTCCGGAATCGTCCTTCCTCACATATGGGGCTAAGAGGTCACAGTGCCTTTTGCTAAGCACCCAAGTCTCGGATCCATACATGAGTACTGGCAGGACCATGGTCCTGTACAGCAGCAGTTTTGAAGTTATGGTTAGATTTCTGGATTTGAATAGCTTTGACAGACTGTAGTAGGCTCTGTTGGATTTGAGAAGCAGCCCGCGTATTTCTTCTCCTATGTTGTTATCGGCTGCTACTGTTGACCCAAGGTATTTAAAGGATTGCACCACTTCAAATTCGTGCTCCGCTACCTTGATTGTTTGACCAACTGTTCTTCTCCCATTCGACGCCACCATGTACTTTGTTTTACCTTCACTAATGTGCAGCCCCAGATTTTGTGCCGCCTGCGCTCGATCTGGATGAAGGAATCGTGTACAGCTTGTTCGGTTCCTCCGATGATGTCGATGTCGCCTGCGTAAGCCAGTATCTGGTTGGACCTGTTGACGATGGTCCCTCTTGTTGCCGTGCCAGAGTCACGGATTGCTTTCTCCAACGGCAGGTTGAAGAGGAGGCAGGCCAAACCATCCCCTTGTCGGAGTCCATTAAAGAAGTTGATTGGTCTGGATAGCAATCCGGCTATTTTAACTTGGCTTGTTAGGTTGGTCATGGTCAACCTACATAGTCTAGTCGTGTCAATTTATTTAGGATGCCGAATTCTCTCATGGCTTTGTAAAGTTCTACCCTGGCTATGCTATCATATGCGGCTTTAAAGTCTATAAACGTTGGGATGTTAAATTCTAGACATTTTTCCATCGCCTGCCTAAGGGTTAAAATCTGATCAGTTGTTGATTTGCCTGGAACTAACATACCTACTCTTCCGATGTTTACTCTCGAAATTCTCATTAGACTCTAGAGTAAAAATGCACGACTGGGTCGCACGTACTTGCTCTTACAGATAAAATTACTATTTATGCTAAGCCTTTTTTAATTAAAAATTTGTAAATGCAGTTTTAGAAAAAAAAGCATAAAATTCGATTTTCAAATGACTAAAACAGCTTCTTAAATGAATTCAACCTCAAAACAAAATATGCAATTTGATTTCTTCTATAGTGATACATTTTAAGAAAAAAAATGTTGAAAATCGTTAGAGCTGTTTTTTAAAAAAAAAATATTTTTTCCATATAAAATTTTGCAAGGACTTTTATAAAAAAAAATTGGTACGCCACTTTTAAGATATAATTTATTAACATCTAAAAACTAAAATCTGAAAAAAAATATTGAACAGTTTTCGAAAAAATGATTTTTCAAACTTTTTTTAAAAATAAAAAAAAATAATTTTCGAATTTTAATTTTACTAAATATTATTACGACAACTTAAAAGCATCTATGTAAAAAAAATGGTTGAAATTGATTGAGTCATGAAGGAGAAAATCAGAAAAAAAAAGGTTCTATGGCAGGTACCGGTAATGACGGTTTTTGAAAAAAATGGTTCTCATTTGAAGATAGACCTTACCCAAAGAAATCACCATGATTTTTTTAATCCGTTTTTGAGAAAAATGAGTTTTTCTAAAACCGGTATATGACAGGTACCGTTATTTGAGGTCAAAAAAAAAAGTTTAAAAAAACGTCTGGGGATATTCTGCAAAAACCGCCACATACAAAGTTTGAAGTAAATCGACCTATCCGTTTAAGGCTGTATAAGTACTGGGTTTTTTTTTATTTATTTTGCATTTTGTGTGCAACATAATAAATTTATTAAATCACAGAAGTCAGCCATTGTTATTGATAATCTGACTGATTTATTTTCTACACTATAATAGTCGGAGAGCTAGCGACGAAAAATCAACGTCATAAGCGACAAGGATACATTTTGCGGGAATCGACAGCCCTATGGCTAGTTAAGAAAAAATCCCTCTGGCCGAAGTCGAAAGTGGGGGCGGAAAGAGTGGGTGGTGGTTCAAACATGCAAATTTTTTCTAACCAAAAAAAATTTGGGAGATCATAGCCCTTATAATTCTATGGGCGGAGAAAATTGGCAGAAGTCCAAGTGGGGACAAAGCGTTGCCAGATGTCATCAAATCTAAAACCTAAAAAAAAAAAAGATTTAAAAAAACCTGATAAGATACAAAGCTGAAAATTGGCATCATAATAGGTTTTTTTTAATTATCAACATGGAAACGAATTGATTTAAGCATGGGGTGGGTTGCTGTTTAAGGGTTGCCAGAGGTCATATATCAAAAATTAAAAAATAAAATAATTAATTAAAAAAAAAAACTCGATGAGGTACAAGGCTGAAAATTTGTTTGACTAGATTTGATGTAAATATGTTGCATACAAGAAATCGGCAAAAGTGTAGGTATAGCCAAAGAGTTGCCAGAGGACATTAAATAAGAAACCATTAAAAATATATATAAAAACAAAATCTGACAAGGTACAAAGTTAAAAATTGATACATGTACAGATCTTACTAATATTATAAACAAAAAAAAATTGGCAGAAGCACAATCCGATGAATTAGGGTTGCCAAAGGTCATTCAATTTCGAAAGTTTAAAGTAACACAAAACTAAATTCTGATAAGATAAGAACGCGCAGATCAGCATATTTATAGCTTTCATAGATGTTTTGAAGAATCCAAATTGGCAGAAGTGTAAGTTGATCCATAGGGTTGCCAGAGTCATCAAACCCGAAATCATATTTTTTTTTTTAAACCTGATGATCAACAGAGCTGAAAATTTTCACATTGGTAGTGTTTAAGCATTACTTGAAGAAAACAAAATAACAGAAGCGTTGAGTAAACAGTAGGGTTGCCAGAAGTCATTAAACTTGAAATTTTAAAACAATATATTTAGAAATCCTCTCAACATATAAGGTTGAAACCTAGTACAAATATAAGCACCGAGTAAACAAAACTCTTTTTTCCGTTATGTCGGCTCACAGACTAGAGAAAATTGTGGAAATTTGTACAAAAATGCATTTAACTAATATCTAATAGCTGTGTTAGTTTCTAAATAAAATATAAAAACAAAAAAGATAATAAAATAACAATTGGAAACGGTAAAAATAACCTGGACTCAAAAATCTTGTTTTTACCGTTATTCATTGAAAAAAATGTTTAAACATATAATTTCTTCACACGTTTATAGACAACACATAACCCTAAAAGTTGTTTTGAAAAAAATATTTTTCCCGTTCTTCCCTGATTTTTAAAATCAATTAAATTACCCACATAAACTTTCAAAAACGTATTTGGTTTTTAAAGCTCAAAATTACAGTTATGGAGCATTTTAAATATAATGCGCATTAAACGCCTAATTTTTTTTTTATTATCTTTCAACGTGCATAGTTATTTTTTTAAGAAAGTATCAACCTTATCCATAATAACCTGATATTCAAATGTTTAAAAAAATATTTGATATTGGAAAATATTTTTTAACTTGAAAAGTTGAATTCTTAGAATTTTTTTTTTATAAAAATTCATCATTATTTCAATTTATCTATTTAATAAAATTTATTTTATATTTCTAGCCTGTATACTTTTCGAGATGTACAAAAAGTTTCTTTTGTCTTTTGCCCCATTTTACCCTAAGTTGCCGGTGGAATTTTGAAAAATTACATCGTTTACCTAGTTTTCGGGGTAAAGCTAGGTGAAAACAAGAATTTTTACGTTGTTTTTCATCTTATCCAAACACTTTTTTGACACCAAAAAAATTTGTCGTGACAATTTTGTCACTGTCAAACTATTACAAATTTGTCGTTGTCATATTTTAACAAATATGTCATGGCAAATTTATCATTAGCTGTGTGCAGAGCAATTACCGAACTTCATCTTCTTCAAATTAGGTGGTAATTAAGTGCTCTACGAATCCATAAAAAAAATTTTAACACAAAAAAAATCATACATTACAGTGTTCTGCTGATATGAATTCCGATTTTCTCGAAAATATCGAGGTATTTTAATACAAGTAATTTTGATTAATTCAGGGCTCTACTGATTTGAGTTAAGTGCTCCATTTTTTCATACATTTACATGCTCTGCTAACTTGAATTTCGTATTTCTCATAAAACTTATGTTATTTTGACTAAAATTAAAGTCGAATCAGTGGAGTTAAGCTCTTTTGTTGGACAAACAATTGTTATCTAATGTTTCCCTAACACAAGATTGAATTTTTTCTGTGCTGTCTTTTTTCTCATTAAACACAGCTATTGTGATACTTTTTGGCAAATTTGTCGTAACGTAAGAACACTTCTTACATAATTGTCATATGACAAATTTGTATATTTTTTCCTATCCCATTTTCCCATCCAATAACTATCACTACAATTCTGTCAGAAAATTGTTGGCAATTCTCGGTACATTCTGCGATGTGATGAAAATTTTTTTATGATCTAAAAACTTGACAGTAATGGTCGCAAATTTTTCTAGAAATTTGTCAAAATATTTATGGCACAGGAATTTGATATTTGTAAAGTTGTCATTTAACAAATTGTCACCTGTCAAATGTGACACTTGTCAATGTTTATGAAATAGATCCCTGGCATAGTTTGGGTGTCTCTTAATAGTATTCCCATTTACACCACGACAGGCTTCTATTGTGGATTGATATCCTTGGAGTACATATTCCACACTTTGATAGAACTTTTGTACACTATCCCTGTCACAGCAGCCCACAATATAGGTTCCACATGCTTTTCGTGCTCCCTTCTTTTCTTTCGACAGTGTCGGTGTTCGTCTTTTCTATTTGCAGTATCGACTCATAGGGCTTTACTTTGGCTCCATGTGCCTGGCAGCACTCCTCCGGGGCCGGGGCAACGCTATATGTTTGTTATCTGAAAACCAGAACAATATGGGTGGAACTTCTGATGGCAAGTTAATGATTCCTCTGCTCGTCTACAGTTGGTACTGTTGGTGGCTTTTCTGAGAAATTAAGAGTCGAGATTAGCAAACATTTTCGCATTTTCTTCCAATTAAAGTTTGCCGATGTCGAAGGTTGATATTTTTCATACTTATAATATTCGCTCTTCGCTGCGTTTCCATGGATATCGTCTGAGTCTATGTTGGCCCCTCGGAAGTCGGAACGTTCAGAGAACCAGGATACTGAATGAATTTCTGGCGTATATCGCAACAAAATCAATTTAGTTCACCGTAAAATTAATCCTCTCGTGAATATTAAGGTGCCATGTGGGAATCCAGTGGTCGATAATAATTATATTTCCCACCTCCACACCTCAAAACCGATCAGTCTAAGTCCGTTTTCGATAGTCGAAAGTCCGTTTTCGAAATTTTTGTTGTACAGATTGTGTCTTACGACCGTGCGTAGAACCAAAGATGGCTTCCTTTTCTATGATGGCATTAAAGTCATCGTTGTCGTACTTCGGGCATCTATCAGACGTCTTTTCAAGAAGTTAGTAGAATGCTGCCTAGGACACTTGGTCAAGTCATCTTTCTCCTCTGTTGGGGCGTAGAATTTGAGACAAGGCGCTCGCTACGCTTACATGTTTAAAGTGCATGGCTTCTTGCGAAATTTCACCTGGACCTGGTGTCAACCAAATGTGTCCTTTGACATTTGTGGAAAAAACAAGTTCCCCCATCGAAAAGCTCCAAGTTTCACTGTAGTAATCACCAGTAGTCCTTCCGCCATCATGTTAGAGCACCTACACTAACTGGTGATAAGACTACAATAATTCTTGTCGAAAGTTCCATAAATCATTTACCAAGTACAGCCGTTGCTGAAACTAAGGCACCCACTCGCATGAATATAAGAGTAAATATTCTTGTGTTGGTAAAAGTAGTTAGGTGAAAATAATTATCAGAATAACCGCAACAGCTTCACCTTTACTATGATATGAGTTTAGCCTTGTCCAGGATCAGGACAACATTTTGCTAGTTCCGATATAATATGTGTGTATGTAGATGTAGGAAAGGTATTATGAAAGTACTCGGGCAACATTGTGTGTGTGTAACCTGGCGGAAGCATTGTGCGGTCCGGTTTGTGTATAAATTAGTTTTTCGGTAATGAGTATTTGAATTACGATTTATATCAATGTACGGTCGTTTCGTTGAATCCGGGTGCGGCCCCAACGACCGATGACGGCCGACACGACGGACGTGGCGACAGGTATCTGGGGACATTGCATTTTCCGCCCTTAAGGCTACTTTAATGAGTGGTTAGTGTATGTGTACGTTTGTGGCTAGAATAGCAACATTTGCGTAGGTATGTTTTATATCTAGAGTGATAATATTATTTGAACAATTTCAAATTTTCTGACAGGAACGCCTAAGCCAGAGTTTGAAATACAACATGATGGTAATACATGGAAAGGTACAATCATTGTGCGTAAAGGCTGTGTGAATTTGAAACAATTCCCGGGGGTTATACAAGGTATTTCCCTTACGGGGTCGTACGAACTGCACAATTTTGGCTTCAAGTTTATTTGGTTGGGAAATTTAGATATACATACATATTTGTCTATATAATGTGGAAGTAATTGAATAGTTGGTTCGTGTTTATTGGATCGCTTTGGCTAGTTCGTGTAGATGTGTTACCTTTTGTTTTTGTTAAGTAGTATAGTTTAATGCCATACCTAAGGTTTAAAAGATAGCTTCATTTTACACATAACACAAAGTAAGCTACATTAATTATTTTTTAAACCACTAAAAATATTTTGTTTTATTTTTCTGAAGCCATAAAACAAGTCTGCAAGTAATTATTTCTTAAACATAAATAAATTTTGTATTTTAGCTAAATTGTTCTGACTTCTTTACGACTCAACTGAATAGATAAAATAACTTGCTGGATCGCACGTACTTGCTCCAATAGATAATGTTACTATAACCTTTTTAATAAAAAAAATTTAAATGCAGTTTTAGAAAAAAAAGAATTAAAAAAAAGCATAAAATTCGATTTTCAAATGACTAAAACAGCTTCTTAAATGAATATAACCTCAAAACGAAGTATGCAATCTGCAATCTCATTAGAGCCGTTTTCAAAAAAAAAAAAAAACTATTTTTTCTATATAAAATCTTGCAAGTACTTTTATAAAAATAAATTGGTACGACATTTTTAAGATATTATTTATCCACATCTAAAAACTAAATTTCAAAAAAAAATATTGAGTAATTTTCGAAAAAATGATTTAAAAAAAAAAAAATCAAACTTTTTTTAAAATATCCAAAAAAATAATTTTCGAAATTTTTTTTTACTAAACATAATTAAGGCAAATTAGAAGCTTTCTGTAAAAGAAATGGTTGAGATTCATTGAGTCATTAAGGAGAAAATCAGAATTTAAGAAAAAACCGTTTTTTTGGGAATTTTTTTTTGGACCCCAAATAACGGTACCTGTCATACACCAGTTTTAGAAAAACTCATTTTTCTCAAAAACGGTGCCTACGATTTTAATTAAGAAATCATAGTCAGTTATTTAGATAAGGTCTATCTTTAAATGGAAACCATTTAAAAAAAAAAAACTGTTATTAACGGTACCTGCCATAGAACCGCTTTTTTTTTATTCTGATTTTCTCCTTCATGACTCATTCGATTTCAACCATTTTTTTGCATGAATGCTCTTAAGTTGCCGTTATAATATTTAGTAAAAAAAATTCCGAAAATTAGTTTCTTGGATTAAAAAAAAACATGATTTTTTTTTTTTTTTTGAAAAATCATTTTTTCGAAAACTACTCAATATTTTTTTTTTAAATTTAGGTTTTAGATGTTAAGAAATAATATCTTAAAAATGGCGTACCAATTATTTTTTTATAAAAGTCCTTGCAAAATTTTATATGGAAATAATAGTTTGTTAAAAAAACGGCTCTAACGATTTTCAATTTTTTTTTTCTAAAAATGTATCATTGTAGAAGAAATCAGATTGCGTACTTCGTTTTGAGTTAAAATTCATTAAAGAAGATTTTTTAGTCATTTGAAAATCGAATTTTATGCCTTTTCATTTCTTTTCTAAAACTAACTCCATTTACAAATTTTTAATTAAAAAGGCTAGCATATATAGTAACTTTATTTAAAGAGAAAGTGCGTGAGACCCAGTCGTGCATTTTATTTTAATCAAAATCGTAGGTACCATTTTTGAGAAAAAATTAGTTTTTCCAAAACCGGTACATGTCGTTATTTTTGGTCAAAAAAAAAAAATAATTCAAAAAATGTCTGGGGATAGTCTCCAAAAAACGCAACGTACCAAAATTGAAGTAAATCTATTCATCCATTTAGCCTGTTCCTTCTGATATATACCGACAGACAGACAGAATTGTCGGACCCACTTTCTCATTTCTCATTTTCGATTAAAATATAATAGTCAAATGCTTTACTTAACAAATCCATTTTCGAAAGAAATGTTTGTAAAAATTCTAAAAAAAAGAAATTCGTTTTTTTTTCATTTTTGACTTTCCCTTAAATGACTAACTAACTTTGATGATTTTTTTTTTATAGGGAACACCTTAAAATTATTTCATATCAAAATTTTCAAAAAAAAAATATTTTTGCATTTTTAAAAATTTTATTTTATTTTTTTTTTAAATCAGTTTCTCGAAAACGGGTCGATGGATTTTGTTAAAATTTTGATTTAAGACGTGAAGTATTATTTTCTTGAAAATGGCATACCAATCTTTTTTAAAACATGGTTTCAGAATATTTATACATACAAAATTATTTTTTCTTATTATTTAATTTAAGAAGTTGTTTATGATATTTTATCATTGAATTTCACCGTTTTTTTTTACATCTCTTAGTATTTATTTTTAAAAACTTTATAAACTCTTAAAAAGCTTTAGCGTCCACAGCAACTTTGACCCTAATAGTACGTGTGCGACACAGTCGGGCATTATTTAATTACAATTAAGCTTATAAAAAAAAATTACATCATCTTGTTGGCTGATATTTCAGGTAAATTTAAATGCTAATTTTAAAAATCCAACAGATAGAAAAAGATTTAAAGGTTATTTAACTGTATTACTCAATAAAGTTCAATGATAATTTTATTTGGCTTAGGTAAAAAGTTATGAAGTGCAGTTTTAAAAAACTACAAGAAACTCTGAAATTTTCTACAATTTTGTATTCATCTAATATCTAATGTTTCAAAAACCAAAAAAATAAAAAAAGTTAAAAATAAAAAATTATCGGAAATGCTCAAATAACATGGACCGAATAACTTTTGTTTACTCTAACTCATTGAAAAAAAATTTAAAAATCCAATTCCCTCTTGAAAGTCATTTTGATTTTATATTTCTTCGCTACTCATCCATTTTTAAAGTAATAAAAACTTTTTAGGTAAAATTTTGAAAACGTGTTTTGTTTTCAAAGCTCAAAAAAACCGTTACTAAGCATAATAATCAACTATTACAGATAGAAAAAACTTGATTAGCAAAGTACTCAAATGATTAGCAGTACTTTTTAAATTCGATCAGGAAGTTAGTGTAAAGTGGGGTATCTATACGTATATACATACGTATGGATTAATCGAAATGATAAAAAAAATTATACGTCAATAATTCTAAGAAATCACGTTTTCAAGATATGATTTTTTTTTTTGTAAAATTTTATTTTTCCAAAGATCTTCAAAACGACGCGACGTTAGTGTGGCTTCAATATAATTTTTGCTAAAAAACTAATAAACTCAAATGGCATATTTGATAGATAGTCAAAAAGAAAATCAGGGATTTTTTTCAAATGCTCAATAACGATGAGCTTCGAATTTCCATGTCGGCAGTTGTAGTTGACACCTTCTTTGCGAAGAGTCATGATTTTTGTTTTGACTTATCTATGTTTATCTGGAGCCTCTGCAGCATACAAACAATCTATTGATCATCAAATGGTGGCTTATGGGGGTGCAGGGAACCAAGTCCACGGGAACTAGAGCTGTGTCAATCGCGATTGATTCCTTCTTTTTGACTCGTTCACCTATAAGATTAATTGATTTCAATCACTAGTTTACAATAGATACAAACATTTTCTCAATCTCGTTCAAAAGTAAATAAAAAGAAAAAAAATGAACGAACGGGAACAAAATGTTTCGGAAATAAGAACATCAATTAAAAACATTTTTTTAAGCATTAATTTGCTGCCTGAGCCAATAGGTAGGTATTTTAATATGTAACTTTGAATCGCAACCAAAAACCAAATACCAAAAGAAAGAATAAACGTTTGAAAATAACGAAGTTTTCCCATTTTATTCCAAACCAAAATGAAACAGAAACTTAAACGATTGATAAAGTGAACGATTGGAATAGAATGAAATATTCCCATTTTATTCGCAGCCCAAATGAAACAGAAACCAAAATGATTGAAAATATGAACGATTGAAAAGAACGAATCATTGAACTGAACGACATATGAACGATTGAATCTTTTAAAATGAACGATTAACACACCTCTAACGGGAACTAAGTACACTGAAAGATCTAGACCACACTCAGGGGGAACGAAATTAATAATTCTCGCAATGAAATTTGTTTTTATTTGATTGTTGAATTGGAAAAACTTTCATTTGTATTCAATTTTTTCTTGGTAAAAATGGTAATTAACTTCACATTCAAAAACCACTCATTTTTTTCGGAATAATAATCCCACCTATAATGGGAACTAAGTCCACTTTACTAAATCGGATTTTGTTTCCACTGATTGGGAAATAAGCCCCTCATTGAACTTAGTTCCCGTAGACGTTAGTTCCCTGCACCGCTAAAAGGTTACTTTGCTAGCAACAAAATTATAATATTGAAGATGTATCTTCTTCAGTTAAAGTTATGAAGTTTTTTTCTAGATCGATGGATGAACGAAATTAATTGTTGTGACTTTTGCTAATAATTTTTAAAGGTTATAAAAAACTTTTATAATACCTTTCACAAATGTCAAGGAAGAATAACTAAAAGTCCTAACGCATTATGAGTATCTACACACGCTTTTGTTTTTGACCTTATTGCAAAGTATATAACAATTTAAAGGTATTCTTTATAAACAATTTAAAACAGGATTTTCTTATTTTTTATTTGTGTTTCCCCTTACTAACTCCTATAATACCCATATTAAATAATATTAATATTAAAAATTACAACTTACATATACCTATACAGAGAAAAATGCCCAACAAAGTCTTTTCCGGGCGAGTTAAATTGGGGCGAAAAAAAACCATCAGAACCAAAGAGAGAGCAGAGAATTCGAATTACTACGTTGAAGCAAGCTAATAAAGATTTAAGACGGAATTATCCTTGCATATAAATCGATGCATTAAGAGGTACCTACATAGTACGGGATGATAGTATTTCGCAGCCATGTTTTTCGTGTGTAATGAAGATGTATTCAACGTAATGAATTTCTTAATAGTCCAAGTTTATTAATTAAATTTTTCACTGAACGAACGCTTAAAAGAACAGAACAAAGAATATCTCTTTTTGGGATTATCGCAGCGGACCATCATTCCAGAGAATACATATAAATGTAGGTATGAGGATAGCTAAAAAGGAACTTAAATTTATTAACATAAGTCTTATGAGATGAGATGAGATGAGGTGGATGATGCCATGAATGGGGCAAAGAAAAAGAAGCTAAAATCTACTCAAGATGTATTGTATTAATCTTCGCAGTCCCTAACTCAAATAACCTAAGCCTAAAATGAAGAATAATTGCGTTTTAAGAAAAGAAATGATCTAAAATAAGATATGGCGGAAAGGTAATGAAGACAATCAGGACTTTGCGAGAAGTGTATTAATGGACGTAGTAGTGATTTATTTTATGTTTACCTTCCCAACATTTGAAATGGTTTAGGTACACCGATATGCACGCACGCCTACACAAAGATTTTTGTTAACCACATTTTTAAAATCATTAATCTTTGCAGAAAAAAAAACCCTCAGAACATAAGCAGTTACTTATGTATGTAATGTATAAGTAATCACTATGTTAAGTCAGTTTTGTAATCATTTATTCTTTAACAAACAGTTAGGTCAGAACTTCTGATGAGGTTAATAAGGATACAAGAAAATTACAGTTTTTTGTAGAGTAGGTGTATATAAAGCCAAAAATGGTATACATCATGTTTCTAAATAAGTTCCTGATAAAGACTTCAAAACTGCATAATTGAAGGTTGTAGGAAGAATTCGAAGTCCAGTGTGGAGTCAGGCAGGATTGCATACTATCGCCAATACTTTTCCTGTAAGTGACAAGTGATGTGCTGTGTGCAGAAAATGTTGGAATTCAATGTAGTCTGACATTCCAACTAAAACATCTGGATCTCCATCGAATGACAACAAGATTGGAGGAAGAATCAGAATTGATCAACCCCGGAAGTAACTCATCCGTTCAATCCGTGGATTGGTTATAAGCTTCGAAAAGGAAACGATTGTATTGGTGGCCAAGCTCAGAGGGCTCAAGCTCTTGCGTTCTTGCGTTAAAAAAAATTGGGATTAGTGGTAATGCAAATTTTCAAAAAAGCTCTGCATTCTTAGCATTAGGCTTACCGAAAAAAATAATTATATGGGCAAAATAGAGGATAAAATTTCTTTGATGATAGTTGAAATAGTTGCACCAATGAAAACGTTTAATACCGCGAAATACAAAAAAAAATTGAAATATAGCGGAAAATAGCATAGATAATAGCGGTCAGCCATCAGACGAATAGGGGGAATAACATGTAGCATACGAAAACATGCACGTGCCGTAACTATTCGGGACTGGTGGAAGTGTGATCATAGCCTCTACGCGGCGGCCGCTAGAAACAAGCCTTTTAAAAAAAGATTTGGCTAATATGATCAGGCTGTTTCCACAGATTGGCGACAGGTTAATTCCCTGTCCCGTAAAACTAAACGAATTACGAGACCGACAACAAGCCTCGGAAACGGACTGATTTCACGACGAGCTCAAGAAAAACAAAGCCCCGGGAGCCGATGGCATACCAGACGAACTATTCCACCACGGCGGGCCAGCCTTACGTCAAGCAATTCATGATATCATAGTGCACGGGAGCATGAAGAAATGCCAAAAGACTGGCGAAAAGGTATCATATGCACCATAAATAAGAAGGGAGATGTCACAACGTGCAGCAATTATAGAGGTATCACGTTGTTGAGTACCGCCTATAAGATCCTACAAGACCGGATAACCCCATACGCTAAAACCATCATCGGACACTATCAATGTGGTTTCATTCCAGGCAAATCAACAACTGATCAAATTTTTACCCTTCAGCAGGCGATGGATACTGGCTTACGCAGACGACATCGACATCATCGAAAGAATCGAACAGCTGTACACGATTCCTTCATCCAAATCGAGCAGGCTGCACATTAGTGAAGGTAAAACAAAGTACATGGTGGCGTCGAATGCGAGAAGAACAGTTGGTCAAACAATCAAGGTAGCGGAGCACGAATTTGAAGTGGTGCAATCCTTTAAATACCTTGGGTCAACAGTAGCAGCCGATAACAACATAGAAGAAGAAATACGCGGGCGGCTTCTCAAATCCAACAGAGCCTACTACAGTCTAGCAAAGCTATTCAAATCCAGAAATCTAACCATTACTTCAAAACTGCTTGTGTACAGGACCATGGTCCTGCCAGTACTCATGTATGGATCCGAGACTTGGGTGCTTAGCAAAAGGCACTGTGACCTCTTAGCCGCGTTCGAGAGAAAAGTCTTACGGAGAATTGTTGGCCCCATATGTGAGGAAGGACGATTCCGGAGACGGTACAATCATGAGTTGTACGCAATCTACCTAGCACCTAGCTCGTATGAGCGAAGAGGAACCTGCTCGGAAAGTCTTTTGTGGTACATTCTATGGTAGACGGCAGCGTGGTAGACCATGCTTGCGCTGGAGAGATGGCGCAACTGGATGGCGTCGGCTCGAGACCGGGATAGGTGGAGAGACTTGTTGAAAGAGTCCAAGACCGGACCCCGGTTGTCGAGCCGATAATGATGAAAAAGCATAAAATAGCCCAGACAAAAAGGAAGAAAGCGTGGAAAGTTGTAAAATAACTTACAGTGGGAAAATGCGTAAAAAATGCCGCAGAAAAAATAGAAGAAAACCAAAAAAAAAAAAAGCTGGAACGTAACGGAAAAGTATGCAAAATTCTGCGGAGAACCGTTGTAAACGCGATTAATACTATAGAAAAAAGCGCAGAACACTCAAATTTATTTGTAGCCTCTCAATTTCTCTTTCCAGGTATCCCACACTTTTTTCGAGACTCTTAACGTTTTCCCTCAACTTTCCACATTTGTTTTCCGCGATTTTACACGCTTTTTCTGCGGTTTTCCGTGTGATTCTCTCATAAGCAACTGTTTGCGACATCTTCTAGGTACAAAAAGTGTATTAGGGTGCATTTCATGCTATCGGTTAAGCCTTAAACTTCTGTTCTACTCATTGACTTATTAAGATATTGAGTTTGTCGAACAGCCATCAATGAAATAGCTTTAATATCTAATGCTTGAATATCCATTAGCCGAACATTACTAACACTTTTGTTCGGTATTGTTTTGTTTTTGAGTGCCCTGCGTGTTTCCCTAAATGTGAATACCTTAGTCTCAAGTAATAACACTTGATTGTTTAGTAAAAGGATTCCTTGATTTTTAGGCTGTTAAAGCAAATGTTCTTAGGTTTCTGATAATAAGAAACCTTACCCCCAACTTCCAGGAAATATACCTTAAGCTTAATGTTTGTTCATAATAAATTGTACATATAAACATACCACACATTCATTTTACACATATGTAGGCTTGCTGTTATGAATAAATTTGTCAAAAATATATGTAAAAATGTTGACAATTTTTGTTTACTTCAAATCTTTTGCGACAAAAATCATCTAGTACCTTCCAATACTCTGTCCATCCATCTAAATTCTAGAGAATGGAAGGCATGATGACAAAATGGATGGATAATGAGGCTTTGTTCGATATGATAAAAGAGCAGGGATAAGTTTTTGAGTTTTTTTTTTTTTCCATTTCCATCAGTATAACCGGGATTCGGTAGTTAAGGTATAAAGTGCTATGTATGTGTGCGTGTGATATGAAAATTCTTTGGCTTTTTTGCATCCGTTTGCTGGTGTCGTTGGCTTCGTTGTCGTAGCCCAAAAAATGCCCTGGTGACATATTGAAAGATAAATGCTCCATTAAAGGAATTTGTAAGGGATGAATAATGATTGGGGGTATGAATTACATACACAATCATACATTGGGGAATATCAATGTGTTTGTCTTTATTTATATTTTTTTTTTTCATACACATACATACTAACATTATAAAGGATGAGTGGAAGTTTTTTTTTTTTTTTTAACTTTGTTGTTGTTGTTGGTTCTCTATGGAATATCAAATTGTGTCTGGAGGCACTGAGGGAGTTGTACGAGTTGAAGCGACATATTGTGCGTGAAAGGACAAAGTTTTATTATGCTTCTTCGCACACAAATGGCGCAAATGGCTGTGATGATTTCCACTTAGCCCTGGGGGCCCAGTGGGTTTCGCGTGGGTTGTGTATAATGCGGTAGGAAGACTCTTTACACTGCTTGTCAAGTTTCATACAGCAGAGCAAGCAAAGCTCCTGCTCTGTTTGTTCAATTTTATTTGGGCGCTTCCCTTTCGCAGAATTGTAATTGAATTTGAATCAAAGAAAAGTCGTTGGGGAGGTGATATGATGAGAGGGAAGTCTGTAAAGTGATATTATTATTGACATTGAATGCTGCGAAATCTGATGTTCACATTAAGAATTTTCTTCTTTTTTTTTTTTTTTTTTTTCTTCATATTTTTGTATTTATATGAAATGGAATGCGAAATGATTGGTGGTAATAAATCTTTCTGCTTATGATGTTATTAAATTATCATAAAAGATTGTCATCAACGATGTATCTATATATATTTATGATGACAGATGGAACAATGTGGCTTAGTTAATGAAGTAAATGTTTTTTTGGAAGCACAAAGTATTCAAATAAAAATTAAATGCATACCTAGTTTATGGCTATGTGGCAATTATAAGCCTCCTAAGGCCTATGAAGTAATTTCCTTGGTATAATATAGAAATTTCTCTGTGTTTTCCAAAGGGTCAAAACTTAAATTTTGCTTTGTGAAATTTAGAAAATTCCTAATCAATACTATTGAATCGATCGAGCTGCTTAGAAGCAGTGTGTCGTAAAAAATGCATCTTCCTTGCATTACGAATTTAAAATAAATTGCACGACTGGATCGTACCGTACTTGCTCTTATTGATAAAGTTACAAAACATAAAGTTCAATTTTCAAATGACTAAAATAGCTTGGCTCTTAGGCGAACACCATCTGCGCCGAGGAAATTTAATGTTGGAAGACTTCAATTGGAAGATACCGCCGCTACCTATGCCGACCGCGTATCCCTTGAGCTTGCGAGAAATCCTTCGACTGATGACATGAACCCGTAAGACCAATGCCAGCTATGTCAACAAGCCATAAGAAGTGCTGCGTCAGAGGTATTAGGTTTCTCCCAGCCTCCTACTAGAAACCCCTGGTTCGAATCCGAATGTGCTCAGGCAAACAAAGCATACAAGTAGTGGCTCCAGAGAGATACGAGAGCCATCAGAAATCTCTATGTTGAGCGAAGGAAGGATGAGAAACGCTTACTTAGGAGGAAGAAAAAAGAACACCAGCAACGCAAAGTCGAGGAGATGCAGAGATGTGTTTGCAGAAAAGAGGTGCGAAACTTCTACAGAAGAGTGAAACAGTCGACATCAGGTTTCACAAGCCGCCCAGGGCTCTGCAAAGATCAGGATGGAAACACCATTGTGGAAATGCTGGCGATGTTAGCCATCTGGAGAGACTTCTTAACCAGTTGTTAAATGGCGATGACAGCCAAGATCCCGCCAAAGATCAACTTGTACCAGTCAATCTAGATGACGACCACGCACTACACCCGCCCGGCCAAATTAAGATCAAAGTAGCCATTACCAGACTAAAGATGAACAAAGCAGCTGGATGCGATGGTCTACAAGCGGAACTTTTTAAGCACGCTGGAGATGAGCTGGTAAGGAGCATACACCAACTCATCTGCAAAATATGGTCGGAGGAAAGTATGCCCGATAAGTGGAACCTCAGTACCATCTGCCCGATCCACAAAAAAGGAGACCGCCAAACATGCGACAACTATATAGGCATAAGTCTTTTGAACATATCGCCTATAAGATCCTTTCCAGCGTTTTATGTGAGCGTCTAAAGCCGTTTGCTGATGATCTAATAGGTCCTTATCAATGCGGCTTCAGACCTGAAAAATCTACCACCGACCAAATATTCACATTACGCCAGATCCTGGAGAAAACCCAAGAATATAATATTGACACCCACCACCTGTTCGTCGATTCAAAAGCAGCCTACGACAGTGTTAACAGAGAAGAACTGTACTGCGCTATGTTTAACTTTAGAATCCCTGCTACACTGATACGCCTTATCAGAATGACTGAATGTTGGAGAATGCTCGCTGTTCCGTCAAAGTGGATAGGGACTTTACTGAAACCTTCGAAACCACCAGAGAGCTTAGACAAGGCGACGACGCACTGTCATGCAGCTGTTTTAACATTGTGCTAGAAAATGTAATACGGGGCACCCATGCTAGTACATCGGGCATAATTTTCAATAAATCAACACAATTACTTGGGTTTGCAGACGGCATAGACGTGATGGGAAGAACAAAGCGAGCAGTAACCGGTGCCTTCACTTCTATGGAGTCAGCAGCAAGCAGAATGGGGTTGAAAATAAACGAGGATAAGACGAAGTATATGCTCTCATCAACAAAAGTCCTATCCCACCATCGACTTGGTCAAAATGTAACCGTTGATAGGTATAACTTTGAGGTAGTCAGTGAATTTTTCTACCTGGGCACTGCTGTCAACTCAGCCAACAACATCAGCGCTGAAAACAAACGCAGGAGGAATAAAACCCTATCGAAAAGAACCAAGGAGACACTTTATAGAACACTCATCATCCCGGTCCTGCTATATGGTGCAGAAGCACATGGACCCTCTCCCAATTGGATGAAATGTCACTTAGAGTCTTCGAGAGAAAAGTCCTGCCTACGATTTATAGTCCTGTTTGCGTAAATCGAGAAGACAACATTTGGCGGAGAAGATATAACGATGAACTATACGAGCGACATGAGCTTAGTCAGAAAAATTCGCATTCAACGACTAAGATGGTTGGGCTATGTAGAGCGAATGGAAGACTTTACTCGCTTCAAAGCCAAACCAGAGGAAGTCAGAAGCCAAGGTAGACCTCATCTCCGATGGAGCGACCAGGTAGAGGGAGACATGCGCCAGCTGGGAGTGCAAAACTGGTGACAGCAGGCTAGAGATCGAGCCAGTTGGAGGGGCGTATTGAGCAAGGCCTAGGAGCACCAGGCTCTAGTTGAGCCAACATAAGTAAGTAAAGTAAAATAGCTTCTTAAATGAATTTAACCTCAAAATAAAGTATGCAATTAAAAGTTTTCTATAATGATTTATTTTTAGACAAAAAAAATGAAAACGTTGGAGCGGTTTTTTTAAAACATTTTTTCTATAAACAATTTTGCAAGGCGAAAATTTTTTTGGCGAAAAGGTATCATATGCCCCATACATAAGAAGGGAGATGTCACAACGTGCAGCAATTATAGAGGTATCACGTTGTTTAGTACCGCCTATAAGATACTCTCCTCTATCCTACAAGACCGGATAACCCCATACGCTAAAACCATCATCGGACACTATCAGTGTGGTTTCATTCCAGGCAAATCAACAACTGATCAGATTTTTTCCCTTAGACAGGCGATGGAAAAATGTCTAGAATTTAACATCCCAACATACCATCTGTTTATAGACTTTAAAGCCGCCTATGATAGCTTAGAAAGGGTAGAACTTTACAAAGCCATGAGAGAATTCGGCATTCCAAATAAATTGACACGACTATGTAGGTTGACCATGACCAACGTAACAAGTTAACATAGCCGGATTGCTATCCAGACTCTGGCACGGCAACAAGAGGGACCATCGTCAACAGGTCCAACCAGATACTGGCTTACGCAGACGACATCGACATCATCGGAAGAACCGAACAAGCTGTACACAATTCCTTCATCCAGATCGAGCAGGCTGCACATTATTGAAGGTACAACAAAGTACATGGTGGCTTCGAATGCGAGAAGAACAGTTGGTCAAACAATCAAGGTAGCGGAGCACGAATTTGAAGTGGTGCAATCCTTTAAATACCTTGGGTCAACAGTAGCAGCCGATAAAAACATAGAAGAAGAAATACGCGGGCGGCTTCTCAAATCCAACAGAGCCTACTACAGTCTAGCAAAGCTATTCAAATCCAGAAATCTAACCATAACTTCAAAACTGCTGCAGGACCATGGTCCTACCAGTACTCATGTATGGATCCGAGACTTGGGTGCTAAGCAAAAGGCACTGTGACCTCTTAGCCGCGTTCGAGAGAAAAGTCTTACGGAGAATTGTTGGCCCCATATGTGAGGAAGGACGATTCCGGAGACGGTACAGTCATGAGTTGTACGCAATCTACCTTGAAGCAGACATAGTGACGAAAATTAAGCTTGGTAGACTCCGGTGGGCAGGGCACCTAGCTCGTATGAGCAAAGAGGAACCTGCTCGGAAAGTCTTTTGTGGTACATTCTATGGTAGACGGCAGCGTGGTAGACCATGCTTGCGCTGGAGAGATGGCGTAGACCAGGACGCCCGAAGCCTTGGCGTGCGCAACTGGATGGCGTCGGCTCGAGACCGGGATAGGTGGAGAGACTTATTGAAAGAGGCCAGGACCGGATCCTGGTTGTCGAGCCGATGATGATGATAATTATAACGTTAAAAGAAAAAAAAAAACGGTTCATTTAGAGATAGACTTTATCCAAAAAAAATACCCTGTTTTTGTTAATCAAAATCGTAGGAACCATTTTTGATAGATATTTTTGGTAAAAAAAAAAAAATAATTCAAAAAACGTCCGGGGATAGTCTCCCCAATCGCCACATACTTAGTTTGTAGAAAATCGACCCATCCGTTTAGGCTGTGGCTTCTGATACATACAGACAGACAGAATTGTCAGACCCACTTTTTTCTCATTCTCTATCATCTTAATGTCATGTTTGATTGTTATCTCAACTTTTTTTTTTGTACGAATGCATAACTCGATATATGGTACCCATATCGCACGTAAAACTGCGTGATTCAAATTGTCAACCTCCATGATTTTGGTCCATAAATAAATCTAAATTTATAGATTCTTATTTTTGGAATTTTTTTAAAGCTATTTTCTTTTTAAGAAAATTCAATTATTATTAACAACAATAAATAAAAAAAAAACATTTTAATATATGACTCCGCAAACCTCGTTCCTGATTCTCAATAAATAATCAATTTGTATGTTATATTGTTAAAAAAATCTCAACACTGTAATTTGTATTGAAACCCCCCCAACAAAGAGCCATGTTTAGTTTCTACTGTGCTCCTTGTTTTTTGTTTTTTGAAGTAATATCGGAAAAAAACAAAGGAAAACAACAAAAAAAATTAGTGATTTATTGGAAGAAAAGAAGGAGGAGAAGGGAGTGAATGTCTATATTTTTTTACTGTGCACGCTACCGTTTGTTTGTCAGACCATTGTGGCGGAAATGATGGTGTTGCTCGCAAGAGTGCTGTCAAAAATTCTTTAATTTTTCTTCGTTAACCGGTGATGGGGTGCTACGAGCAGGTTGTAGAGTCGCAAAATTCTCCTAAGGTGGTACTTTTTTTTTCTTCTTCTTCTTCTTCTTTTTCGACGAATCACAGTAAGCGATGCTGACGGGTGGGTGAAATGGTTGGCTTATAAATTGAGACACATTTTGCGTCTGACATTAGGTGGCATGAGATCGTGCCAATCGGAATTTTCTTATCAAATTGAGTTGCCAGATTTTCGACAGGTGTTCTTTTGTAAATTGCGTGGTGTAAGAACTTGAAGGCAATAACAGAACCATAACATATCTCTAGGGGTCTGGGAAAAAATTTAAGTGAATTCAATTCTTTTCCTTTGTTTTTTTTTTTCTTTTCATTTGATGCAATTAAGTACGACATTTGTAGAATAAATAAATATTGGCTGATTGCGATGGTAAAACATGCGTTTGTTTATTGGTTTGCTATGATATAATTTTTTTTTTAACAAAAGACCATATTTTGTGGTGCTGAGCTTTAGTCCAATTTTATTATGAAAAACTTTCTATGCACACCATGGGAATCGAACCCACGCTGTCAGATCTTAGCTCAGTCTTAGAAGTTGTGTGCACTACGCACTCCACCACTTTAGACCACTGACGTCACAGGTCAAGATGTGTTTCTTGCTTATCCAATGCATTTGGAGTCACAGCATTTTTATTAGCGCCTTTAAGTATGCTGTCTTGTTCCGCCTCCATTTTTCTCCATACCTTATTTCGATAGACTACAATTCGTAGAACGTATCAAAGGGGGAGAGGTTGGAATATCGATAACAAACCAGTCTATTAAGTTATTATTATTGTTATTATTGTACTATTCGTACTAGAATGTCAGCTTATTAGACTTTACCATTCTTTATTCCGTCAATTTCATTGAATGTTTGAACAACATGGTGTGCATAGAAAGTTTTTCATAATAAAATTGGACTAAAGCTCAGCACCACAAAAAGGAGACTGATGAGTGCATAAGTGGCAAAGCACGAAATAGCTATATCTCCAGCCAAACAAGAGTGGTAGCGCCTTTAAGTTGTTGTTGTTGTTCAAACATTCAATGAAATTGACGGAATAAAGAATGGTCAAGTCTAATAAGCTGACATTCTAGTACGAATAGTACAATAATAACAATAATAAAAGACCATATTGTGATTAAGTATATTCTTCTTGAAATGTAATGTCTTATAGTCATTTTATTCTCTTATGCGGGCCTTACACGACACAATATTCTTGTGCAGTAATATTGTCCAAAATATTGTGCGAAAAAGGGTCGTCCTTACACGAGTCAATATTACTGCGCAAAATTTCTATGTCTCTTTCCTTTTTCTGTATCTGCCTCGTTGTGGAAAAGAAAAATATTGAGTAAAATTTCAGAAAATATTAAACTTTTTTAATATCACTCAATATATTGTGCAAACCGAAAATATTGTGCAATACAGCCCTTACACAATCAATATTATTGCACAATACTGAGTATTGTATAATCCAGAAATAGCATTTTTGTCTTGCTTCTAATGTTCTTATTTTATAAAATCTCACAAAATTTCTGGACCTTTTGATATTTTGAAGCATAGAACACTTTCCGACCGAATAACAACAGAGATGTGCCAAAACATTTTGTAGTGAAAGAGTTTTAAGATAATCTTAATGGGCCACAAAAACTCAATAACAGAAAGCTGTATCGACAATTTAAATTATAAATCTGCAAGAATTAGTAAGTTATGTTGACCATGAGAAAGCAACTTTTATATATGTATGTATAAACAAAAGGCCTTATGTACCGAATGGATATCGAACACTTCCGTCAAACAGAACTGTTACCGATGGGTTGTAGATTAACAACCGTCATTGTTTTTAGAAACTTAAATACACTTTGAAGAATGAGTATTGTATTGTACATTTATTGCAGAAACAATAAAGTCTTCTAACTGGTGTAGGAACTGATAAGTATCCAAGAGACTTCCTTGTAAAAGGTTTAGTTGTCAGTTTTGGCAGAGAAAAAAAAAACAACAAAAGTTAAACCACCTCTGGTAAACCTGTAGTACAGGAGAGTACAAAAAAAAGAGAAAAAACAAAAAGTTACCGGAGTGATATCAGAGGAGTACCTACCCATGCAAGTTCGTATAAGCATTTTTAAAGTATGTATAACATTTTGAGTAAGTTCGGAAAACTCTATGCGTATCTAGACATAAAGTATTCTAAAAAACTGTACAAGGAAACTGTGTGCACTACGGCGTATACGTACTTTTTTTTATAAATTTTTTTACTTGCGATATAGAGGTTCTATAGGGCAAGTTTAGGATTCGTAAAAAAACTCGAGATAACAATCAGACATGACATTAGGATGATAAAGAATGCAAAAAAGTCTGTCTGTCTGGCCGTGACAATTTTATTTTTCACATTTTTTTAATTTATAATTTGCAACATTATTGATCATTATTGTTATTATTGTACTATTCGTACTAGAATGTCAGCTTATTAGACTTGACCATTCTTTATTCCGTCAATTTTATTGAATGTTTGAACAACAACAATTATCAATTATTGATCATTATTTGAGGTCAAAATTTGTGAAAAACAAAAATCAATTATCGATGGAAGATAAAAAAAACTGGATCAAAGAAGGGTATTTTTTGAACTTTCAGCTAATCGAAAACCGTTAATGTTTCAAAACAAACCAGCTTCTAAATTTTGTTTGGTCATGACCATTTTCAGTTTGAACCATAACTTCTGAGAGATCCGTCAGTAGTGAAATTCGAGTAAAATGGGTAAAAGCATTTTTATTCTATTACAGAAGGACCTCAGTTTTGAGAGAAATTCGAATCATGAATACATTTATTTTATAACTTATGAACCCTCTTAAATTTGTTTGATCGTTCTGAAACTTTTTCTCCATTTTTTGGGGTCTGTATATCAAAAACTAAGAAAAGACAGTTTTTCACTCCACCCTAAAGGTGTTTTCCTTGAGCTAAGATTAAAGGTCTTTGGTTATTCCCTAGTTTTTAAGGTTCAAAATTAGCGGTACCTGCCATATAATGAATATGGAAAAGTTAAATTTTCTCAAAAACGGCTCCAAAAATTTTGTTGAAAAAAAAAATTGTATTTACTTTTGTTATTAAGGCCGTGCTTTTGAAATGAAAGAAATATTTTAAGAAACATTTGTAACGGTACCTACCATAGAACCGATTTTGTTATCATTTTTGATTTTCTCTTAAAAAACTCAACCGATTTTGACAGAAGCTTGTTAATAACCTAAAAATTATTTATATCAAAAATTAACAAAAAATAATAATTTTGGATTTAAAAAAAAAAAACACGTTTTGGAAAACTGGAGGCTGAAGTTTTTTTTTTTTAATTTTGGTTTTATATTTATATTTTCCACAACATACCAACTCTTTTCTTGAACAATTTTAGAGAATTTTTATATATGAAAATAATTTTTTTTAAAAACGGCTCAACCGATTTTCAGATTTTTTTTCAAAAAATCTATCTTTCTTAATCAAATGAAATGGTATACTTAGTTTGGAGCTCAAAACAATTTAAGATGATAAGACAGCATACTTAGAGGCGCTAATAAAAATGCTGAGACTCCAAATGCATTGGACAAACAAGAAACACATCTCGACCTGTGACGTCGGTGGTCTAAAGCGGTGGAGTGCGTAGTGCACACGACTTCTAAGACTGAGCAAATCTGATATGCGTGGGTTCGATTCCCATGGTGTGCATAGAAAGTTTTTCATAATAAAATTGGATTAAAGCTCAGCACTACAAAAAGGAGACTGATGAGTACATAAGTGGCAAAGCACGAAATAGCTATATCTTCAGCCAAACAAGAGTGGTAGCGCCTATAAGTTGTTGTTGTTGTTCAAAAATTAAATGAAATTGACGGAATAAAGAATGGTCAAGTCTAATAAGCTGACATTCTAGTACGAATAGTACAATAATAATAATAGTTTAAGATGAAGTTTACTACCTCATTTTAGTATTGGATCTTATTTTTACTTGCTCCATAGGGCATGTATTGGTTTCCAAAAAAAAATTTGAGGTTTTAATCAAAACCAACATTACGATGATGGAGAAGTCCGAAAAAGTGGTTTTCGTCATGCCGTCCGTCGTCGGTCTGTGCGTCTGTGCGTCCATCTGTACACTTCTCCACTGCCCAAACGCGTGTACGAATTTTCTTCAAACTTGATACAGATGATTTTTACGTAATTTCAAAAGTAGTTTTTTTTGTTTTTGAATATCTCTTCGAAACGAGTACCTTCTATACAACATTTTTGAGTTATTCGAATTTTATCGAAAACGGCTCTAACGATTTTGATTAAAATTTTTGATATAATTTCTTCAAAAACGATAAATTTTTAGAATTATTTTTTAAAAAATCTATCGAGCCGTTATTTTAAAAAAAAATATTTTTTTATTAAAAAATTTTCAAACGATTTAAAAAAAAAATTGGTATGCCATTTTGAAGATGGCTAATATTTATCAACACCTAAAAATAAAATTTTGAAAAAACACAAATCATTGACCCAATATGGAAAAAAAATTATTTTTCAAAATAAAAAATCCAAAAAGTGTTCCCGTTTTAAAAAAAAATTACTTTCGCTTATTTGTGCATGTCTCTCAAAACCTACACACATCAGATGATCAAAAGCTAAAATTTTCAAGCTAAGTTAAAACATAAAATAACTTTGCACTACATGAGCAAGTTCGTGCGATCCAGTCGGGCATTTTATTTTCTTACACTTCATTTAAGATTTTTTGTATAAAATTATTTATTTTAAAAAACTATGTACATATAAGAACTTTTAACGAACACAGCAACTTTCAACCTAAAAACAATAAGTACGTGTGATCCAGGCGCGCATTTTATTTCAAATGGATGAAGGTCGAAAAACCCGTTTTTTGCCCCAACTCCAGATTTAAAGGGTGTTACGGAATTTGTACATAATACGTTTGTAATCAGTGTAACACCAGTGTTTCATTCCAGGCAAATCAACAACTGATCAGATTTTTACCCTTAGGCAGGCGATGGAAAAATGTCTAGAATTTAACATCCCAACATATCATCTGTTTATAGACTTTAAAGCCGCCTGTGATAGCATAGATAGGGTAGAACTTTACAAAGCCATGAGAGAATTCGGCATCCCAAATAAATTGACACGACTATGTAGGTTGGCCATGACCAACGTAAAAATAGCCGGATTGCTATACAAACCAATCAACATCTTTAATGGACTCCGACAAGGGGATGGTTTGGCCTGCCTCCTCTTCAACCTGGCGTTGGAGAAAGCAATCCGAGACTCAGAAGAACCGAACAAGCTGTACATGGTGGCGTCGAATGCGAGAAGAACAGTTGGTCAAACAAACAATCAAGGTAGCGGAGCACGAATTTGAAGTAGTGCAATCCTTTAAATACCTTGGGTCAACAGTAGCAGCCGATAACAACATAGAAGAAGAAATACGCGGGCGCTTCTCAGATCCAACAGAGCCTACTAGAGTCTGCCAAAGCTATTCAAATCCAGAAATCCAACCATAACTTCAAAACTGCTGCTGTACAGGACCATGGTCCTGCCAGTACTCATGTATGGATCCGAGACTTGGGTGCTTAGCAAAAGGCACTGTGACCTCTTAGCCGCGTTCGAGAGAAAAGTCTTACGGAGAATTGATGGCCGCATATGTGAGGAAGGACGATTCCGGAGACGGTACAATCAATCTACCTTGAAGCAGACATAGTGAAAAAAATTAAGCTCAGTAGACACCGGTGGGCAGGGCACCTAGCTCGTATGAGCGAAGAGGAACCTGCTTGGAAAGTCTTTTGTAGTAGGTACATTCTATGGTAGACGGCAGCGTGGTAGACCATGCTTGGGGTAAGGAGATGGTGTAGACCAGGACGCCCGAAGCCATGGGGTGCGCAACTGGATGGCGTCGGCTCGAGACTGGGATAGGTGGAGAGACTTGTTGAAGGAGGCCAGGACCGGACCCCGGTTGTCGAGCCGATGATGATGATGATGATGATAAATTTAATTGGTTTGATGAGTATAAGACTCCCCCTTCATCTTCCACACTCGTCGATCTAAAGCTTCTCTCCAGTAGTGTGGAAACAAAGCTTGTATTTAATCTCTCCAACACTTGAATTGTCTTCCAACACTTCTTGTCTTGTCTATTGGAGTCCACTCTGTTGTTGTTTTGTTCCATCTATTGTCTGACGTACAAAATAAGTGCCCAGCCCAATTCCATTTCAGTTTTCTTGTTTTGTGAAGAATATCTTCAAACTTCGTTTGATCTCTTAAATTTTCGTGATAAGCCCGCTGAGATAACCGCACCTTCAGAATCGATTTTTCCATCGCTCTTTGAGAGGACCGAAGTTTATTTTCGAGGGTTTTAGTAGATTGTCATGTTTGCAAGCCATATGTTAAAACTGGAAGAGTTGTCGAATCAAAAATGGCTATTTCTTGTTTGTATCGAAATGTTTAGATCTAACTGCTTTTTCACACTTCAAAATTGTCGCCATGTGTTCGTTTTTCTTTGGTTAACACTTTTTCTTTTCTTCTTTATCGGTGAATGATATTATCATTTAACGAAAATGAGTGTAGTCTTCTACGTACTCTAAAATGGTACCATCGCTATTTTTATCTCACTGTCGGAATGATTGCCATTAGGATTAGGCATTATTTTGGTTTTTTGTCGGTTAGTTGATAAACCTACTTTTTTGCATTCTAGACAAAACTCGTTTAGCATTGTTTTTAATTCAATTTTGGTTGTAGCGATTAAAACAATATCATCTGCAAATCTTAGCTGTGATAAATATTTGCCGTCTATATTCAGAACATTGTTTTCCCATTTCAATTTTCGTAAAATTTCTTCCAAAGTTGCGGAAAAAAATGCTGGTGAGAGTGGGTCACCTTGCCTTACACCACGTGTCGTTGGAAATATTGGTCCAATACTTTCGGTTTTAATGTATGCAATATTATCGTTGGCCAATGAACATTTTGCCTATTTTAAATACTCATATTGGTTTTTATAGTTCCAGCAACCCTATGATCTGTTCAGTTTATTTCGACAAAATATTGAACATACAAAAATTTTAGATTATTCAAGTAAATACTTAAGCCTAACTATAAATGACAAAATGTAGAGAATCGGCTAAATTTGTATATACCTAGTTTTGATTGTCGTGGCTGATTCTATGCCATAGGACTTCAAAGGATTTTTCTATAAATTGATAGACAAAATAACAAAAATAAAAACTAAATTCCTAAAAGCACAAAATTGGAGAGAAAATAACAATCATCGGCAATTTCTATGTAATTTCTCAACCTTTGTCCTTTTTCTTTTGCACCATCCATCTGGTGCCCTGCCTGTGTCGCATTTTGTCATTCCAATTCCGTTTAATTTTCTTGAGTGGGATGAACCACGAAGACACAACTTGCCTTGTGTGTCTGTCCAGGGAATAATGTATGATTTTCAAAAACATAAAAAAAAAAAAAGGATAAAACTTCGGTCGTGTGTGCTTTCAAAATTGAATCCCAAAATGATTTTCATTGAAATGTGATAAATTAATTTCCAACAAATTTCGAAAAAGGTAAGAATTGTGGTGGTAATGTAATTTATATAAAGGAAAAAAGGGAAAATATTTATCAAACAGGGTATATGGTCTCTTTTTACAAATATAATTCTAAGTATGTGTATACTTTGTTGGATTTCAGTGTAAGGTGTTTGCAAAATTCGATAATATAATTTTTAATTTTACTAAAAATTTTGTTTAGATCTGTGCCATGATGGGTTGACCTGAAAAGACCTTTCCAATTAATTAAATTGGAATCATTCATACAACCGGAAGATAAATATTTTTTTTTTTTTTAATTTCTGTTAAAAGAAGATACATATTGTATATATGTTCTGTGTTCACTTACGAAGGGAAGAAGGTCCTTCTTTACAACTGAATTGTACAGAATATTCTTGGTTCTACCTTAGTAGTATACAAAATTGCCTATTCATATTGTTAGCTGCGTTTCAAATGGTAGTCTGGGTCTATATCATTGGGTGATAATTTCATAGGCTTGTGACGACTTGGTTAAGAAAACAAAAAATAGATTACTGATTGTTGTTCTGAGCCATCTAGGAGTGGATTGATACACCAGTATAAACTTAGCATGACAACTTTTGAAATGGTAATTTTTTTTGATCAATAATTTCCTTATTTAACCGTATTTATGCCGTGAAGTCAAAAAAATTGCCGCGTTTGTTCAGAATTTGATCGGAATGACATGGTCAAATCAAATTTTTTTTCGCTCATTAATTTCCGAATAACTGCCGTATTTATGTCGTGATATCAAAAAAAAAAAAAATGCACGACTGGGTCGCACGTACTTGCTCTTATAGATAAGGTTACTATTTATGCTAAGCCCTTTTAATTACAAAAATTGTAAATGCAGTTTTAGAAAAAAACAATTATAAGAGAATAAAATTCTATTTTCAAATGACTAAAACAGCTCCTTAAATGAATTTAACCTCAAAACAAAGTATGAAATTTGATTTCTTCCACAATGATACATTTTTAGGAAATAAAATTTGAAAATCATTAGAGTCGTTTTTTAAAAAAACTATTTTTTCCGTATAAAATTTTGCAAGAACTTTTATAAAAAAAAAATTGGTACGCCATTTTTAAGATATTATTTATCAACATCTAAAAACTAAAATTTAAAAAAAAAAAATATTGAATAGTTTTCGAAAAAATGATTTTTCAAAAAAAAAAATTTCAACTATTTTTTAAAAATCCAAAAAAATAATTTTCGAAATTTTTTTTACTAAAAACTATTACGGCAACTTAAAAGCTTTCATGTAAAAAAAATAATTGAAATTGATTGAGTCATGAAGGAGAAAATTAGAATTAAAAAAAAAAACGGTTCTATGGCAGGTACCGTTAATAACGATTTTTGATAAAAATGGTTCTCATTTAAAGATAGACCTTATCCAAAGAAATGGGTAAGGTCTATCTTTAAATGAGAACCATTTTTGATAAAAATGGTTCTCATTTAAAGATAGACCTTACCTAAAGAAATGACCATGATTTTTTTAATCAAAATCTGTTAAATATTGGTCTTTAACAATATATACGTTTACAATAATTATTTACTTTGATATATTTACTGTACTAAATTTATGTATAGTGTTTCTGATAATTATGTTTTATTAATTTTTTAATCAATATTTTTTCTTCAATCAAATACTTTTGCTGAAAACATTGTTCCTTTTATATTATTAATATTCTTTTTATTAAGAACATTCTTCTTTTGGGAACACAGGTTATGGGCCCAGGACCAAGAGTTCCATTGAAATAAAATTATAGCGATTATTTCCAATAGAAGAATTTTAGTGCAAGATTTTTCAATTATTTGATTTTGATTTGAAAATTTGTATACTATTGAAATGGCTGGCAATGTTCCCACGTATAGTTCCTCAAGGCTGGAATTACTTTCAAAAGAAAATTATGATACGTGGAGCATGCAAGCTGAAGCACTCCTTACAAAAAATGATTTGTGGGAATACGTCTCGGGGGCATCTGAAAAGCCAACTGAACCTTCTGCTGCAGTTCAAGAATGGTGTAAACAAGATCGAAAGGCCAGAGCTGACCTAATTTTGTCCATTCATCCTTTGGAACTAAAGCAGATTCGTGGATGCGAAACATCACGAAGTGTGTGGCTCAAGTTAGAGTCAATTTACGCTTCAAAGGGTCCTGCTAGGAAGGCATCACTGTTGAAACAGTTAATGCTTCAAAAGCTAGACGATAGCGGTGATGTGAGGGAGCATATGGCAAATTTTTTCGATGCGGTGGATAAGCTTGAAAGCATGAAAGTGACCATAAATGGTGATTTATTGTCAATAATGCTTTTGTATAGCCTTCCATCTTCTTTCGAAAATTTCCGATGTGCGATCGAATCTCGCGATGATGTTCCTTCTGCTGAAGCATTGAAAGTCAAAATTATTGAAGAATGCGAAGCAAGAAAGCAATCAACTGAGGGTGCAGTTATTGCAATGTCAGCAAGGAATTCAAGAGGTTCGTTTAAGACTCAACATAGGTCTGGAGAATTATCGCAGAAACCTCTCGATAAAAAGGTAAAATGTTTTAAATGTGGTATTACAGGTCACAAGGCGAATGTGTGTCAAACTAAGAAGTCTAAATTTCCCAAAAAGAAGTCAAAGCAATATGCACATAATACAGACGATTCGTTTACTGTAAATTATCTTACAAATGCTCACGAAAGAAATACGTGCTATGCAAAGACGAATCGGGAATGGATTCTTGACAGTGGTTGCACATCTCATTTGTGCGGTGATGAAGTTCTTTTCCAATCCTTACATGAATCACCTAAGGTAAAGCTGAACCTGAAGGCAGAGGTATTGTGCGTATAACTGTGGCTAGCGATAAAGGTCCTCGCTTGATTGAGTTCAAGGACACTTTATTTGTCCCGGAGTTGCGAACAAATTTAATTTCAGTAGCAAGACTCACTAATAAGGGACATGAAGTAAAGTTTGGGAAGGAATTAGCTATTGTTCAAGCTAAAGACGGTACAATTTCTATGATTGCCGATAGAAGAGGTGATCTTTACATAGTAAGAGAACAGCTCAATTGCGCAAAAGTCGTTGTCCGACCTGATTGCTCCGAACTGTTGAAGTGGCATGAAAGGTTGGGTCATTTGAACAGCAAAGACATTTTAAAGCTGATTCAAATCGGTGGAATTCCTGCGATTAATACGAAAAACCATAAAAAACTTATGTGCGATGTGTGCTTTAAAGGAAAGATGGTGGCAACACCATTTCCAAAATCTCGTGAATCTTGTGAAGAGATTTTAAAAGTAATACATTCTGATGTTGTTGGTCCATTTCGAAAGGAATCAATCTGTGGTGCAAAATACTTTGTCACATTTATAGATGAAAGTACTAGATGGTGCGAGGTTTACTTTCTGAAACATAAAAGTGGCGTTTTTGATGCATTCAAAATTTTTCAAAATTATGTTGAAAGGCAAACTGGTGCAAAAATAAAATATCTACAATCAGATAATGGTGGTGAGTATTGTAATGCTAATTTTGATCGATATCTTTCAGATAAAGGCATTAAGAGAAAGTTGACGATTCCTCATACTCCACAACAAAATGGTTTAGCCGAGAGGATGAACCGAACCCTCATGGACATGGCTAGATGCTTGATGTTACAGTCTGATCTGAGTGCTGGATTTTGGTCAGAAGCAGTTGCAACAGCAACTCATATACGAAATCGTTGTCCTACTAGTGGTCTTAATGGTGAAATTCCTTTTGCTAAGTGGAATAAAGAGATTCCTCGATTAAAATATCTTAAGACATTTGGCTCGAAGGTGCACATTTTGGACAAAAATCCAGGCAAGGATAAGCTAGCGGCAAGATCTGTTGAAGGAATTTTTGTTGGGTATCCGCGAGAAAGTAAAGGATATCGCGTGTGGGTGCCGAGTAAACGTCAAATTGTGCATAGTCGTGATCTGAAATTCGTTGACGAGAAATCACAAGAACTTCCGAATGATTGTCCTGCTGAAGTAGATGAATTGTTCATTTTGTGGCAAAATGGAAGGCCCGAACGAAGCCCAGTTGAGGCAAAGCAGAGTCAACTAATAGATGAAGTTATTTCTGAAGAAAAACCTGAATCAAACGAACAAAATTCACTTACCGATCTTAAAAGAGCTCCTGGAAGGCCACGTTTACTTCGCACTGGAAGCAGAGGGCGTCCAAGAAAACTTTTTCAAACAACAGAATCGAAGGAAGAAAACGAAGAAGAAAACCTTCAAAGATTAGCTGAACCTGAAAACGAAAGTGAAGAGTTTGCTGGTGTTGTTGAGATTAGTGTCGCTGATGCTATGAACAGTGACGAAAGCGTGGAATGGAAGGATGCCATGGAATCCGAAGTGATGAGTTGGCTCAAAAATGATACCATGGAAATAGTTGAGGTCAAAAAGAAAAGTGATGTCGTTGGGTGCCGTTGGGTTTTGACAAACAAACATAACTCTGATGGTCAGGTCGAAAGACGAAAAGCTCGACTCGTAGCGAAAGGATATAGTCAGAAGCATGGAGTTAACTATCATCAACATTTGCTCCAGTTGCAAGACTAGAAACTTTACGTTTGCTATTGGCTCTTGCTGTACAGTTTGACCTAAAAGTATGGCAATTTGATGATGCGACATTAAATGAGGAAGTGACGATGAGAGTACCTGAAATGTTGCATGAGATATTACAAAGAATTATTTCTAAACAAGGGGAAAAATGGAACTTTGGAGAGCAAGCGAAGAAGATGCTGAACCGTTTTCAAAATGGAGGCAATGCTTGTAGGTTGAAAAAGGCTATTTATGGACTTAAACAGGCTGGTCGTCAATGGTATCTCAAACTCACAAAAAAGTTACTGAGTTTTGGATTGAAGCCTACAGTCAATGAGCCGTGTCTTTTTCAAGATGATTCTGAGGGCGAAAGAATCTTCGTACTAATATATGTTGTTGCTTCGAAAGATGCCAAAAGATCATCGCAACTTAAGAAATTTTTGGAAGAAGATTTCGAAATAAAAGATCTTGGTTTGGCGAAATATTGTCTCGGTCTGGAAATCAATCAAGAAAAAGCTGGAAAAATTGAACTGTGTCAAAAGGGATATACACTAAGTCTTCTCAAACAATATGGAATGGAGAAGTGCAATCCAGTGGCGACACCTTCCGAAAAGAATGTAAGTTTTGACAATTTACCAGTTAATGATTCACAAGAAACATTTCCGTATCGAGAGCTTATTGGTGCCTTGATGTATCTATCTGTGGCGACAAGGCCAGATATTGCAAATACTGTCTCAAGATTGGGACAATTCACTTGCAATTCAAAAAAGTGTCATTGGTTAGCAGCGAAGCGTGTACTAAGATATCTGGCTGGAAGTGCAAGTCTTGGGCTTGTGTAAACAAAAAAGAAAGAAGCCTTATGTGGATACACTGATGCTGATTGGCGAAATTGTATCATAGATCGTCGATCTTATACTGGGTATGTGTTCATACTTAGTTGTGCAGCAATTTCTTGGAAATCGACAAAACAAAGAACTGTGGCCCTTTCCACTACAGAGGCTGAATATGTAAGTTTATCTGAAGCTTCGAAAGAAGCAATTTACTTGAGAAGTATATTGCTGGAGCTTGGATTTTTGGACTTTGCTAAAACTAAAATTTTTGTTGATAATCGTGGTGCACTGTGTTTGGCAAATGATCATGTTTTTCATGCACGCACTAAACATATCGACATCAAACATCACTTTGTTCGAGAATCTGTTGCTGCTGGGATGTTTGTGTTGCAACATATACCAACTGATCAGATGACTGCAGATATTCTTACCAAGCCGTTGAGTCGTGAAGTTCACTCGAAATGTACTGAAGCACTTGGATTAAGAAAACTAAATTAATTTGATTATTGTTAACGTTTGTATTGAGAGTACGTGTTAAATATTGGTCTTTAACAATATATACGTTTACAATAATTATTAACTTTGATATATTTACTGTACTAAATTTATGTATAGTGTTTCTGATAATTATGTTTTATTAATTTTGTAATCAATATTTTTTCTTCAATCAAATACTTTTGCTGAATAAACATTGTTAATTTTATATTATTAATATTCTTTTTATTAAGAACATTCTTCTTTTGGGAACCTGCATAATATTTCACAAAATCGTAGGCAACGTTTTGAGAAAAATGAGTTTTTCTAAAACCGGTATATGACAGGTACCGTTATTTGGGGTCCAAAATAAAATGTCTGGGGATATTCTCCAAAAAGCGCCACATACCAAGTTGGAAGTAAATCGACCCATCCGTTTAGGCTGTGGTCTCTTATACATACATACATGCAGACAGACAGACAGACAGACATAATTGTCGGACCCACTTTTTTCTCATTCTCTATCATCGTAATGTCATGTTTGATTGTTATCTCAACTTTTTTTTTTTTTACGAATGCATAACTTGATATATGCGCCAACTTCACAGGCGGAAGAAGAGGTGGCACGAAAATAATCAGTCGGGGCTATTGACATTAACAACTCCATTATCGATGCTTCACCGCTTGACCTTATACATACCTAGTTTATAAGTGATTTATAGGGTTCATCTATAAAACTAATTTTTCGTTTCAAAATCAGTATCCTATAAACACCGTGTTGTGTGTGTGAGTAAGTATTATAGGTAACCATGTTCTCAAGTATATGTCAGTTTAAAAATACATACTTCTGTGTCAAACCAATCAATTTAATGAATTATAGCCACCAGGAAAACAAAAACCAAAAGCCCACCAGACCAAACAGGTTACAATTTTGAGCAGGTTATAATTTTTTTCATACACAACAATTTATTTTTTTTTTTTAATAAGAACGCCCCAAGCTCCCGCATAGCTTTATCGCTGTCAACCTTGATAAATTTCAAATTCAAAACACCATTCACACGAAAACACTCTAACAAAAAAAAAAAAAAGAAAAAAGAGAATTCTTCAAAGGAAAAACAAGAACGAGACCAATGAAAAAAGTAAAAAAAAAACAAAATGTCACATCCTACAAGACGCTTTCAATTAATCAAAACTTCTCTGATGTGAGTTGGAGGGTTTCCCCTTCCCGCATACCAAAAAAGAAACCAAAACCACTTTGCCACCAAACCAACATCTCCACAACCACTGCTTCTACTTGAATGTCAAATAATTTTCAAAAATAAAACCCCAAACTGGAACAATGAACGTGGCTTGGCTACCCTTTGCACTTTGCACAGTTCCCGCTATTTACTCGCGCAATACACATACATACAACACACATATACATACCAACAGCTGCCATTTTCTTCCATTTTTAGAATTTTGCTTAAAACAAGGATCGAACAGAACTGTAAACGTAGAAAAAAAAAAAAAAAAAACAAAAATTCCTTCAATGTCGCACAATGACAAATGACCTCTTATTGAATTATGTTCCTCAATTGGACACAAGTTGACAGGTCCTCAACAGTAAACAAACGGAACAACCAGACCCGGAAGTTTCAAGGATATTTTTATTACTGCTATTTGTGTAAACTGTGGACTATAATCAAAGAAGGAATGAATTGGAAACTGCTAGAATTGTAATTTAACTTGCCATTGCCGCCATCATCTCTGATTTGTCATCGCAAGTAAGTACACACTTCTATTTATTTGTGTTGTATAATCATCGTCTTGAAAAAGTTAAGGTCAGGATCTTGATCGCATATAAATGTCTGTCACAGTTTTCTGAATCATTAACCGCCAGGATACCACCGATACGTTGCCAAATTCAGATCAGATGGATTGGACTGAATAAATGGTCTCCATTAAATGCGGGTGAGTGTCCTTTCACATTTCACACGAGCACTTTAGTTGAGAAAATGACAAATTTTTGAAAGTCGATAAAACTAACACAGAGTTCACCAAGTGAACTGGATTAATCACAAGCAAGAGTAGAGTCTGTAATCGAGTTGAATTCTTCATGTCTAGTGTATTTGTATTATTCAATGGATTTCGTCTATCTAAAGTGTCAAAAGCAAACGAAGAAGTTTAACAAATAATACAGCAGCCATCACTATTTTGTAAAGCTGAAACATTGATTGACGTTTCAATTCTTCAAATATTATACTGAGGACCGATAAAAGAATATTGCTGATGGAGAATAAACTTTATTTTGACTTCGTTAAGAAGAGTGTCTGTGTACTGGCACATATTAGCACTTAGATCTGGTGGAACTGGATAAATGGTAAAGTGTCCATCTATATACGGACCAGACCAGGATTGAAAAACAAGACTCTTATCGAATTCGGAAACAAATCTCTCACCGCATCCTTCCTGTTCCTGTTTATCAGTCAATAACAAGAGTTTCGGTCTTTGCGTGTATCTACACAAAGCTGTGCATTCTCCTTGCTCCTTCTAACATGGAGAGAGTGTCAACTTTACGTTAAAGTTTGAGGTAAACTAACTTTCAAATAGCCTCAAGTATAAATGTGTTAGGGGGGGGGGTGCATACTTAAAACTTCAGAATATTGGTACACACGGATAAATGTGTTGTTGGTAAGTGATGGTGGTTGTAGATATCTTTTACCCCAAACTCGATGGACAGTTTTGCTTTGCAATTGACGAAGACTAATCGCTGTAGGATTGGGTGACGTTACCGTCTACTATATTGTGTTCTCGTGTTTTGAGCACGTCGGAAGTGGATTTTTGAGGTAAAGTGTATTTTGGGTTTTGTTTTATTGTGAAATGGCAATGGCAGGCAGGTAATCTCTTTATATGTAGTTAGATGAGCGTTAGACAACAATAATAATAGATACTTTAAGAGAGTTGATAGATGAAAAGAAACTAATTTGGTAGGATAAACTGGAAAGATTTTAAAGAAATAAAATGCACGAGTTGGTAGGGATGTAAGAAAATATCATTACGATGCCGATGTTATCCACTTTAATGAAACAAAAATTAACAGTGCGCACTTATCAGTGCTAGTTGTATCTAGTTATTATACTACTCCAGTCAAATTAAGAAATAAAATTTCATAAAATGCAATTTATTTGAATCATAGAAGAGTAGGAAGCAGCCGCCATTTTTAAAGAGGGGTTGGATGCAATTTTAACCAGATTCAAAAAGAGAGGAGGCTATCATTTCGACTGTTTTTTTTTTTTTTTTTTTTTGTTAGCTCAGAACTGGTTGATTGGGTGGATCGATTTTGATGATTTTTTGTTTGAATTGAAAAGCAGGTAGTCTCCAATTGGGTCCCATTTAAATTTTTCAAATTTGTTCAATTCTGATAATGGCATCCATTAGAAAATATCAAAAGTCTTATATTTGAAGTCGGTTGTTTATCTTTTGAAAGGTATTATTAGTGCTGTCTTTCATTTTTACATAAAAGAAGAAAAGTTTTGTGTATTCATGTACGCACGCTAGAAGTTATATTAAAACTATTAAAGAAATATAGTATGACATTGTTTTTAAGGACAAAAACATCTTGAAGTTAAGTTAAAAAAGAATTCAAAATTATTAAATCTTTCAGTAAATTTTGTACTTTTTGCTTGTGATATATGTAGGTACTATAGGGCAAGTTTAGGATTCGTAAAAAAAAATCTAATTCGAGATAACAATCAGACATAACATTACGATGATAGAGAAAGCGAAAAAAGTGGGTCTCGCAATTCTGTCTGTCTGTCTGTTTCTATCTTGAGCTAGAGCCTAAAGTACTTAAGCGATTATCTTCAAACTTGGGAGTTAAGGGTTTTTGGTGATTCCCTTGAGGGAAACATTTTTTAGGACCAAAATTAACGGTACCTGCCATATAACCAATATGGAAAAACTTGATTTTCTCAAAAACGACTCTAACGATTTTGATTAAAATTTTTATGTGTAATACTACAAGCAACTTACGTACTTTTGAAATAAAAAAAATATTTTTTCATCGGTTAAAAACGGTATCTCCCATAGAGCCGTTTTTCTCTTTTCTGATTTTCTCGTAAGCGACTCAGCGGATTTCAATGCAAATTTTTGCACAAGAGGTTCTCAACAATTTCCAAGTTATTTCATAGCAAAAATTTGAAAAAAAAATTTCTATTTTAAAAAAAGTTTCAAATTTTTTTTTTTCAAAAATCAATTTTTCGAAAACGCGTGAATGATTTTTTTGAAATTTTGGTTTTAGATGGCCATTAATATTTTCTTAAAATTGGCATTCAAACTTGTTTTTTAACAAAGCTTTAAAATTTTTGTACATAAAAAATTAATTTTTAAACAGCTCTAACGATTTTCAATTTTTTTTTTCTAAAAATTAATCTTTTGTAACAAAATCAAATGGCATACTTAGTTTTGAGATTAAAACAATTTAAGAAGTTGTTTAAGTCATTTTTGTTATAAATTTTATGTTTATTTTTTAATTTCTTATAAAATTAAAAACTTTATATATGAAGCTTTAGCATCCACAGCAACTTTGACCATAAGAGTACGTGCATTTTATTTTATTCTTGCTTCTAATGAATATCGGAATATAGAAACCATTAATTTCACAGGGTGTTTTGGTACTCGTTGCACAACGTTCCTTCTCCCAAAAACACCCTTTTCAATCAAAATATTTCGATGCACTCTTTTGGTTTCAAATTTTATCGCGGTTCGACTATTGGAAGGTGGTTTTCTTAATAAATTCCCCTTAAAATATTTTGAAATTTAAATGATCACCCAAAAAGTTAAATATAGCGAAACTAAAAATTGCAATATTAATGCACTTTTTTTTCAAGATATTGGCCAAACTCCAAATGAGTTTAGTTGGAATTTTTGAGAAATGAGTAGAGGGACATTGCTCCCAAAAATTTCGACCAATAAAAATGCTGTTAAATATTTTGTCCATGTCAAAACTTAAATACCCTGGTCCATTAATAATATGAAAAATAAAATTAATTCGATTTCTGTTAAAAAATATACTTTTCAAGTAAACAAAGTAACTTTTAACTTTAGTAAAACTTAACCGATTTTTAAAGTTAAGGTATAAATGGCAAAATTGAGGCCTTAGTAAATATACAAAAATAAAATGTTATGCAATATTGTTTAATAAATTGTGTAAAGCTCCACAAGGAAAGCTCCACAAGGGAAAAATGAACAATTTTCACGTTATCTACCATTTTTTTAATTTATTATTTTAATTTATTATTTTTATTTTAATTTCCTGTAATAACAAAGTGATTAGGTAATTTTGAAGTATCAAACATTAATTTGGGTCAGCTACAAGCTTAAAAAAGACAATTTGAATCTGGTCGGAGGCAGTACATAAATTTCCCCCCCTAGAACTTTTTACACTATTTCTTAAATAATTTTATGTATCTAAAAAAAATATACAAAAATAAATAATGATAATGATAACGTGATAAGAGAGTATAACTTCTGGCATGTGTACTAGTTACCAGGTTGTTCTAATCACTTTAAAAAGTATATAAAAAGCTCATGTCACAATTTAGATGCGTAACCTTTCTAATTCGCAAAGATTTGGTCGTTTCATTTAAAAATAAAAATTAAAATTATAATAATTTTCATGATTTTTTTTTACTTTATTTCTACACATGAAGAATATCTTTTTCATAAGAATGTCTCCTATTTGAAAGCTCATGAAGAATGAACATTCACTATCTACATCTACACGTCACACTATTGAACACGTCTTTGAGGAAATGCTCCGTGAGCAGAGCATACGTCCAAATATAAAAACCAAATCAACGATAATTATAAAAATACCTTAAATTTTTATGAAGCAACCAGATGGTTTCCAAAAGAATGAACAGAAACACATCAAAGGAAGCTCAACACATTTTTTCAATAATTGAAGCTGGTACTACCCACTGTCCCACATTGCGCCCGCTACCACCCCACCACCACCGTTAAGGAAAAAACCCTGTAATTTAAGTTTAATTGAGAACTGTGGAATCTTTTTTTCTTTATTGCTTTTACAAATATGTACTTACTACCACTGCTCTATTTTATTCGATTTTTGTATTGCACACACACACACACACTTCAAGACAGATTTGTCTGGTCTGATAAAAATGTAATATCCATCAAAAAGAGCCCACAAAAAAGGTGGCGGTCTGATGGTTAGACTGTGGTAGCATCATTCCATGAATTTTACTCTTAAAATTGTGCAAATTGTATAAAACGATTTCGGGAGCAGCAAGTTTGGACTTATGATAGCAAAAGTAGGGGGAAGTAAGTTGGTTTTGGTGGCTTGGAAAATTGTTTTGTTTGAATTTTCCATGAAAAAGTGATGGTGCAGTGAAATGGTGGAAGGGTGTAAGGCTGAAAGAACTTAATGAAGATGAAAAATAGATGTATGACTTGCAGTTTTCGAAATTTGAAAACATGTCCTTTTAGAAATGTGGTATTATAAATGCTATGGTATAACTTGTTTTTTTTTTTTATTTACAATTTTTAGACACGTAGCATGCATAGCAATCTTTTAAGATTGTTTCAACCAAAAAAGTGGCTATTTCAAAGTTTCATTTAAATGATAAAAAAAAACAAACATCGGTTGAAAAAAAGGTAAAATGCACGATTTTTCAATCGGAAGACTTAAAAAAAAATTTTACAAAAATTTATAAAATTACGGTAAATAATGCTAAAATATAATTTTTTCCTTGTGGACCTATATTAACAAAACTTAAATTATTTTATTTTTTTACTGTTTTTTTTTTAACAGATTTGTGAGAGATCGATTTTATGGCGGTCGGCCATCAGGCGAATAGGGGGAATAACATGTAGCATACGAAAACATGCACGTGCCGTAACTATTCGTGACATGGTGGAAGTGTGATCATAGCCTCTCCGCGGCGGCCGCTAGAAACAAGTATTTCAAAAGTGGTTTGGCTAATATGATCAGGCTGTTTCCACAGGTTGGCGACAGGTTAATTCCCTGTCCCGTAAAACTAAACGAATTACGAGACCGACAACAAGCCCCGGAAACGGACTGATTTCACGACGACAACCCACGCAACGAAAACGGCAAAACAATTTACGAATTTTCTTGTGGAACGTACGATCGCTCTATAGAGCTCGAACTGCTCAGCAGCTAGCCGATGCCCTGTCAAAATATAAAGCTGACACATATGCCCCATACATAAGATGTCACAACGTGCAGCAATTATAGAGGTATCACGTTGTTGAGTACCGCCTATAAGATACTCTCCTCTATTCTACAAGACCGGATAACCCCATACGCTAAAACCATCATCGGACACTATCAGTGTGGTTTCATTCTAGGCAAATCAACAACTGATCAAATTTTTACCCTTAGGCAGGCGATGGAAAAATGTCTAGAATTTAACATCCCAACATACCATCTGTTTATAGACTTTAAAGCCGCCTATGAAAGCATAGCCAGGGTAGAACTTCACAAAGCCATGAGAGAATTCGGCATCCCAAATAAATTGACACGACTATGTAGGTTCACCATGACCAACGTAACAAGCCAAGTTAAAATAGCCGGATTGCTATCCAGACCAATCAACATCTTTAATGGACTCTGACAAGGGGATGGTTGGGCCTGCCTTCTCTTCAACTTGGAGTTGGAGAAAGCAATCCGTGACTCTGGCACGGCAACAAGAGGGACCATCGTCAACAGGTCCAGCCAGATACTGGCTTACGTAGACGACATCGACATCATCGGAAGAACCGAACAAGCTCTACACGATTCCTTCATCCAGATCGAGCAGGCTGCACATTAGTGAAGGTAAAACAAAGTACATGGTGGCGTCGAATGCGAGAAGAACAGTTGGTCAAACAATCAAGGTAGCGGAGCACGAATTTGAAGTGGTGCAATCCTTTAAATACCTTGGGTCAACAGTAGCAGCCGATAACAACATAGAAGAAGAAATACGCGGGCGGCTTCTCAAATCCAACAGAGCCTACTACAGTCTGTCAAAGTTATTCAAATCCAGAAATCTAATCGGTACAATCATGAGTTGTACGCAATCTACCTTGAAGCAGACATAGTTACAAAAATTAAGCTCGGTAGACTCCAGTGGGCAGGGCACCTAGCTCGTATGAGCGAAGAGGAACCTGCTCGGAAAGTCTTTTGTGGTTTGTACATTCTATGGTAGACGGCAGCGTGGTAGACCATGCTTGTGCTGGAGAGATGGCGTAGACCAGGACGCCCGAAGCCTTGGGGTGCGCAACTGGATGGCGTCGGCTCGAGACCGGGATAGGTGGAGAGACTTGTTGAAAGAGGCCAGGACCGGACAACGGTTGTCGGGCCGATGATGATGATGATGAGGATTTTATACTATTTTTGATATTATTTCAAATTGTAAATATATCAAAATAATTGTTGACAATTTATAAGAAAATTAAAATTATTCAAGCAGACATAGTCAGATGTTATGAATGGTACAATTGGTCAAAGGAGCATAAAAAGTGCATTTTGCTCGATGTTTTTTCTGTAATATATCATTTACAGTCTTTGTTTTGAATTTAATCAATAAACTTTGTACTGCAGTGTTTAAGAGGACAGTCACATCTTAAAAATGAGCTAAAATTGTATTCAAAATTATCAAATTTTTCATTAAATTTTGTAATTTTAACGCATTCATTAAAAACATATTTTCACTTATCGACCTCTGTGGCACTGTTTATAAAAATAATTACCCAATATTTTTATAAAAAATTATAGATCAACATTTTATCTAATTCAATTTGTTTAACTTGTTAAAATTCTGCAACTAAAACTCAAGTTACAGATTTTAATATCCAATGAAATGAACTTTTTTTGTTTTTTTTTTTATTTTTCTCTCTAAAATCTGTAAATATACATTTTTTTAATTAAAAATATTTATTGCCTATGAATAACACTTGAACCAACAGTACTGTAGTACATCATTTTATAAAATTCAAACAAATTTCATACCATCTTGCAAAAAGAATAAGAAAACAAAAATTGATTTTGCTCTTAATCACTATTTTACTCATTATTTTTATATGTAAGTGTACAAATAAAATGCACGACTAGGTCGCACGTACTTGCTCTTGAAGATAAAGTTGATTTTTTCTATGATACATTTTTAGAAAAAAAATTTTGAAAATCGTCAGAGCCGTTTTCTAAAAAAATATTTTTTCTATATAAAATTTTGTAAGGACTTTTATAAGAAAAAAATGGTACGCTATTTTTAAGATATTATTTATCAACATCTAAAAACTAAATTTTGAAAAAAAAATATTTAATAGTTTTCGAAAAAATGATTTTTCCAAAAAAAAATTTCAAACTTTTGTTAAAAATCCAAAAAAATTTGAATGTCGGGAATTTCAAATAAATTTACAAAAAAATGAAATACAATCAAAAAGTGAAATAATTAACAAATAAAACAAAAAGTGGCAGATATTTTTAATCATCATGTTCCCATGTGTTTTTGAGCAGTTTCGGCAGCATTTGAGAGAATTTCATCCCCACTCTAAAAAAAAATTGATGAATTTCATATTTCAGCACAATAACTTTCAAACGGAACTATTTAAAGCTATATGACTTAATTTTTCTTACTGTTTTTTAACTGTTATAGTGAACCTAATTCTGAAACATTTTTTGTAAAAAAAATTTTTAAGTGAACCCGTTCCTTTTTCGCTTGAATTTGGTTCCCCTTGTAATAAGAATGAAGGGAAAGAAAAAAAGCAATGAAATATCCAGCATTTTTTGACTACGAACAATTGTGTTAGTTAAAAATATGTCAATTAAATTATTTGAAAACGAGATTCTCAACGAAAATTTCTTAAATCATTATTTTTTTTAGTTTGTAAGTCACCGGTAGATCGGTTATTTGTGATTTTTTGTTTAGAAATAAAATAATCTTGCCCACGTTTTTAAAAACTGTTTATCACATTGCTAAAAAGGAAACATTTTGGAACACACATAAACCTAAAAAAAAAATTATCTTTCAATGTGCGTAAATAGTTTTTCAAAAAATTATCAACTGTATCCATAATTACATGATTTTCAAACGTCTAAAAAAATATGTCAAATTGGAAAATAATTTTTAACTTGAAAAGTTGAATTTTTAGAATTTTTTTTTTATAAAAACTCATCATTATTTCAATTTATCTATTCAATCAAATTTATTTCATAATTCTAACCCTTATACTTTTCAAGAAGCACAAAAAGTTTTTTATTTTTTTTCCCCATTTTACCCTATCTTGACGGTGGAATGTAGAAAAATCCCGTCGTATCAGAACCTTACACTATACCACCTATCTTTTGGTGTATTTATTTTTTTCCTATCACTTATAGTGTAGAAAATAAATCAGTCAGAATATCAATAACAATGGCTGACTTCTGTAATTTAATGAATTTATTGTGTTTCACACAAAATGAAAAATAAAAAAAACAAACCCAGTATAAAATATAAGTGTGTGCTTACTCTTTGCTTACTTATAGTGTCTGTGTGGAAAAAAACAGTAAATAATGGGCTGATAAAACCTATGTGGTATTACTGGTTTAATATTTTAATAATGGCCGGTAAAAAAGTATAACTTCAATAAATGTATGAGTTCAATACTATGATAACTAAATACCGGTATTTTTTATCCCAGAGAATCATGAGTATGCGAGTATGAGCTTTGGTTGGAAATCTGACTGATCACCAATTGAACTGTCTGCGCATGAACGCTTAATTTGCGCTATGCACCACTGTTTTAACATAATTTTGACTTCAAACGATACAAACAGACTAAATTTCATATTTCTCATTCGTCTTCTATGCGCATTTGCATGCGATTTTCATCCCTTCCTCTCTCCAAACTTCATACACACAGAATCTATACGCACAGAAATGTTCTGACCATCAGAAACCAGTTTGAGGATTGCTAAAATGCGTGTTGGAACAGCTGATAGTTTGAGTTTGATTTTTGTCTGTTGGAATGGTAAACTCGGTTTGCCCCAGCTTGCTGATAGTGCGTTTTGGTGCAAACATTTGGTGTACACTTGAAGACAAAAAAGTACGTATACGCCACAGTGAATTCAAATACAAAATAAAAAAAAAAATGATTACTACTTTTCGCGTTTTTATTGCTTTTACCATTTAAAATTACGATTTTTTTATTTTTAATTTTGTATTATAATTTTGTTCATACATTTTAAATGTTGAAAGCAATAAAAACGCGAAAAGTAGTAACCATTTTTTTAAATTTTTTATTTTATTCATGATCATGATAGCAAACCATAAAACCCTTTAATTTTGTTTCAAAAGTTTGATTGCTTATAACAAAGAAACCGTTCGTTAGATCAATTTGAAACTTTGCAGGAATTTTGTCAGTTTGTTTAACTATAAAAGTCGCAGTCAACATTGGTCATTTTATTCATAGCTGTAATTTAACCGTTATTTGTTTAAAACTTCATAAATATCCCTTTTTTTATGTTTTTTCAAATTATTGTCAGAGACAAAAAAAAATAAAAACGTTAAAGTTACAAAAATATCTTATAGGAAATTTGTTCCAGTTTCAAAACTGTGTTTAAATTTAATTTACAGTGATTGGTTGCAGAGAAATTGAAAACAGAAACGATATTTTCTACTCAAAGACCAAAATGGGTTAATAAAAATCGTATCAAAATTCTAAAAAATAAGAAATTGAAACTGAATACATAGGCAATTGTTTTAAAAGTTGCATTAAAAACAAAACTAAAAAAAAAAAATTTGGTTTCGCGCTATTCCTTATGACTACGTGATAACGGTGGTTTTTAAAAATAGTTCACTAAAAAATCTGAAAACTAGAATATCTGATGTTTAAAGTTCTTTTTGATTTGTCTCAATACGACCATTTTTCACTTAAATAAAGCCTCTGGAAAATCACTAAAAAAAATCTTTTTTTTTTATCCTTCCATTTTTTCCACTAGTATAGTGATCAAGCATTGAAATATAGGAGGTGTAATTAATAGTCACGATTTTTCTCAACGATTCGATTAAACTGCTCAATGAAAATCCCTATTCATAAACAAAATGGAAAATCTCTTACTTTAGTAAAGAAAAATCTTGACTTGAGTTTTGAGTTAAATTATTTCCCACTCAAGCTGACAATGAAATTCGTAGCCCTAATTTGGATAAACTGTCAAACAAAGATTGATATTTTATGTTTCGAATTTGTAATTTGTTTAAATTTTGAGTATATTTTTTTGTTCTCAGTGCTCGTTTTCTTCATCCTATCTATCTATATTTTGTGACGTCACCTTAATCCAACGACTACATTATTCTTTTTGTACGCAGTTTGACTTTAACGTCTGTGTGAAAGGAATGTCAAAACTAAGGAAATTAAAAAAGAAGTTTACAAAAGTGTCCCAGAGCCATTTTCTTCACTATTTGTCAACTTTCCGAAAACTCTCAAGTTGATCAACTATTGAGTTGAAACAAACTTAAGAGTTAGTGACAAGTTGAAATTTGTTTTTCTGTAATATGTTTGATTTCATCTAGGTTCGTTACTAATTGTTTGGCTCTACGTGGTCAAATTAAGGTCCGAACATTCCAGTTACATGTGGAGATCTGAAATTCTTGGTATTTGTGTTTTGTTTCCAAGCTTAGATTTCTTGAGAACTCCGGTACACTGAGAACACTTTACTTTTCAATTGAGCTAAAGAATCAGTCAATGCTCTAAGATTAATAATAATACCTACCAATAGCTATAGCTACTATTAAAAGGAATAGCGTCAATAAGCCAGATATTCAAAAATATTTTCCCAGCATTTTTTTTTTTTTGTTGCTTTTTTTTTTTGCAACTATGACAGTTCACTATAAACTAAAGCCAACACAGAAAATCCCTACTGACTAAAGCTCGAAGACCAAGTACCTACTATCGACCCATTTATGTACATTACTTTGTATGCAACAACTTGCGATCCGCTTTTCTCTTGCTCAACTTCCCGAAGATTTTACAAAGGTGTGGGAGTAAATGGTTTAAATTCAACTTCCTGTACAAATTGAATAACAGAATTACAGAAAAATTTCCCATTTCCGGAAAACATGTATCTGTGTGGCGGGTAGCTGGGTCCTGGTTCCTGGATTCACAACAACTTATGCCTCTGCGTGTGTGTGTGTGCGTTTATTCAGTTATTTCGTATTCGTTACTGTTCTGAAGCGTTTTAAGTTGTCGATTTAATTTTTTGTTACTATCGAGCCGAGGATGTGGAGTACTACTGTCCTGGTGGTGCAAAGAGAATCCACTCCAAGCTGTACATATCCCAGGATACAAATTCGCTTAGCAAAAAAAAAAAAAAAAATAGAAAAGATAAAATAAAAAGGGAACTATATGGATAATGGATGCATTTGTAAGGCACAATATACATTATTCTATTCGTTTTTTGATTGCGCGGAGTAAAGTGGTTCGCTGGTGCATAAATTTAGTTACCAGATTCCAGTGTCTGTTTGTAGAATGAAATAGAGAGCATTTTTTTTTGTCTGCTTGTCTCCATTTCTACCTACAAACATATATTTTATTGAATAATTTAAACACATATGGCAGCTATGGGCGAATGAAATGGATGTGTTCTCTAGATTTTATTTTTTTTTTGTTTATTTTTTTTAAACGTTGATTTGAAAACATGCCGCTGACGTGGGAAATTTAATTTTGCAATATTAAAAGCCAAGTTGGTGGAAATATTTAGATTTATTTTAATTAACTTAACTAAAAGATATATATGTGAATGGACCATCGAACGAATTCAAATTCAATTCGAATGTGTGGAGGAGGAATGTTGTTTTCTGTTTTTTTTTTTTTGTTTTTTTTTTTTTTTTTTTTTTGATAAATCGTTGAATTAAAGATATTTTTAAATTTATATGTAAACACAATAGATAACAGATCGTGAAAAATTTTAAAAAAAGTAATTTAAACTTTTTTTTTTAATTTTTCATTTAAAAAATAAAGTGATTTATGAGTAGGTAAAAATGCAAATGCTTTGGTGAAAAGGAATTCAATTTTAAAGCTTTTATTTATGGGTTGAGGATGATTGTTAGGAACATAAGCAAGCCATGATGCTATTCAATTTCCTTGTAAATAGGAATAATATCAATATAAGTACATAAACATAAAAACTAAACGAAATTTGAAATTATGAATTCTGTGCAGTTCTTAAGATTTTAAATCAGAAGTTATAATTTTCGAGGAAATGAGATTGAGTGAAATGAAATTTGAGTATAATGATGATTACTGATGATTTTTTGAACGCTAGTCAGTTTTTTTCTTCAGAAAGGAGTTGCTTTAGATTAATTTATACGAATCGAAAAAAAATTAAGACTTTACAAACCTCAATTTCAGTTTTATAAAAATTAAACCTCCCATCTGAATGGGTAAGAAATAAAAAAATTAAATTCATTACTAAAATGACATAAACAACTTCTTAAATTCTTTTGAGCTCTAAATATGCCATTTTATGTGATTAAAAACACTGAATTTTAAGAAAAAAAAAATTATTAAAATCGTTACAGCTGTTTAAAAAAAAAAAAATAATTTTGTATATATAAGAAATCTGAACCCTTGTTTAAAAATAAATTTGGTATGCCATTTTCAAAATAACATCTAAAATTAAATTTCAAAAATAAAATACTTGCTCTTGAAGATAAAGTTACAATTTATGGTAAGCCTTTTTAATTACAAATTTGTAAATGCAGTTTTAGAAAAAAAAAAACAATTAAAAAAGCATAAAATTCGATTTTCAAATGACTTCAACAGCTTCTTAAATTAATTTAACCTCAAAACAAAGTATGCAATTTAATTTCTTCTATAATGATACATTTTTAGAAAAAAAAATTTCGAAAATCGTTAGAGCCGTTTTTTAAAAAAACTATTTTTTCCATATAAAATTTTGCAAGGACTTTTATACAAAAAAATTGGTACGACATTTTTAATATATTATTAATCAACATCTAAAAACTAAGTTTTGAAAAAAAAAACAGTTGATAGTTTTCGAAAAAATGATTTTTCAAAAAACAAATTTCAAACTTTTTTTAAAAATCCAAAAAAATAATTTTCGAAATTTGTTTAACTAAATATTATTACGGCAACTTGAAAGCATCCATGTAAACAAAATGGTTGAAATTGATTGAGTCATGAAGGAGAAAATCAGAATTTAAAAAAAAGGTTCTATGGCAGGTACCGTTAATAACGGTTTTTGAAAAAAATAGTTCTCATTTAAAGATAGAACTTACCCAAAAAAATGGCCATGATTTTTTCAAATTCAAATTTTTAATCAAAATTGTAGGCACTGTTTTTGAGAAAAATGAGTTTTTCTAAAACCGGTATATGACAAGTACCGTTATTTGGGGTCCAAAAAAAAAAATTCAAAAAAATGTCTGGGTATATTCTCCAAAAAACGCCACATACCAAGTTTGAAGTAAATCGATCCATCCGTTTGGGCTGTGGTCTCTGACACATACAAACAGACAGACAGACAGACAGAATTGTCGGACCTACTTTTTTCTCATTCTCAATCATCGTAATGTCATGTTTGATTGTTATCTAAACTTTTTTTGTTTGTACGAATGCATAGCTTGATATATGGTACCCATATCGCAAGTAAAAATACAGTGACCCGTTTTCGAAAAATTGATTTTTCAAAAAAAAATTTTGAAAGATTTTTCAAAAATCCAAAAATTATTTTTTTGAAAACGTTGATATCAAGTAATTTTAAATTTGTGAAGAAACTTCCGTATCAAAAAAATCATCAAAATTGGTTCAGTCGTTTAAGAGAAAGTCCAAAATGAAAGAAACTGTTCTATGGGAGGTACCGTTAGTAGAATTTTTACAAATATTTCTTTCATTTCAGAAGTATTACCCTACTATTTAAAACAGACACAAGCAATTTAATCAAAATCGTTAGAGCAGTTTTTGAGAAAATTCAACTTTTCCATAATTGTTATATGGCAGGTAGGTAGGTACTGTTAGTTTTGGTGCTAAATTCTTTTTTTGAATTTCCCCTCTAGGGAATAACGAAAGATCCTTAACTACCAATTTTGAAGAAAATTGCTTCAGTGGTTTAGGCTTAGCACCAGATATACACAGACAGACATACAGATCGACAGACAAAATTGCGAGACCCACTTTTTTCGCACGAAAGTTATTCAGTTCGTGGCGCATTAACAACAGCCTTTGTTCAAAATCGAGAAATCACAGCTTCAATCTTTTTTTTTTTTGTTTATTTATTGGTTCGTACAAATTGTTTCACTAAAACGAATTTAAGAGTTTGATGCAAATAAAGTTGATTTTGAAAAATTGCTATCTAACAAACGAAAAGTCGTTTGATGCAAACGATTTGTTCTCTCATTTTGCTTATATGCATTATACTCCAATCATAAAGTATACAGTCCGTAGCGGAATTAAAAGAAACTCACTTCGTACGCGAAAGGTCGCTGGTTCAAATCATAGGTATTACGCTGAACTTTCTTTTTATTTATTCTTTTCCATTTTTGGGACCAAATGACTAGACTTTTGAAATGAATTTGTGTTGGATCAAAACTAACCGTATACATACCGCCATTCATTTACAAATATTGTTTTTTTATAAAACAGATTTTTCTTTAAGCCCGCTTCTATGGTACCTGCCTTAAAATCGTTTTTTCGTTAGCCGGAATTAGGAACAAAGCTTTGATTCACTTAATATTTGAAAATAAATTCCTGTTAAAGGATTTGTTTTGTATACAAGAGATCAACAACAAGCTGAGGCAATTTTTTTAAGTTAAAACAAAAAAAAAATAATGTAACATATTTGTCAAATCATTGAATTTCATATTCTGCAAATGTAATACTCAATTTTTATCCTAACCTTCAGACATTTTTAAGGACACACAAAAGTTAAAAGAGAAAAAAAAAAAAAAAAAAACATTTCTCAAAATGGAATTTCAATCTTCTTAAAATAATCCTTCGTCGTGTGACTTCAACACGTCCAATCGAGAAAAAATACGAACACAAATCCATGTCCTTGAATCGAAGAAGGAAACAACAACAACAACAGCAGCAAAAATCGTATTTTCTCTCGGTCTCGGAGGACTTTCAATCAAATGCAACCAAGTGTGATAACTCAAGCACATACGGTGTGCTTATTTACCCACCCAAACGCAAATAGATCGTATGCTACCTCATTGTAAGCCTTGCAGAAAATCCCTGACACATTTTTCGACTTCATTTCTACAAATCCCAAGCCAGAGTAAAAGCCAGTCAAGCCAGTAACACCAGCAGCAGCGTGGCGCAGAAAAAAAATCACATAAGATGGAGAAAAAAAAACAGAAAAAAAAAACAAAATGCTGAAATCCCACACTCCATTGCGAGCAAACAACTTTTCTCTGGCTAAACACTCGTCATTCAGCTACTAATCGACCCTTAGTCGTTCCGTGAGGAATTCGCCGCATCTTCTTACATACCTATACTGCCAACTCAGGAGTGTATGCATAACCTTGAAATTTTAACTTCCATTGCTTCCATGCCAATCCGACACCGATTGCGCCTCGTTCGAACTCCATGAACTGCGCTTCACAGGTGAACCAATATTATGAAGGTATACTTTGGTGAATCAATAAGACAAATATAATGTTCCATGCCATCGTATAAGTATGTTGGTATGTGCCTTGCTAACCCAAACCAAAAACCCCAACCCAAAATCCATGCCTCATAACCATAATTCTCTTGAGAGCCTTGGAGTCAAGAAGAGGGATTATGGAATCGCACACCGCACCGCCGGAATCGAGCTTCAATGAACCTCCGACCAAGAAGCATCTTCTTAGTGGAAGTGAACTAAGATGTATCCAGTATCAGGATTGTTGGGTTAACCTTTTCAAAACAACATTTGTTGGAATTAGAAATCTATACAAGGTGATGCCTGGGTCTGGTCTGATGGTGATGGGGTTGTAACTTGGCATACTATTAAATGGAATTCCAAACGAAAACAGTGAAAACAAGAAAATATTTGTTCTCAATAGAAATACATAGACTTTGAAATGAGTTTATTTTTTTTGGGCGGGTATATATTATATCTTTGACTTTGGCTGTCAGACCTTCGAATTGAAGAAAAAAAAGTATCTATACAAAATACCATAACCATCAGAACGCCTTTGGTAGGGTTGAGGTCTGACACATTGAACTTGTTGCCTGTATCGGTCGTAAGTTTGGGTAGCTTTTTGGGACGAAAATCGAAAGCAAATCATTTGGGATTAGTCATAAAAATGTGCAAAGGGACAACACCTATTATAGAGTATTGAATGCTACGTTCGAAATAATTAGGAGGCGTATAGTCGATAGCCAAACCTGATCCACCCACTAAGAGTGGACGTCTTTTATTATATGGAAAAGCTATATGTATTATGTAGAAATGTAGTTGCTTTAACTCTTCATTATGGTCATTTGTGTGGAATTGAAATGGTTAAGGTGGCCATAATAATGACCCGATGACAAAGGAAGGCAATTTCAATTTGCTAAGGCGACTGTAATTGATTATGTAGTTTGAATGTATATAGACACAAAAAGTCCAAGGGACTTTTTCAACAGGTTTCTCTTTATTTATGTGTTTTATTAAACAAAGACTTGTTATAAATAAAATTAGTGTGGGTTTTCCCTAAAATGTATTGAACTTGTGTTGACTCAATAATCGTTGGAAATTGAAAATATACATTCAGTTTTTTTCGTATTGGAAAATGAAATGAATAGCCAGGGCCAAACCAACAAACGACTAATCAAAAAAAACACGGTGATAGCACTTTCTAATTTAGCTAGTATTAGTTCAACTCTTTGTTTTGGTTCATAGTAAAGGGTTTTCCAATAAGAGGTGTTATTTTGAATAGCTCGCTATTTCGGTAGCTGTCACTTTTTAAGCTGTCATTTTTTAACATTTGACAAGTAGAAACTAACGCTAAAATGGAACGATACACGCTTCAACAACGCATTGAAATTATTAAAATTCACTATAAAAATGGTGAAAATTTGGCAGAGACGGTTCGTAAAACTAAAACATTTTTGGGTCGTCGTGAAGCACCTTGTCGGACCGCAATACAGAAATTGGTGGACAAATTCGAGCTGTTGGGACAAGTTAGTGATGTGAAGAATAAAACCCGTGCACGTCGCTCAAGAACAACTGAGAATATTGCTGTTGTAGCCCAAAGTGTTGAAGAAATCCCAGGTTTGTCCATTCCTCGTCGTTCTTTGGAATTAGGCATTCCACAAACGTCATTACACCGTATTTTGCATAAAGACTTGGGTCTTAAGGCTTATAAAGTTCAGTTAACACAAGAACTCAAGCCGGCTGATCATCAACAACGTCGTGTCTTTGCTGATTGGGTCCTTGAAATGCATGAAAATGAACCGGAATTTCATCGAAAAATCATCTTGACTGATGAGGCCCATTTCCACCTCGGACGCTACGTCAACAAGCAAAACTGTCACATCTGGGGCTCGGAAAACCCAAGAGTTATTGTTGAAAAGCCTCTCCATCCTCAACGCGTGACTGTTTGGTGCGGTTTATGGTCCCGCGGGGTCATTGGACCTTACTTTTTCGAAAATGAGGCTGGAGCAACAGTTACGGTCAATAGATTGCGCTATCGAGAGATGATTAATGATTTTTTATGGCCTGAATTGGATGGTATTGATCTGGACAACGTTTACTTTCAACAAGACGGCGCTACGTGCCACACAAGCAATGAAACCATCGATCTTTTACGGGAAAAGTTTCCGGACCGTGTTATCTCTCGAAGAGGTGATCACAATTGGCCACCGAGATCTTGTGATTTAACACCTTGCGACTTCTTCCTTTGGAGCCACGTGAAAGATAAGGTCTACGCCAACAGCCCAGCGTCGATTCAAGACCTCAAAGATGAAATTCGTGAGGCTATCGAGGACATAGGGCAGCCACTTTGCGATTTGGTTATGGAAAATTTCATGAAAAGGATATGGTCCTGTAAGCGTGGTCTTGGCGGCCATTTGGCTGATGTTGTGTTCCATTATTAACGGCATACCTTACTCTTTATAATAAAATAAACATCCGATCATTTATCTCCAAAAATGCCATTTTTCTTTGAATATCAAAATAACATCTTTATTAAAATTAAGATTGTATGTAGCAGAGAAATATGTACCTTGAAATGTACCTGAAATATTGAGAAATTCTTCATTATAGTTATCTTATAAATATATGAAGTTGGTAACTTTGCTTCCCTCTACCTTTTTTTGGGGCTAATTGAATTTTTGAAAAATTTTCAGGGTTATAAAAGTTTTTCCTAAAAACCAAATTTTTAGACCTCTAACTTCAATATATTTCGAAAATTATGGGTACAAACTAAAATAAAAAAAGTTGACGGCCAATTTCTCGACAAAGTTCTAAAATCTGTTTTAAATTATTATTTTTAGCTCTCAGTATTTCTTAAGAAATAAAATTCAACACTGGGTCGCACGAACTTGCTCATATAGTGCAAAGCTATTTTATGTATTAACTTAGCTTAAATCATCTGAGCGTGGTCATCTGATGTGTGTAGGTATTGAGAGATATGCACAAATAAGCAAAAATAAATATTTTTTTTAAAACGGGCACACTTTTGGATTTTTTTTTTTTTGAGAAATAATTTTTTTTGCGACTGTGCGTCTGTGCGTCTGTATGTCTGTGCGTCTGTACGCATGTGCGTCTGTGCGTCCATCTGTACACATCTCCACTGCCCAAACGCGTGGACGGATTTTCTTCAAATTTGGTACAGATGATTTTTACGTAATTTCGAAAGTTGTTTTTTTTTTGTTTTTGAATATCTCGTCTAGAACGAGTACCTCCCATACAACATTTTTGAGTTATTCGAATTATATCAAAAACGGCTCTAACGATTTTGATAAAACTTTTTGATATGATTTCTTCAATTACTATAAATTTCTAAAAATTTTTTCAAGAAAATCTATCGAGCCGTTTTTCTTACAAATTTTTTTTTTTTTTTAAATTGGTATGCCATTTTGAAGATAGCTAATATTAATTAACATCTAAAAATAAAATTTTGAAAAACCACAAATCATTGACCCAATATGGAAAAAAAATTATTTTTCAAAAAAAATAAATCCAAAAAGTGTTATAAAAAAGTTTTATAAAAAATATATACTTTTGCGTATTTGTGCATATCTCTCAATACCTACACACATCAGATGACCAAAAGTTAAAATTTTCAAGCTAAGTTAATACATAATCTAGCTTTGCACTACACGAGCAAGTTCGTGCGATCCAGTCGTGCATTTTATTTTATAAAAAGTCATGAAACGCACAACACACAATTTTTTAAACATTTTTTTTTTTTGAAAATATGTAACAAGATCACTTCTGTTAGGCTAGAGATAATTGGGTCAGTAAATGCAAGATGTGTAGGATCAGGAAAATAGAGTTAAGTCCAAGTTTAATCCATCCAATTAAATCTTCTTGCACGTAGAAAAAAACACAAAGAATGACACTTTTGTATGGATCCCAAATTTAGAATTTTAGTTTGAATGTTCCTTTGAGAGTTGATATTGATTTTCAAAATAATGAAATCCAAGAAACGGAAAACTTATCTCTCAAAATCCATCGTAATAATCGCTACTTTTAAAATTTTGTATTCGATTTCTATTCATCGTTTTTATTCTGAGCATGTTCGCTTTTTTATCTGAAACTATCAAAGTGCATTTGAAGGGTTTCTATGAAAAGAAGGTAGGTACGAGAAAGTTTTATTTAAAATGAATTTGAACCTTGAAACTAAGATTTAGTAACCCAAAAATAAAAAAGTTAGCTTTGATTTAGTTTCGAAAAAAAAAAATATTTACTTTGTGCTAGGATTTTTTTCAAAGTTTAATGTAACTAATAACTATTTATGTCTTGGTTGTACAAAACAGACCTTTAAGTCCTTAATTTAAATAAAAATAGTGATTAATATTGTAAGATTATGAAAGAAATAAAATGCACGACTGGGTCGCACGTGCTTGTTTTAAAAAATATTGAGTAGTTTTCGAAAAAATGATTTTTCAAAAAAAAACTTCAAACTTTTTTTTAAAAATCCAAAATAATAATTTTTGAATTTTTTTTTACTAAACATTATTACGGCAACTTAAAAGCTTCCATGTAAAAAAATGGTTGAAATACATTGATTTATAAAGGAGATAATCAGAATTTAAGAAAACTGTTCTATAGCAGGTACCGTTAATAACGGTTTTTGGAAAAAATGGTTGTCATTTAAAGATAGACCTTAGCTAAAGGTGCCATGATTCTTTAATTAAAATCGTAGGCACCGTTTTTGAGAAAAATGAGTTTTTTTTAAAACCGGTATATGACAGGTACCTACCGTTATTTGGGTTCCAAAAAAAAATTCAAAAAAACGTCTAAGGATATTCTCTAAAAAACGCCACATACCAAGTTTGAAGTAAATCGACCCATCCGTTTAGGCTGTGGTCTCTGATACATACAGACAGACAGACAGTATTGTCGGACCCACTTTTTTTTCATTCTCTATCATAGTAATGTCATCTTTGATTATTATCTCAACTTCTTCTTGCGATATGGGTACCATATATCAAGTTATGCATTCGTACACGATAATAGAGAATGAGAAACAAGTGGGCCTCTGATGGACAATCCACAAAATATTTGACGAATCTTAAATTTCAGCGTTCTTATTTAAAATATTTAACTTTCAGCTGGGAAGAGTCATATGGTTTGCAGCATGTTGGTAAGCAAACATTTTATAGGTTTTATAAAATCTGTAATCAAGCGGCTATAAAAAAGCTGTGAAAATAAGGTTTATTACAGGTTTTATAAAAACTGCAGGTAAACGGTTATAAAAAAGCCGTCAAAAAACGTTTATTGAAGGTTCTTTAAAAGCCTGTTATATTACATGTTTTAAGAAAACCGTAGCTAAATAGTTATACAAAATCCATCAAATAACCTAGTACAGGTTTTTTTAGAACTGTATGCTTACGGTTTGTAAAAGTTTATAAAATAACCTTAAAATGGTTTATTACAGGCTTTTCTTTAACCATAGATTTAAAGTTATTAAAAAACAGTAAAATTAGGTTTAAAAAAAACCAGTATTCGAAAAATATAGGTTTAAATATAGACGAAGCTTTAAATTAACTGACCATTTTCGGTTCTGGAGACGTCTCTGGAACGTCTCTTAGACGGTTTTTTAACTAATGAAGAAAATTAACCGTTTAATAACCCAAGTTAATATCCGGTTTATTTACCGGTTTTTAACCAAAAAATGTTATTTGGGTAAGTACAGATCAGCATTATTTTCCTAACAAGGTGTTTGCTGTTATTTTTAAACTACCTATATTATTTCTGTAGTAAGTTTCTCTCATTAGAAAAAGTCACATCAAAATAACCTGTGTTTTTGCAATCCTGGCTGAGGCACTTGTCGTATTTTTGGATAGCCTCCCATCTCCTCACACTTCCTGGATGGCTGTAACATCTACTTTCAATCTTGACTCGGTTAAGTGGTTCATTATAATATTGTTCAGCAAGGACATTAAAATAAAAGCCAAATGGATTTTTGAGTAGGTACCTAAACCTCTCTAAAACAAGAAGAAATAAAATAAATCATTAAAAGTGTGTGTAATTGTAAAGAAAGCATCTTTTGAAATTGATTTAATTAAAAGAAAAAATCCTAACGCAGCAAAACTTCTTGTATGCATAGGTGATTGAAGATTAGTAAGCATAACAAGATGTAAGCTTCCTTTTTAACAATCCACCCAAACTATAATACTTAATTTTTGTTTCATAAATGTTTCCTGACAAGGATCAATATTGACAACAAGTTCAAAAATATAATAGGCATACCTAATAATGATTTACGTTATTTTCCATAACAACGCTTAAATGGTCTTCAACCCTGTGTGCCTTCATCATCATCATCATCATCACTGACTTTTGTCATTAACGTAACATTTTATTTGTGAGTTTAATGTTTGTTCGCAAACAATCCCCAGGTAGGTACCTACCTATACCTACTTATCCTTTTTGACATCCTCTTCAATTTACATCGCACTGCTGAGCTAAGACCTCCTTAAGTAATGTTTGTGTTTTATTATTATTATTTTTTGTCCAATTTGGACTTCCTTTCTGCCTTTACCTTGCTCAAAACTAGGCATTGCCCATGTCCATGCCCGCTATGTTACCTATGCTTAATCATACCCCTCGACTTCTGTCCCATCCTGCTATTATATATTCTCTCATTTAAAGGTAACCCAGGGTAATGTCGGCTGGCTGGTCTTAAATGCCAGGTTCAAAGTTGCTCTCTGAAGTGCACAGAGCCTTTTACAGCAGGCACGCAAGTACTTCAAGATCAGTCTACGACAGGGATACAAAAGTACAAAAAAAAAGCAAAAGCAAAAATAAATAAAAGATACACATTCATACCGACGAATAAAAAAAAAAAAAATACATAATTTCAGTTCACGAGAAAAGCAGAACAAGCAAAGTCCAATGTCGTTAAAAGTTCAAGGATTCTACACATACACAAACACACATACATAGATGGAAGCATTGGCAGCAGCAACATAAAAGGGTAGAATGTGATATTTATCTTAGATTACAAGTGGACTCCTCTCGAGAGCACAAGAGCGCAATTGGGCTGGCACAAGCAAGGGGATGATGGTGAATTCCATGGAAAAAAGCTATATTCTTCTACACCCGGATTTACATATTTGAGATAAACGAATGACCATTTGTTGCTTCTGCTTTGCGTTATTCTACAATTTATGGCAATTATTTTTATAAAATATTCTTTATTTGTATACCTACAAATCGTTATATGGAAGGACCTCGTAAGAAAACATACTTTTTTCTTTTTAATTTTAGGCTCATTAAAAGCAGAAAAAATCAGGTACCCACATTTTTTTTTTCATTTTTGGTTAAATATGTTTGTTTTAAGAGAAGAAAAAGAAGAAAACTTTGAAAAATGCATTTTTGGTATTATAAACGTTTTTGTTTTTTTTTTAATCGATTTTGAAAAACACGCGAAAAGTTTTTACCAGATAAAAATCTGATACACTGAAAGAACAAATTGTTTGCGGCAAACGAAAAGATTGCCCTAACGACTTCATCATCATCATCATCATCGGCTCGACAACCGGGGTCCGGTCGTGGCCTCTTTCAACAAGTCTCTCCACCTATCCCGGTCTCGAGCCGACGCCATCCAGTTGCGCATCCCAAGGCTTCGGGCGTCCTGGTCTACGCCATCTCTCCAGCGCAAGCATAGTCTACCACGCTGCCGTCTACCATAGAATGTACCACAAAAGACTTTCCGAGCAGGTTCCTCTTCGCTCATACGAGCTAGGTGCCCTGCCCACCGGAGTCTACCGAGCTTAATTTTTGTCACTATGTCTGCTTCAAGGTAGATTGCGTACAACTCCGATTGTACCATCTCCGGAATCGTCCTTCCTCCACAATTAGGGGGCCAACAATTCTCCGTAAGACTTTTCTCTCCAACGCGGCTAAGAGGTCACAGTGCCTTTTGCTAAGCACCCAAGTCTCGGATCCATACATGAGTACTGGCAGGACCATGGTCCGGTACAGCAGCAGTTTTGAAGCTATGGTTAGATTTCTGGATTTGAATAGCTTTGACAGACTGTAGTAGGCTCTGTTGGATTTGAGAAGCAGCCCGCGTATTTCTTCTTTTATGTTGTTATCGGCTGCTACTGTTGACCCAAGGTATTTAGGATTGCACCACTTCAAATTCGTGCTCCGCTACCTTAATTGTTTGACCAACTGTTCTTCTGGCATTCGACGCCACCATGTACTTTGTTCTACCTTCACTAATGTGCAGCCCCAGATTTTGTGCAGCCTGCTCGATCTGGATGAAGGAATCGTGTACAGCTTGTTCGGTTCTTCCGATGATGTCGATGTCGTCTGCGTAAGCCAGTATCTGGCTGGACCTGTTGACGATGGTCCCTCTTGTTGCCGTGCCAGAGTCACGGGTTGCTTTATCCAACGCCAGGTTGAAGAGGAGTCAGGCCAAACCATCCCCTTGTCGGAGTTCATTAAAGATGTTGATTGGTCTGGATAGCAATCCGGCTATTTTAACTTGGCTTGTTACGTAGGTTAATTTAAAATCAAAATATTACATAAACAGCTAATTTTGACAGTTTTTACAAATCTGTTCTGACACAAAAGCCAGAACAGAGAATCCTGTTCTAAACTGTTCAAGACAGACTCATCCAACACGAAATATGTAGCATATGCACGGAACAGACATTTTCTAATTAAACACCGAAAAGTTGTACTTTTCTGTTCCGAACAGTTCAGAATAAACTCATTAAACACAGCTTTAGATAGAAATTTGTGCTATATTGATGGTTTCAAATTGAGATTATTTAAACAACAGTTTTTGAAAAGAAAAAAAAATTATATCAAACTCAAAATTTTGGACATAATTTGTTTTTTAACCGTTGGCGTTGTATGCTTATTTTTTTTACGATTGTTAAGCTAAGTATTAAGGAGGAGCACATTATCATACAATTGATGTTTTTTACTTGCGATATTGAAAATTTTAGCTTTTGGTCATCTGATGTGTGTGGGTATTGAGAGATACGCACAAAAAAGCAAAAATAAATATTTTTTTAAAACGGGAACAGTTTTTGGATTTTTTTTTTTTTTTTGAAAAATAATTTTTTTTTTCATATTGGGTCAATGATTTGTGTTTTTTCAAAATTTTATTTTTAGATGTTGATAATATTAGCCATCTTCAAAATGGCATACCATTTTTTTTTTTTAAATCGTTTGAAATTTTTTTAATAAAAAAATATTTTTTTTAAGAAAACGGCTCGATAGATTTTTTTGAAAAAATTCTAAAAATTTATCGTTATTGAAGAAATCATATCAAAAAGTTTAATCAAAATCGTTAGAGCCGTTTTCGATAAAATTCGAATAACTCAAAAATGTTGTATGGGAGGTACTCGTTCTAGACGAGATATTCAAAAACAAAAAAAAAACTTTCGAAATTACGTAAAAATCATCTGTAGATACCAAATTTGAAGAAAATCCGTCCACCCGTTTGGACAGTGGAGAAGTGTACAGATGGACGCACAGACCGACGGACAGCATGACGAAAACCACTTTTTCGGACTTCTCCATCATCGTAATGTTGGTTTTGATTAAAACCTTAAATTTATTTTTCGACACGAAACCAATACTTGCCCTATAGAGCAAGTAAAAAGAATTATCTTGCTATCACAAATAAATAGAAAGTTAATTTATTGCATTTTTTGAGTGCGTCCTTAAAGCAAATGCAAAAGGTCTTTGACCCCATTATTCAAATCAAGGGCACGTTTACCTCCTCTATTTAAAACGATGGTTTTACCAATATCTTGTCTGCAGCATTACACAATAACGCCTCAGCTACAGAATGAATTCACTGCTTCAAATTTTCGGTTATTCAATAAATTCAACTATTTACTTTTTTGACCTTTTAAGGATCACACTAGAACACTAGAACTAGATCTATTAAAGGTGCAATTTTAGCTTCTGTCAAAGCAGCTCCGAGCAAAACAATTTTAGACTTTTCAAAACATTTTTTGCCGGATTTTATGTTTATATTGTGTCAATTGAATCTCGCTAGGCTTTCCTGTGAGCCTTGCTTATACAATATTGCGATGTCATCAATGTACGCTATAAAATATTCGAGGTTGCTAAGGAAGCTATCAAATAAGACGAATTATCATAACGTTGTACTCAAATAATTAACAAACAGTTTCCAATGACAAGTTTTTGGTTATACTCAGATGCACTAGGTAGTGTTTCCCAACCCTTTTTTGTTCCGTGCCCCACTTGGTAATTGGGTAAATAAAAAAAAAACTTTACGTTTACTGAAGAAATCACTAGAAAACACAGTTTAGTTAATTTCAAAACATGTATTGAATACCTGAAATGCAAGTACAAAATTATTAAGCAGTGAAGTTCTTTTATTGTTTTAATTCATTAAGATCCTTACTCTTGATGTCTTCTGCAAATAGCCTGTGTTTTTGGTCCAAATTTAGTAAATATCAATCTCAAGTGTCCACCTTTTATTATATCCAGACGATTTTTTTGAAGCAGCAAGTCAGTTGTGACACTAAATCAGCATTCAGCTAAATATAAATATGGAAAGGGTAGTTAAAGATCTTTTCCATATTTTGCTATACATATTTAGATATTTAATTTCATCGCCCCTTTTATGTCGTATAAAGTCTTAATTGACTCATAATTTTGCATTTCTGTGATTTTTCCTTATAAGAACTATTGGCTGAATTCCTAAATGAGTATTTGCACTCATTTAGATCATTGCTTTTTTATATAAATGGAAACTCCTGCAAATCATAAGCTCTTTGCATCAAATTCATTTTTGAGGCAAGGTACTGCATTTAGGAACTCAGCCTATATTAGAAAAATCAGATAGATTCACTAGACTATCCATATCACTCCATTACTTTGAGGAGAAAATATATGTCAACTATGAAAGCCAAGTAGCCCTAAGACCGCAAAACCAATCTTAATTTCTGCGAAGATGGTCATAATCTTAAGGTCATCTATCCATTTAACTGTCTCAGAAACATGAGAAAGTAATGGAAAATGATTTTGGACCAAACTACTAAATCTCATAAAATAAAATGCACAACTGGGTCGTTAGTACTTGCTCTTAAAGATAAAGTTACTATTTATGCTAAGCCTTTTTAATTAACAAATTGTAAATGCAGTTTAAAAAAAAAAAATTAAAAAAGCATAAAACTAAATTTTCAAATGACTAAAACAGCTTCTTAAATGAATTTAATTTCAAAACAAAGTATCCAATTTGATTTCTTTTATAATGATACATTTTTAGAAAAAAAATTTTGAAAATCGTTAGAGCCGTTTAAAAAAAAAAACAATTTTTTCCATATAAAATTTTTTGCAAAAAAAATGGTACGCAATTTTTAAGATATTATTTATCAACATTTTATTTTTGTACGAATGCATATGTAACTTGATATATGGTACCCATATCGCAAGTAAAAAGTTGAGATAACAATCAAACATGACATTACGATGATATAGAGAATGAGAAAAAATTGGGTCGGACAATTCTGTCTGCCTGTCTGTCTGTCTGTATGTATCAGAGACCACAGCCTGATTTGTCGAATTACTCTAAACTTGGTATGTGGCGTTTTTTGGAGAATATCCCCAGACCATTTTTGATTAATTTTTTTTTGGACCTCAAATAACGGTACCTGTCTTAAACTGGTTTTAGAAAAACTCATTTTTCTCAAAAATGTTTCCTACGATTTTGAATAAAAAAAAATCATGGTCATTCCTTGAGGTAAGGTCTATCTTTAAATGAAAACCATTTTTTTCAAGAACCGTTATTAACGGTACCTGCCATAGAACCATTATTTTAATTTTAATTTTCTCCTTCATAACTCAATCAATTTCAAAGTTTTTTACATGAATGATTTTACGTTGCAGCAATAATATTTAGTAAAAAATATTTCGAAAATTATTTTTTGGATTTAAAAAAAATTTGATTTTCTTTTTTTGAAAAATCATTTTTTTCGAAAACTACTCACTATTTTTTTTCAAAATGTATTTTTTAGATGTTGATAAATAATATCTTAAAAACGGCGTACCAATTTTTTTTATAAAAGTCCTTGAAAATTTTATATGGAAAAAATATTTTTTTTTTGAAATGGTTCTAACGATTTTCAATTTTTTTTTTCTAAAAATGTATCATTATAGAGGAAATCAGATTCCATACTTCATTTTGAGGTAAAATTCATTTAAGAAGCTGTTTTAGTCATTTGAAAATCGAATTTTATGCTATTTACTTGCTCTATAGGGGCAAGTATTGGCTTCGTGTCAAAAAAAAATTTGAGGTTCTAATCAAAACCAACATTACGATGATGGAGAAGTCCGAAAAAGTGGTTTTCGTCATGCCATCCGTCGGTCTGTGCGTCTGTGCGTCCATCTGTACCATTCTCCACTGCCCAAACGCGTGGACGGATTTTCTTCAAATTTGGTACAGATGATTTTTACGTAATTTCGAAAGTTTTTTTTTTGTTTTTGAATATCTCGTCTAGAACGAGTACCTCCCATACAACATTTTTGAGTTATTCGAATTTTATCGAAAACGGCTCTAACGATTTTGATTAAACTTTTTGATATGATTCCTTCAATAACGATAAATTTTTAGATTTTTTTCAAAAAATCTATCAAGCCGTTTTCTTAAAAAAAATATTTTTTTATTAAACAAATTTCAAACGATAAAAAAAAAATTGGTATGCCATTTTGAAGATGGCTAATATTTTTCAACATCTAAAAATAAAATTTTGAAAAAACACAAATCATTGACCCAATATGGAAAAAAAACTATTTTTTTCAAAAAAAAAAAACTAAAAGTTTTACCGTTTTGAAAAAATATTTATCTTTGCTTATTTGTGCATATCTCTCAATACCCACACACATCAGATGACCAAAAGTTAAAATTTTCAAACTAAGTTAATCCATAAATTAGCTTTACACTACATGAGCAAGTTCGTGCGATCCAGTCGTGCATTTTATTTTATATGTATTGGTGTTCAGTAATTTGTCATAGAAAAAATGTGTATAGGTAGGTATACCTATCTCATATATGGATGGTAGGGGTGTAACCTATTCCATTTTGATATATATGCAGTCAAAACCTAAAAATAAGATAACACTTTTGACGTGAGCTCTAAGCAAACAAGGTTAATGCTATATGACACGAGGAATGGTGAAATCAATATCAATTTAATCGTGAAAAAAAAATTCATGTGAATTTTTATCTTCCCAGAAGAAAAAAAAATTTGATAACATATAATGTTTATTCAAATATTTACGTTTTCAAAAGATTATAAGAAAGATTTTGTGTAAAAGATTACACACGTGTAAGCTTAAAGCTTAGATTTTGGTTTTATTGTAAGAAAAATATTCCATTTTCTATTTTCATTTGAAAAATATTAGATTTTGAAATTTCAAATTAGGTACATATAATGTACCAACTTGCAAACATTTCTATAACATTTTTATAATATGATTAATTTGTCATTTAAATATACGTACTATGTTCCTGCCAAGATGTCTGTTAATAATATGAAGAAGATTGTGCAGATATCATATCGCGGCCCAATAATGCCGCCGGCCCATAAACCGCACCAAACAGTGGCTTTTTCGGGATGCATTGGTAGCTGTTGCAATGCTTCTGGCTGATCTTCACTCCAAATGCGGCAATTCTGCTTATTTACGTACCCATTCAACCAAAAATGAGCCTCATCGCTGAACACAATTTTTCGATAAAAAAGCGGATCCTCGGCCAGCTTTCCAAGAGCCCAATCACCAAAAATTCGGCGTTGTGGTAGGTCGGCTGGCCTTAGTTCTTGCACCAGCTGTATCTTAAAAGGCTTTACGCCCAAATCCTTCCGCAAAATTTTCCACGTAGTGCTGTAACAAAGGCCTAACTGCTGAGAACGGCGCGCGCCGAATCGACATTTCGCGGTCTTCTGTCACACTAGCTGATACGGCCGCAATATTTTCTTCTCTAGCACAGTACGTAAACGTGTTGGTGGTTTAATGTCCAACAAAGTAAATTTGGTGCGAAATTTGGTCACAATCTTCCGAATAGACTGCTCAGAAGGTCGAGAATGCCGACCATAAAATGGAAGCAGCGAGCGATGAACATTTCGAACCGAGCACGAATTTTGATAGTAAAATTCAATAATTTGCAAGCGCTGTTCATTTGTAAGACGATCCATGGTTAAATTGCAAGCCAAACTGAAGCTGTTTGACAGTGACACAAGGTACTAAACACACGTCAGCTGTCAAAACCAGTGTTGCCAAAACCAAAACAGCTAAAAAATCACCCGTTATTATCAAATTTTGACAATTTTTAAAAGTTGAATACGGCAATTTATATTACCAAGTTACTAATTCAAATTTACAGTTTTAGGGTTTCTGTCAAAAATTCATTAATCTTAAACAAGGCTGCAACTGCACACAAAAAATAATTGTTTGCTCATTTTGTCATCTAAAAAGTAGCTAAGTTACCACATACATGTTTCAAATTTAAGAGGGTTAAGAAGATTTGGCAAAAAACCTTATGTTACATGTATCTTCTTTTTGCAAACAAAAATAGAACTCCACCTAAAGAAAATAAGTCCTTATATAATATGGACGGCCTCTCTGTGCTTTGTTTGTTTCATGTCACTACCCTAATCCCTACCACAATCATCACACACATCTTACACCCCTTCTATTCAGCTATTGTAATCCTTCAACCTCGGAATATCCTACTCTAGCTTATATTTAACAGATGGATGAAGAAATGGTGTAGGTTTTCCTTACTTTTTTTTTCAAAAAGAAAAATTATTCAAAATATTATAACAAAAACAGAAAAAAAAAATAAACGCAAAACAGAACGAAGGACTGAAACAGGGTAATACACTCTATCTTAGTGGAGCCATAACTGGGGATGACATCCCCTTGTCCCCCGCTACTCAAATATTTTTTTTTTTTTTTAATTTACTCCGTTTGTCGCATCAGGATCATTTTGAAGAAAGACGAAAACAAGGGTTCTCGATGGTTGGAGGATGAGAGTGAGAGTATGGCAGCTTCTTCTTCTTCTTCTTCTTCTTCTTCTTCTTCTTCTTCTTTTGAAAGCTTTTGTGGATTTTGTTTTTGAAGTGATTATTCGAAAGTAATTTCCGTCTGAAAGATTATCCTCCGCGATAGACTTCACTTTATTAATGGGAGATCTCATTCCATCGCCATCTGTGTCGTCATTATTGTTATTCTCTTGCGACACCACCTCTTATACCTTTTTTAATTCCAAACCACTTTCAATATTCTGATTGAAATTGAACCGAGAAACGGTTTTTTTTTTTTTTTTTTTTTTGTTTTTTTGAATTGCAATTTGATGTGCTTCAGGCAAAAATCACAGTACTTTGAGATTTCTGAGCTATTATATTGCGTAGTAAAAATTCAAAATTAAAGGGAACCAAATTTAACATCCACCATAAATAAGTAAGAGAGAGAGAGAGAGAGAGAGAGAGAGAGAGAGATAGAGAGAGAGAGAGAGAGAGTTCTAAATTGTTTTTAAAGCAGCAGACTGTTCAATATTATTTTTTTTTTTTCAATTCTTTTTTTTTTACAAATTCTGCGATAAACAATTCAATTAAGGGAAATGTAGGAATGATACTCATACTCACGAAAACTTAATTTTAGAAATATTAATGGCATGAGAGCATTTTTTGTTTTCAAAATTCAAATAAAGGGACTTCTTTTAGGTATGTAAGAATGTTAGTATATAAAATGTATTTAAATCTTGACTGGAAATTTATAATTAAACTATCCATGTTCAAGTAAATTCATCGATATTGTGCCCAAAAAGAAAATTATTTTTTGTGCTTGTTGAAAACAAACTTTTGATTTGAGTTTTTGTTTTATTTTTTTATTGAAAATGTTCAATCACAGACAAAGTGGTTAAGTTTATAAAGGGTTTTCCAATAAAGGTGTTATTTTGATATTCAAAGAAAATGGCATTTTTGGAGATAAATGATCGGATGTTTATTTCATTATAGCCAAATGGCCGCCAAGACCACGCTTACAGGACTATATCCTTTTCATGATATTTTCCATAACCAAATCGCAAAGTGGTCCTCAATAGCCTCACGAATTTCATCTTTGAGGTCTTGAATCGACGCTGGGCTGTTGGCGTAGACCTTATCTTTCACGTGGCCCCAAAGGAAGAAGTCGCAAGGTGTTAAATCACAAGATCTCGGTGGCCAATTGTGATCACCTCTTCGAGAGATAACACGGTCCGGAAACTTTTCCCGTAAAAGATCGATGGTTTCATTGCTTGTGTGGCACGTAGCGCCGTCTTGTTGAAAGTAAACGTTGTCCAGATCAATACCATCCAATTCAGGCCATAAAAAATCATTAATCATCTCTCGATAGCGCAATCATCACTAACTTGTCCCAACAGCTTGAATTTTTCCACCAATTTCTGTATTGCGGTCCGACAAGGTGCTTCACGACGACCCAAAAATGTTTTAGTTTTACGAACCGTCTCTGCCAAATTTTCACCATTTTTATAGTGAATTTTAATAATTTCAATGCGTTGTTGAAGCGTGTATCGTTCCATTTTTATTAATAGCGTAGTTTCTACTTGTCAAATGTCAAAAAATGACAGCTTCAAAAGTGACAGCTACCGAAATAGCAGGCGCATCGAAGGCGCTTTTAATAACGTCAGCAATCTTGCAATCACAACAGCGCTGAAGAACTTGAAAATTGATAGCTGAATTGGAGAGTTGATAAATCTGATGTTGAGAAGCAGAATTATTAACTCAACACTAGGAAATTTTTCATACAGAAGAACTGTCAGCAGAGGCACACCACAGGGTGGAGTCTTATCCCCATTTCTATGGAATATCGTGGTTAACGAACTATTAGTTAACCTAGAAGAGGAAGGGTTCAAAGTGATTGCATACGCTGATGACGTTGCCATTGCCGTATCAGGGAAGCATTTCCAAATCATTGTAGACTTAATGCAAGCCACTCTCAACAAGCTACTCAAATGGACAAACAAATGTGGACTAGGGCTGATCTTAGACAAAAAGTTAAACTTGAAGCCTAATATACAAGAAAGAGTCAGAAAAGCCACTGTGGCACTTTTCTCTTCCAAAAAAGCAATTGGGAACAAATGGGGCTATACACAGCGGTCATGAGACCGATAAGCACTTACTGGGTAGCAGTTTAGTGGACTGCTTTGAACAAAACAACTTATCTAGACAAACTTAGCAATGTACAACGATCAGCGTGCATATGTATCAGTGGAGCACTCCGCTAGATACCTTCCGCTGCCTTGGACATGTTGCTTAACCTCACACCCCTCGATATATACAACAAACAAATGGCCCCGAGCACAGCCATTCCACTCAAATCTATATCTCATTCTCATTTTAAATACATTCAAATTATTTCCAATGCACTCCGACTACACCACCCCACAGCTGGTTTTTGGTAAAAACTTCCTTATCACCATCCCACCAAGATCTGCCTGGGATGACGATGAATTCTTGAATGATGAAGCAATTCATTTCTGGAGTGTATTCTAAGTCTCTGCTGGAGTCTCCCTGATTATTATAGCGTGTTCCAAGCGGAAATCCTGGTAATCAATGATGAAAACGTGATATCCACGTTGAATATTCGTATCTCCTCAGATAGTGAAGCAGCCCTCAAAACACTCGGTTCAGCTGCCACAAACTCTGTAACTGCCCGAAACTGTAGTTCGTCTCACTTGGAGATAGCAGAACAATTCAACATTCATCTATTCTGGGTGCCGGGACACAGAGACTTTCCGGGTAACTGCAAAGCCGACGAACAGATTGTCAAGCAGCCCTCAAATCCCTCGGTTCAGGGGACAGAGTATAGAAAAGTTTTTAGAAGCAAAACTAAAATAATATAAAAATGACGTTTTCCAAAAGTTCGCAAGGGGGTAGCGGGGAACTAAAGCAACTGAAAATTAAATCACCATGGATATACTTTCATATAGTTCTAGAGAACATCACGACAGCAACGATTTTTCCTGTTTTTAGACGTTTTCATATGGAATGACTCATGTGACTGTCTTCTTAAACACTGCTATACAAAGTTGATTAATTAAGTTCAAAACAAAGACTGTAAATGATATTTTACAGAAAAAAACATCGAGCAAAATGCACATTTTTTGCTCCTTTGACCAATTGTACCATTCATAATAGCTGACTATCATCATCATCATCTAATCGGGTAGACAACCGGTGTCCGGTCCTGGCCTCTTTCAACAAGTCTCTCCACCTATCCCGGTCTCGAGCCGACGCCATCCAGTTGCGCACCCCAAGGCTTCGGGCGTCCTGGTCTACGCCATCTCTCCAGCGCAAGCATGGGCTACCACGCTGCCGTCTATCATAGAATGTACCACAAAAGACTTTCCGAGCAGGTTCCTCATATTCGCTCATACGTAGGTGCCCTGCTCACCGGAGTCTACCGAGCTTAATTTTTGTCACTTTGTTTGCTTCAAGGTAGATTGCGTACAACTCATGATTGTACCGTCTCCGGAATCGTCCTTCCTCACATATGGGGCCAACAATTCTCCGTAAGACTTTTCTCTCGAACGCGGCTAAGAGGTCACAGTGCCTTTTGCTAAGCACCCAAGTCTAGGATCCATATATGAGTACTGGCAGGACCATGGTCCTGTACAGCAGCAGTTTTGAAGTTATGGTTAGATTTCTGGATTTGAATAGCTTTGACAGACTGTAGTAGGCTCTGTTGGATTTGAGAAGCCGCCCTCGTATTTCTTCTTCTATGTTGTTATCGGCTGCTACTGTTGACCCAAGGTATTTAAATGATTGCACCACTTCAAATTCGTGCTCCGCTACCTTGATTGTTTGAAAAACTGTTCTTCTCGCATCCGACGCCACCATGTACTTTGTTTTACCTTCACTAATGTGCAGCCCCAGATTTTGTGCCGCCTGCTCGATCTGGATGAAGGAATCGTGTACAGCTTGTTCGGTTCTTCCGATGATGTCGATGTCGTCTGCGTAAGCCAGTATCTGGCTGGACCTGTTGACGATGGTCCCTCTTGTTGCCGTGCCAGAGTCACGGATTGCTTTCTCCAACGCCAGGTTGAAGAGGAGGCAGGCCAAACCATCCCCTTGTCGGAGTCAATTAAAGATGTTGATTGGTCTGGATAGCAATCCGGCTATTTTAACTTGGCTTGTTACGTTGGTCATGGTCAACCTACATAGTCGTGTCAATTTATTTGGGATGCCGAATTCTCTCATGGCTTTGTAAAGTTCTACCCTGTCTATGCTATCATAGGCTGCTTTAAAGTTTATAAACAGATGGTATGTTGGAATGTTAAATTCTAGACATTTTTCCATCGCCTGCCTAAGGGTAAAAATCTGATCAGTTGTTGATTTGCCTGGAATGAAACCACACTGATAGTGTCCGATGATAGTTTTAGCGTATGGGGTTATCCTTTTTTGTAGGATAGAGGAGAGTATCTTATAGGCGGTACTCAACAACGTGATACCTCTATAATTGCTGCACGTTGTGACATCTTCCTTCTTATGTATGGGGCATATGATACCTTTTCGCCAGTCTTCTGGCATTTCTTCATGCTCCCATACGTGCACTATGATATCATGAATTGCTTGACGTAAGGCTGGCCCGCCGTGGTGGAATAATAATATCTGACTATGTCTGCTTCAATAATTTATATTAATTTTATTTTTCTTATAAAATGCCAATAATTATTTTGATATACAATTTGTTTCAATAAGACACTCAAAAGCTTCGCAATATCAAGAAATAATATCAAAAATAGTATAAATCGATCTCTCACAAATCTGTTAAAAAAATCAAAATATCCTTTTCACGTAAACAAAATAGCTTTTAACTTTAGTTAAACTTTTTTTAAGTTGAGGTATCAATAGAATCAGTAAAAATGAAAATAAGTGCATTTTTTACTTAAGTTATGTAAATATAGGTTCTTGCGTAATTTTTACATTTTTTTTAATTTATTTTGTTGATTTTAATATAATATAATAACAGACCGCTGATCAGGTCATTTTGAAGTATCAAACATTAATGTATCAAAAACCATTTTTATGCATCGTAAAGCTTAGATCACATGACTTGTGTATACACAAAGATTTGTGTATTTTTGACATAAAAATACAAAATACCATCTGAACCAGAATTCGGAAGACACCAAATGATACACAAATCATGTTTGTATGTCATTTTCTGTCATCCAATTTATCATTTTGATTGTTTTGTACATTTTTATGACCACAATACACAATTTTTTACACAAATTTTGGTGTTTACACAAATCGTGTGATCTAAGAAAGGATTAGGGAGGAATAATGAAACTATTGAACATTTTTAAAGAAACCAAATTGAGTGGATATTAAACCAAACCCCAAATTTTTTTTCTACCAAATGTGTCTTCATATAAACTTTAGTTTAAGCTCTTAAAATTTAAATCATTGTATATATTACAGTGTTTTAAACTAAAAAAAGAAGACTATTAAGAACAATCTCTATGTCTTTAAAACAAAATATTGTACATGCATAGCATAGATATGCACAGAGATACTTAAATAATAATAATATTGCTCTAGCGACTTGTAAGTGCAAAAGTATAAAGAAGATGTGTGTAGTTGCTCTTAAATTCTTAATGCTTTCATTATATTCCCTAACACATAACAAGAAGCACCTTCTTAACTAAGCGACACACTTTCAAAAGAGAGCATTTCATCAGCATCAGCATCAGCATTAGCATTCGAGTTTAAATAAATTCCCAATGTGAAGCACAGAAATTAAGGAGCATGACAAGTTCAGAGATCCTAATTGCAAGATGTTTGCACACGGAATGTGAACTGTTTTCCTTTGGGAAGAAAAGTAAAATAGAAACAGGTAAAACAAAAAAAAAAAAAAAAAAAAAAAAATGAAAACAAGGAATAGAAACAAAAATGAAGTAAAAACTTTGGTGACTGGTGTACAAAACGAGAGTGTGAGTGCACTTGTGTTGTATCCTGGAAGCCAGCTGGGAGACTTTGCCAACCCGATTATTGGATTGAAAACATTAGCATGACCCAAAAGGAGAACACTTTTCCAGGGAATTCCTTCTTAAAATCATGCAATTTGCACCTTTGCATGGTTAAACACAGTTTCCTTTTACACCCCTCCTTTGGCCATGCCATATACGAACAACACTCTGTACATTGTACAATTAAAACATCAAGTCGCTTCTAACTATTCCCCGATGTTAATTGCTTTCCAACGAATTGTAAACGGTAGGTAACGTTCTACTTGAGTCTGAAAAAAAAACGTTTCTCGTATTTAAACTGCTTTAGTTCTTGTATTGTCAGAAGGGATGACCCGCAAGCTGCTTTCAAACAATAAGAAGTTTTATGTTATTTGGAAACCATTTGAACATTATGCGGAGGAAACTACAATAGATGCTGTTATTTGAATTATTCCTATTTATGTCTTTTTACTGTTTAATATGTACACATATGCATCTTCATACGTATGAAATAAAATAGCTCCCACCACAAAGGTATTTGACATCCAAACTGAAAAATCCTTTAATTGGAGCAAGCGGACCAAAAAAAAACCTGGTGACAAGTTTTGAACGAAATCAATTGAGCCAGTACGAATGAAAAAAATTGCTTCCACTTAAGAAAAAATCCAACAGTTTTGAAATTTGGCACACTTATTAACAGATACCTGGTGATGATCCAAAAAAAAGTTTCCACGAATCCAACGTGAGCATATTTTATACAAAATTGGTCTCATACATTTTTCTGTAACGGTTTAGAAAATAACTCTAGCGGCGATGAAGAGAAATATGTGTTTTTTTCGGCTTATCGCGTTTATCGTGACAACCATTGCTAGAAATGATATATACGGAAAAAAACTAAAAATTATGGAAAAATTCCTGGAAAGTGTGTTTATTATATTTCCGTTATTCGATTTTTTTGAAAAAAACCTCGGAAATTACAACACGTCAGATTGTTGGAATTACTTATTACATAGCATACACCAAGTTTAATCAAAATCGTTAGAGCCGTTTTTGAGAAAAATACAATAACTCGAAACAGTTATATGGGAGGTATTCGTTCCAATCGAGATATTCAAAAACAAAAAAAAATAAAATGCACGACTGAGTCGCACGTACTTGCTCTTATAGATAAAGTTACTATATATGCTAAGCCTTTTAAATTAAAAATTTTTAAATGCAGTTTTAGAAAAAAATGAAAAATAGCATTCGATTTTCAAATGACTAAAACAGTTTCTATAATGAATTTTAACTGAAAACGAAGTATGCAATCTGATTTCTTCTACAATGATACATTTTTAGAAAAAAAATTTTAAAATCGTTAGAGCCGTTTTTTAAAAAACCTTTTTTTTCTATATTAAATTTTGCAAGAATGTTTATAAATAAAATTGGTACGCCATTTTGAAGATATTATTTATCAACATTTAAAAACTAAATTTTGAAAAAATGTAAAGTAGTTTTCGAAAAAATGATTTTTCAAAAAAAAAAATAATTTTTTTTTTTTTAAATCCAAAAAATAATTTTCGAATTTTTTTTACTAAATATTATTACAGCAACTTAAAAGCATTCATGTTAAGAAAATTGTTGTAATTGGTTGAGTCATGAAGGAGAAAATCAGAATTTTAAAAAACGGTTCTATGGGAGGTACCGTTAATAACGGTTTAAAAAAAAATAGTTTCCATTTATAGATAGACCTTACCTAAAAAAATAACCATGTTTTTTTTAATCAAAATCGTAGGCACCGTTTTTGAGAAAAATGAGTTTTTCTAAAACCGGTATATGACAGGTACTGTTATTTGGGGTCAAAAAAAAAAAATTCAAAAAAATGTGGTGATAGTCTCCAAAAAACACCACACACCAAGTTTGAAGTAAATCGACCGATCCGTTTAGGCTGTGGTCTCTGATTCATACAGACCGACAGACCGACTTTTATAAACTGCTTTAAATTTATTTCAAAATATAATTTAAACATTCTTTTATCATTCTGTGGACGTATTTTTGATAAATTAAAATTTGAATGACATTTTTCACAATTTCAAAAATATTAACTCTAAATTCCAAATTTTCGCATTTTGAAGGTATTTTCAAAAAACGCGAAATAATTTTTTCTGAAAAAAAAATCCAAAAGCAGGTCGATTAGATAATCCAATTAACTGTCGAAATCAATTTTTACTTTGTTTGAATCAATCATCAGTTAAGTTTCAGACGCTCATGCCGTTGCGTTTTCGCAACGTTAGCCGGACATAACAGTAACATTTTTAGAAAAATTTATTTTATGGCCTTACTTAAAAAAGTAAACACAAACATTTAAATCAAAATCTTTAGATCCGGTTTTGGAAAATAAATCTTTTTCTCCAGGAAATTACTTTACCTTAAACTACCAAATCCGAAGAAAATTGCTTCAGCGGCTTAGGCTGTAGTTCGAGGTGAACACAGACAGAAAGACAGACAGACAGAATTGCGAGACCCACTTTACGAATCCTAAACTTGCACTGCATAGTACCAATATCGCAAGTAAAAAAACACAATATGGACCCAGATTCGGTCATGGCCACGGTCAAATGCTAATAAAAACGATTTAATACTCTTGGCGAAAACATTATAAAAAACCTTACAATTATATTTGACTTCGATAACTTCGATTTTTGCATAAATTTTTCAAGAACGTTTTAAGTTCACTAGGGCGTATGCGTACTTTTTTTAATTTATTGAGTTTACAAGTTTTTTACTTGTGATATAGGTACTATATCTCAAGTTATGCATTCGTACAAAAAAGAAAAATTGCACGACTGGATCGCTCGTACTTGCTCTTATAGATAAAATTATTATATATGCTTAGCCTCTTAAATTAAAAATTTGTAAATGCAGTTTAAGAAAAAAAAATCGATTTTCAAATGACTGAAAGAGCTTAAATGAATTTAACCTCAAAACGAAGTATGCAATTTGATTTCTTCAATAATGATACATTTTTAGAAAACTAAATTTAGAAAATCGTTAGAGCCGTTTTTAAAAAAAAAATTCATATAAAATTTAGCAAGGACTTTTATAAAAAAAATTGGTACGTCATTTTTGAGATATTATTTATGAACATCCAAAACTAAATTTTGAAAAAAAAATATTGAGAAATTCAAACATTTTTTAGAGATAAAAAAAATATAGTTTTCGATTTTTTTGGACTTAACATTATTTAAAGGCAACTTAAAAGCTTTTATCGTTGAGCTTTTATCGTTGAAATTGATTGAAAATCCGAATTACAAAAAAAACGGTTCTATGGCTGGTACCGTTACCCAAATAACATTTTTTGATTAAAAACCGGTTAGTAAACCGGATATTAACTTGGGTTATTAAACGGTTAACTTTCTAAATTAGTTAAAAAACCGTCTTAGAGAAGTTCCAGAGACGTCTCCAGAACCGAAAATGGTCAGATAATTTATAGCTTCGTCTATATTTAACCCTTTATTTTTTTGAATACTGGTTTTTTTAAACCTTATTTGACGGTTTTTTTATAACTTTTTATCTACGGTTAAGGAAAAGCCTGTAATAAACCATTTTGCGGTTATTTTATAACCTTTTACAAACCGTTAACATACAGTTCTAAAAAAAACCTGTACTAGGTTATTTTACGGTTTTTGTATAACTATTTAGCTACGGTTTTTGTAAAACCTGTAATGTAACAGGCTTTCAAAGAACCTATAAAAAACGTTATTTGACGACTTTTTTATAACCGTTTACCTACACTTTCTTAAAACCTGTAATAAACGTTATTTCACGGATTTTGTATAACCGATTACCTGCATTTTTTATAAAACCTGTAATAAACGTTGTTAAAGTTTTTGAAAAAAACTGTAATAAACCTTATTTTCACGGCTTTTTTATAACCACTTACTTACAGATTTTAGAAAACCTATAAAATGTTTGCTTACCAACATGCTGCAGACCCTATGACTCTTCCCAGCTGAAAGTTAAATACTTTAAATAAGAACGCTGAAATTTAAGATTCGTCAAATATTTTTTAATGCATTCAAAAAAAATATACTTAAACAATAAATTTAAAACTAAAACTTAAACTAAAACAATACGTTTTTAGGTTAAGCTAAGAACGTATGATACGTTGTGGATTGCCCATCAGAGGCAGAAGATCTGGGGAATTTCTATTACTATAAAGAGAGAAAAGTTTACATGTGATGCGCGACGCTTGGAATGAAAATTTGGTTATTTTGTAACCCATAAAACACAAATGTAAAACTTATTTAAAAACTTACTTGAAACTTTGTGAATTTTTTTTTTTTTTTTTAAGAAATTTGGTTATTTTTTAACCAATCCATTAAAAAAAAAGTTATTTAAAAACTAACTTTAAACTAAGGTTAATATTGAACCAATAAAAATGCGTTGGAAAACTACCAGAATCTAACCTGGGCTTATAAAATATAAATAAATAATCAAAATACTTCCTTAGTTTAAAAGTGGTATTTTTGAAACCAATTTATGACTCAAAAGTTTATTTCACGCATAATTTTAACCCAAAACAAACCTCCAAAAATACTGGTTTTATTTTTAACTTAAAATTAACCAGAGAATTTTAATAACTCGTTTATAGCCGCTTTGGTTATTTTGCAACTGAGGTTTGAAAATGTTTATTGAATAGACCTTATTCAAAAAAAATTACAACGATTTTTGGAATCAAAATCGTAGAAGGAATTTTTGAGAAAATTAAGTTTTTCTAAAAGCGGTACATAACTGGTTCCGTTATTTTTGGTCCAAGAAAAATGATTAAAAAAACGTCTGGGGATAATCTTAAAAAAACGCCACATACCAAGTTTAAAGTAAATCAACCTATCCGGTTAGGCTGTGGCTTCTGATACATAAGACAGACAGACAGACAGACAGACAGAATTGTCGGACCCACTTTTTTTTTCATTCTCTATCATCGTAATGTCATGTTTGATTGTTATCTCAACTTTTTACTTGCGATATATGTAATAATATGTATATCAAGTTATGCATTCGCACAGACAAAAAAAGTTGAGATAGCAATCAAACATGACATTACGATGATAGAGAATGAGAAAAAAGTGGGTCCGACAATTCTGTCTGTCTGTCTGTCTGTCTATCTGTCTGTCTGTCTGTATGTATCAGAGACCACAGCCTAAACGGATGGGTCGATTTACTTCAAACTTGGTATGTGGCGTTTTTTGGAGAATATCCCCAGACGTTTTTTTGATTTTATTTTTTGGACCCCAAATAACGGTACCTGTCATATACCGGTCTTAGAAAAACTCATTTTTCCTACGATTTTAATTACAAAAATCATGGTCATTTCTTTAGGTAAGGTCTATCTTTAAATGAGAACCATTTTATTAACGGTACCTGCCATAGAACCGTTTTTTTTTTAACTCTGATTTTCTCCTTCATGACTCAATCAATTTCAACCATTTTTTTTACATGAATGCTTTTTATGCCGTAATAATAGTTAGTAAAAAAATTTCGAAAATTTTTTTTTTGGATTTAAAAAAAAAGATTTAAATTTTTATTTTGATAAATCATTATTTCGAAAACTACTCAATATTTTTTTCAAAATTTAGTTTTTAGGTGTTCATAAATCATATCATTATAAAAGTCCTTGCAAAATTTTATATAAAAAAATAGTTTTTTTTAAAAACGGCTCTAACGTTTTTCAATTTTTTTTTCTAAAAATGTATTATTGTAGAAGAAATCAGTTTGCATACTTCGTTCTGAGTTAAAATTTATTAAAGAAGCTGTTTTAGTCATTTCATAATCAAATTGTATGCTTTTTTCATTTTTTTTCTAAAACTGCATTTACAAATTTAAGGACGTAGCATAAATAGTAACTTTATCTATAAGAGCAAGTACGTGCGACCCAGTCGTGCATTTTATTTTGTACGTATGCAGAACTTGATATAGTAGGTACCTATATCGCAAGTAAAAAGTGATAAAATGACTTTCGCCTCAAAAATATCTTTAAAACAAATAATGATATCGTCTAAGGGTTAGTTCTTTTTAACACCATATGAATAAAATTTATGTAAAAATGAGTATTATTACCTTTTATTAATTCTAATGTCACTGTTATCTTATAACTAAACAAAGTCATTAAAAATCGATTGATGCCAAAACTTAATTTACAAAAGTCTTGACTCTCTTATAAATACATATTGTCCCAGCATTCTAGAACTTTTATTGCAAAAATTTCAATTCTCATAAATTTCCACTTGCAATCTTTGTATGTGCTAAGTAATTAGATTGGTTCAACCCAATCGTGAATATATTTTATTTAAATTGTCTATTATAGGCGATGAAAGCAACAATTTCTGTGCAATTTCTACCACGTCAAAATAAAAACCTTGCGCTTAGCGTTGTCTTGTGGCTGAGAACATAATTGAGCTTCAGATATACTTCAATTAAAAAATCCCACCTTTATAGATCACGCAAATCATACGGTCCGTCGACCTTATAGTAAAGTCTCAATTTTCACCACAAATATAGAGAACCACTCCTCTGGGGTCTTTTATACAATCGCAACCCACAGCACCTTCAACTATATATTGCTTTCAGTTGTTTTCGTCAATTTTCCTTCAGTTTTTTTTTATGTTTTTTTTTTTTTTTTTTAATATATTTAAGTGCACCATTAATGGCTATAGTTCACCCCGAATGAGCTTGTTTGAAGCCCTGCAATTTAAACAGCGCGACCTATATATTAAACGCGACTCCGATGGCATGGTGTGGTAATAATAAGAATAAGCTCTTGCAGTGCAACTCTAGTTGGGGATAAGGGAGGTGGAAGGACCCTTGCAAGCAATGATGTAATTTTCAGCATGAACTCACCGATACCATTATGACACTGCAATTTTCTTGGTCAAGTATATGGTTTTATTGGATGAAAGGGTGCTGCAAAAGAGGGCGTTTTTAAAGGATTGTGTGAATAAAAGAGGTTTTACTATACCAACACGCCCATACTCTAGCTATCGTTACCGCCACCGTCGTCGCGTCGTTACTGTCGAATCATAAAATTGTGTATAAGCGTGTGTAAAAAAAAGCTAATAAAAGTCACAATAGAAAACTTTATACATGCGTTTTTATTTTTTCTTCGCTTTTATTAAGTTTTAAGGCCTTTTAACCTTTTTCAAACATTTGACAAACAGTCAAAAACGTCAAATCTAAATTCCCATTTACATATGTGCTTAGATTATTTATCCCAAAGCTGAAAGCTAAGTCGATTCTTCTGCTTTATGTTCTCTTTTTTTTATCACATCTATAGCATGAATATTTTTCAGCAGCAGCCGCGTAGAACTAAATGGATAGGATAGGAGGGGAAGCAAAAAAAAAAAAAAAGAACAAAAAAGGTCATTTTTTTCCTTTACCCATTGAAGACTATACTGTGCAAAAATTTATCTTAAATTTTGATTTTCATGGAACTTTAACTGATCACTTTTGTTTCGTCGATAGTAACGTAGACTCTAGCGCAAATATTATTACAAATCTGATTCTTTCGGGTATAAGAAATTTTATTCCGAATAGGGCCTATCAAACCGAAAGAAAATTCATAGCTTTTTTTAAGCTGTAAAAGGGTTACCAGGATTAGAGAAATAGGCCGAAATTTCGAGGACTATTCCACATAGCATAAGCTAAGTCCTGAAACCAGATTTGATATTAATTCATCAATGTATAATCACATTATAAACCGTTATTTTTAAAAAAATAACCATAAATTTCAAAATTTCGTAGTTTTTGGAATGTACACTGAAAAAAAAACTCTAATTTAGAGGATAGCATGGAATTTCTATACTCTTGATACTGGCCAAGTTAATTATGGTGTAAAGAAGGCAGTTATTATCAGAGAAAGCCCAATAACAAAGGGTGTTTTATGCTTTTCAAAAGGATTGTTTTTTATGGATTTTTCGAAAAATCTTTTGCGAAGAATCCAGAAGTCGTAAAAAAATTTGAAAGGCGTAAAATTTGGTAATTTTGTCTACATTTTTGTTCTGCATGAAAGTTCATATTTTGGAGTATGCAACAAAAACAATAAATAATAACACTGGTCAACAACGTTTTTGTTGCCCAATTACTGATAACGGTTTCTAAAGTTTTTCGACCTGCTGATCTCGAATCCGATGTCAGAATTTTCAAAACACATAAAAATAGCATTTTTCAATATTTGTAAACGATGTTATAACGTGAGGTTACTTATTTACATTAAAAATTGTAACGGATTATGAAAGAACTGGTTTTCTTCTTTTTTATTCAGCTTAAATCATTTCGATAACTCTTTTCTTGTCCAAGAAATCTTAATTTGAAATTAATGTATTTCTCGTGTTATACTGGTCAACAAAGTTTCTTGTTGCCGAAGCAAAACTATACTTTCTAAAGTTTTAAGATGTGCTTAACTTGAATCTAATATCAGAATGTTCCTACCAGCTCTCAATTTTTAAAAATCGCCTTTAGAAAATCATAAAAAAAACCTTTTTCAGAGTTTTCGAAGCAATTTTTGTTACTTGAGACGAAAAAGTTTCTTTCTGATTTTCTAACGGGAATATTAAAGAAATGAGAAGCATTATTAAGCATATTTAAAAAAAATATAGTTTTGCTTCAACAACAAGAAACTTTGTTGACCAGTATAAAACGAAAAATACATTAATTTCATAATTTCAACTTAAGATTTCTTGGATAAGAAAAGAGTTATCGAAATGATTTAAGCTGAATAAAAAAGAATAAAACTAGTTCTTTCATAATCCGTTACAATTTGTACTGTTAAAAGTTACCTCACGTTGTAATATCGCTTCAAAAATATTGAAAAATACTTTTTTTGTGCTATAGTTTGGTCTGAAGGGGATTTTTGTTGCAGACAGTGTATTCGATGAACCAAGTTTTTAAATAACAAAAAACTAAGGAATAAGATACTGCAATGTCCCAAAGGTGTAAGAATTGTTAGTTAATTGTGTCACATTCATAACACCACTTGGTCCTAGGTTCCAATGCTCCTACACAATGGTATAGAGTATGATCGGGTAATGTGGAGTAGGCGGTTAATGTGGACAACTGCATTTCTCAGTTTCCTGGGATAACGATAGATGTGTTATTGCCGATATATAAAAGTTCTCGTAAGTAAATGGTCAAATCTTTTATCGCTATATTTTCAGGTGCTATAGATTTCGCACAATCGACGATTCTTGTTTTGGTGTCTGGTCGATATAATTTTTTGCTCTGCGTTAATGTTTATAGCTCAAAAAATTAAAGGCTTAATTTTAAAAAGTGTTACTTTTTTGTATTTACTATATATTGTATTATACAAACGTAAGGTGAGTTTTACTGGTTTGCTTTAATTTTATATAAATAAATTAGAATATTTAACTACATATACTTGTCGGGTAATATGGAGTACGCACAGGCAGGTATGGTAGATAGTGATCCACATTAGCCACCTGTTTTCGAAGAGGTGTAATCTTATGCATACCCTTTTAGATTCATATGAAAATGTCGAAAAAGTAGAAAAGTGTGACCCCACTGTGATGAAAAAAGCACTTATACCCATCTAATATAACAAAAAGCAGTACTCGAAATTACCCGCACCATGGGGCCCACATTACCTGCCACTTTTGTAACAGGTCAGTTTTGCACCTTTGTCAAACTTTTACAAATATTAAATTCGTTTGCGAAAAATTCAGCAATTCGGTTAGTAAATACTGTTGACAACATTTGAATAAACGATTCAACATTTTTGCCTCTTCAAATAAATCTTTAGTTTTAAAAATATTGCCAAAAATAATAAGGGTACTCCACATACCCGGTCTTACTCTAATCATTGTGTTATTTATCTCTTGCGAAAACAAACCTACTTGAAAACCAATTCGCATCAAATTCCATTCTTGTGGAAAGCATCGTCATCCGCGGCGCCGTCCCTCAACAAATGCATGGGACCAATCTTCTTTCGTAGGTACTTGTGCTATTGCAAACGTCCTGAAAGATTTTGACGTAAATAAATCCGCTGGCTGGTCCCATTGGTATCCGCACCGTGCGTTGTTCTGAAGAGGTGTTCTTCAACTGCGAAAGCATTTCCATTTATCTTTCTATACTAGAGTGTTTCCAAGTGAATGGAAAACATTATTATTCTGAAGCCAATTTTAAATAAAAAAACTTGAATCTTCTTCACACTCCCAAAGTCATAGAAACGCTGATGGTCTCTCTTATGGTCTATCCCAGGGGTTCCCAAAATGTGCGCCGCGGCACCCTGGGACACCATGAAATGTAGAGATTGACACAGCACTGTGAGTGATATTGATTCAAAGATAAAAATTATAGCCTTTTCACACCAACAAGATTACGAAATCTCGTCGACCAGTGTCTCTTTCCGCTAACAAAATCAAGTTTATTTTATTGCAGATTTCTTCATAATATAGATTACTAGTAAGAAAATTGTATCCGTTTATTGAAATGTTGCAACAGTATTTACGAACCATATTTTTCGGCAACGAATTTAATATTTGCAAAAGTTTGACAAAGGTGCAAAACTGACCTGTTACACAAGTGATGACAGTAAGTGCCTTTTCCATAGCAATGAGATCCCACTTCTTCATTTGCATTCACTTTTTCCTATTATTTTCATATAAATCTATAAAGTTTTGTAGGTACCTCTACAAAAACAGGTGGCTAATGTGGAGCACTATCTAATACACGCGCCCGTGCGTACTCCACATTACCCGAGAGGTATATGTAAATTTTATTACAGCTGTACTGATGTCTGAAAAGCGCGTAGCTCATACTTTTAACCAAAAATTCAAATTTCATAAAAACTGCAAACGTTGAAAATTTCGCGCACAACGTGGAATGCCTTACCCAGATTTGTGTATCCCTCTCATTGTACTGTTCAGAAGTTTAAAGCCAATGTGGATTAGTAGGTATCTTCTTTTTCATCCCGTCGCGCCGTATTTTCCTAATCTATTGTATAAGATTCAAAGGGTAGTGAAAATCCCTTGGAGTTCGCACAAAGTATACAAACGAAAAAAATATGTGACAAACACCTCCAATTTATGTGTTGAAACTTTAAGAAATATACGGCAAATTCTTTCGGGAAATTTCTTTTGTAGAAAAAGAAATAAACAACTGCATCGATAGAATAAATGAACAGAATAAATATTTATTAAAAATATTATTTGATAAACAAAACAATAAGGTTGCTGGATTATTATTTAATTTAAGAGTTTTCTACTTTCCAACATTCTTACTTGCTTGCTTACTTAAGGTGGCGCTTACAATCCAGGATGGATTACGGCCTCAACCAACATGCCTCTCCAGCCAGCTCTGTCCATAGCTAGCCGCCTCCAGTTACGCACGCCAAGTTGGTTGAGGTCGTTCTCCACTTGTGTGCGCCACCTGTTACGCGGTTTCCCTCTGCTGCGTACACCATCAGGGTTGGATTCGAAGACTCGCCGGGCTGGTGCGTTGATGTCCATACGCTCCACGTGTCCCAGTTATCTCAGCCGTTGTATTTTCAGCTTCTTAACCAGGTCAACGTCGCTGTACAGCCCGTAAAGCTCGTCGTTGAATCTTCTTTTCCATTCTCCCTCGATACACACAGGACCAAAGATAACTCGAAGAATCTTTCTCTCAAAGCAACCAAGCAAATTTTCATCCGAATCTTTTAACGCCCATGCTTCTGCCTCATATAGCAGGACTGGAATTATGGTCTTGTATAGCGTTACCTTGGTTCTATGAAAAAATGCTTTACTACTTAAATGCCTCCTTAGCCCGAAGAAACAGCGATTGGCAAGAGTAATTCTCCGTATGATCTCTTCACTGATGTCGTTGTTTGAGTTTATAGTGGATCCCAGGTAGACAAAGTCCTTGACTGTTTCGAAGTTATAACTATCCATCGTGATGTTTTGGCCGAGTCGACGATATTGAGTTTCCCTTCTCGTTGATAGCATATACTTCGTTTTGTCTTCATTAACAGCCAATCCCATTTTTGCCGCCTCCGATTCAATACTGCAAAAGTGTGTGCCAACAGCTCACTTTGGTTTGCCGATTATGTCTATGTCATCTGCATAAGCAAGTAGTTGAATGGACTTTTGAAAAATTGTACCAGTGGTGTTGACCAATATTCTTACTAAAAACTAATTTAACATAATTCCGAAAATACCCCTCATGAAAGTTTTTCATTTTTGAGAAATATGTCAGCAATCATTTCGTTTGTGCCAATAGCTCTCAAATTTATTTGTTGATTAACTATCGTCTCTCGAACGGATTGGTGACGTACTTGAATGTGTTTTGTACGTTGACGATATGCTTCATTAAAAGCGAGATCAGCTGCTCTACGATTGTCGCAAAAAATATCAGATGCTTCAATTTTTAAATCTCTTCTTCTTCTTGAACTGATGCTCCCATTGCCATGTACTTGGCTTCACAAGTTGATAATGCTGTTATTGTTTGTTTATTGGATTCCCAAGACATGGCTTGTCTAAGAAATAAATATACCGTGACTTACTTTCGTTCATCTGGATCGTTTGCAAAATCCGCTGCTTTTGATCAATAGATAAACTCTGCTTGTAGTTATGCTCTAAATGTATCCCCAAAAAAGATTTCGCTGCACCCAGTTCTTTTAACTTAAAATTTGCCTTAAGATGAACCACCAATCTATTCCATTGATAATCATTTTTCCATGGAAGAAATATGTCATCGACATACGCCATTAAAATTATAAGCTCTTCAGGGAAGAACATGAATTCACTTATCTCTCTTCAATAGCTTGAGTCCGAAAACCTTGAGTACCTCGCTTAGTTTCTTATTCCACATTCCTGACGATTGCTTTAGTCCGTAAATAGGTTTGTGCAGTTTTAAAACTTTACCATGTGGAATGTCAGGACCATCTGGAGCCTTTAGGTATATTTTCTCTTCGAAATCACCCTGCAATTTTCATTTTGTGTGAAACACAATAAATTTATTAAATTACAAAAGTCAGCCATTGTTTTTGATATTCTGACTGCTTCATTTTATATACTTTAATTGAAAGGAAAAAACTAAATACACGAATATTTTGGTGGTATAATGTAACGTTTTGATACGGCGGGATTTTTCGAAACTACACCGGCAAGTTAGGGTAAAATGGGGCAAAAAAAAACTTTTTGTACATCTCGAAAAGTATAAGCGTTAGATTTATGAAATAAATTTAATTGAATAGATAAACTGAAATAATGATGAGTTTTCATGAAGAAAAAATTCTAAAAATTCAACTTTTTAAGTTTAAAATTATTTTCCAATATGAAATATATTATTTTATACATTTGAAAATGATGTCTTTATGGATAAAGTTGATAATTTTTTGAAAAACTAATTATGCACATTGAAAGATAATAAATACAAAAAATTAGGCGTCTAATACGGATTATATTTAAAATGCTCCATAACGGTTTTTTTTACCTTTAAAAACAAATACGTTATTGAAAGTTTATGTGGATGGTTTAATTGATTTTAAAAATGAGGGAAGGACGGGAAAATTTTTTTGTCAAAACGACTTTGAAGCTTAGGTGTTGTTTATAAACGTGTGAAAAAATTATATTTTTAAACATTTTTTTCAATGAATAATAGTAAAAACAAGATTTTTCAGTCCAATTTTTTTGACCGTTTTCAACGGTATTTTATTTTTATCTTTTTTATTTTTACATTTTTAAACTTGTAATTTACACAGCCATTAGATATTGAGTAAAAGCATTTGTGTAAAAACTTTGACAATTTTCTGTAGTCTGGGAACCGACATAACGGTAAAAAGAGTTTTGTTACGCGGTGCTTAATTTCTATTTACATTAGCCTCATAAAACTATGATTCAACTTTATTGAGCATCAGGATAAAATTTCCTTTAATTAATCTTAAAAGTTCCAACGAATTCTGATTGGGGTTTGGCCACCATTTTGAAAAAAAAAACTAAATCAATATTGTATTCTAGTATTCGCTATATTTTCTTTTAGAGGTCATTCTAATGTCTAAACAAGAATATCAAAACCAAGATAATATGACTACTTTAGATCCTAATATTCCATTTTTATGTGAGTTCCTATTTTCAGTGAAACAGGAATTATTTTTTTAGAAAACCCGCACTTCCACTAATGATACCTACGGTGATTAAATTTGACAAAAACGTTTCATTTGGAATTGGAACCAAGAACGAAAAGAGAATGGAACAATTCTTCGTACCTATTTTATTAATTTTCAAAAAACAAAGAAAAAAATTAAAAATATTTTCTTGCACAGCACAGTACGAATAACCACCACTATCCTACCCTACCACAACCATATATTATACCGCGAGAGCAGCACAGAGAGCTCGATTGTGATTTTCCTTTTGAATTCGATTTGAGTTGTGCCATCAATCAAAGCAAAACCACATGATTTATTATTTGACATGATGGATAAGGCGTAAAATATCCTTTCAATCAGAGCTTGTACGTAGATGATGCGCAACGGAAACGGAACGATGAAAAACAAGAAATGAAAATTTTACAGAAATCGGTGGCTTTTGTCAGATGCGTATGTGGGGTCATAAACATAAATACCAAAGGGGATGATGGGGTGGATCCGCTTTGAAGCTGAAATTTTAGAGGAATAAAAAAAAAACATACACACACACACGAAAATCTGTAAACGACTTCAATGTCAAACAAGTTTAATGGAGGGCTAAGTTGTACAAGACGTGTACTAAGGAGACTGTAAAATGGACATTTTACAGTACAATAATCATGTCAGTAAAGTTAAAGAGATCATTAAATTGGACAAGTATGTGATATATTGAGAGATTTTAGTTTTATATTTTAGATTTTTAGGACCCACTTAATATGTAATAAGGTTCTTTAAAGCAAAATTTTAACCCTATTGTTTATTCACAATGATACATAAAAATCGTTCCAAAGTACGGTAAGCAACACTAGAGAAGAAAGCTTTGAAAGTAAGTCAGCTCTAGCTCAAAATCGAAAATTTATGCATATAAATTTGTATTTGTGTTTTTATAAGTAGGTATGCAATTTAACATAAAAGCAATAGCTTGGAGTATGTCAAAATTTACAAGATAGTGTTTGCAAAATCAATATGCTTGCTGTAATTTGGAAATAGGAGATGTAAAACATTTCTACCTGTCTCACTTGAACAGTAAACATCAATTCTGTGGTCAAATATCGTATCGTTCACATGTAAGTTAGGTTAAGAAAATCATTTTAAAGGGAAAGATTTTTCTTTTTTCAACCTTTTTACTTGCGATATGGGTACCATATATACCGACAATTCTGCCTGTCTGTATGTCTGTATGTCTCAGAGACCACAGCGGATGGGTCAATTTACTTCAAACTTGGTATGTGGAGTGAGTTTTTTGGAGAATATCCCCAGACTTTTTTCTGATTTTTTTTTTTTGGCCCCAAATAACGGTAACTGTCATATACCTGTTTTAGAAAAACTCATTTTTCTCAAAAAAGGTTCCTACGGTTTTGATTGAAAAAATCATGGTCAGTTTTTTAGATAAGTTCAGTTATTAACGGTACCTGCCATAGAACCGTTTTTTTTAAATTCCGATTTTCTCCTTCATGACTCAATCAATTTCAACCATTTTTTTGCATGAATGATTTTAAGTTGCCGCAATAATATTTAGTAAGAAATATTTCGAAAATTAATTTTTTGGATTTTTTTTTTTTTTTTAAATCATTTTTTCGAAAACTACTCAATATTTTTTTTCAAAATTTAGTTTTTAGCTGTTGATAAATAATATCTTAAGAATGGCGTACCAATTTTTTTTTTTTTAATTTTATATAGAAAAAATAGTTACTTTAAAAAACGACTCTAACGATTTTCAATTTTTTTTCTAAAAATGTATCATTATGGAAGAAATCAGATAGCGTACTTTGTTTTGAGTTAAAATTCATTTAAGAAGCTGTTTTAGTCATTTGGACATCGAATTTTATGCTTTTTTCATTTTTTTCTAAAACTGCGTTTACAAATTTTTAATTAAAAAGGCTTACCATAAATAGTAACTTTATCTATAAGAGCAAGTACGTGCGACCCAGTCGTGCATTTTATTTCTTTTTTACGGTACATCTCATTGATTTTTTTACTACTTGCGATATGGGTACCATAATTATCAAGTTATACATTTGTTCAAAAAAAAAAGATGATATAAAAATCAAACATGATAATTATAATGATAGAGAATGCGAAAAAAGTGAGTCAGACAATTCTTTGTCTGTGTGTCTTTATGTATCAAAAGCCACTATATATCGTTTTTTGGGGTATATCCCCAGTTGTTTTTTGAGTTAATTTTTTTGGACCAAAAATAACGGTACCTGTCATATGTATATGAATTTTAGAAAAACTTATTTTTCTCAAAAATTGTTTATTAACGGTACCTGTCATAGAGCCGTTTTTTTAAATTCTGATTATCTCCTTTATGATGTTACGGTAAAATTTACCGCAACAAGGACCAGCCTTCGAATTCTTAATTTCTCTTTCTTTTTTTTCGATGCGGCTGCAAAATACTGGTGAGGTTGAGGGCAACTGTGGTACCATCAACCATTTGTGTACTTACAAGGATTTTGCAAAAGAAACAAACAGGTAAACGAGCGATTCTCTTTCGAATGAAAAGTTGGTTTCAAATCCAAGGAAGTTTATATCATGCAGACAGGAGGCGGTCTCATGTTGATGTACCAGCGGACGAGCTGAAGGAGTGACAACTTCAAATTCCAGCTTTAAATTCATCATAAATTATATTATTTCAAAACAACTTATTATACTAAGTTTAAAATTAACTTTAACTTAACTTAAACTAACTTAAATAAATTTACATATATGTACCCGAAATGGGTAGTTAACACTTTCTATAGAAATTGATCCAACAACTTGCTGAATCATTGGAAGTGAGAGTGAGAGTAAGGTTTCGTTGAGATTCAACAACGGGGGCTTTCTTGGTGAGAAGCAATTCTTCCAGAAAGCCAAGATCCCGAGACCGATGATCACGAAAACGATTGGCTGGTTGAATGTATGTGTGAATGAATGGAATGGTCGAGGAAAGAAGAGAGCTTTCCAAGCGAAAAGATCTATTTTTAATTTCGAGAAAATTTTAAGAAGAAGTTTAGAATCGAAAATTTGAGGAAAAAAAGACAAATGATTCGAAGAGTGAAGGATTTACACAGGAAGGGAATAAATCGAGAAGAGAGAAAGGAGGAAACATAAAGAAAGATAAGTAGAGTGAAGTTTGAGTTTCAAACTATCTTATTTTTTTTTTATTTGTCGTTTGTTTTAAATCGGGTAAACTTTAGTTTGCAAAGTGCGTTGCAATATAAAATCTACAGGAAATCCCGGTAAAATTTATTAGAAAGCGGTTATTTTGATTATTCAATTAACAGCGTTAACTTCTCATTTCATTTAAATTCTTTATTAAATTGCGCTAGGCCAACGGCTGCCCGTTAGCCCCTTATAACATTTTCTTAGTTATAACATTTCTTATATTTGAAAAAAAAATGGGTTTTAATTTTGGGTTCCGGTTCGAAGGTTTCCCAAATAAAATAATTTTAAATCCCTATCTGGGTATTAAAACTTTGTGTTTCGTTATTTTTTGGTTCAATTTTCGGATTCGTTTTTTTTCACACAGGCACTATAAGTAGAGAAAGAGTAACAACATATTTACATTTTGTACTGGGTTTGTTTTTTTTTTTTTTTTCATTTTGTGTGAAACACAATAAATTTATTAAATTACAGAAGTCAGCCATTGTTATTGATATTCTGACTGATTTATTTTCTACACTATAAGTGATAGGAAAAAAATAAATACACCAAAAGATAGGTGGTATAATGTAAGGTTCTGATACGACGGGATTTTTCTAAATTCCACCGGCAAGATAGGGTAAAATGGGGCAAAAGAAAAAAAAACTTTTTGTACATCTCGAAAAGTATAAAAGTTAGAATTACGAAATAAATATAGTTAAATATAGTTAAATAGATAAATTGAAATAATGATGAGTTTTCATCAAGAAAAAAATTTTAAAAATTCAACTTTTCAAGTTAAAAATTATTTTAAAATATGAAATATTTTTTAGACGTTTGAAAATGATGTAATTATGGACACAGTTGATAATTTTTTAAAAAACTATTTACTCACTTTGAAAGACATAAAAAAAAATTAGGCATCTAATACGTTTTTGAAAGTTGGTGGGTGGTTTAATTGATTTTAAAAATCAGGGAAGAACGGGAAAAATATTATGTCAAAATGACTTTTAGGTTTATGTGTTGTCAGTAAACGTGTGAAGAAATCATTTTTTTTCAATGAATAACAGTAAAAACAAGATTTTTCAGTCCAAGTTTTTTTTACCGTTTCCAACGGTATTTTATTTTTAACTTTTTTATTTTTACATATTCAGATTTGAACACAGCCATTAGATATTAGCTAAGTGCATTTTTGTACATATTTTCACAATTTTCTGTAGCCTGTGAGTGGGCATTACGGTAAAAAGAGTTTTGTTTACGTGGTGTTTAGTTAATATTTACAAAAGCCTCATAAAACTATGATTCAACTTTATTGAGCATCAAAATCAAATTTCCTTTAATTTGATATATCACACAAACTTGAAAAGAGTTTTATCCGAAATTCAACAAAATTCAACAAAATTGTTTGTTTTGGTCGTCGGACACGACAAGCCACCAGTGGAGAACGGTACCGTTGGCTCAAAAATGGATTCGACTTTTTTGTTTCTTGTCGGATTTTAAAGATTGAAGTGTTTAAATTCAGCTGAAATATTAGGAAATGTTATAATTTTTTTTATACAATTTCATATAAAAATAATGAGTAAAAGGTGATTAAGAGCAAAATAAATTTTGTTTTCTTTTTCTTTTTGTAGTATGGTATGAAATTTGTGTGAGTTTCATAAAACCATGTTTTACAATACTGTTGGTACAAGCTTTCTTGATAGGCAATACAAATTTTTAAGAATAAAAATGCATATTTAAAGATTTTAGAGAGAAAAATTAAAAAAAAAACACATAAGAAGTTGATTTCATTGGATATTAAAATCTGTAACTTAAGTTTTAGTTACAGGATTTTAACAAATTGAACAGAATCTATTAGATAAAACGTTGATCTTTAATTCTCCTTAAAAATATTGGGTAATTATTTTTATAAACAGTGCCACAGAGGTCGATAAGTAATATTTTTACGTTTTTAATGAATGCGTTAAAATTACAAAATTTAATGAAAAATTTGATAATTTTGAATACAATTTTAGCTCATTTTTAAGATGTGACTGTCCTCTTAAACACTGCTGTACAAAGTTTATTGATTAAATTCAAAGCAAAGACTGTAAATGATATATTACAGAAAAAACATCGAGCAAAATGCACATTTTATGATCCCCTGACCAATTGTACCATTCATAACATCTGACTATGTCTGCTTCAATAATTTAAATTTTCTTATAAAATGTCAACAATTATTTTGATACACAATTTCTTTCAATAAGATACTCAAAAGCTTCGCAATATCATGAAACAACAAATCTGTTCAAAAAATCAAAATATCCTTTTCATGTAAAAAAAATAGCTTTTAACTTAGTAAAATTTAACTTAACTTAATAAAACTTAACCGATTTGTTCAGTTGGTATCAATAGAAAGATTAAAATCTCAGTAAAAATAAAAATATATACGTTTTTTACTTAAATTGTCTACCGTAATTTTTACATTTATTTATTTAATTTTTTGATTTTAATATATTATAACAACACACCGCTGTTATTATGTTAAGAACCATTTGAAAATGGCCGAACGCAAAAATGAACCAAATTACAAGGGTTTGGTCGATAAAATATCAATTACATGCGTATTATGAAATATTTTAATTAATTTTACAAGGGAAAAAATTCCCTTTCAGAACTTTTCGCAACTAATAACACATCCAAAAAAACTACACAAAAATAAATAATGATAGGAAGTATAACTTCTGGCGCGCGTACATGAAAACACACAACTTTTTACTTGCGATATCGGTACCATATATGTATCCAGTTATGCATTCGTACATACAAAAGTTGAGATAGCAATCAAACATGACATTACGATGGTATAGATTGAGAAAAAAGTGGGTCTGACAATTCTGTCTGTCTGTCTGTCTGTATGTATCACAGACCACAGCCTAAACGGAGGGGTCGAGTTACTTCAAACTTAGTATGTGGTGTTTTTTGGAGACTATCCCCAGACATTTTTTGATTTTTTTTTTACCAAAAATAACGGTACCTGTCATATACCGGTTTTAGAAAAACTCATTTTTCTCAAAAACGGTTTCTAAGATTTTGATTAAAAAAATCATGGTAATTTCTTTGGTTAAGGTCTATCTTTGAATGAGAACCATTTTTTTCAAAAACCGTTATTAACGGTACCTGCCATAGAACCGTTTTTTTTTTAATTCTGATTTTCTCCTTCCTGACTCAATCAATTTCAACCATTTTTTTACATGGATGCTTTTAAGTTGCTGTAATAATATTTAGTAAAAAAAAATTCGAAAATAATTTTTTTGAATTAAAAAAAAAATATTGAAATTTTTTTTTTTGAAAATTTATTTTTTCGAAAACTATTCAATATTTTTTTCAAATTTTAGTTTTTAAATGTTGATAAGTAATTTCTTTAAAATGGCGTACCAACTTTTTTTTATAAAAGTTCTTGCTAAATTTTATATGGAAGAAATATTTTTTTTAAAAAAACGGCTCTAACGATTTTCAAATTCTTTTTTATAAAAATGTATCATTATAGAAGAAATCAAATTGCATACTTCGTTTTGCGGTTAAATTCCTATAAGAAGCTGTTTTAGTCATTTGAAAATCTAATTTTATGCTTTTTTTTTAGTTTTTTTTTCTAAAACATTTACAAATTTTTAATTAAAAAGGCATAAATAGTAACTTTATTTACAAGAGCAAGTACGTGCGACCTAGTCGTGCATTTTATTTTTTTTTTATTTTTGCATTTTACTTTTTATCTTAGAAGCTTAAGTAATTGTCCTAATGATAAGAAGTGAGGAGTGAAAACTTAACATTACTTTGATATTCGAGTTTTACAATATGGCGGATTTCGCGAACGGGGTGACCTTCCTGTATTTCCTTCCAAAAAAGGGTGATTTTTTACTATCATTACCGTTCTATTACCTATTAGTACAATAAAATATTTGCCTTGCAAGGATGACTTGACATGACAGCATAGTATGTGCTCACCGTAGATAAAGAAACCTAAAGAGACATACGAAAAACTGTTAAGACGAGTAGGAGTAGGTACTCTCATTAGATTACAAATAATAATCGGTTAAGATTGATCTTTGACATGTTTCTTTTGCCTCGTAGAGTTTGATCTTCTATTAGTAAAGGATGATTTTAACAAAAAATAGACACATAAAATATATCTATATAATATGTATGCCTTTTATATAAAAGAAAGAAATAAAAAAAAAAACAAGAGATGAGCGTACATTATTATCGCAATTTGTTGTTTATTCTTGTCTATTACGCACACATATTTCTTGTTTAAGGCTTTTCGTTTGATTCTTTGACTGTCATTGTCAGAATCAAAGGGGATTAAACTAAGTCGATTCAACAAATAAAAATAATTAAGAGGATTTAGGTTTGCAATTGGCATTGCGAAGGATGATGGTGGGTATTGGCAGTTTAGTGGTTTTGCTATTGGAATTAACTTGCACAAAGTATTCATCAATCAGTGCGCAATCCTTGATTGATGATTATCCTATCTGTATATAGAAGGATGGATACGAATTGAAGTGAATGGCCACCAAAAAGGAATCTTACGAGTAGCATTGGTCTTACTCTTGGATCAGCCATTTCATTATAAATGTGTATTGAAGGCATTTTTATTACTTTTGGTAGATATACCTTTACGCTTATGTATATGTCTGAGCACAAATCTTTTCTTAGTGTAATTGCATGACTTTCTGAATAATTTTCAGTATTTTCTTGGATAAACTAGTGTTTAGAGACATAGGGCCATATTCATAGATGTTGTCTGAGCCGTTACTCGGGTTTATGCTATGTCATTTGCATAGGAAGAACCTGAGTCTTTCTTAGTTACGGCTTAGACAATATCTATGAATACGGCCCATAGTGTATCAATAATAATTTATTTATTTTTTTGATTTCTTTTTTTTTCCAAAAACGGAAACTTAGGATGTTTTTTAAAAAAAATTGAATAAACATTTTGTGACACGATCAGCTCACAGAAAACCAAGACCTAGCGACTCAACCATTTCGTGTGTGCGTGTAGTTTAGCAGGATTGAAGGGGAGCTAAAATTTTCTGCTGGTTATAACAACACTTCCGAAATGCATTTTTCATGCCAATCACTTTCATTTGTCAATCCTTTGTTTGAGGCAGAACCCCTAAGTCATTCAAGGTGACATAGACTGGGGAACTGATGACGCCAGACCTCCAACGTAATGATCCATTGCGCTTACCATTACGCCAAGGGGTACCTACTAGTGAAGAGCGAAAAATGTATACCTGCGATTCCATACCTGTGACGAAAAAGTCACGTTCACGATCTGTGAAGTTTTTTTTCAAAATAAATTGTGAAATCGCGGTTTCACACATTTCACGATTTCACACAAATCACGGTTTCGCACACTTCACGGTTTCGCGCATTTGAAAACAACCCCCAAGCCAATGAGAGAAAGAAGAACGACAAGAAAAAGTCACAACTTGTGCGAATTGTGACAAAAAAACAAGTGAAGAGTGAAGTTGTTGGGTATGAATATGATGAATGTATCTAAGTTGCAACTTTAAAGAAGAATGGGGTGAATTGTGAAATAAACTGCAAACTGGGAAACAAATTGTAAGAGGGAAGGCTACGAGGGAACCTTAAGTCGTATAAGGCTGCTGGTGCGGATGGCTTACCAGCCGAATTGTTCAAAGCAGCAGGCGATGGGTTAGTAGGGAGTATGCACCAACTCATCTGTAAAATCTGGTTGGATGAAAGCATGCCCGATGAATGGAGCCTTGGCATAGTGTGCCCCATCCACAAAAAAGGAGACGCTCTGACATGTTCCAACTACAGAGGAATTAGCCTCCTAAACGTCGCATACAAAATCCTGTCGTCGATACTGTGTGATCGCCTAAAACCTCTTGTCAACGATCTGATATGCCCCAATCAGTGTGGTCTTAGGCCAGGCAAGTCAACAGTCGATCAAATGTTCACACTCCGACAGATTTTTGGAAAAAACCCGGGAATTCCAGATCTTTACACACCACCTCTTCATCGATTTTAAAGTCGCGTATGATAGCGTGAATAGAGACGAGTTATACAGAGCCGTGTCATATCTCGGCATCCCTGCCAACCTCGTCCGCTTGTGCAGGATGACAATGGAGAGATCTCGCTGCTCCGTCAAAGTCGGGAAGAACACCTCTGAACCGTTTGATGTTGAGAAAGGTCTAAGACAAGGCGATGCGTTATCATGCAACCTATTTAACATCGTTCTTGAAGCAGTTGTACGCAGATCACAAGTCAACACCACTGGTACAATTTTTCAAAAGTCCCTTCAACTAGCTACTTGCTTATGCAGATGACATAGACATAATCGGCAGAACAAAGCGAGCTGTGGTTGGTGCATTTGCCAGTATTGAATCGCAGGCCTTAATCATCCCGGTCCTGCTTTATGAGGCAGAAGCATGGGCGTTAAAAGATTCGGATGGAAAATTGCTTGGTTGCTTTGAGAGAAAGATTCTTCGAGTGATTTTTGGTCCTGTGTGTATCGAAGGAGTATGGAGAAGAAGATTCAACGACGAGTTTTACGGGCTGTACAGCGACGTTGACCTGGTTAAGAAGCTGAAAATACAGTGGCTGAGATGGCTCGGACACGTGGAGCGTATGGACATCAACGCACCAGCCCGACGAGTCTTCGAATCCAACCCTGATGGTGTACACAGCAGAGGGAGACCGCATAACAGTTGGCGCACACAAGTGGAGAACGACCTCAACCAACTTGGCGTGCGTCACTGGAGGCGGCCAGCTAAGGACAGAGCTGTCTGGAGAGGCATGTTGGTTAAGGCCGTAATCCATCCTACACCCAGAGAAAAAGTCGGTGTAAAATTGCCTTATCCGCCTAAGGCAAAATTTTTTGTATGGATGTTATTTTTCGAGCATAAATTGCCTTAGTTCTAAGGCAATTTATGCTCGAAAATCCTAAGCTAAACTTACCTAGAATAGGCTAACTTGCCTTAGATAGATAAGGTGAATTTTTTTGTATGGATGTTATTTTTCGAGCATAAATTGCCTTAGGACTAAGGCAATTTATGTTATACTTTTACCTAGAACTAAGGTAATTTTACCTTAGGCCTAAGCTAATTTTACCTAGGAATTTTTTTTTTGCTCGAATGTTATATTTCTAACACAATTTTGCCTAGGACTAAGGCAAGTTATGTTAGACTTTTACCTAGAACTAAGGTAATTTTAGCTTAGGCCTAAGCTAATTTTACCTTAGGCCTAAGCTAATTTTTTCTTGGGGAATTTTTGCTCTCAAATGTTATTTTCAAGCATAACTTACCTTAGGACTAAGGCAATTTATGTTAGACTTTTACCTAGAACTAAGGTAATTTTACCTTAGGCCTAAGCTAATTTTACTTAGAACTTACGCAATTTTCCCGCCAACTATCTCTTTTGACAATTTTGTGTTTGATTAATTCGCATTTTATTTAATGTTTTTTTTTCAACTCACCGGTTACATTTTCCCTTCTTCCATTCAACGAAATTATTATTTTTTTTTTTTTATTTTCGCACAAGTTTGATTGAAATAAATTTTACCTTGGGCCTAAGCTAATTTTACCTTAGGCCTAAGGTAATTTTCCCTCCAAAATTTCTTGGTTACCTTAGGATTAAGCTGTTTTTACCTAGGGCCTAAGCTAATTTTACCTTAGGCCTAAGGTAATTTTCCCTCCAAAATTTCTTGTTTACCTTAGGCCTAAGCTGTTTTTACCTAGAACTAAGATAATTTTACCTAGAACTAAGGCAATTTTCCCTCCAAAAGTGCGAAAAAAATAAAGGCGTATTTAATTAATTGAATAATTCAGAAACTTAAATTATTCTTTTACTTTAAATAAATAATTTGTTTGAAACGAAAACATAAAATAAATAGGTATGTAGTTAGTTCGATTGAACTTGCTCATAAGCCTTGAGATCTCGGGATAAAAAAAAAAAAAAATGTTATTTTGTCATAAAATTTTAATGAAAATTTATCATTCCATACGTTAATTATTGGAAAAATCCTAATACATATGCCATCTTATTTCATATTTTTATTACTTGTATTATTAGTGTCACCACCGATCCTCTGGGACAACATTCGACAGGTGTTGAAATGTCTGAATTTCGGTTGAAAACCGAGTATTCCAATAGATTAAGACGGGGCTATTACCGCCGAAGTTCTGGGACCACATTTGACAGGTGTCAAAATGTCAAAACCGAGTATACCAATAGAATTGGATGGGGGTTATACCTATTGTCACTACCGACGTTCTGGGACCACATTTGACAGGTCTCCCGCACCCAAAATGTCAAAATTTTGCAAAACTGAGTGTGCCAATCGAATAAGATGAGAGTTTTTACCTCGTGTTTCCGCCGACGTTCTGGGACCACTAGAACACGCTCATAGTACTACCATAAGAATCTTAAAGTATGCTTAAGAGTGATTTTTTACGCTTTTTAAAACACTAATTTATTTAACCTTTTCGATATGTAAAATTCCATTACATAAAATTAAACAAATTTGTGTTTTGGTTAAATAGATTCGCGTTTTGTTTAACTAAATGGGCTTTTTGGTTTAACTGATTTGGTAGGTTTATTTTGTTAAAAGGTGAAATATATTTGCGTTTGTCATAGCTGTTTCAAAAGTCGTGCCATTAACGTTCCTGAGCAAAACTAGAGTTTATTTTATAAATAGACAATTTAAACCCACTCCAGCTGTGTCTAACCTACGTAATAACTTTAGACTCCAGCTTTGCTTAGGAACGATAAAGATTCAACTTATGAAACAACTATGAATATCATTAGGTGTAACTACGAGTAGTTTACTTATTGATTAAATAAATATGAAAATGCTATAATATTCTAAAATATTCATTTAATGTGCATATTTAAAAAAAAAAAACAAGTAGGAATAAGAAAGTTCCTCTTTTACTGGACTCTTACAGAAGGAGAAGTATTATACCATCATTGTAGTGTATCTATAGAGAATTTATTGCATTGTCCCTAAAAAGTCTTAATTTCATGAGATCTCCAGAGTATATACGAAGCATAATTATGTCACCTTTTACTGTTGATTTCAAGCCGTAGGTCCAATGCATGCAAATTTAGAATGATTATAATGATTTATTTTCCTACAATTTTTGCCCCAAATGCCCCTTAAGTATACGCTCGTGTCTGATTTTCCCGCCAAAATAACTCTATTATAATTTTTACCAAATCTTATTTTACCTAGGCCTAAGCTAATTTTACCTAGGCCTAAGCTAATTTTACCTTAGGCCTAAGGTAATTTTCCCTCCAAAATTTCTTGGTTACCTTAGGCCTAAGCTGTTTTTACCTAGGGCCTAAGCTAATTTTACCTAGGCCTAAGCTAATTTTATTAAGGATCTAAATTATATTCCCCGTAAACTATTAAATTAATGAAGGAATCACATTTTTAGTTGACTATTTGCCGCTGTTGTCTTACTTGTCCCAATACAAATATGTACAAACGAGCAAAAATAACATTTGTTGCTCTGTTTCACTTTATTTTATCTTCCTACACTTTAGCGCAAAATGTCCCCTTAAGAATACGGCCATGTGTTGTTTTCCCGCCAAGATTATTCTGTTTACCTTAGGACCTAACATAAATTTACCTAGATCTAAGCTAAATTTACCTTAGGCCTAAGCTAATTTCTAGGTGACGCTATAAAATCACCTTAGGACTAAGGTGATTTTGTGTTAGCTTTTTAGAATTGCCTTAGTCCTAAGGTAAATTCTCGATTTTTACCTAGGATCTAAGCTAAATTTACCTAGGGTTTAAGCTAAATTTACCTTAGGCCTAAGCTAATGTCTAGGTGACGCTATAAAATCACCTTAGGACTAAGGTGATTCTGTGTTAGCTTTTTGGAATTGCCTTAGTCCTAAGGTGAATTTGTTCTAGATCCTGTTTGAACGCGTGCTTTACATCATTTACTTCGTAATTTCATGGCGTGCAGTTCAGTTTTGTGTGAAGAAATATTAAACGTGTAAGAATTGTTTTAAAAATTGAATAAAAAGATTAATGACCACGGAAATAACACTTAAAAGTTGGAAAACGAAGCTAAGAAGACATACATACTGTGAAACAGTTAATTAAAACCAGCGTTTTGGAAAATATATCAAAGTAAGTAGAATCTTTTTTACAATTTCATATACATATTTGCGTTTTTATTTCACTCAGAGAAAAATAGTATTTAAACACTTCTTTTTGACTATTTTAATAATATAAATCATGTCTACTGTTCCGTTAAACTATATTTATCTTACGAAATAAGTTATTTTTGGGGCACGTGTCCTTTTTTTTATCAGTTCTTTGCTTGTTCCTCAGATATTTTTGTGATTTAAAAACTTAGCTTTGACCAGTGCATTAAAATGGCGGCGGGCGGTGGTGCCCAACAAGCTTCTCCAGCCACCTTTATCCTTTTCTATTCAGTTACGCACGCGAACGCCAAGTAAATTGAAGCCCCTTCTGCGTGCAACAGATTAAACCAGCAACAGCCCCGCCATTGTTTTAGAATGGACCAGCACCAGCAAACAGCGTCATTTGGTCAAAGTCCTAAATTAGCTGGTGCTGGTCTATTGCTGAAAGAATTTGTCAGAAACGCGATCATAATATGTTTTAATTTATAATGTATTAGTTGGATACTATAGTTTTCTATTAAATTAATTGTAAATAATTTATTCCAATCCGGAGAATTCGGAGAATCCGGAGAAAATAATTTATTCCAATCCGGAGAATTTTGTATTTTAACACAAAATGTCAACTCAAATGAAATGACGGTTAACAATGTTTTTGTAAAATATTTGCTCGCCAGCCTGCTGTTTATTATTCACAGTGCTGGTTATGTTGCTTGTTCAGTCTATTTCACGCATTCCACTTTTATCATTGAATCCGATGGGGTTCGTTTAGGCTAACGTTTCCAAGCTGTTTTGTATAAGATACAGACAAAAACTTTGGAAAAAGAGCAATTTTTATATGGTTACAAGAATCATTACCATTGGAAGCCACCCATTGAGACAATTCGATGACCAATTTAACTCAGTAACTTACCTGGTTCAATTTGTTCAACTAGAAAATTAATTTTTTATAAAAAAACTCTATTAAAATTGTTTCTCTATTCATATAGCCCCATTGAACTTGATCAACAATGTACAAATTACCCATCCTGACGTAAAGTAAAACCCAAAACAATAGATCTAAGAGAAGAAACTTGAAAATCTTCAAAAAGATTGGTCGGGAGTTCAAGAAAAAGGTATGATTTTCACATAATTATTAATGATTTGGTATTTAAGTACTAGCCATATACAAGAATATGTCCACAGAAAGTTTGTATTGCTGTTTTTACTTTTGTGAGCTCATTACTCAGCAGCTTCACAAAATCCAAATTCATTTTACATGACTATATTGATTCTTGAATCTACATTTGTATCTCGTTTCGTTTAGGCTAACTTTTCCAAGATATATATAAGATACAGTAAAAAAACAACTTTTATTTGGTAACAAGAATCATTTCGATGACCAATTTCACCAATAACTTACCTGGTTCATTTTGTTCGACTTGAAAATTATTTGTTTGTAAAAACTCTAATAAAATTGTTTCTCTATTTACATAGCCCCATTGTATCTGATCAACAATATACAAATCACCATTCCTTTACGTAAAATAAAACCCATAACAAATAGCTAAGAGAAGAACTTGAAAATCTTCAACAAGATTGGTCAGGAGTTAAAGAAAAAGGTATACTTTTCACATAATTATCATTGATTAGGTATTTAAGTACCAGGCATTTATAATAATTTGTCCACAAAAAGTTTTTATTGCCTTTTTTTGGTTTTGTGAGCTGATTGCTCTAAGAAAGTTAAACTTGTAGAAGTGAAAGATGATTGCAAAGAGGATTGTGATATAACAAATGAGACCGAGATGCAAAGGATTTGCGACGAGCTCAAGCAGAACCGGGACTGGGACACAGCTACTAAACAATGGATGCAAACTATGGCATGCAGAAGGGATATGATATGCCAAAGCAGTGACACTGACATCCAAGCGGTTATTCAGGAGTATATTCACGAGAACCAGAACTGGTAAGAACTTTCGTATTTTAACTTATTTTTTTAACTAATTTAAAACAAATATTACATTCAAGTACATAATGTATCTACATAATTATCAATGTGCTTTGTTCTATTTATTTACAGATTGCCATGGACTACAACTTTATCAAACCAAATAATGGCTTCGACTTCGAATTTTTTACAATTGTTCACCGAGAGGATTAAGTGCAACGCCTTTAAATCTTACTTGAACGAATTCAGGGCGAGTACCTACTGCCGACCTTGACATAGGTAAAACCTTGTTTTTAACTCTTTTTTTTTCAACTGTGTTTTAACTCTTTTTATTTAGCATTTTTTACTATTTTTTACTTATGAGGTTTTAATTTATTTCCAGATAACGTTAATATTGCCTATGCAACTTACCTGAACGAATTCAGGGCGAGTACTACCGACCTTGACATAGGTAAAACGTAAAACCTTGTTTTTAACTCTTTTTTTTCAACTGTTTTTTAACTCTTTTTATTTAGCTTTTTTTACTATTTCTTACTTATGAGGTTTTAATTTATTTCCAGAAAACGTTAATATTGTCTATGCAACTCTCTTGCATGTAGTGGCGCCTCCATCATCGAAGCAATTCAAGAGAAAATTGAAAAAAATCACCATTGAAGATTCCAGATATTCGTTCACACTAGAAGTGGAAAATGCCACCCAAATTGAACCAGTACTTCAAATAAATAACGAGATGAATGCTCAAAATCCAATACCAAACTTCAGCCCATAATTATTGTGGATGGTGAGAAATTTAATTGTAACAGTTTATACAAGTCCTTCGACAATATTAAATTTAAATTAGGTACTTATTTAGACTGTATTACTTTTTATTTAAAGCTTGCATTGTATTAAATATTGAATACCCTCCTCAGTGTTACTCGGTATGGGTTTTTATTCAAATGTTTTCTTTAATATTCAAGATGCATTGATGATAAACATTCTAGAAACCTTTTACGTTTTATTTTATACAGTCCATGTTTACATTGATTTTATGTATTGCCCCAGTCAGATTATCAAAAGAAAGCATGTTCTTCCATTAAAAAAATCTAAGAGTAATGTATGTTCAAATACAAATTAATAAACGAAACTTGTAAATGCTTTTAAAAAACTTATATATATATGTATATATATTTATATATATGTACCTACCTATTATTTGTACACAAAAAAGAAAACTTAAATAAAATATATTTATAATTATAAAATGACATAAAAATTATCTTTTTTTTTCTAAAAGGACTTTTTTTCAGCTATGAGATCCACCGAAGAAAAAAGGTAAAACTTGCCTTAGAAAATGGGTAAAATTTACCTAGGAATAAGGTAATTTACCTAAGAAAATAGGTAAAATTTACCTAGGAATAAGGTAATTCACCTTAGGAAATAGGTAAAATCTGCCTACGAATAAGGTAATTCACCTTAGGAAATAGGTAAAATTTACCTAGGAATAAGGTAATTCACCTTAGGAAATAGGTAAAATTTACCTAGGAATAAGGTAATTCACCTTAGTAAATAGGTAAAATCTGCCTAGGAATAAGGTAATTTACCTAAGAAAATAGGTAAAATTTACCTAGGAATAAGGTAATTCACCTTAGGAAATAGGTAAAATTTACCTTAGGAATAAGGTAATTCACCTCAGGAAATAGGTAAAATCTGCCTAGGAATAAGGTAATTCACCTTAGGAAATAGGTAAAATTTACCTTAGGAATAAGGTAATTTACCTTAGGAAATAGGTAAAATCAGCTTAGGAATAAGGTAATTCACCTTAGGAAATAGGTAAAATTTACCTTAGAAATAAGGTAATTCACCTTAGGAAATAGGCAAAATCTGCCTAGGAATAAGGTGATTCAACTGCGGAAATTGGTAAAATTTACCTTAGGAATAAGGTAATTTACCTTAGGAAATAGGTAAAATCAGCTTAGGAATAAGCTAATTCACCTAAGGAAATAGGTAAAATTTACCTTAGTCCTAGGTAAAATCTACCTAGGTGCTAGGTAAAACTTCGGAGGGGAAATCGGTAAATCACCTTAGGAAATAGGTAAAATAGGTAAGTTTTAGCCTAGGGCTTAGGTAAATTTGAAAATTTTCAATTTGCCTTAGGAAAATAGGCTAAATTAGCTTAGGACTAAGCTAGCTCAAAATTGCCTTAGGCCTAAGGCAACTTAGCCCCCGAAATAGGCTAATTTTACACCGACTTTTCCCTGGGTGTAGATTGTAAGCGCCACCTTCAGTAAGTAAGTCACATTACGATGATGGAGAAGTCCGAAAAAGTCGTTTTTGTCATGCCGTCCGTCGGTCTGTGCGTCCATCTGTACACTTCTCCACTGCCCAAACGCGTATACGGATTTTCTTCAAATTTGGTACAGATGATTTTTACGTAATTTCGAAAGTTGGTACGAGTACCTCCCATACAAAATTTTGACGTTATTCGAATTTTATCGAAAACAGCTCTAACGATTTTGATTAAACTTTTTGATATGATTTCTTCAATAACGATAAATTTTTAGAATTTTTTTCAAAAAAATCTATCAAGCCGTTTTTTTTTAAATATTTTTTTATTAAAAATTTTCAAACGATTATAAGAAAAAATATTGTATGCCATTTTGAAGATGGCTTATATTTATCAACATCTAAAAATAAAATTTTGAAAAAACACAAATCATTGACGCAATATGGAAAAAAAATTATTTTCAAAAAAAAAAAATTCAAAAAGTGTTCCCGTTTAAAAAAGAAAATAATTTTTGCTTATTTTTGCATATCTCTCATTACCTACACACATCAAATGACCAAAAGCTAAAATTTTAAAGCTAAGTTTAAACATAAAATAGCTTTGCACTAAATGAGCAGGTTCGTGCGATACAGTCGTGCATTTTATTTCTTATCAGCTCAAGTGATATCTTGAGGAACGATAACTTCTAAATGACCAAGAGGAAACGGAATAGGTCTACTGCTGATCTGATGGTTTCTCATATCGAGCAGTAGAACAAATCTTTAAAGCGTTTTAGAAAAAGTATAATAATTGTGATTAGAGAGATTGACTTTTAATAAAAATGAGTGCTTTTGGTGTTGATTTACATATATTTTCTGGATTCAAGTGTGAAACACCCAAAATAAATGCTGGTGTACCTCAAGGTTCCGTTCTGTCTTTTATTCTCTTTCTCATTTTTTATTAAGCATTTTCTTTCTAAAAATTTTAATCCAATTAATTGTTTTTCATACAAAAAGTCTTTTTTTTTCATACAAAAAGGCTATTTAAGTCCACAAGCGGTTGTTATGTTTCCATTAGCTTTTTTCAATAAATATATTTTTATGGATTGCTAGAATTAACACTATGCAACATTTTTCTTTCATAAGCCCAACAATACGGTATAAAAGTGACTACACAACACATACCTACATGCATTGTTTTTGTTTTGTTTGTTAGGATGAATTTTACAATGTGATACAATACCATCGACCAAACAAATAATTAAAAATGTAAATACAACTATCTTTTAATCGTTTATTAAATTTACGCTGCAAGTTGCAAAAAATACATGTTTAACACCAAACAAATTAAAATAACTCTTTATTGAAGGGGGCGCCCACTTAAATTACACGATCAATTTACTAAATTGCAACAAAATCTGCATACACATCCAGTAAGCAAGGATATGCCATCTCTAGTATAGTTATTATGCATACAGATATGCCATAAGTACATTTAAACATATTCAGGAGGTAAGTATTGTATTAAAATAAAAAAGGGAGTTGGTATAAATTGCATCATGCATATCAATCCTTCGTCGCACAAATGACCACTTCTGTCACACTAGCATATACGCACATATGTATATGTAGGACATGTACTTGTATAAGCAATGCGTTAATAGGCATTTATCTGACCACAAATACAGCATTTTCCCACCATTCAAAAATTACCTTAGCGGAATGAAAGTAAACAGAATTTCGATGCAATAAAATGTCGGTTTCCGCTAATGGAACACGCTTAACCACGCATCCTGCATATTATGGTGAACGCGCGTTCTCATATAATAGTCCAGAGTGCCTCCAAATTGGGTGGTAGTTATTTTTATAATATTCTATGTGTGCATAACCACTTTGTTTGACGATTATTCCATCGTATTATGGGGAGCCTTGGCATACAATTTTAAATTAAACTTGTTTGAAGCTTTATTGGTACAGTTAGTACCAGTTAGTTTAGTTAGTGTGAACATTTATTTGAAGTTCTAAAATTTGTTCAATCACCGAAGATACCGATGCGATTTATTCGTAGCTAATAATAGCCGTGTTTCATTGGTTGTTGGGTAAGCAGCACAGTAAAATTTTCTATGAAAAACTAAAACAAAACGAATTCTACCGAAAAATGTGACAGTAAAAAGCAATGATGCTGGCTATAGAGCTTTGAAATATTGAAATATAGAGGGCGCAGAGTCGTATTGAAGAAATAATTTTTCGTGTGAACGTTCTAAGTTACACGTGAGATGGATGAGTTCGAGGATTTTTTTTTTTTTTAATAAAACAAAACATGACAAGAGAAAAATAAAATAACGGAACTTACTCTAAAGCGACTTATACACACGTCAAAATCTCATCAAACATGAGAGCGTGGCTGGGCTCAAGAACATTCAGTTCAGTTCATTTGAGAGGCTCTGATTGGCCAAATGTCACAAAAAGTTAGTTGACTTTCAGTTACGTTTAGTGACATTTAGTTACAATTTTCAGATGGGAATTTCTCATCTGAAAATTCAGTTGAGCGTGTATGTGTTGGTCCAAATGAAGATAGCTATTCAAATCCAGAAATCTAACCATAACTTCAAAACTGCTGCTGTACAGGACCATGGTCCTGCCAGTACTCATGTATGGATCCGAGACTTGGGTGCTTAGCAAAAGGCACTGTGACCTCCTAGCCGCGTTCGAGAGAAAAGTCTTACGGAGAATTGTTGGCCCCATATGTATGAAAGGACGATTCCGGAGACGGTACAATCATGAGTTGTACGCAATCTACCTTGAATCAGACATAGTGACAAAAATTAAGCTCGGTAGACTCCGGTGGGCAGGGCACCTAGCTCGTATGAGCGAAGAGGAACCTGCTCGGAAAGTCTCTTGTGGTATATTCTATGGCAGACGGCAGCGTGGTAGACCATGCTTGCGCTGGAGAGATGGCATAGACCAGGACGCCCGAAGCCTTGGGGTGCGCAACTGGATGGCGTCGGCCCGAGACCGGGATAGGTGGAGAGACTTGTTGAAAGAGGCCAGGACCGGACCCCGGTTGTCGAGCCGATGATGATGATCATCATCATCGTAATGTCATGTTTGATTATTATCTCCACTTTTTTTTTCTACGAATGCATAACTTGATATATGGTACCCATATCGCAAGTAAAAACTTTAAAGCAGACTCCTGAGGTAATAATTAATGTTAAATATTAAATTACAATCACCAACGGCCCAATAAAATTGTTTCATATAGTAAAAGCCTTAAAGACTATTTAATTTTTATCAACAATATTTTTGAGCCACTGTACCAAAGGACATAGAAAACTGGCTGGTCCTTGAATGTGACAAAAAAAAAAAAAAAACCAAAATCATTCTGTACCGCAAACGAACAAACTCCCAAAATTAAATTATCGATAATAATAAATACGTGAACGCGCGTGATACGAATCAAAATGTATATATATTTTGTGCATTCGTGATGTGACCCTGTCCGAATGATTGACATAAAACCTATTCCAGAGCCAGTCCTTTTTCCGCGAGGATATTCAGTTTGGTGTGTGCCTAATGGCCTTAACGACTTTCAGTGGCTTCAAGCAAAAGGACTGGCTGGACCCGCATCGACCGACACTGGCACCAATGCGAAAACATAATAACCGGGTCACATTAGTATCACATTAGCTGGTTCCAAATGATGTCCAAATACCCTACACGCCTACACCCGACCGACCCATGCACGCATCAGTCAGTCTTGTTGTATAGGTTAGATGCATCTAACTAAAGCGAGTAGGGTAAGAAAATTGAAAACAAAAACCACCGAATATTGAGTGATGGTCTATATGTTTATCAAAGTGGGCGCGTAATTGTGATGGTGGCGATATAGCAAAAGTGGCTTAAATTATGTGTATGTGTGCACTCGCTGTGATGTGGCTTTACTCAGATTGCAGTGAAAAATAACATTTGGTCGAGAAACCATTGCCTTAATGAAAAACTGAACCGTAGTCAAAATGGCGTGGTCTGTGACGTACTGGTACTGGTGTTATTGCAACGAAACTATTTATGCAATTGAATAGAAATCGAAACTTTGATTATAAAGTAATTTTTTAGAGCGAAACAAAAATAATAGAACTCGCCTATTATAGTGGGGACAGTTTTGTAGTACAACTAAAAACGTGTTCAGGTGTTCGTTCACACATAATGACAGTTTGAAAAGTTCAATTTTCATTATGCAAATGATGCAATCGAAAACGAAATTTGTTAAGACTCTTAGGAAAAACTACGTCAGGAACTGTATATCTTTGTAATGTTTGACAGAATAACCTTTTATACTAGACCAATGAAGCACCTACTAAACAATTCAATCGTTTACATAAATTTTAAAATTGAGCGTAGTATTTTGTAAAATAAATTGTACGACTGGATTGCACGTACTTGCTCTTATAGATAAAGTTACTATACAATGCTAATCCTTTTTAATTAAAAATTTGTATCTAAATGCAGTTTTAGAAAAAAAATTTAAAAAAGCATAAAATTCGATTTTCAAATGACTAAAACAGCTTTTCAAATGAATTTAACCTCAAAACAAAGTTTGCTTTTTGATTTTTTCTATAATGATACGTTTTTGACAAAAAAATGTCGAAAATCTTTTGAACCGTTTTTTAGAATAACTATTTTTTTCTATATAAAATTTTGCAAGGACTTTAGTAAAAAAAGAAATTGTACGCCATTTTTAAGATATTATTTATCAACATCTAAAAAAAGCAGTAATAAGGGATTGAAAAAGTCTTTGTGTTATTACTGGTTAAATATTTGCATAAGCACCGTTAAAGAAGAACAACTTCAAAAATATAACAGCCTTTAAATCATTCGAGAGCCAAAAATAAATCAACTTTTGTTTTTATATTTTTCCTTTATCATCATCATCATCGGCTCGACCACCGGTGTCCGGTCCTGGCCTCTTTCAACAAGTCTCTCCACCTATCCCGGTCTCGAGCCGACGCCATCCAGTTGCGCACCCCAAGGCTTCGGGCGTCCTGGTCTACGCCATCTCTCCAGCGCAAGCATGGTCTACCACGCTGCCGTCTACCATAGAATGTACCACAAAAGACTTTCCGAGCAGGTTCCTCTTCGCTCATACGAGCTAGGTGCCCTGCCCACCGGAGTCTACCGAGCTTAATTTTTGTCACTATGTCTGCTTCAAGGTAGATTACGTACAACTCATGATTGTACCGTCTCCGGAATCGTCCTTCCTCACATATGGGGCCAACAATTCTCCGTAAGACTTTTCTCTCGAACGCGGCTAAGAGGTCACAGTGCCTTTTGCTAAGCACCCAAGTCTCGGATCCATGCATGAGTACTGGCAGGACCATGGTCCTGTACAGCAGCAGTTTTGAAGTTATGGTTAGATTTCTGGATTTGAATAGCTTTGACAGACTGTAAAAGGCTCTGTTGGATTTGAGAAGTCGCCCGCGTATTTCTTCTTTTATGTTGTTATCGGCTGCTACTATTGACCCAAGGTATTTAAAGGATTGCACCACTTCAAATTCGTGCTCCGCTTCCCTGATTGTTTGACCAACTGTTCTTCTCACATTCGACGCCACCATGTACTTTGTTTTACCTTCACTAATGTGCAGCCCCAGATTTTGTGCCGCCTGCTCGATCTGGATGAAACAATCGTGTACAGCTTGTTCGGTTCTTCCGATGAGGTCGATGTCATCTGCGTAAGCCAGTATCTGGCTGGACCTGTTGACGATGGTCCCTCTTGTTGCCGTGCCAGAGTCACGGATTGCTTTCTCCAACGCCAGGTTGAAGAGGAGGCAGGCCAAACCATCCCTTTGTCGGAGTCCATTAAAGATGTTGATTGGTCTGGATAGCAATCCGGCTATTTTAACTTGGCTTGTTAAATTGGTCATGGTCAACCTACATAGTCGTGTCAATTTATTTGGGATGCCGAATTTTCTCACGGCTTTGTAAAGTTCTACCCAGGCTATGCTATCATAGGCGGCTTTGAAGTCTATAAACAGATGGTATGTTGGGATGTTAAATTCTAGACATTTTTTCCATCGCCTGCCTAAGGGTAAAAACTTAAAACTGAAAACTGCATTTACAAATTTTTAATTAAAAGGGCTTAGCATAAATAGTAACTTTATCTTCAAGAGAATATGACGTTGTTGCTCCCTGATATTGTTACTGATAATCACTTCCGGCATTGGTGAACGTAATTCCAATGATGCTTCTTGTCTTCTTAAAAGCAGCAGGCCCAGGTTTGACTGACTGCACTCTCTTTTGGTAGTTAATGTTATTGTAGTGTCAAATGGAGTTCCGGGAAAGAATTTTAGTAGCCTGGAATTCGGTACACACCACCTTCCGGATGTGTCCAGCTCACGGTGTGGTGAATCCTTTGGAAACGTATCCTTCAACGCTGTAGGTGACTTTTCTGGTTTTGAATTGAACTAACTGTGGAAAATTCTTTTGGTATCAATTGATCCATTTTTAGAAGACATAGTCCCATAGTCCATCAATGAAGCTATAATTATGTTAAGTTAACAACTTGGTATCGGTGCAAACTTTTTACATTAAGTTGACAGTGTTAAAATTTAATTGAATATAATTTATTATTCACTCTCAACTGGTATCACCCTGTTTTGATGAATTGATAAAACTTCAAATATTTTCTTGCCTTCTATAAATTGGCAACACTTTATAAAATCGCATTGAAAGAAAAACAAAACAGAGACATAAGGAAGGACGCCGACGACGACGGTAGTGATGGTGGTGGTGCGGCAGCGGCGGCAACAGCAAAACAATATAAATAATTCCAATTGCTTTTAAGCAAAAGAAACAAGTTGAAAATCGAGGAAGAGGTTCCCCCAGTATCTATGTATAGATACCATGTATGTATATGGCAAAGCTCCTTGTACTTGCTGTTGGCAAAGATAGATGACAGCGCGAAAGTCGTCTTTTTCATTGTTAGGTTTATATGCCTCCTCTATGCCCACTTTTAGATGGGAGTCCTTTTGTTTTTGTTGCTGTTTGTCACCCGCTGTTCTAGGCTTTCGAGGAGAAAATTGAAATCGAGGCCGACTAGATGTCATCACCCTATCAAGTTCTATTCCCACTCACCACCCCTCTTCCCTACCTCCCGTCATCCTATACCCACCACCACACAGCATTATAAAAATCCTTGCTACTATACAATTCTCAAATTGAAGTGGGTCTGGATAAATGAAAATTGGGACACTTTGATCCTTCCATTTTGTGTTTTTTTTTTTTTCTTATTTCAAACCCTACCATTGTAAGTGTATGAACTTGAGAGTGGCGTGTGTCTGTGAATGTGTATTATGTTGACTGGCATTGCCACCCTTCATCAGAGATTTCTATCGGCAGCGCAGTGGCATCTAAAAGGACACCCTAAAAATACTCGGAAATCCTCTGCCTTAACATGTACTGAGATTTGGATCAGCAGCGTAATTTTCGTGCCTATTTGGAGAGGGAATATTATCTTTGACTGTGTACTTTTCTCTCTAAAATATATACATATAGGTGTAGCTATTGGCAAAGTAGAGAATATAGACGGTCTAGAGGTCCCCTTTATAACAACTACTACAAATGTGGCACATCATTGGCTTCGTTTGCTTAGATAGTAAAATACAAAAAAAAATAGAGGAACAATTCTACGTCCGTATGCTGCTTAGTTGCTATCGCTGCTGCTGCCTAATGTACCTCCATTCGAGGAGGAGGTACAAACGATTTTAAGTTTAGCTTTATTGCTGTCATTAATCACTTTGGCGGAAGGCTTTTAAGAGCATTTCTATTATATTTTTTTTTCTTTTATGTCCTGCATGTATGTGTGTGTGTGTGTTTCATTCCGTTTTGTAGCTTCTAATGTTTTTTTTTTTTTGCCAGAAATGCATTTTTAACCTTTTATGGACTCATTCCCACAAGCAAGCAAGCGAGAGTGCTGTCCTGTTCTTCAATTGAACTGAATGAAATTGGCCGCTAAGTGGTTTGTTTTAAGATGTCTACTGAGGCGCTTTGACTATTCCTTTTTTTCTATTTTGTATCAAGGAAAGCAGTGAATTAGTACCGCACTTACATGAGTAGGATTTTTTGTAACAATGAAAACTGGCGGAACTATTAATGTATGCTCTTTTTGCGGTTGCACTTACAGGGAGAAAAATAATGCAGGCAATTACATTCCTAATAAATTAAATCTGAAAATGCTTTGGAAAAATATTTATTTCCATTGAGATAAAAGAACGTATAGAAGACACTTACGAGTAGGTAAAACAAATTAAAAAAAAAAACAAATCTGAAGACATTAAAGAATGTTAAAGCCGAATTTCGTATTTAAACGAAATAAGTGGTTTATTTTTTATTGAAATCCTTCTAGTAGGTATGCACTCGCAAATGTTTGTGACAGAAATTTTTTTTCAATGCCTAATAAAAATTTACTGATGCAGGAAGAATATTCTTCCGGGTAAATTTAAGCTACCATATTGGGCATTCCAAAGTACGCAAGTACCTACTCTTTACAATATTCAGTACTATTTGTATAAGTTAAATTTTTGTACAGCATTTATTAGTTAAGGCAATTGATTTAACTTTTTTTAAAAAAGAAGTTGAGATAACAATCAAGCATGATATTACGATGATAGAGAATGAGAAAGAAGTGGGTCCGACAATTCTGTCTGTCTGTCTGTCTGTCTGTATGTATCAGAGACCACAGCCTAAACGGATGGATCGATTTACTTTAAACTTGGTATGTGGCGTTTTTTGGAGAATATACCCAGACGTTTTTTTTAAATTTTTTTTTGGAACCCAGACAACGGTACCTGTCATATACCGGTTTTAGAAAAACTCATTTTTCTTAAAAACGGTGCCTACGATTTTGATTAAAAAAACCATGGTCAGTTTTTTTGGATAAGGTCTAACTTTAAATGAGAACCATTTTTTTTTTTAAACAGTTATTAACGGTACCTGCCACAGAGCCTTTGTTTTAATTCTGATTTTCTCCTTCATGACTCAATCAATTTCAACCATTTTTTTTAAATGAATGCTTTTAAGTTGCCGTAATAATATTTAGTAAAAAAAATTGCGAAAATTATTTTTTTTGGATTTAAAAAAAAAATTTTAAATTATTTTTTTGAAAAATCATTATTTCGAAAACAACTCAATATTTTTTTTCAAAATTTAGTTTTTAGATGTCGATAAATAATATCTTAAAAATGGCGTAACAATTTTTGTTTTATAAAAGTCCTTGCAAAATTGTATATAGAAAAAATAGTTTTTTTAGAAAACGGCTCTAACGATTTTCAAAATTTTTTTCTAAGAATGTATCATTATAGAAGTAATCAAATTGCGTACTTTGTTTTGAGGTAAAATTTATTTAAGAAGCTGTTTTAGTCATTTGAAAATCGAATTTAATGTTTTTTTCATTTTTTTTTTTTTTCTAAAACTGCATTTACAAATTTTTAATTAAAAAGGCTTAGCATATTTAGTAACTTTATCTATAAGAGCAAAAACGTGCGACCCAGTTGTGCATTTCATTTGTTTTTTTGTTTTTGAATATCTCGTCTAGAGCTAATACCTCCCATCTAACGGTTTTAAGTAATTGGATTTTTCTCGAAAACGGCTCTAACGATTTTGTTTAAAATTTGTGTATGTATTGTGTTCAGTGATTGCAACAAAATTGCATTTTTAGTTTTTCTCAAAAAATTCTAGCAACGGAGAAACAGCGTTGCCGTTTGCAAAACAATTTTTTGTTTTTTTGTGAATATTTCTCATATAACGGTTTCACGTTACTTGAGTTTCCTCGAAAACGGCTCCACGGATTTCGATGAAACTTATTGTATATTTTGACTTGGGTGATTGTTACAATCCTGCGGTTGTAGTTGTTCCCAAAAACAATCGAATAACGAAAATATGATAAACACGTTTCTCGAGAAGTTTTCCATAATTTTTAGTTATTTACTTATATTTACATCATCACTGGCTCAACCGATTTCCTTCAAAATTTATCACTTCTTCTGAACTGAATTTTTCAACGCCTAACAAATACATATATCATTACTTTGAACTATAAGGGCATGTTCGTGCAATCCAGTCTTGCATTTTATTTTTTGCTTTTTTGTGAATATCTCGTAAACGGTTTAAGTGATTTTGATTAAAAATTGTGCATAGATATTTCATATAACCTCAAAAAAACTTATGAATTGAGCAAAACAATATCGACAACATCTTTAACATCTTCAGCAACTTTGACCCAAGGAGCAAGAACGTGCGATCCAGTCGTTCATTTCATTTATTTAAAGACCATCTTCTATTCAACAACAGCCGTGTTTTAATGGAAAACAAAAATAAAACGAATGCTGCCGAAAAATAAGGCATAAAGCTTTGAAACATTGGAATGAAGAGGAAGTAGCTTCATATTGAAGAAATAATTTTTTGTTTGAAGGTTGGCAGTTCCACGTGCAAAGGATGCGTTCGTTGATTTTGTTTTTTTTTTTAATAAAACATATTTTGACTAGAAAAAAATAAAATCATTCCTATTATGGAATTCGCAAACTTTACTCCCGGGGAGTCAGCATGATTCGTAGGGTTCGCGTTCGCATTTAAAGCAATTATAAACTTGCTGGGTGAACTATATTATCAATATGAAGAACTACCTTACCCTTTCCATTAACACACTTCAACTGCGAGTTCTACAAAAGAAAATATGACTGAAATAAGTGCGAATCCCGCCACAACGCATTCGTCGGATTCTATAATAGGGGTGAATAACCAAAATTACTTTAAATTTGATTTAATTAAACAATAATTTATATCTTAACCATCGCTCAGAATAAGGAAAAAATATCAGCTTTTGTGTATTTTAAATAAGAAAGAAAGAAGGACAAATCGAGATCACTCCATGTTGCAAATCGAAAATATTATTTGATAATTGTTCGCGAACACACCCCTAAGCTGATTATGTTTTGCCATAAATTGCACCAAAAAACATCAAAATGGTACCAACATTCAAAAACTGAATGTTCAAAAGAGTAAAATCGTTTCATTTCCATTCAATGTCTGTGCTTTCTACTCATCTACCAATAAAACACATCTAATATTCTATTGTTAGACCGCAATTTTTTACACTTGCAAGAAATTTATGTGAAAATGAATTTTTCAGGTTAAAAAACAATTTTAGAAAATTCTACAGGGTATTTCTGAAAGGTGTAGGCAACAGATTTTATTGCAATAACATTTATTTTTTATGATTTTGAATAAGCATCATCATACACTTGAAGGGTAAGGGAAGAAGCAACTAATTCCTGCATTGATTTACCTATTGAATTTTAGGGGTATAGTATATTGTACTCGTACTTAAACTCGTATGTACAACTCCTCCTTCAACTTACTTCGTTTCACAAAATTATTTATTTGAAGTACGGAATCCCCGGATAAGTACCTCTCGCTTAAGTGCCTATCCCGCATAAGTACCTCTATTTTCTCAGAACCAAAATTTTTAAAGAATTTTTCATATAAAACTCATCTTTTAAGTGACTTTCGCTTAAGTACCTTTCCCGCTTAATTGCCTCTTTTAATTTTAACTTTTATTGATATTTACCTGAAAAAAATTCTCTTAAGAACCTAATCGAATTTGTAACTAATATAATGGTGAACGCATATGCTGTTAGCAGTTCCTTGTGTTTAATGCTTAAGAATTAAAAATATAAAAAATAATAAAACCAATCTGGTACAATACTGAACTTGACATAACTGACTATTATTGTCTTTATCAGACTGTCACTTGTCAAAAAATATTTTGCTGTAAGTATTGTTGTCGAGGAAACTTTAATAAAAATTGATTTTATAAAAATGCCTGGTAAAGGCAGAAAGCTTACATCACTTTCTTTAAAACAAAAAATCCAGGTTCTAAATCTGGTAGAAAGCAAAACTCTCCGAAGAAAAGAAATTGCAAAGCAATTTAAGTGTGATGTGTCGACAGTAAATCGCGTTGCCAGAAATAAAAAACAATTGGAAGAAGCCGCGCACGCAAATCAAAATTCCAAAAGAAAACGTTTGCAAAAATGTTCCAACGAGAAAGGCAAAACATCAGATCCATTAAAATTCAGGGTGAAATAGCTGACGCTGATGCTTCAGGTGCGGAGGTGTATCGCCAAGAAGTTTTGTCAAAACTGATTGGCGAGTACGACCAATGCAACGTCTTTAATGCCGACGAAAGTGGACTTTTCTATAAAGCCTTACCAAATAGCACTTTGACCAGAAAAAACAAAACAACAACAGGTGGGAAAATTGATAAGGCCCGTCTCACCCTTCTTTTTCTCACAAACGCTGATGGGACTTACAAAAAAGTTTTCACAATTGGAAAACCCAAGCATCCACCTCAACTTCGCTGTCAAGGCAAACACAAGCAAGTAGTACACTGATCGAACGAGAATGCTCGACAGTTGCAGAAACAGACTACAGATATAGACTACAGGAAAAAACTTTAAATTTTTGTCCTTTGCAGTTTCAATCGTAGATTTTGCAATGAAACTGTGAATCACATAGGTATTAAGAAAATGTTAATTATTCTTGCACAAAAGACTAACCTTCGTAGGATTCTACCAGAGCAAAGAGGTCAAACTACCATCTCTCAAAATGATTAAAACTAAAAATAATTCGGAGGAAGAGCTGTAGAATAAGCAATCACACCCAGACCCAAATAGGGACGCAAGAAATCTCTACTAAAAAAAAATTTGACTGTCTCTTTTCTGAGTTGATAATTTCAAAAAGACTTCTTTTAATAATTATGTTAAATTAATAGGCCATAAATCCTGCTAAAATGTTTAAAGCAACTTATACTTTCAAAATTAAGTTCCCTCCTCCCAAATATATTGCAAAACTTTCTTCATCCCTGACAAAATTTCAATGACAAACAACTATTGCTCACACACTTGTTAGGCTTAAATTTTATTGCCAATAAAATTCTTCCCCCGACTATCATCTAACTAATCCGAAAAAAAAGAAACCACAGTCCTTCCGTCAGATGGCTCTATGAATGTCCCATTGGCCACAAAAACCGCACACTATACCCATAGCCAATATACCGTCAAACGATTGTGTCCCATAAACATTATTTTAGATCAGATCCCTCCCAATGACCTTAACTCCACATCCGGTATCTATAAAATCACTATTTGGTCACATATTATTTTTTTTGTTTTTTTTTTAGTTTTTTTGGGAAGTTTAAAGATAATATAAGTTTGGGAACGAGGCTCAAGCGAAGAGACAACCACCATCACCACACCACGACTGTCGTGGACCGAAATCAAAACCAAATTAAAAGTAAAGCTCAGCAATAAATCTGAATCTGGAAAATCTCTGTGGTAATCCGTTTCCGATCGTAAATTAAATAATGTTTGCCAAAGAAAACGGTCGATGATGCTGGCTGAAGAGTATAGTGCGAGGAGAAGGACAAACATCTCCACAAGAAGGACAACATCGACGATGACGATGACGACGAAAAACGCACAAAGTTATAAAGGCCCGATGGTCTATGGCTGGGTTTCTTCCAGAGGAAGAATAAATTGCGAAAATTACTATTGATTTGGCAATGTAATGGAAGTTCATCCGCTGGCTGTTTGTGGTTGTCCCCATAGATACCTTCTTCTGACACGATGGGCCATGTGTAATAAAAAACACTCCTTGCCTCTGTTAAATGACCAAAAAACTATGTTCCATGTAACTTTTCTCTTTTGGAACTCTTCCATCATTACAACTATTTCAACATGTGTGTTTGTTGGAGAGGGCTGGGTCGACACGCCATAAGCCTGGCACAACATCGTATTCATCTGAATCTTGTGTGGTCTATATACTCGACTTGGGTAAAGGTCTTCTTACCTACATATACTTACTTTGTTTCGGTCGGTGGTCTTCGTTCTAGTCGTCGCTTCGGTCATCTTCTTCGAACGAGTTTTTCGTTTTGAAGCCAAATATACCATAAAGAACGATTTCGGTTCATTATTAATATTGAGCTTTTATGGCTTATCGTCCGGCGGCCAGGCAAGGCATATCCTTAAAGGCCATGTCTCGATGTATTTTTACCGGTTGGTCATCAGGCAGGATGAGGCGTCCAAAAAGGACATAAACACATAACAACACCAATAAAAGTTACTTTTTAATCATATCTAAAGAACATAATAAAAATGGAGCTGAGTTGGAAGTTTTAGCACGCATTTTGCTTCTGTATCCTCTAGTATTTCAAGCAAAGCATATAAATACACACATACATATGCACATATGCATGTATATGTAGGTACATAAAACATTTATAGGCCTTCCAATCAGTTTCTCTTGTTCAATCATATTTCATAAGGAAAACGGGTAAAGTTTAAATTGAATTTCTTATAACCCAAATGATTTTCTGTCATGGCATAAGGATTTGAGTTACATTAATTTATGTGTTTTAGTGATAGGATAGCTGATACAAAAATCGCTATCAAGAGTGTTTTGCTAACTGCTCAAGGTTTCACGTAGAAGTTAATAAAGCTGTGGAAACTTAAGATATCGATTTCGTTTTATGTTCTTTTTGTTTCTAGTAATTATTTTTCTTCAGCAAATGAGAATTTTTACAATCGATTCAGACGAAATTTCATTACAGGTGTAAATTTCGACTGACATACAGTACATGACTGGTACAAGTCCAATGTGAAGTTAGACAGGGTTGCATACTGTCGCCAATACTTTTCCTGTTAGTGATAAGTGATGTGCTGCGTGCAGCCCTTTTAAACGGAAATGATGGAATTCAATGGAGTCTGACATCCCAACTAAAACATCTGGACTAAAAACATCTCATAGGATCATGGATCTCCATCAAATAACAACAAGGGTGGAGGAAGAAGCAGAAATGGTGGGGCTGAAAATTAACACGGCAAAAACAAAAATGATCAGCCTCGGAAGTAACTCATCCGTTCGAGTCAATATTTCTGGACAACCGGTAGAGAAAGTAGAAGACTTTCAATATCTTGGGAGTTTTGTCTCTACCAAAGGCGGAACCGAACAAGATGTCGGCAGCCGTATTAAAAAGGCAAAGGCTGCTTTCGGAATGCTGTCCAAAATATGGAGAAACAACGCTATAAGCTTAAAGACCAAGCTGAGACGGTTCCGCTCCAATATTGCATCCGTGCGTGTGTATGGGTGCAGCACTTGACAACTGTCGCAAGTAAGCTGCAATCGTTCGTGAAAAGCTGTTTCCCAAACATCTTAGGGGTGTTTTTGCCCAACCGTATTTCTAATGAAGAACTTCATAGAAGAACGGATCAAGAATCCATTGAAAGTACTATTCGCAGGCGTAAGTGGCACTGGATTGGTCATCCGCTTCGAAAAGACAACGATTGCATTGCAGTCCGAGCGATGCAATGGAACCCACTTACACATTCAGGTAGAGGGTCGGGTTGGCCGAGAAGCACATGGCGCAGGACAGTCGAAAGTGAATCTGTACAGCTGGGGAAGAGTTGGAGAGAACTACGTTATATTTCCAGAAACCGTACACGATGGCGCGTAGGAGTAGTGGAGGCCCTATGCCCCTTAAGGGGATCACAACGGACTTTTTAAGGTCTGAGGACCTAAGTAGTAGTAAGTATCTTCCGATCGAATGTTCCCTCCTTTTCGATCTTCACCTTAATTCATCACTTATCGGACGGCTAGTAGTAAAAGCAATTTTTACAAGGCCAACAAATTGTATTGCTTGTCATGGATAAAGTGTATCTATCTCATCTAAGCCTAAGGTAGTAGGTAGGTACGTCGAAAATCGTAGGTCCCCTTTATTCCAGCTGACTTACAATACGCAAATAGCTACTTTGAAATTATTGTTTGAGTGTTTAAACCTTTGAACCCTCTTTCAGAAAAAAGCAGATATCCTGGGTAAGGTACAAAATTTCGTACGTCATATAAGTTACGAAAAATATTATATACAAACGTCAAATTTTTGACACATTAACATCTAAAATGCCTCAAATGATGAACAAAATCCTTTGTGTATACTCTTTATGACTGTCTTCGATACAAAAAAAAAAAAAAACTTATTGTTATTTTCCTTGTTTTTATCTTGTCGATTGCTTGCTTTGCTCCTTTTATGATTTTCATCTGAATATACAAACACGCATTTTATTGATTGATGCACACAAACGAGCATATTCTCATCCATCACGTCGTCGTCGTTTCGTTGTCTTATAATTGCTTCAAACAGCGCCTTTATAGCTTTTTGCATTTTTGCCTTTTTTTCTTCACTATTTTTTTTTTTTTTTATTTTGAAACGCGCTCCCAAGAAACATCCATTCAAGTCTTTGTCATTCCCATGCCAATCATGTTTCGCCGATAAACAACAATCCTAGTGATACTCGCTCCTTTTCTTTGTTTGTGTACAATTTGCAAACATTTTTTCTTCAATGGCACTGTAAACACTGAGAAAACGTGGCTTTTTCTTCATCCCAGTCGCTGCTGTTTGCTATATTGCCATCGGCTTGACGAGAGTTTTTTTTTTTTTAGATTGTCAAGTCAACGATTGTATAGGGGCCGAGCCTGGTCCGGTCGGTAAAGAAGACGACAACAGCCAAAGGCAATGACAAAAGAAAGAACTCTCACATACACACGCAACAATTTTTCGTTCAGACAGGATAGCATATGAATTGAGTAAAGCAAGTTAGTGCTTTTATGCTAGAACCCACCAGTCCCCAGGATTCCAGCCTGAACAGACAGCCACATCCCCATATTGTCTGTCGATGGGAGTTTTATTTGCAAGCACAAGGTAAACGAATAAGGACTTTCTTTATCCAACACTCTCTTCCAGTATATCGTTTATTTTGTTCTTTCTTTTTTTTTTTTTTTTTGTCAATTTAAGTTAAGGCTTTTAAATGCTTCTACTCAAAAGGGAAAATGTCCATTTTATCCATAGGACAGACGATGATGAAAATGGTGACGGTGCGGTGCTGGTTGCTAGAATTTTGTTGACTGCAATCGAAGTTCTGCACTAGAGAGCTATTACAAGGATAGTTGTTTGTTGTTGAGTAGATGAGATGAAGGTGGAATATTTTTTTAATATCCTTGTATTTTAAAAGTCCTTCCAATGTTTATCTTGACGGAAGACAGTAAGATTGACAGAAGAGGCGTGCCCACAGTTTGGAGGTATCGGCCTGGACTTTGCTTTAGAAGTCCGCTGATAATTATTTTTTGTTGGAACTCTTACGACTGTTTCATATTTTTCATTGATAATAACTCGTATGAGCGACATTACCTAAAATGTTTGCAAGCCTTTGTAAAAACATTCATTATGTATGTTACAAACCAAAAGTGTCATCGAGGTTTATGTTTTATTACAATATCACATTTTTGTGGAATTGTGTGATGCAAAACCACTAATATGTCTCTTTAGGAACATATTGTAACGAATGTATGAACAAACACACCCTCAACAAAAATATTACAGATGCAAACGGACGGTTCATTCAAATTAATGACTGCTTCTTTTAATGCGAAAGCGTTTAGCGAGCGGAAGAAACGGAATGGCATTTATCTGTAATATTCTTTCTTAAGGAAACTATACTCTGTCCAACAAAAATTTTCAGTACAGCTGTGAGAGAGAGCAAATATTACAGGGTTTACGTAGTGCCAATTTTAGATTTCGAAAAAGCTCTGATAAATATAAATAGGGTTACCAACTTTTGATTTTAATTTGAAAGTTAAAAATGTGTTAGTATCAAAATTTCGTTTAGGAAAATTAGCAAATTATGTACATAATCCTGAATTCAAAAACCCTTTTGTGAAAACTAAGAGCAACATAAATTCAGTAATGAAAAAAATAATGAAAGTACTCAGAAATTACAGATTTTTTGCTCGGGGTTTTGAGTAAATAAAGTACAGGTTGAACGAAATAATTATTTTTATCCTTGTGAACAATTTGCCTGATGGCGCATTTGTCGAAGTCAACGGCCTTGCTTCTGAGACCAGAATTTTTTTCCTTTTTTGCTGGTGAGTTGTGGCCTTTCGTCTTATTCTCATTCAATACTCTCTAGACAATTCGCTCTGTTACAGAAAAAAATTCCGAAACTTGTTTAACGGATTCGGTCATGTTTTTTTAAATGAGCGTAAAATTTATTGCTTGCTTCAAAAATTGTTTTGAATATCCGCGCAAAGAAGTTTATTCCCTTAATGCAGACAGCCAAAATCTTCTTAACGGCATTTAAACGTTTTTTTCCAACCCATTAGAAAAAATACAAACCACGAATATAGAAAAACAGCAAGCGACAACACCATTCCCATATTTGTTCTTAAAAGCTTTAAAAAAAGCACACATTCTGAAAGCTCCCAAACAAAATCCAAAGGAAAATCCACCATGATTTGCATTAACGTGCAAATGGTAACTCTGACAACAATGTGTTTATTTTCAAAACATACGAAGAGGGTTGTTTGTGAATAGATTATCAGTGTGGCTTAAGCTGCGCATGGTGTAGGTCATGGGGGTGTACGCTCGTCGAAGCGTACAATTTGTGTGTAAGTCAGTGGTTGAATTTTCTTTTTCAGTAGGTAAAAAGGGAATAAAACCACTGACTGGCACCATTTGCAAGGAATAAGCTCTCCCATAAGACGTGTACTGACTATTTTTGTTGGACAGAGTATAGAGACCTCTAGGATCGAATCAAATTGGTACTAAGGATTTGTTAATTTTTCATTCACCCGTCAAGACGTGCTTGACGGTGTGTGAAGTTAGCACAGCCACAACAAAAATTCGAAAACCTAAGTATGCAGGAATTTGTTGCTAATTTGTTGGTAATTTGTTACCGCATTTCCGAATTTGTTGCTCCTACCTTTACCCCCCAAAACCATTGCGGTGCTAACTTCACGTGAACATCCAAATCTCAAAATTACAAAAATACAAGTATGGAGGAATTTATTGCTAATTTGTTGCTCATATGTTACCCCAGTCTCGAATTTGTTGCTCCACGATTTGACCTTGAAAAGGTCAAGTTTGTCATTTTTGGAAAAAAAGTGACTGAGCACTTAGCTTGAATTTGTTGCTCTACGACAAACTTGGCCTTTTCAAGGTCAAATCGTGGAGCAACAAATTCAAGACTGGGGTAACATATGAGCAACAAATTAGCAACAAATTTCCTCATACTTAGACTTTCGAAATTGTTGAGTTCTTAGAAGTTTTGGGGGTGAAGGAGTTGGAGCAGAAATTCGAAATGCACTTTTTTGGAGAGCAACAAATTCATGCTAAAGGCTCAGTCATTTTGTTTTTACAAAAACTTTTCCTTGTCAAAGTTAACTGTTGTTCCTACAACCTTGAAAATGCATTTTCAAGGTCAAATCCTGGGGTAACAAATGAGCAACAACTTAGCAACAAATTCCTGCATACTTGTATTTTTGAAATTTGTGTGTTTTAAGTGTAGTTCTTAGAAGTGCCATTAGAGACATAGCTGAGTGGAATACGTTCCACAAGATCCACAATGCGTTTTGGCCATAAAGGAGTTGGGCTAAATATTTTATATGCACTTTTTTGAGGAGATGAGGAGTAGCCCTTGAATTGGTGTTAATCATTTCACTATATGTATGATCATTTTTGAGCGATTTAGATTTTCCTATGAAACTGTTATAGTGTATTTTAAAGTCAAAACGTGGAGCAACAAATTCAAGATTTGGGTAACAAATTAGCAACAAATTCCTGCATACTTGTATTTTTGAAAATTTTGAGTTTTGGATGATGGTGGTGCTAACTTCACGTGAATTTAGCACCGCCATGGTTTTGGGGGGTAAGGGTAGGAGCAACAAATTCGGCAATGCGGCAACAAATTCGTGCCTACTAAGATTTTCGAATCTTTGTTATGGCGGTGCTAACTTCACGCACCTGATTAATTTCTCATTTTGTGTAGGTACATGTATTTCAGAAACCATATGAGTCCATATTTCGAGTCCTATATCCCGGAAAACAGCTTATTGCAACACTATCATGACTCAAAAGACCCCAAACGGCTATTTCTTAAAAGAGGAAAATCCTTACGTTTTGTGGTGGCCAATACAATCTACTGACCTCGATTGTATAGAAAACAAATGGAAGCTTAAACACCGGGTGATTAGTTAGCTGAAACTTTCAAAATAAAGGGTTTTCCAATAAGAGGTGTTATTTTGAATAGCCCGCTATTTCGGTAGCTGTCACTTTTGAAGCTGTCATTTTTTAACATTTGACAAGTAGAAACTACGCTATTAATAAAAATGGAACGATACACGCTTCAACAACGCATTGAAATTATTAAAATTCACTATAAAAATGGTGAAAATTTGGCAGAGACGGTTCGTAAAACTAAAACATTTTTGGGTCGTCGTGAAGCACCTTGTCGGACCGCAATACAGAAATTGGTGGACAAATTCGAGCTGTTGGGACAAGTTAGTGATGTGAAGAATAAAACCCGTGCACGTCGCTCAAGAACAACTGAGAATATTGCTGTTGTAGCCCAAAGTGTTGAAGAAAACCCAGGTTTGTCCATTCCTCGTCGTTCTTTGGACCTTACTTTTTCGAAAATGAGGCTCGAGCAACAGTTACGGTCAATGGATTGATTGGAGATGATTAATGATTTTTTATGGCCTGAATTGGATGGTATTGATCTGGACAACGTTTACTTTCAACAAGACGGCGCTACGTGCCACACAAACACTGAAACCATCGATCTTTTACGGGAAAAGTTTCCGGACCGTGTTATCTCTCGAAGAGGTGATCACAACTGGCCACCGAGATCTTGTGATTTAACACCTTGCGACTTCTTCCTTTGGGGCCACGTGAAAGATAAGGTCTACGCCAATAGCCCAGCGTCGATTCAAGACCTCAAAGATGAAATTCGTGAGGCTATCGAGGACATAGGGCAGCCACTTTGCGATTTGGTTATGGAAAATTTCATGAAAAGGATATGGTCCTGCAAGCGTGGTCTTGGCGGCCATTTGGGTGATGTTGTGTTCCATTATTAACTCCATACCTTCCTCTTTATAATGAAATAAACATCCGATCATTTATCTCCAAAAATGCCATTTTTCTTTGAATATCAAAAAAACACCTCTTATTGGAAAACCCTTTACTAAGCTGACGAAACAAAAAGGGAATGAGTGGTACCAAATTTCTACAAACTAATTGGTGTCTTCGATTGTGTCGAAGGTTATTAGGTTAAGTATCTACCATTATTGCACATTAACATGTTTCAATATATAAATATTTTTTTTTTATGAATGCATACATGTGTTAGTTTTTTAAAATTATTCATGTGTTTGCATTTTTTGATGTACAACTTTTGTTCAGAGAATTTTTCTACATAACCTCAAAAAAATTGTGAAAAATGCCAAACACGAATTTTGCTTGTTTTTTTATTTTTACCTTTTTCAAAAACAGTTGGATTTTAATAAAACTTGGTTTTAATGAACATTGCTATATGTTTTACTCATAAAATTTTTTGTTCAGCAAAATGTTAATTTTGTGTTTTTGTAATTTTCTATCAAAAAAGTTGACGGACAAATTTTTGAGATAGATTCTTTTTCGTTAAATCCTCTTTTTTTAGACTAAGTACGACAACAACTCAGTTATTGTGGGAAAAATTGTTACAAAATTAAAAAACGCATTTTTAAGATCGTTTTTTCCGTAAATGGCAGAAATATCAGCCATCAAAGAGTGGAAACCAAATTAAATTTTTGCAAAGGATTTTTACTCTAACAACTCGAATCTATTTTAAGAATCGCTTTATCCTGCAAAATTTTTGATAAACTTACAAACCTTAACTAATTTTTTGTAATGTTTTCTGAGGCCGATCAAACATTTTGGTCTTGTATCTGAAAATGAAATCTCACATTACCCGATATCTCAAAAACTTTGCATAATAGAGTAATTCTGATACGAGATTCGAGTTCATACAATCAAAATCTTTTGCAAGAACTTATTTGGTTTCTATTACCATTCTTCGCTGGCTGATATTTCTGTCATTTACGGAAAAATCGATGTAAAAAACGTGTTTGATTTGTTTTTTTTTTCAATTGTTTGAAGATGTTTTTTACAATAACTGTATTGTTTTCTTCTTAAGATCTCAATCTCAAAATTTTCAAAAATTATAAAATTTTTTCTTCAACTTTTTTGTTTGAAAATTAGGCTACCATTTCAAAATAAATTCGTCAAAAAAAAACAAAAATTTAATATTTTCATAAAAAAAAAATTACGTGAGTGAAAAATATAGTAATGTATGTTGAAACCAAGTTTCATTAAAATCTAACTATTTTTGAAAAAGGTAAAAATGAAAACAAAAAAAAAATCTTTTTTTGGCATTTTTCACAATGTTTTTTAAGGTTATGTAGAAAAAAATCTGAAAAAAAGTTTACCATCTACAATTTTTGTACCAAACTCTGTTCGCTACGAAGTCTTCTTTAGATAGAAATCGTTACCCACCCCCTTTCCCCCAATCTTTTGGTTTACAAATTATGGTTCCAATTTCATATACCTACCATTTGTCCTAAATTTTCCCACCGCCATCATCCTGCTAATAATTTTTTCCTACTTTTGCCCTCTGGTCTATTATTAATCCATAAAGGTTTAAGTTTTTTTGAATACAAACATCGAAATCGGAGCTGTTCGGAACGGCTCGGCTCCGAGATTATTTCTTTTACTAGACTGCTAAAATATAGAGATTCTAGACAATAATAAAAGAAATTGGTAAATTTTAAAGGTGACTTTCAAACCAAACCCAGTTTTAGCATCAGATGCTGGAGTTTGAATGCTGCATTGGTTATCTTTTAAAAGCCTTCCGTTTACTTTAATGGGAAATATATATATAAAGTGATTTTTTAAGTGATTTTTAGAACTTTAAAAAAAAAAAACACACAAAAAGTTCGAAAAAATGAATGAAATATTTATTTGAATCGATAGTTTGAACCTTGCAATTTAATGTTTAAAGATAATTTCATGCAAATGTTGACCGCGGCTGCGTCTCAGGTAGCCCATCCGGTGAGTCCAATTTTGGCATACTCTTTCACACATATCGGCCGGTATCTCACGAATGAATGCATGGATGTTGGCTTCCAGTGCTTCAATCGAAGCAGGCTTGTCCCTATAGACATTAGCCTTGACATACCCCCACAAAAAATAATCTAATGGTGTCAAATCGCACGACCTAGGCGGCCAATTGACCGGCTAGAAACGTGAAATTAACTGTTCACCAAACTCGTCTCGCAATTGCGTAATTGTTTCGCGTGCTGTGTCGCATGTGGCACCGTCTTGTTGAAACCACATATCATGCAAGTCAAGAACTTCCATTTCGGGCAAAAAAAAGTTTGTTATCATCGCTCGGTAACGTTCACCATTGACAGTAATGCTGCGATTCGCATCATCTTTGAAGAAATATGGCCCAATAATGCCGCCGGCCCATAAACCGCACCAAACAGTGGCTTTTTCTGGATGCATTGGTAGCTGTTGCAATGCTTCTGGCTGATCTTCACTCCAAATGCGGCAATTTTGCTTATTTACGTACCCATTCAATCAAAAATGAGCCTCATCGCTGAACACAATTTTTCGATAAAAAAGCGGATCCTCGGCCAGCTTTCCAAGAGCCCATTCACCAAAAATTCGGCGTTGTGGTAGGTCGGCTGGCTTTAGTTCTTGCACCAGCTGTATCTTAAAAGGCTTTATGCCCAAATCCTTCCGCAAAATTTTCCACGTAGTGCTGTAACAAAGGTCTAACTGCTGGGAACGGCGCCGAATCGACATTTCGCGGTCTTCTGTCACACTAGCTGATACGGCCGCAATATTTTCTTCACTACGCACAGTACGTAAACGTGTTGGTGGTTTAATGTCCAACAAAGTAAATTTGGTGCGAAATTTGGTCACAATCTTCCGAATAGACTGCTCAGAAGGTCGAGAATGCCGACCATAAACTGGAAGCAGCGCGCGATGAACATTTCGAACCGAGCACGAATTTTGATAGTAAAATTCAATAATTTGCAAGCGCTGTTCATTTGTAAGACGATCCATGGTTAAATTGCAAACCAAATTGAAGCTGTTTGACAGTGACACAAGGTACTAAACACACGTCAGCTGTCAAAACCAGTGTTGCCAAAACCAAACCAGCTAAAAAATCACCCGTTATATGGACAGTTCGTTTGGATACAATTTAGGATGAAAAGTATTTTTTCAATGATCTGTTTTTTTTTTAATTTTTGTTTATCAAGTTTTATTCATGATCAAAAATTATAATTTTATTCCTGCAGAATTCATTGTTTTACTTCTCAGCAAAAATTATCTAAAAAGATAAGAAAAGGAAGCAGGCAAGTTGAAAGTTAAAAAAGAATTTTAGAGGTCGTTATGCAAGCCCAAATATTGAAACTTTAAACATATGCAATGCGATACTAATGATGATTGAAGCAAATATTCCTTGAAAGAACCAAAGAAAAGGTATGTACATATACATACATACATACATTTTAATAAGCAAATATATAAATGTAGATATAAATCCAGGTATTAAATATAGTGCAAGAACAAAGACTCCATTATGCAAGCTGGAATCATGTTTTTTGTTTGGTCGAAACCTAGATCAGATCAATTTATTTTCATTCATATGTTCCTAGTACCGATGTGAAAACATTTACTTCGAAACAGAGTGGTAGCAGATATACGTACTGTCAAGTCCCAACATTTCTCTCATCATCTGATTACATCCATGAACGGACGAGATTTGTGGAAAAATCTACAAGAAAATTGGTATTGGTAAGTCTAGGATGATGCCAGCTGAGGATCTTGATAGTAACACCCTCAATAAAAAAATTTGTTTCTGTTCCATTGCAACAGTTCCCATCGCGCAACGTCGAAACCTGCCTTCCATTTACAGACCGGCACGTCCTTGACGCTAATGGTTTTGGTTTTGCTTCAGTAGATTGTGCCGATGTTGTCGAAAGTTTGCTCTCTACAAAATCAAAGGCCGTTGGGCTAGATGACATTCACCCTTCTTTTTTGTGTATATGATTCTGCCAATTGTCTTGCCTTATGTAACATATGTTTTCAATACCATTTTGATGTCTGGAGTGTATCCTGACTTATGGAAGTCATCCAAAATATAACCACTTCCTAAAAATGCTAAAGGTGATGAGTTTTGCCCTTTTTGTCTAAGGTATTTGAAAGGATACTACAAAAGCAAATCAATGTCTATCTCACTGCAAACTCAATGCTTACCCCAAAACAGTCTGGTTTTTGCAAGAAACATAGTTGTATCACTGCACTTTTAAGTGTTACTGAGGACTTAAGACAAGCATTGGACAAAGATAAAGTAACGTTTCTGGTCTTGCTCGATTTCAAAGGCTTTCGATACCGTCAACCATGTCAATTTATGTAAAAAGCTTATGCAGAATTTTAATTTTTCTTCTGGTGCAACAAAATTAATTTTTTCGTACTTGACTAACAGAAGGCAAGCAGTGCAGGTTGGAGGTGGTTTGTCTAACTTTCTGCCAAATGTCACTGGTGTCCCTCAGGGTTCCATTTTTGGACCCCTTCTGTTTTCGGTGTATGTAAATGATCTTCCATCTATGATTTCCAATTGTTCTTCGCACATATGTATACGCTCAATTGTACTTTAGTTGCCCACTTGGCCTGATTGAGCATGGTGCCTTTTGTGTAAGTGAAGACCTAGAGAATGTGGCTAGTTGGTCTGAGTCGAATGGTCTTATCTTAAACCCTAAAAAGTCGAAATGTTTGGTGATATCGAGAAAGTCTCTTGATCTAGGAGTGACGTTCAACCGCTTTTTGACTTGAGATATCCATATTAATGTACTTTTCGGCAAAGTGTATGGCGTACTTCGAACATTATGGGTAACTTAGGCTTCTCTTGCAAAGTCTTTGGTAATTCCCATGTTATTGTATGGCTGCGAAATTTACTGCAATTGTAATTATGTAAGTAAGCGAAAATTATATGTCGCATTTAATTATACTTTTCGCTATGTCAATGGGTTACGTAGGTATGACAGAACATCTGGTTTTGCTAAGCGCCTTTTAGATATGTCTCTTGAAAACCATCTAGAGCTACGAAGTTTGATTTTGCTTTCTGATATACTAATTACACGCCAACCACAGTATTGCTTTGAAAGAATTTGTATTGCTTCCTCGCATAGATCTCGTTAGTTAATTATCCCTCGCTGCTCATTCTTAACATCATCTGAGCGTCAATTTTTTTTTTAAATTAGGTTCGTGTTTGAAACTCCTTACCACGTTTTATAAAAGAAAATCAAAACGCAACAAGCATAAAAATTTAAAAAAAAATTAAATTAAAAATTGTAGTCTCTTAAAAAAATGTTCTTAAGATTTCACTTTGTAGGTATTGGGATTAGGAGCTAAATGTAGACATCTTCAATTATAGGTCTGAGTAAAAAAGCAATTAAGTTCAGCACGTTTTTCCAAACACTCTTTGTCGTCTTAATTGCTAATTTTGTGTAGGCACCTCCTTTAACATCATTATATCGTTAATTATACTTGAAATACTTGAAATTCGAAATAAACCGTTTTTATCTTAAGTCGATCATTGAAAACGACAATCTTTATCTTCTTTTAAAATGAACAAATAGCAATTATCATTTAGAAATTTACCAGAGTCTAGTAAAAAGTATACAAATATATATGTTTGTATATAGGTATCTAGTACCTTACTGTATTATAGTATGTACTGGGATTACTTGATTTTCAACATCGATCTATCTTCTTGTCCCTCCCAACCATCCCCCTTGTTTACTTTAAATCACCAAAATCTGAAACTCTACATGTCGGATGTCAGAAGATATTTCCTTACACAGACTATAGAATGCGGCAAACAATACACAAGTACATTACTCTGGAATAATGTATACATCTATCCTGAGGCTGAAAGTCCTGCCTCTGAGGTGTATCCATAAGGTAATTCAAAGCAAAGGTGTCTCTTTTTACTCTCTCTCGTTCTCTCCCTCTCTCTTCTCCTTTTTCCTTGAGCCAATTATTATCTGTTTTACATATTAAATCGATTGAATTCCCTTGCAAAAGGTAAGCAACATCAGAAAGGATGTGTTGTTTCCTCGTTTTTGTCCTCGCATCTCAAATACCTTATACCTTAGAAGAACCTACAGAGACGCTATATCTAAACTAAATGTATACCAGAGATACACACACACACACACACACGCACACTGTCGCATGCACAACTTATTGAATTATAAGCGATATCCTGTTTACGAATACATAAAACAATTATTATTTATTGTTATAGTTTTCGAACTTAATTTACATTTGTTTTATACAATTTGAATGATAAATAGAACTGAAGGATAAGGATGCATGTACGCTACTTGTATCTTCTTACACTTAAGCATAAAGCATTCCTACCTTAGTTATATTTTCAAAAATGGCAATACACGATTCTTCTTCGATTTGTTGTTATACATTGTTTTATAAATATATAATAAAGGAAATGTTATTGAGACAAAGAGGAATGGAAGGCCCAAAGCCTTTTTAAATTGATTTAATACCAGTGATGGTATTACGGTTGTGATTTTCTAGGAAACAAAAAGAAAAAAAAAAGACAATCCTTTGGGTTAAGGGTAATTTATTACCCAACCTATAAAACATTCGATAGCTACATTTATTGACACTAGAATTAGTTCAAGAGGTTTGACGTTATGTGGTAGAAACCTATTTTTGTTTTTTTTTTTTTATTAATTTTGTGGTTTCTTTTTCAAATTTATGTGTAAGATGTCACACGAAAATTGTATTATAATGGGTTTTAATATTCTGATTAACAAAAACAAAAAATTTAAAGTAATCGTAATTCGAAGGAGAATAAAGATTGGAAATAGTACGAGAAATCTTGCAAACTAAGAAGCATGTACCTAGCTGTTATTATAACAATTAAAAACTCACTCAAAAATGGCTGATTTCTTCACAAAGTCCAACTACTAGGACAGCTACAAGCCCTAAAATTAAAATTTTGATATTTTTTAGTGATTTTCGAGAGGCTGTATTTAAGTGAAAAATGGTCGTATTGAGACAAATCAAAAAGAACTTGAAACCACAGATATTCTTGTTTTTAGATATTTTTATGGAACAATTTTTAAAAATCACCGTTATCACGTAGTCATAAGAAAAAGTGCGAAACCAAAAATTTCAATTTCAAACTTTTGAAACAAAATTAAAGGGTCTTATGGTTTGCTATCACAGAACAGAAACGTCATTTTTTACTCAACTACCACTAAATGGGTGAAAAAAAATCGTATCAACATTTTAAAAATAAAAAATTAAAGCTGAATACATAGTCTTTCCAGAATTTATAAAGATTTAGCTTAAAAAAAAATTGTTTAAAAAGTTGCATTGAAATACAAAACAAAAACTACGTTATAACGGTGATTTTTAAAAATAGTTCAGTAAAAAATCTAAAAACAAGAATATCTGAGGTTTCAAGTTCTTTTTGATTTGTCTCAGCCTCTAGAAAATCACTAGAAAAAATCAATATTTTGTTTTATCCTTCCATTTTTTCCACTAGTGTACATTATTTAAAACATCATTTAACTTTTAGAAAACCTAATAGATTACCCAAACCTTTATGACTAGTACCGTTTGCATTCCTAAGCTTCTGTGAAGAAATCGATTGTTAGAAGGCTTCGGTTAAAAAAGTGTTACCTTTATAAGATTTTCAAAATTCAAAATATCTGGGAGTTTTGTGCGGTGCTCGCAACGATAAAATGCATAAATTCCAAAATGGTTGGATTATTTGGTAAGGGGTAGAAACAATACAAAATTACTCATACGCCACAGTGACTACATTTTAAGTAAACTTCAAAATGTTATAAGATATGTTTATTACTTACCAAATATAAAACAAGTTGATATTATTTTTTCTTTTGACTAAAGGCTAGTTTACAGTTAAGCGTGCAAAAACAAAAATACAAAACTTCAAAGCTAATTTTAGTCTGTTTTGGGCATAATTTTGTACCATATTTCGATGTTTATAAATATTTTCAAACCACCTTACTCAATATATAAATTACCTTTTTTTCCTATATCAATTGGTACCAGAGGCTACAAATGCAATTTTGTTTTTTTTTTTTTTTGCTTGCAAACTAATTTTTGCAAAGAAACAACAAATTGCATTCTTAGTCCTTTGTTTTGATGGGCTACAAAAAAAAAGTTTGCTATGTGTTATCTGAGGTATGACAAACAAGTTTGGTTTTTTATAAAATAAAAACGATGGGCAGAAATGACAGAAAACAGTTTTGTAAATTTATTTTTTTTTCTGTTTTTCGCTGAACTGTAAATTAGGCATAAACTTCAAAAATTATATTATTTTACATTTGTTAGCCCATATGTATCGAAGATTGCAAACTTTAAATGTTGTAAAACTAAATGATTTTGGTTTTAATTTATGCTTGATAGGTTGTACTTTATTGTTTAATGCTTTTTTGCGTTCAAAATAATAAAAGTCCACAATTTGACTAATTTTAAGTCAGATTGTGGACTTTATAATATATTACAAAACTTCGGTAAAATCTTACTGAAGTAATGCAAGATTTCACAATTCCTATGCGTCCTATAATGTTATACATATTTAGAAAGCCTAAACATTCTTAATTTATGAACAATTGTTGTTTTTAAATTTTAGGATTATTAAATGACCGAGTAAAGTTAAAAAAAAAAATATACCCAAAATTTCGACGAAACTTCTTGGGCTCTATGGTTAGCTTTGCCTAGGTTCTAAGATTTATGTAATTTTGTAGGCAAGGTTTATCAGAAAAAAATTTCGTCGACTTGGATTGCAAACCAGTTAAGTCCATATTTATGGACATTTTACAAGAAAAAACTCCCCAAAACTGGTTATTGGCACTTTAAGACAAAATCCAAAGCATAATAATTTGTGTGGTTTAAACTACTCTTCTTTTCTGTAAATAAACGAATTGAAATGAGCTTATAGTTTTTTTTAGTTCTTTGCATATATTTGTGAGTTATCTGGTTTTCTTTTGTTGATAAAATGAAAAAAAAATGGACTTAACTGGTTTCCTGTAAACAAACAAAAACACACAAGTTTATTTGTTCGATTTTTTTTCTGTAATATATCATTTACAGTCTTTGTTTTTAATTTAATCAATAAACTTTGTATGGTAGTGTTTCAGAAAGCAGACACATTTTGAAATTGAGCTAAAAATATTATCAAAATTATCAAATTTTTAATTAAATTTTGTAATTTTATAGCATTCATTAAAAACATATTTTTACTTAACGACCTCTGTGGCAATGTTTAATAAAATAAACTCAAGTTACAGATTTTAATATTCAATGAAAAAATTTTTTTTTAATTTTTCTCTTTAAAATCTGTAAATGTGCACTTTTAAGTTTAAAAATATTTATTCTCTATCAAGAATACTTCAACCAACAATATTGTAGTACATCGTTTTTTGAAGCTCAAACAAATTTCATACCATATTGCAAAAAGAATAAGTTCTTAATCACCTTTTACTAATTATTTTTATACGTAACTGTTCATAAAAAAACGTGGTAGCCTAATATTTCAGCTAAATTTAGATACCAGAATCTTTAAAATCCGACAAGAAACAACAAGATTACAAATTTTATAAGCTACCATCTCGAATCCGTTTGTGAGCCAACGGTACTGTTCTCCAATGTTGAATCATAGTTTTATGAGGCTAATGTAAATAGAAATTAAGAACCGCGTAAACAAAACTCTTTTTACCGTCATATCGGTTCACAGACTACAGAAAATTGTCGAAGTTTGTACAAAACTGCATTTACTCAATATCTAATAGCTGTGTTAATTTCAAGTTTAAAAATATAAAAATAAAAAAGATAAAAATAAAATACGGTTGGAAACCTTGGACTGAAAAATCTTGTTTTTACTGTTATTCATTGGAAAAAATGTTTAAAAATCCAATTTTTCACACGTATATAGACAACACATAAGCCTAAAAATCATTTTGACAAAATATTTTTCTCGTTATTCGCTGATTTTTAAAATCAATTAAACCACCCACATATAACTTTCAAAAACGTATTTGTTTTTTTTAAAGGTCAAAACAACCGTTATGGAGAATTTATTATGAAATCCGTATTAGACCCCTAATTTTTTTTTTATTATCTTTCAATGTACATAATTAGTTTTTCAAGAAATTATTTTTAGAATATGTTTTTCGACGAAAACTCATCATTATTTCAAAATATCTACTCAAATAAATGTATTTTATAATTTTAACACTTATACTTTTCGTGATGTATAAAATAAAATGTTTGTCTTTTGCCCCATTTAACCCTAACTTTCCGGTGAAATTTCGTATCCCTTCGCATAAATATATAATATATATTTATATAATATATATTTAAATACATCTAAGTCATCAATACCTACGTTATCACACAAAGAATTTCGAACATAACCTAAATTCAGCTGATCCTCAACTTTTGGCGTTTACAAATACCAATTTTCTTAATTCTACCAACAGTTATCATGCTTACAAATTAACAATACCATAGACGTCGACACACACCTACGACAACGGTGCACGTTCATAAAAATGTCTCAAAAACGTATTTTCTATAACGTTTCATGGTGTTTCACCATGAAATAGACTAATTCTGAAAAAAAATTGTGCCAATCGCTGTACACTACGTGTACAGGAAAAAACATATTCACTTTTCGTCTAGGTTCCGATAATTTCAAAACTAACCTCTAAAATTTTAACTACCAATTTTTTCCAGTAAAACAAAATGTTACGCATACGACATAGTGACCGTATGGGGTAAAAGTTTGAAAATGTATTCATCACTGGCCAAGTAGTAGAGCCAATTAGCTGATAGTTTCATCTATGAAACAGAAACATATCGGGTGGAAATTCTAAGCCAAGCAAGAGTAAGTGCAATTTTTTTTAATTTCAAGAATCAATGATTTTTTCACTTCAAATGTTTTGAAGTTTATTTTCATTTCAAAACAATTTCTAACTTTAACCTCACGATTAAAAAAACGGGGCGGTCATTCATCCTTTGGAGTATATATAAATGTATTTGAGCATTTATTTTCGAATTTCCTTAGTAGGTAGGTACTTACCATCAAACTCCAGCAATGAATACAATTATCATCCATTTAAACTTCAGTAAGGGTAAATTATAAAAGAATTTGGCTCTCTTACAAGCAAGGAATTACGGCGGATTTAAATGACATCTCAATTTTCAATGTTATTATCTTTGGTGACATTATGGTCACAAAGCTCTGCTTTAGCAAAAGAAATAATCACGTTCATAATTATGATTTACCCAGCTTTTTTGTTTGCCAATTTGTCTAGTCGCAAAAGGATAATCTTGCAGTCATAACTTAACCGATATCCAAAAAGCAAATAGGCAAATAATACAAAAAAAATTTAGGTGTACAAGTATGTGTGTAGGGGCAAATCTGGTGATAAATTTACTTAAAATCTGTGTGTTCATATAATGCTGCAATTTTATTCCTTAACTTCATATCGTCCCGTTCAGAGAACGTGCCAAATTCACAAACTCCCTAATGTGTTCCTATGTATATCTCTGTTTGAGATATAATTTCTTTTATCTGCTCACATATTTTACTATACACATGTGCATGAAGATATTGAGGCTTTTCAACTATTTTCTTTTTTTTGGGACAAACGAAGCCTGCTGAGTTTATTTGGCTCATATTTGACCAACTTACAAGAGAAATGGAAATTTCACCACAGTTTAAGCAAAATTAATTGTTTGCAGAAGTGAATTACAGAATGTTCGATAAGAAATTTTACATGAAAGTATTTTTACAGAATAGTTGAGCCTAATAATAGAAGTTTAATAGAAAACAATTAGCTGTTTAAATGTCTAACTGCAATCAGATGTTCTGGTCACCATCAGCCTATAACCTACTTTTTAGTAAAAAGACAATCTGAGCCAACAGAGAGTGATCTATAAGAGTCTTAGTTCTAGTTCTAGCACTACCCAGCTCAAGGAGGTCATCAAAATCATCAAGAAATGCCAATACATAATAAATGCATGAAATATTATATTATTATACTTACTTAGGTCCTTAGACCTTAAAAAGTCCGTTGTGATCCCCTTAAGGGGCAAAGGGTCTCCACTACTCCTCCTCGCCATCTTGTACGGTTTCTGGAAATATAACGTAGTTCTCTCCAACTCTTCCCCAGCTGTGCAGATTCATTTTCGACTGTCCTGCGCCATGTGCTTCTCGACGGACCCGACAATCTACCTGCCTGTGTGAGTGGGTTCCATTGCATCGCTTGGCCAGCAATGCAATCGTTGCCTTTTCGAAGCGTATGACCAATCCACTGCCACTTACGTCTGCGAATAGTACTGTCAATGGATTCTTGACACGTTCTTCTATGAAGTTCTTCATTGGAAATACGGTTGGGCAAAAACACCCCTAAGATGTTTGGGAAACAGCTTTTCACGAACGATTGCAGCTTACTTGCGACAGTTGTCAAGTGCTGCACCCATACACACGCACGGATGCAATAGTGGAGCGGAACCGTCTCAGCTTGGTCTTTAAGCTTAAAGCGTTGTTTCTCCATATTTTAGACAGCATTCCGAAAGCAGCCTTTGCCTTTTTTGATACGGCTGTCGACATCTTGTTCGGTTCCGCCTTTGGTAGAGACAAAACTCCCAAGATATTGAAAGTCTTCTACTTTCTCTACCGGTTGTCCAGAAATATTGACTTGAACGGATGAGTTACTGCCGAGGCTGATCATTTTTGTTTTTGCCGTGATAATTTTCAACCCCACGATTTCTGCTTCTCCCTTCACCCTTGTTGTCATTTGATGGAGATCCATGATCCTATGAGAGAGTAAGCATACTTCGTCCGAGTAGTCCAGATGATTTAGTTGGGATGTCAGACTCCATTGAATTCCATCATTTCCGTTTAACAGGGCTGCACGCAGCACATCACTTATCACTAACAGGAAAAATATTGGCGACAGTATGCCACCCTGTCTGACTCCACAATGGACTTCGAATTCATCCGACAACCTTCCTCTATGTAAAACGTGACATTTGCATCCATCGTAGGTTGCTTTAATAATAGCGATTAACTTATGTGGAATGCCTCTCCTGCGTAAGGCAATCCAAATAAATTCACCTGTCATACTCCTAGACATAACCTACACCAATATCAAAAAATTAATTGAATTCTCCCTTCGTTAGTCGTAATTCCTTTTTAAGCATCATCATCATCGGCTCGACAACCGGGGTCCGACCCTGGCCTCTTTCAACAAGTCACTCCACCTATCCCGGTCTCGAGCCGACACCATCCAGTTGCGCACCCCAAGGCTTCGGGCGTCCTGGTCTATGCCATCTCTCCAGCGCAAGCATGGTCTACCACGCTGCCGTCTACCATAGAATGTACAACAAAAGACTTTCCGAGCAGGTTCCTCTTCGCTCATACGAGCTAGGTGCCCTGCCCACCGGAGTCTACTGAGCTTAATTTTTGTCACTATGTCTGCTTCAAGGTAGATTGATTGTACCGTCTCCGGAATCGTCCTTCCTCACATATGGGGCCATCAATTCTCCGTAAGACTTTTCTCTCGAACGCGGCTAAGAGGTCACAGTGCGTTTTGCTAAGCACCCAAGTCTCGGATCCATACATGAGTACTGGCAGGACCATGGTCCTGTACAGCAGCAGTTTTGAAGTTATGGTTAGATTTCTGGATTTGAATAGCTTTGACAGACTGTAGTAGGCTCTGTTGGATTTGAGAAGCCGCCCGCGTATTTTTTCTTCTATGTTGTTATCGGCTGCTACTGTTGACCCAAGGTATTTAAAGGATTGCACCACTTCAAATTCGTGCTCCGCTACCTTGATTGTTTGACCAACTGTTCTTCTCGCATTCGACGCCACCATGTACTTTGTTTTACATTCTGGAAGAAGGAATCGTGTACAGCTTGTTCGGTTCTTCCGATGATGTCGATGTCGTCTGCGTAAGCCAGTATCTGGCTGGACCTGTTGACGATGGTCCCTCTTGTTGCCATGCCAGAGTCACGGCCAAGGAAGAGGAGGCAGGCCAAGCCATCCCCTTGTCGGAGTCCATTAAAGATGTTGATTGGTCTGGATAGCAATCCGGCTATTTTAACTTGGCTTGTTACGTTGGTCATGGTCAACCTACATAGTCGTGTCAATTTATTTGGGATGCCGAATTCTCTCATGGCTTTGTAAAGTTCTACCCTGGCTGTGCTATCATAGGCGGCTTTAAAGTCTATAAACAGATGGTATGTTGGGATGTTAAGTTCTACACATTTTTCCATCACCTGCCTAAGGGTAAAAATCTGATCAGTTGTTAATTTGCCTGGAATGAAACCAAAAGAGTGCCATACATTTATTAAATGATTAATGTTTTTTTTACCAACGATCTAAAATATGTGGAAGAAGATAAGTGTTCTTTCTCAACATACTGTTAAATGCAAACTTGAAACTCAATTTCGTTTGCCAGAACTTTTTCTTTAATCTTTCCTAGTACATCAGAAACTTTTTAAGAAAAAAGAACACATTTTTCAAAATGAACTTTATTTTTTGATATTATATTCCATGTTATTTCTGGGTTATGCTCACTGATGTTTCAAACACCCACTGTTCGGACCCAGACCCTTTGCTTTAAACAAACAAAATGGATTTTGAATTTCCTCATTCGAACCACACATACGCTGCCCAAAAGAACCTAATCCACCCAAAAGATACATTATATTGGTTGACGCAATTAGACTTTTTTTTGAAGTGGTATTGGTTACTGGAATTGTGTTGGTGTGTAAGAATCGTGCAGAAAAGAGCTCTTCTTTTATTCTCTTAATAATAAATGACACTTGGCTAACAGGATATATTTTTGTTGAAAATTTCATAACTTCGTTAGAATATACTCTACTCTGTTGCTGTATATTTTTGGGGTGGCCCCAGCCGGGCGGGGTGGCTCAATATGTGTGATAAGTATAATTGTATGTATATATGTGTGATATTTGGAATGAGATTTAACAGGAAACAGTGAGAAACAGTTCATTTCACTGTGGCAACATGTGGGAAGTGTGTGATACAAGCATATCCAATCTTGAAGGCCAGCAAACCGCAAAGAAGTAAATGTTAATATTATCAAGGACCACATTTAATTCCGGATATGAAAAGACTTTGAAAACGTGACTGAATTGATTATTATACCACTCTGGTGATGCTTAAATACAACTGCGTATAGAAATCGAAGCGAATCACGATAGAATGAAGTCAGTGAAGAAAAAGTAAAAGAATATGAGAGAGGATAAAGTTGTGGACCATCCACAATGTCCATAGTAGCATAAACTCGTAAGTTAAGAAAGTACACTCTACATTTTTCAATTGGGTATTGGGTACACTAATTTGTATACAACAATTAAAATTTAGAGTTATGAATTATGTGTGGTATAAAAAGATTAAGTATTATTAAGACCGTTAACTCCGAAACTGTAATACATATTGCAAATTCATTTTTTTGGTAATCAACAAAAAACAATCTAAGCCTAAATTTTGAAAAAAAATATTGAATAATTTTCGAAAAAATGATTTTTCAAAAAAAAAATTTCAAACTTTTGTTAAAAATCCAAAAAAATAATTTTCGAAATTTTTTTTATTAAATATTCTTACGGCAACTTGAAAACATCCATGTAAAAAAAATGATTGAGTCATGAAGGAGAAAATCAGAATTTAAAAAAAACGGTTCTATCGCAGGTACCGTTAATAACGGTTTTTGAAAAAAATGGTTCTCATTTAAAGATAGACCTTACCTAAAGAAATAACCATCATTTTACTAATCAAAATCGTAGACACCGTTTTTGAGAAAAATGAGTTTTTCTAAAACTGGTATATGACAGGTACCTACCGTTATTTGGAGTCCAAAAAAAAATTCAAAAAAACGTCTGGGGATATTCTCCAAAAAACGCCACATACCATGTTTGAAGTAAATCGGCCCATCAGTTTAGGCTGTGGTCTCTGATACATTCAGACAGACAGACAAACAGAATTGTCGGACCCACTTTTTTCTCATTCTCTATCATCGTAATGTCATGTTTTGATTGTTATCTCAACTTTTTTTTTGTACGAATGCATAACTTGATACACATATCGCAAGTAAAGATTGTTTGTTGGATTTTAAAAGGCTACGTGAGTAATTTCCAGCACGGATTTTGGAAGTGTAGGTCAACTATCTCTAATCTTGTTGAGTTAACAAATTTTTTACTGATTTCACTAAAGCGTTCGTTGGAGTAAATTTAAAATTCTTATGCAGAAGCTCGAGGCTTATGGTATCCGTGGTTCCCTTCTGTGCTGGTTTAAATTCTATTTGTATGTTCGCAAACAGTTTGTTGTTGTTGATGATATCTGCTCTAGGAAAATACATGTAACCTGAGGTGTTCCAGAAGGGATTCATTTCGGCCCACCTATCTTCTTATTGCATGTTAATGATGTACCGGATGTATTTAAATTTTGCAAATGCCTCTTATTTGCAGATGATATTCAATTTTTTGCTCTTATTTCAAGTATTAGTGTGATCGTTTGCTTTTGCAAAATGATCTTAATTCGGTTTTTAATTGGTGTGAAATAAATGATATGCAACGCAACATTGAAAAGTGCTCGTCAGTATCTGCCAAGCGTTCTTTATTATCATATTGTTCCATTCTATTTCCTAGACAGTGTTATTATCAAAATTGTTCATGATGTAATAGATCTTGGTGTTGTTTTTGATGAAAAGTTCACTTTTTAACTTCACGTTAACTCATTAACTCGGTTTACTGATCCTTACACATTAAAGTCATTGTACTGCACTGTTGTAAGATCCTCTGTTTAGAAATAAGCTTTAAAAGAAATATTTTTAAAAAATTATTGTTAGCATTTTTAACCATTAATGTAATGGGTGCTCGAGCTGGACTAAAAGAAAATTAGTCCATTTCATTTGAGTCTTTCAAACTAATTTTTACATCCTAGATATAGTATATATATCTTTCCTCATAATCGTGGATAGAAAATGGTATGAGAGAGATGCAACTAACAAATGGAATGACGAACATTCTGGCTCAATACCAAGAGTTTTGCAAGATTTGACCCATACTGAACTCGATGCTTTCATTGGATGCAAAAAAACTTTTTAATGGTAGTATTTCACATAAAATCATGCCTGACTTATCGAATTTATGGCTCTCTGATGTTCTACTGATATTTCAAGCAGCTATTTCCTGCAGACAAGACGGCTCTTAGCAATGTCTCGATATATTCGCTTTGATAACGGTGGTATTCGATTTGAAAACCAAATATCCTTCAGAAGGAAGTGAATCAGAGAGAAAATATGCTACTTCAACTGGGAAACCGATACAGAAATAGAAGTCAAACACTGTTATGGAAAAAGTAATGCTTCTAGTCAGTATTGATAAAGATAAATAGCCCTCTTTTGTGAGTTTAAAGCTGTTTATTCTAAAATTTTATACTTGCCATTTGGCTCTCATTTGTCAGCACAGTTCAGTCAAATAAAGAGCGAAGCTAAAAACAGAATAGTTGACAAAAATCGACTATTCTCTTATTAGGTAGGCAATGAGAGGCTTGTTTTGAAAATCATCAGCGAATAACAGATTCATCGCTCGATTTTTGCAACTATTCTGTTATTCGCTGATGATTTTCAAAACAAGCCTCACATTACCTAGCTAATAACAGAATAGGTGAAAAAAATAATAATAACAGAATAGTTGACAAAAATCGCTCGATTTTTTTCAACTATTCTGTTATTAGCTAGGCAATGAGAGGCTTGTTTTAAAAATCGTAAGCGAATAACAGTAACGCATCAAATAACCAAGAAAACCCCATTGCGTTACAGAATCCGTGAGTAATTAAAAGAAGTAAATATGCTTATTTACTATTAAAAGCACCCACAACACGAATATAATCCTAAAGCAACACTTGCATTTCTAATAGCCAAGAAAACGCCATAGCGTTACAGAATCCTTGAGTGTTTGAAAACAGTAAATATGCAAATTTACTGTTAAAAGCACCCGCAACACGAATAAAATCCTAAATCAACACTTGCATTTCTAATAGCCAACAAAACACCATAGCGTTACAGAATCCATGAGTAAATGATAAGAGTAAATATAAAAATTTACTACTTAAAATACCACCAACACGAGTATAATCATAAATTAACACAAACTTATCTCGTAAAGAAGAAAAAGCAACAGTCACTTTAGACGGCAAGTCAATGTCCCTTAATAATTATTGTGTGAATTCAAGCAAAATCTCTTTAAAAACAAAATACAATTCTAAAAAGAACAAATGATTTAAAAAGTCCGATCTCATTCGACGAAATCTGAAACGAAACTAAAGAAAATTCCAACAATTTAAAAGTTTATATATTTTAATTGAACGACGAATTCTGTTCATACAAAAAAAAAATTAAGAAATCGACTTACTCTAAAGAAATCCAAATCAATGCTGAAGAAATTAAAAAAAAAATTCAAAAGCTTATACACTTTTATTTGTACGAAGAATTTTATTGTTTCATTCCAACTGATTCTCATCGATTCGAGTCACTGAAACCAGAGTTCAAATCCAGCGCCCTCTCCGAAAAAACAAAATAGTAAAAAACTTCGTTCTTGTTGATTCTCATGAAATCGAGTCACCTATTTCATATGAAACACAGCGCTAACGGAAGTTAGTATTTGGCAGGATTTCGTTACACGGGATTCTGATCGGCGGGATTTCGTTACACGGGATTTTGTTCGGCGGGCAAACGTAACCAACCCAATTTATTTACCTATCGAAACTCGAAAACAAAGAAATAAAAAAATACAGAGCTCTATCAATTGATCTGGAGTGTTGTAATTGCGTCTTCTTTTTTTTGCATTTTTTTCTCTCATTATTTCCCACCCCAACCCACAACTAATGCAAAAACGAACATATACACAAGACTAGCAGACTAGCATCATCTAGGACGATATTTTTGTCCTGATTGTGGTTGAGGGATTATGAAGATTTCCAACTGAGAAAACGTTTAAATTAAACTAAGGAATTTTGTTTGGCACAATTTATATTATGTACGATATGGTATTCCTTAGGAGAAAGTTTTATCCGGAGATAGAGATACTTTGACCAGGCCAAAATCTGGATGAGGAGATAGAATAGATAGTTTATAGTTGAACTTGGATTGGACGACCGACACGAGAACGATGACGATGAGGACGACACGATGCGACGAGGACGAAACTAAGACTTGGACGCAACACATAAGTTTGTGAATTCACATTCAAACTGTTTTGGAGAATCACGTTTAGGTATATCGTACATGCTATGCTCTGGGATTTGGTTTAGTTCACTTCTGCATGTAGCTCTTGGGTGTGAAAGTGTCTATTGAAGCTGTGGCATACATCTGTGACCAAAAACGTATATGTTCCTCCCTTCACTGGCACAATACTCTGAACTCCCGTTCCCGTCCCATACTCAGAGTACAAGGGGTTGCCAAAGTTTTAGTTTTTTTTTTTTTTTTTTTTTCTTCTTATTCTTAGGTTTCATTCCTTTTTTTCATTTCTGCCGGATGAAGGAGAGATGTAGGGAAAGTTCATGGCAGCATATTTGATTTGTTTCAATGATATAGTTGCCACAAGTTTACACGCGTCTCTGAGTTTCGGTAAAAAAATGATTTCTAATAGAGGGATAGACCTGGAGTTGCAGATAAAAAAAAGATTGAAGAGGATTGCTTAGGAGGATAGACAGAGACCTACATAAAAGAAGCTTTAGTGCTTATGTAGTCTCTTTGAAAGTCTGTTATTTATTTTCTTATTCTAATACTGGAAAATCTTCTGCAACAAAGAAATATGTGAATAAGTACAAGTGTAGCATAGTTGATAGCATCAGGTTCCTTATTTTTTTTTTTTGTTTTGTTTTTGAATAATGATTAGTTTGTTTGATACTTTTGTTTGACCGATTTTCAGAAAAAAATGGGGTAGATTTAGATACGTGTATTTATAGTCTTAAGTCGTATATACAATTATGTAAAATATCTGTTTTTAACAACTTAATCTTAAGGTGTAACGGGTCTCAGGATTTATACTCGTAATGTGCCTCTACCTTTATCCTTTTGAAAAGCATTAGGTATAATCTCATTTTGTTGTTCGTTTTCGGGCGTGCGTCGTCGTGCAGTGGGATAAAATGGGAATCTGAATTTACCCAATTTTTTCCCTCGAAAAGTTTCATATGTTGAGTATACTGAGCTCTATAAGTTACCCCAAGAGTCACAATAAATCACATGTCTCCGAGTCACGTGTTTCAATGTGAAACTTTTGAAGGTCTACAAAATTAGAAGAAAAAAAAAATGTCGGTGTAAACTTAACATTTTTATAATTTTGTATGCCTAATTGAAAGGGACAAATTTTAAGACCATCCGATATTCATGACACAGTTTTACATTTGTGGTATCATGGTGCTTTTTGATGGGAAGGGGAAATCCTGGGATGAGCACCAAAAACGTTCATCAACAACCTCGGAATGAATGCTAATGGACAAAATTTCTTGTCAATATTTTTGTTCTAACATTCTGTAACTCAAAAACTCAAACAGAGGCTAGGTGAGACTCACACTAGTAACTTTCCACTGGTAGTCTTAGAAACTAGGTGCCTCAGTAACCGCGCATGAGCTATAAAGTTTGAAAGATTTTAGTAAAAAATTGTATTTGGTTAAGCTCAAATATTTTACTAAGAAAGACATATTTCGTTAAAACTAATTACAAAATAATATACAAAATTCATACAGAATAAAAAAAAATAAAATTTCATATTTGGATTAGAACAAACTCTTCATGTCTGAGTTACAAAATCGTGTTTACTCTCAAATTTGGCCATAAGTTTTACTGGATGTCAGGTATATTTATTGGACTGTTTTTTTTTTTTTTTCTTATATGATTGTTGGTTTTATATCCAGTAACTGTTTTAAAATTCAATAAAGGTATTAGAAAAAATTACTCATCAAAATTTACGAGACTAAATATCCAGGTTTGACGTGAAGTTTACTTTAACTGATTTTATCGATTTTCTTGTGTTTCTGAATGTTTATCTTAATTTTAACGTATTTTGGAGCTTTAAGCTCTAGATTATAAGGAGAATAAATATAGATTTTTCTTAAAAACTACAACAAAAAAGATTTAAGTTTTTACCTTTCTTCAGTTTTTGATAGTTTTAACACTGAAAATCTAGTTTAACATGGGGCCGTAATGAAATCCCGCCAGACAAGCCCGCGTAACGAAATCCCGCCGACCAAAATTGAGCTGGCGGGATTCTGGCGGGATCTTTAATACCGTACTAGATAGTACTAGATATTTTTTTTTTTTTTGAAAAATTTTTGAAAATGTTGGGTTTCTGCATAATTTTTGAAAAAAAGTGAAAATTGGTAAAATCTCTCAAAAAAAGCTTTTCTAGTTCTGAAAAGAACTTTTCACAAACGAAATTTTTCTATTTCTTCAATAGAAAATTCTTACTAAAAGAATTTTTATATCTGCCCCACACGCCTCTGAAAAAATGATTTTTGCAACTATTCTGTTATTCGCTGATGATTTTCAAAACAATCCTCACATTACCTATCTAATAATAGAATAAATGACAAAAATCTCGTGATTTTTTTCAACTATTCTGTTACTAGCTAGGCAATGTGAGGCTTGTTTTGAAAATCATCAGCGAATAACAGTAATGCATCAAACAACCAAGAAAACGCCATTGCGTTACAGAATCGGTGAGTAATTGAAAAAAGTAAATATGCAAATTTACTGTTAAAAGCACCCGCAACATGAATAAAATCCTAAATCAACACTTGCATTTCTAATAGTTAAGAAAACGCCATAGCGTTACAGAATCAATGAGTGAACGATAAGAGTAAATATGCAAATTTACTAATTAAACTACCACCAACACGAACATAATCATAAATTAACACAAACTTATCTCCTAAAAAAGAACACGCAAACAGTCACTTTAGACGGCAAGTCAATGTCCCTTAATAATTATTGTGTGAATTCAAGCCAAATCTCTTTAAAAACAAAATACAGTTCTAAAAAGAACAAATGATTTAAAAAGTCCAATCTCATTCGACGAAATCTGAAACGAAACTAAAGAAAATTCCAACAGTTTAAAAGTTTATATATTTTAATTGAACGACGAATTCTGTTCATACAAAAAAAAAATTAAGAAATCGACTTACTCTAAAGAAATCCAAATCAATGCTGAAGAAATTAAAAAAAATTCAAAAGCTTATATACTTTTATTTGAACGACGAATTTTGTTGCTTTGTTCTTGTTGATTCTGATCGATTCGAGTCACTGAAATCAGAGTTACAATCCAGCGCCGTCTCCAAAAAACAAAATAGTAGGAAACTTCGTTCTTGTTGATTCTCATGAAATCGAGTCACCTTTTTCATATGAAACACAGCGCTAACGAAAGGTAGTATTTGGCGGGATTTCGTTACACGGGATTTTGTTCGGCGCGCAAACGTAACCAACCCCTTTAATTTTTATTTTTCTCAGCAAAAATAACTCGGAGAATTAAAAAAAAGTGGCATTTTAATTATGTATTTACTAATAATAACGTATGTAGCTGTAGCTACCTGGTTTTCTAATTTGTGTAGCTATGTTGTCTTGCAAGCGATCCAATCGATTATTATTATTATTTGTTCTTCTTGTCAACTGATATTTCTGAAAAAAAAAATAGATTAAAAATATACTATGCATAAACAAAATTATCCGAGAAATCTATTTGTACTTATAACTTTTTTCCACTTACTATGTGGACTAATTTTTTTTGAAAATTGTGCCTTATTTAGATTAGATAGGGCATCATGAATCCAATTATTCCAATATAATAAAGTTCAAAACGAAATTTTGGAATGGTTACGCCCAAAACATAAACCACAAAAATATGGAATATTCCCCTCGCCAGTGCTCCCCGACAAAATAACATCGTCGATTATTATATCACTCAAAAATAAAGAAAATGAAAATCCGTTTAAAGATAAGAAAAACAGATAAAAATAGAACTTCCGAGAATATTATATGTACAACAGCTCAGATTATATGCAATCGGTTTGTTGTCGTGCGTCGTACAGTTTCAAGTGAAAACACAGTGTATCTCTGTGACGTGAATTACTTTTATTTGTGGCTCGAAGGAAGAATATCCCTAAGAAAAAAAAGGTTTATTTTGTTCAAGATACAAATACAGTGGTCCGTTTATTCTTAAAACTTTGTTTGGAAGCAATAGAATAACTTACATTCTTAAGAAATAGCAAGTTTGCTTGTATCAATATACAAAGAAAGGTTATTTTAAATTTTTTTTTGTTCTTTTTTGATACCGTTGCGATTGACACTCGAAGTGAACAAATTGGATTATTCATTCAACCAATAGTAGGTAGGTACAAGAAAGATAAACTTTTTCGAGGAATGACATATTAGAAAAGCTTAAGTTGTTATTGCCGCGACCCCACTGGCGAAGTCCACCATTTTGAAAAACGTGAATCGCTCTATATCTCCGAAACTATTAGTTGTAGTAGAAAAGTTATAAAACCAAAGCTGTTGAAAATATAGTTGTATTTTATTTGCACCTACAATAGGTTAATTTTTTATTTGCAAACTGTATTTTTGAGGTTATGACCGTTTAACTTTTTTAAATTTTTTGCATTTTCTTTATCCCCAAGAAAACAATCTTTATGTCTTTTTATGGCAAAAAGTGAAAAACTTAAAATATTTAACACTTTGATAGTTATGAAAACTTCACGACGTAAAAAAAGTTAAATTTTAATATAAGTCCGCTGCCGGCCACTGGATAATTTCTACCGATATGGGTGTTTTTGGAATAATTTTCATATCAATTTTGACCCTCACTACTAGGTATATTAACTAATAAAAATTAATAAAAAATTAAAAAATTAATAATAAAAATTAAATTTGAAGATGGTTGTTTTTCTTTTAAAAGTCATTATTAAGTTATGTTTTGAAGAGAGATTTCATGCTGCTATTCTTACAGTTAAATCAAATTTATCAAAAATAAATTAATTCGAACAAAAATCACTAACCTAAAGTCTTAAAGCAAGTACGAGTACCTATGTGCAATTCAGTTATGCATTTTTGAAATTATTACATCATCCATAATTAAAAAATAAATGTATTTCGTGATTTCATATGAAATACTTCAGTATGCATTAGGACTAGCTTGAACTGATTTCCATAAAATTTTACAACACAAACCTATTTATCCTGCCTCCCGACGACGACGACGACGACGCACGCATATCTTAAGGGCAAAGAATTCATAAATCTTTATGCGTGCCTACCTTAATAAGATATGTAGGTATTTTATCGCAATAACCTTCAACTATTTAAGCGGTAATATTATGAGAAAAAAGCTTATTCTATACTTTCTCTTTTCCTATCTGTAATCTCTTTGAGAGTAATTGAGTATACATAACTAGCTTTATATGGGAATTTTCTCCACCGTCCGAATTTTCTTTCCCCTCCTCAAACAGATTCAGCGCAGTTTCCCTTAAAAAAAAAAAAAAACGAAAAACTTTAGACACTTTCACAATTTCGTTAAATTCTCTAAAAGCTTTTTTGAAAATGAGAAAACAACGAAAGCACACACGATTGATTATTTACAGGTTGCGTGTGATACAAATGTCATAAAGAAACATCAATGCGTCGGAGTAGATATAGAAATGAATTAATTTTTAATGTCACTTCAGTTTTGCTTATAATGACAATGATAATGATATAATGAAGCTTTGTATTAAGTAGAGACGTCTACTAAAGAATAACAAAGAACAGTTTGGGTATAGGAATTTGGAATCCTTGAAAAAGAATATGAAGCAATAAATGATGGAGAAATGTCAGATAAATGAATGGATAGAACGATTGACATTAATTGGTTGTCAACCAGAAGCCAACACCACGACGAACACATAATATTTTATGTAAATTATAAAATTCGAAATTATAATTTGACGATTTTGTTTTATGTGGTTAAGTCGGTAACCTTTTTTTAATAGCGCGTATTAGGGGATTGTGCGGATTGCTTTTTGCCTTATTTATTCTAACTCTATCATGCAGAGTTAACTACATGAGCTTTCTTTGAGCAGAGTCTATTGATATTCGAAATATTATTTATTAGGAAACTACCTAAAATGATGCACTTTGCTGAGTGTCCTTGGGCCTTGGGCCCATGTGTGGCAATCCCCACCCTGGCTATGTGGACTTGGCTAGGCCGTCCCTGCAATTGGAGGAAAACATGTTCCACTCATTGCACTTATAAAAGTTCTCTAGCAGGGGCGTATACAACTCTACTTTGCTAGCAATACCTAAGTAAAGTTCTTGACTAGCTTCTTACTTACTTAATTAAGACAGCGCTTTCCATTCAGGGTGGTTCTCAACCAACAAACCTCTTTAACAGATACACCTGATCTCTTGGCAATGAATTATTACACATTTGATCTGTAATTTTAACTTTTGATCGTTACAGTTCACATGTAGTGTTGCCTGAGGGTTTGATAAGGGGAGGCAAAAATTGTGAGAAAATGGTCTTCTGAAATTGTCAAAGTGTTTGTACCAATTTTTAGTACAGGCAATCAGTGGCCCAGAAAAGGACTCTTAAAAAAGTTATTCTGAACTTTTTTTAAAATATTATTAATTAGCTAGACTTCAGATTAGGAAATTTATTATTATACCGTATTACTAGGTATTGTAAGCATAATTAAATATTATAACTGACACAAGTGTGAGTTCCTCAAGGTTCTTCTCTGGTTTTGGCCAGGGACATTCAGGGTTTCCTTAGGATCTCCAAAGAACTTTCCTTAGACTGCCTTCCGAGGTGCTCTTTGGACACAAGTGTGAGTCCCGCAAGGTTCTTCCTCTAGTTTGTGTGCCGAGGGCATTTAAGGTGAGTTCCGAAAGGTTCTTCTCTGGTTTTTGTCAGAGACATTCAGGGTTTCTTTAAGATTCCCAAAGAACTCTTTTTTGAGTTCCTCTTCGAGGTCTCTTTGGACATCTGTTAGTTCCGCAAGGTTTTTCCTCTGGTTTGTGTGCCGAGGAGTTCCGAAGGTTCTTCTCTGGGTTTCGCCAAGATTTCCAAAGAACTTTTCTTAGAGTTCCACTTCGAGGTCTCTTTGGACATTGGAGAGTTCCGCAAGGTTCTTCCTCTGGTTTGCGTGAAAGGGACACTTTTAAGTGAGTTCCGAAAGGTTCTTCTCTGGGTATTGTCCAGACACATTAAGGGTTTCTGTAACGATTCCCAAAGGCCGTTCCTCGGGGTTCCTCTTCAAGGGGCTCTTTGGACAAGTATATGAAATACTTTATTAGTTCATAGCTCGTCCCTACACCGCTAACATTGACGACTCTATGTTGATAAAAAATATGGTATGTACTGTACACACGGATTTATTATTTATGATTTTTTCAGCGAGTTCCTCGGCTTTTATGTGAAAATTCTTCTAAGAAAATTGTGACTTAACTGCCAAGATTTGCCTTAAAAGACTTACGTAAGTTTTTATTTAAATTCTGAAATTCTGAAAAGACCAAAAAATTGTCATTAACTTTTATACTATACTTGGTGACCCAGCAGACACTGTCCTGTCCAGCTCATTGATTTTTATTTTTTTCATTTATGGTCTTTCTATACGATCGTTTAAAAAATTGGCTAGCCACTGACCAGCAAGACTTTTCACTAGCTTCATAATTTTAGTATTTTAAATTTTTTGATTCAAATGTTCTTTAATACACAACATTTTAGGTTTTCCCACTTATACCATAGACAAATATGTTTGAAGTTTTTCCGACGCGTTAGCAGACTAAGAGCCGTCTGCTGAAACGAAACTGAATCATTTATGTTTAACATAAAGTCGTATGTCACAGTTTACGCATAGGAAGAAGTGGCCAATAAGCTCTTATGTTCAACATAAATATTTTAAGTATCGTATCAGCAAACGGGCCTAAATATTACAATTTTCCATGTCCATGCAACAATGCGGAATACCAAAGAAAAAACGTGTAAAAAATTATTTTGTGATCAGTATTACGCGACTTTTAATACTCTTTTCCGTGACTACATGCTTTTTTCTGCGACTTTGTTTGTTTTTTCCGCAGATTTTTACGCTTTTTCCTGCGGTAGACAGCGCTTTTCAAAACTTTCCATGCGTGATCATTTAAGTAGTGTTTAAAAGTTCTTTTACCAGTTTACCAGTATTCCACACTTTTGTTCACGTAATTCCGCGCTTTTTGAAGTGGATATTTTTCCACAACTTTTCAGGATTTTTTCCGCGAATTTCCAGGCCTTTCTCTGTGACTTTCTTCGCTTTTCTCCGCGATATTTTACGCTATTTCCGTTGGTAATAAACAAAAAATTGCTGATAAATCGTCTCTCTATGGTATACTCAGTGGTATGCAACTGAATTAACTCTCAAAATATGATGCACGCAAAACAATCTGCTGGCGTTATCCAACACAGCATTCCGTGTTCTATATCTATCGTGTATCAGAGATGTCGTTTCTTTGTGATTTTCTTCTTTTTGTTCAATGCATGGGATTTCTTGAAGTTTTGAAAGTTATTCTGTTATTCGGAAGGGAGGCGAATCCAACTAATTAGATATTACCTATTAAGATCGGTCCAACAGTTCTTAAGTTACAAATGGTGTAACTAACACGAATTTGTTTGCTATATTTAGATTTTAATGTGCTGAATTAAAAAATCACAATTTAAAATTAATGAAAGTTCAGCTTTTAAAAATAAAAATTAAAATATATTTTTATTTATTTTTGTAAAAAGTTCCTTTAGTAATTTTCAATTTTCTTAAAATGTAAAAAAGCATAAATTCATGCAATTTGGATGAAAATTAACAAGAGAATAAAATAATGAAAGAAAAGGTAATACTCTTGCTTTATGGTGGCTAAGGATTTTTGGTGATTCCCTAAATGGAAAACTGAATTTTTTTGTTAGGATCAAAATTAACAGTAGGTACCTGCCTTTAAGGAAAATCTAGCTTTTTTCAAAAACGGCTCTAATTCTTTCGATTTTGATTAAAATTTTTGTGTCTACTTATGTTTGTAGGGTCATACTTCTGAAAAAAAGAAATGTTTGTAAAAATTCTGCCACGGTGCCTTCCATAGAACCGTTTCTTTCGTTTTCTATTTTTTATACGGAAGTTCCTCAACATTCTTAATTTTTTTTTTGTATGGAAGTTTAAAAAAAATAATTTTTGGATTTTTAAAAAATCTTTCCATCTTTTTTTTTTTTTTTGTAAATAAATTTTTCGAAAACGGCTCACTGTATTTTTATGAAAATTTAGTTTGTTTTACATTTGCATTAAAATTTTCTTAAAAATGGAATACAAACTTTATTTTTAAACAAGACTTGAGAATTTTTCTTTAAAACGGCTCTAACGATTTTCAATTTTTTTTTTTTTCTAGATAGTTTGGGGTTTAAAACAATTTAAGAAGTTAGGTCATTTTAGTAATGAATTTTTTTATTTTTAAATTTCTTATAAAATATTTCATTTTTTTAAAACTTCATATGAAAAGCTTTAACGTAGACAGCAACTTTGACCCTAAGAGCAAATACGTACGACCCAGTCGTACATTTCATTGTAAAGGGTTTTCCAATAAGAGGTGTTATTTTGATATTCAAAAAGGCATTTTTGGAGATAAATGATCGGATGTTTATTTCATTATAAAGAGGAAGGTATGCCGTTAATAATGAAACACAACATCAGCCAAATGGCAGCCAAGACCACGCTTACAGGACCATATCCTTTTCATGAAATTTTCCATAAACAAATCGCAAAGTGGCTGCCCTATGTCCTCGATAGCCTCACGAATTTCATCTTTGAGGTCTTGAATCGACGCTGGGCTGTTCGCGTAGACCTTATCTTTCACGTGGCTCCAAAGGAAGAAGTCGCAAGGTGTTAAATCACAAGATCTCGGTGGCCAATTGTGATCACCTAACACGGTCCGGAAACTTTTCCCGTTAAAGATCGATGGTTTCATTGCTTGTGTGGCACGTAGCGCCGTCTTGTTGAAAGTAAACGTTGTCCAGATCAATACCATCCAATTCAGGCCATAAAAAATCATTAATCATCTCTCGATAGCGCAATCCATTGACCGTAACTGTTGCTCCAGCCTCATTTTCGAAAAAGTAAGGTCCAATGACCCCGCGGGACCACAAACCGCACCAAACAGTCACGCGTTGAGGATGGAGAGGCTTTTCAACAATAACGCGTTTATTTTCGGAAGGGTACTAGATTTGAGGTTTGGAAATGAGTGTTAAGAGCAAAGGTTTGAAGATGAGCACTAGATCACTTTTCTCATTCAAATGCTTTAGTCCTTGGTGTTTGGAGTATCCATCCACCGTTAAAGTCACCAACGATGATGCCAAATATGCTTTTGGTGACGGATCGGGTGGTTTGATAAAGGTTTTGAAGATTATTCCATATCTAAGTTAACTATACTGAACACTTATTTCAAGTATGGGCCTAACAAATGATAAATATAAAAGTTTTAAGACACATGGGTTAGGAAGTCTCGAGAGAATCGTTTAACGAATCCTAGAATTCGATTGGGCTTATTTATCATATAATCATAGTATTTAAAAATAAGCGGTTTGTAGGTATTCCCTGAAGCATTGAAGATCTTCTTAAAGCTGTAAACTGTCATTTATTGAAGATATTTCTTTAAAGATTTTTATATAGTCGGCATATATGAAAAGAGGAAAATTTTGAATAATTCACGTGGTCACGTCATTTATATACTCGTACAAAGTGAACAATAACGGACCTAAGTGGCTTCCTTGTGGAACACAAGAATTTACATAAAATTGTTCGGAACACTCACTAAGGAACTTTTATTTTCTAAATAAGAAGCGATCCACATTAAAAAACGTTTATTGAAACCTAAAGCTTTAAGTTTTATTAATAAAGTTTTGTGACACAATTTGTCAAAAGCCTTACTGTAGTCAGTAAATACACAATCTACATATCTGCTTTCGCTTTTGATGAATCGATGCAAAACGAGGTGAAATGAAACAAGTCTGTAACGGTAGACTTATTTTGCACGAAACCATGTTGACTGTCACTAATAACAGATCTACAGTTAAACGATATGACATTACATATAAGAGAGATTCAGACAATTTAGGAATGACAGATAGCTTAAAGATGGGACGGTAGTCGCCGATATCATTTTTTGGTCCTTTTTATAAGCACTTTTCCACAATACGGGAAAGACTGAACATTTAAGAGAATTATTAAATAATAAACAATACTTTAAGGCAATACTTATGGCTGACGATTTCAATTTTCGCAGTTTTAATAAATGTAACTTTTACATGGAGGAAGGTTGTCGGATGAATTCGAAGTCCATTGTGGAGTCAGACAGGGCTGCATACTGTCGCCAATACTTTTCCTGTTAGTGATAAGTGATGTGCTACATGCAGCCCTGTTAAACGGAAATAGTGGAATTCAGTGGAGCCTGACATCCCAACTAAAACATCTGGACTACGCGGACGACGTATGCTTACTCTCTCATAGGATCATGGAACTCCATCAAATGACAACAAGGGTGGAGGGAGAAGCAGAAATCATGGAGCTGAAAATTAACACGGCAAAAACAAAAATGATCAGCCTCGGAAGTAACTTATCCGTTCAAGTCAATATTTCTGGACAACCGGTAGAGAAAGTAGAAGACTTTCAATATCTTGGGAGTTTTGTCTCTACCAAAGGCAGAACCGAACAAGATGTCGACAGCCGTATCAAAAAAGCAAAGGCTGCTTTCGGAATGCTGTCCAAAATATGGAGAAAACGCTATAAGCTTAAAGACCGTATTTCGAATGAAGAACTTCATAGAAGAACGGGTCAAGAATCCATTGAAAGTACTATTCGCAGACGTAAGTGGCACTGGATGGGTCATCCGCTTCGAAAAGACAACGATTGCATTGCTGGCCAAGCGATGCAATAGAACCCACTCACACAGGCAGGTAGAGGGTCGGGTCGGGCAGTCGAAAGTGAATCTGTACAGCTGGGGAAGAGTTGGAGAGAACTACGTTATATTTCCAGAAACCGTACACGATGGCGCGTAGGAGTAGTGAAGGCCCTATGCCCCTTAAGGGGATCACAACGGACTTTTTAAGGTCTGAGGACCTAAGTAAGAAAGTAAGTAACTTAGGACGGTGATTTTTTATCGCTGGTTCTCGGTATTTAATGTTGTTGCAACGAAAGTCTTTGTCTCCAAAGTCCAAACTAATTTCAGAATGAAGAAGTGACGTTCGAATGAAGAACTTCATAGAAGAACGGGTCAAGAATCCATTGAAAGTACTATTCGCAGACGTAAGTGGCACTGGATGGGTCATCCGCTTCGAAAAGACAACGATTGCATTGCTGGCCAAGCGATGCAATAGAACCCACTCACACAGGCAGGTAGAGGGTCGGGTCGGGCAGTCGAAAGTGAATCTGTACAGCTGGGGAAGAGTTGGAGAGAACTACGTTATATTTCCAGAAACCGTACACGATGGCGCGTAGGAGTAGTGAAGGCCCTATGCCCCTTAAGGGGATCACAACGGACTTTTTAAGGTCTGAGGACCTAAGTAAGAAAGTAAGTAACTTAGGACGGTGATTTTTTATCGCTGGTTCTCGGTATTTAATGTTGTTGCAACGAAAGTCTTTGTCTCCAAAGTCCAAACTAATTTCAGAATGAAGAAGTGACGTTTATGTTTTATCAAACGATACTGTTCAACGCACGATTCGCTATTACAGAGTAGCGTGTTGCTATTTTTAACTTTCTTGAATAAAATATTTAACTACTATAAAACGTCTAGAAGACAATTATCTTTGATTCAAACTTCACACAAACTTAAATGTCATTATAAATGTATCTATAGAGAGCTGCTTTTATATCTCAAAGCAGTCTTTTTTTAATATTTGATCAACCTTGAAAAAGTTATTCAAGAAAACTTGCAAGTGACAACTGCATTGTTTTTTGTTCCCAGCAGAATTTACTAATCTCCAGCCAAAATCTGTGTTCTGTTTATAAGTTTGCTTGCAAGGAATACGTGTCCTTCAATAAAATCTGAGCTTACTTGTACACAGTGTACAGCCGTTCGTAATTTTCATTTGTGATTCTATGCTGTAGGTATACTTAGGTATGCCTTCTATTTTCTTAAAGATGCACTTCACAGCCTGTTTGCCTTCGCCGTCGTCACCGCTGCCGCCGCCGCCATCCATGCCGTTGTAGCCGATGACAACTGAGTAGTTGGCTGCAGCAGCAGTGATTATATCTTCAACCTGCTCAATGCGGAGACAAACATGCTTTTGGTTCTGATGCTGCTGCTGCTGCATCCTGGTTAAACCTTGAACTCATTCCGTCCTTTTGGCAATAGGATTTAATGAATCGTTAAAAGTGCTGCAACACCACCAACAAACACAGCAAGATGCAACGCCATGACATCGTCTTGTATATAGTATGCACAGCAACAAAAATGAAAAACAGAAAAGGTATCTTAAAACAAACCTTCAAGCTGAACTTCATGCAATGACGATATGATAGATAAAGATATAATTTTCTCTGGGAATCGAAATGAAACAAAACAACAACAACAAAATACATAAACAAAAAAATGTATCTTAACAGTCTCGTGTGGGACATATCCTTGCCGCGAACGAAAAACGGTTTTAGGTCTGTCAAAGTTAATTTTATGCAATTTCATAATTAAAATTCCACACACAGTAGATAGATGAGATGAGAGCGGTTTATTGTTTTCGTTTCTTTTTAGCACTGAATAAATTATTATCATCGTGTGTTCTTTTTTTTTTTGTTGTTAAAAACAACGTCTGCGGGTGGAAAGGGGTGGCGTGAAGTAGGGACACGTTCTCACAGAACGAAGCGGAATTTTTCTCGAATCTTCTGTTCTTCATTTACCAAGGAGCTAAGCAGTGTTTTGTTATTGTATCCTTGAATGTCATATTAATGTATAGTGTACTGTATGTTTTGTATGTTTTTCATTGTCATATGAACAGGGTTGCCACTCAAGGAACAAATTTGAACCCAAATAACATTTTTTGGGTAAAAACCGGTAAATAAACGGGATATTAACTCGGGTTAATAAACGGTTAAGTTTCTAAACTATAGTTAAAAAACCGTTTAAGAGACGTTCCAGAGACGTCTCCAGAACCGGAAATGGTCAGTGAATTTATAACTTCGTCTAAAAGGGTTATAAAAAACCTTATATTTTTATAACCGTTTACCTATAGTTTTCTTAAAACATGTAATAAACGTTATTTCACGGCTTTTATAAAACCGTTTACCCACAGTTTTTATAAAACCTGCAGAAAACGTTGTTACATGTTTTTAAAAAAACTGTTATAAACCTTATTTTTACGGCTATTTTATAACCGTTTATTTATAGTTTTTATATAACCTTTAAAATGTTATTTCGCGCCTTTTTTATAACCGCTTACTTACAGATTTTATAAAACCTATAAAATGTTTGCTTACCAACATGCTGAAACCATATGACTCTTCCCAGCTGAATGTTAAATATTTTAAATAAGAACGCTGAAATTTTAGATTCGTCAAATATTTTTTAATGCATTTAAAAAAGCATAAAATTCGATTTTCAAATGACTAAAACAGCTTCTTTAATGAATTTTAATTCAAAACGAAGTATGCAATCTTATTTCTTTTACAATGATACATTTTTAGAAAAAAAAGTTTTAAAATCGTTAGAGCCGTTTTTTTAAAAAACTATATTTTCTACATAAAATTTTGCAAGGACTATAAAAAAAACTTGTAACGTCATTTTTAAGATATTGTTTATCAACATCTAAAAACTAAATTTTGAATAAAAAATATAAAAAAAAAATTCAAATTTGTCTTAAAAATCCAAAAAAATAAGTTTTAATTTTTTTCTTACTAAATATTATTACGGCAACTTAAAAGCATTCATGTAAAAAAAATGGTTGAAATTAAGTCACGAAGGAGAAAATCAGAATTTAAAAAACGGTTCTATGGCAGGTACCGTTAATAACGGTTTTTGAAAAAAAAAAAATGGTTCTCATTTAAAGTTAGACCTTACCTAAAGAAATGACCATGATTTTTTTAATCAAAATCGTAGGCACCATTTTTGAGAAAAATAAGTTTTTCTAAAACCGGTATATGACAGGTACCGTTGTTTGGGGTCCAAAAAAAAATTCAAAAAACGTCGGGGGATATTCCCCAAAAAACGCCACATACCAAGTTTGAAGTAAATCGACCCATCCGTTTAGGCTGTGGTCTCTGATACATACAAACAGACAGACAGACAGAATTGTCGGACCCACTTTTTTCTCATTCTCTATCATTGTAATGTCATGTTTGATTGTCATCTCAACTTTTTTTTTTGTACTCCATAATGTACTTGATGAGGAACTTTCACAATTTAAACTATTTTTCAAACACTTAATAAATTTTCCGCGCGCACAATAAATAAATGCTTCTTGTCACCACCAGCCACAAGAGAACAATGAGAAATCTGAGAAAGAATGAGTTACATGTGATGCGCGACGGTTGGAATGAAAATTTGGTTATTTTGTAACCCATAAAACACAAATACAAAAGTTATTTAAAAACTTACTTGAAACTAAGGTTAATAATTAACCAATAAAAATGCTTTGAAAAACTACCAGAATCTAACCTGGGTTTATTAAAGTCTAAATAAATAACAAAAATACTTCCTTAGTTTAAAAATGGTATTTTTGAAACCAATTTATGACTCAAAAGTTTATTTCACGCATAATTTTAACCCAAAACAAACCTCCGAAAATACTGGTTTTATTTATAACTTCAAACAGATATATTTAATAACTCGTTTATAGCCGCTTTATGGCCACGATTATTTGTAGGTATTTTATAACTTTGGTCATTTTGCAACCGAGGTTTGAAAATGCTTATTGGGAAACTTATGAAATCTCATTCCAATATTGCAATTTCCATTTTGAAATGGCAACAATGAAAAGTGAATAAATTCGGGCTTGACGTGTTTGCTTCGAATTAAGTCTGTTTTAGACACAAAAATCAGCTAAATTCACATTTAAGCTTTGAGCAAATAGAGATCTCTTTTCAATGTTTTGGAATAAAAGTAATTTGAAAAGTTTCCTCCAAAACTTTTCAATTGTCTACTGAAATTATAATTGCAAAAAAAAAAATGCACTACTAGGTTGCACGTACATCACAGGGTCAAAGTTTATGTGGACGTTAAACATCTCATACCTATTTATAAAGGTTTTAAAAAGATAAGCTACTTCTAAAATTGTTTTGAAATCTTAACTAAGCATGGCATTTGATTTTGTTTAGAAAAATGCATTTTTAGTAAAAAAAAATTGCAAATGTAAGAAAAATTTTATTTTTTTTTACACATATAAAAATTCTCAAATATAATAAAAAAGTTGGTATTCCATCTGGAAGAACATATTAATGGATATCTAAAACCAAAATTTCAAAAGTAAATAACTTCGTTTTCGAACAAAAATGCAATATTGGGTCTCACGTAGGTACTTGCTCCTAGGGCCAAAGTAGCTGTACACGTTAAAGCTTCGGATAAAAGTTTTTTAAAAATAAATAATTTTGTTAAATCTGTTAAAAAAAAACATACAATTGATTTCTAAGATTACCTAAAAAACTTCTGAAATTCTTTTGGGTTCCAAACTTTGTATGTTATTTATTCTGTTAAGAAGATAAACTTTAAAAAAGAAATTTGAAAATCTTTGGAGCCATTTTAAAACTAAGCTAACGTTTGTCTTCATTATCTAGCATTTTGATTTTGTAAGGTAGAATATTCCGAGTTTTCATTGACGTTCGAGTGTCAGAATCGAAAAAAAAATATTTCGGGGACCCTTTTTTATTTGTATTAGTTTAAAAATTTCATTTCAATTTATTCCATTATGTCATTGAAATATATGAATTTTCTTTTTTTGTTCATCGCAAATTTAATCGTGTTTTTATTTGCGGTATGGGTACCATATATCAAGTTATGCATTCGTATAAAAAAAAAAGTTGAGATAACAATCAAACATGACATGACGATGATAGAGAATGAGAAAAAAGGTGGTCCGACAATTCTGTCTGTCTGTCTGTCTGCCTGTCTGTCTGTATGTATCAGAGACCACAGCCTAAACGGATGGATCCATTTACTTCAAACTTGGTATGTGGTGTTTTTTGGAGAATATCCAAAGACGTTTTTTTGAATTTTTTTTTTATTTGACTTCAAATAACGGTACCTGTCATATACCGGTTTTGGAAAAACTCATTTTTCTGAAAAACGGTGCCTATGATTTTGATTAAAAAAATCATGGTTATTTCTTTGAGTAAAGTCTATCTTTAAATGAGAACCATTTTTTTTTTCAAAAACCGTTATTAACAGTACCTGCCATAGAACCGTTTTTTTTTTTAATTCTGATTTTCTCATTCATGACTCAATCAATTTCAACTATTTTTTTTACATGGATGCTTTCAAATTGCCCTAATAATATTTAGTAAAAAATTTCAAAAATTATTTTTTTGGATTTTTAACAAAAGTTTGAAATTTTTTTTTTGAAAAATCATTTTTTCGAAAACTATTCGATATTTTTTTTCAAAATCTAGTTTTGTTGATAAAAAATATCTTAAAAATGGCGTACCAATTTTTTTTTTATAAAAGTCCTTGCAAAATTTTATATAGGAAAAATAGTTTTTTTAGAAAACGGCTCTAACGATTTTCAAATTTTATTTTCGAAAAATGTATCATTATAGAAGAAACCAAATTGCGTACTTTGTTTTGAGGTTAAATTCATTTAAGAAGCTGTTTTAGTCATTTGAAAATCGAATTTTATGCTTTTTTAATTGTTTTTTTTTTTTTTACTGCATTTACAAATTTTTAATTAAAAGGGCTTAGCATAAATAGTAACTTTATCTTCAAGAGCAAGTACGTGCGACCCAGTCGTGCATTTTATATGTTTGATTTTTGTTCTTTGTGCATTTTCGTCGAGAAAGTGAATTTGAATTTAAATTGTTGTATTCTTCATTGAATTTTTAATAAAATAATCTTGCATTATCTCTTCAAAAATTACATTGTCGGAGGTCATTGCAGATATTAAATTTAAATATGTCAACTGTGGTTAGTACCTACCTTTGTTCTTTGTCAAGTTAAACCACAAGTAAAAATTTACTGTGGACACAATACAGCTTTATTCAGTGAGACTATTTTTGTGACAAAAAAAAAAACAACCTTCCCCCAAGTAATATTACGAAAGTGGTAACCATGGAAATTAGATAAGCTCGTATCCTGCTAAACATATATGCATCTTCTAGCTAGCAGCTTAACACTGCTGTGCTGAGTACTGCGAAGAGACAACACGGATTCTTCTTCTAGACAATTGCGGATGGTAATTAACCGATGTGGAATGATGCTTCAGCTTTTTCTTCTCACGGTGTTTGTTATCCTTGAAAATTCTATTTGGGAAATGAGTATGGTAATTTTCACCGTTTTCAAAGTCTCTATATATTCCAAAGTGGGTATACCTACATTTTTGCCTTCTGTTGTAGTACTGTTGTATGATATAGTATGGAAAGTACAATTGACATTTTCTGCACTTTTGTTAATGCCACTTTGAAGAAAGCATGAAGGTCCTTTGATACAAGTATATAAAGTAAAAACAAAAATGTTTATTTTGTTGTTATTCTTTGACCGTGGGGAAACATAAGTTAAATGGTAATGTTTCATAAATATTTTTTTTTTTTTTTTTATCAACAAAAATAAAAAAAAGAAAAATTAAAAATAAAGCTATTGCTTTGAAAAGAGAACGCACTTCCTTTGATCTTCAACGGTCCAAAGACAATCATATCAAATGACAAATAATTTATGCAGGTATGTAAAGAGTAAAATGTTGAAATGTTTGTTGTGCTCATTACTCCTATTGATTGTTAACCTTGACAAGTTATATTTTGTCTAGTGTTTCTACAAATAAATTGCTTATGGTTTCTTCTGAGAAAAATATGACAATCAGCAAGGTTGACGGTTGTTCTTGTGATGCATCTAAATGTAGGTAAACATTAAATGCCTATATTTCTCAATAGAAGTTAATAAATAAAGTGAAATACAGGGTTTTCCAATTAGAGGTGTTATTTTGAACAGCCCGCTTTTTCGGTAGCTGTCACTTTTGAAGCTGTCATTTTTTGACATTTGACAAGTAGAAACTACGCTATTAATAAAAATGGAACGATACACGCTTCAACAACGCATTAAAATTATTAAAATTCACTATAAAAATGGTGAAAATTTGGCAGAGACGGTTCGTAAAACTAAAACATTTTTGGGTCGTCGTGAAGCACCTTGTCGGACCGCAATACAGAAATTGGTGGACAAATTCGAGGTGTTGGGACAAGTTAGTGATGTGAAGATCAGGTCATTGGACCTTACATTTTCGAAAATGAGGCTGGAGCAACAGTTACGGTCAATGGATTGCGCTATCGAGAGATGATTAATGATTTTTTATGGCCTGAATTGGATGGTATTGATCTGGACAACGTTTACTTTCAACAAGACGGCGCTACGTGCCACACAAGCAATGAAACCATCGATCTTTTACGGGAAAAGTTTCCGGACCGTGTTAGGTGATCACAATTGGCCACCGAGATCTTGTGATTTAACACCTTGCGACTTCTTCCTTTGGAGCCACGTGAAAGATAAGGTCTACGCGAACAGCCCAGCGTCGATTCAAGACCTCAAAGATGAAATTCGTGAGGCTATCGAGGACATAGGGCAGCCACTTTGCGATTTGGTTATGGAAAATTTCATGAAAAGGATATGGTCCTGTAAGCGTGGTCTTGGCTGATGTTGTATTCCATTATTAACGGCATACCTTCCTCTTTATAATGAAATAAACATCCGATCATTTATCTCCAAAAATGAATATCAAAATAACACCTCTTATGGGAAAACCCTTTATTAGCAATTTTTGTAACTTGTAACTTATTTTTTTAGAAGAGAAAGTGCCTCAAAGCTTTACGAACTCGTTGCCATCATTACTAAAACTTTTCGATATAACGACTGAAAACAGCGGACCTACCTATTTCTACTTAAAATAAGCTGACTTGCTCCATTTTTTTTACCCAAAGCACAAGATCTAAAGCGACAGCAGGTGTTCAAGAAAGCAGCGAACGAGACGTTAGCCATTTTGGAAACGAGAAAACGTTACAGAACTAGTGGTAGTCATTCAGTATCATGGATTAACACATTATAACACTCTATTAGCCTTGGTTAGCAAAAACACGGGTTAATTTGTTTTTGTATAGACTATCAGTTGTTAAACGAAGGTAGCAAAATATTTAATACCACTTGTTAGTAGAGTGTAAAATCCGGATTTTCTGAATTTTTTCTGAGTTGTTTATGATCTTAAGCCAATATTAAAACCAATTTTTCGATCTCGAGCGCCGAAGGCAACATTGGTAGAAATGCAAACAAAGGGATAGTTTTTAACTTTAAACTATAGTCCATGGTTTCACCGTTACAATTTTCTATAATTTGAGCCCAAAACCATTTCTGTAGATTAAACAGTTTAAAAGATTCCTACAGCTTTTCAAAATTTGAGAATGTCCTAAAAAAATCCTATATAATTTATCTTAGAGCCAGAAACTTATTCTTTGATTTTATCTAAAATTACGTTATTTTAGTCGATTTTTTGTGGAAAACTTAATTTCAAAATCTGAACTGAAAATGACGATGTAGATCAGTATTTGCAGATAAGGCACCCAACACTCAAACAACAAAGTTCTTGGCCTGTAAAAAGTGATCTAGATCTCGTTTAAAAAAAAAAATTAAAAACATCTGCAATATCTATGTTTTTCAATTGCTTTTTCGCATTAACTTGATTAACTTTAACAGCTCAGTTTGCTTGGTGATGTTTCTGTTAGGGCTTACGGTGTAGGGTTAACGATAACCGTGGTTTTTCTGACATACTTAATGATTGAAGCCTTCCAATCAATGAAAGCTATTAATCATCAAGATTGGAATCTAAATCTGGTTTATGAAAAATTTTACAACGTAAATTTTTGTTTTAATTGATTTTTTACTTGCTCTATAGGGCAAGTATTGGTGGCGTCAAAAAAAAATTTGAGGTTTCTATCAAAACCAACATAACGTTTGCGATGCTAGAGAAGTCCGAAAAAGTGGTTTTCGTCATGCCGTCCGTCGCGTCGGTCTGTGCGTCTGTGCGCCTGTGCGTCAATCTGTACACTTCTCCACTGCCCAAACGAGTGTACGGAATTTCTTCAAATTTGGAACAGATGATTTTGACGTAATTTCGAAAGTAATTTTTTTTTGTTTTTGAATATCTCGTCTAGATGTAATACCTCCCATATAACGGTTTTGAGTTATTGGGTTTTTCTCGAAAACAGCTCTTACGATTTTGTTAAAAATTTGTGTATGTATTATGTTCAATGATTACAACATTTTTGTTTTTTCTTAAAAAGCTCGAACATCGGAAAAAAAGCATTGTCGTTTTTTTTTCAATTTCTTTTTTATTTTGTTGTTTTGTTTTTTTTTTTTTTTGTGAATATCTTGTAAGCGGTAAAAGCGATTTTGACTAAAACTTTTGCACAATATTTCATATAACCTTAAAGAATCTAATTAATTTTAAAAAATATATATGTATTAATTAAAAATTTAAAAAGTTAAAATTAGTTTCATTCTTTTTACACATATTCTACTTTTCTTGTAAAAATATATAACTCAAGCAAAACCCTATATTTCGTTAATTTCTAAAATAGTCATTTATTTTCATAAACTTTATATAAGAGGCTTTAACTTCTACAGTAACTTTAACCCAAAGAGCAAGTACGTGCGATCCAGCCGTGATTTTTTATTAAAAATGTGATTGTTTTGTACAAAAGAGCTCTCTTAGATTCCGTTGACTTGGCATACATATATACAAAACGCCTGAGTCGATTCGGCTGAGAGGACTTATTCTACACAGCATAAGCCACAGCAGAAATCAGATTTGTTTTTATTCATCAATGTATAACCACATTTTAAAACGTAATTTTTAAAAAATCACTATGAATTTTGAAATTCCATAGTTTTTGCAATGTACACTCCAAAAAAAACCTCTAATTTAGAGAATAGTCTAAAATTTGTATACTCTTGATACTGGCCAAGTTATTTATGGTGTAAAGAAGGCAGTGATCAGTGAGCATTTCAAAAGGACTGATTTTTATGGATTTTTCAACATTTTCGTGTGAAGAATCCAGAAGTCGTACAAAAAATTGATCAAATCATAAATAAGGTAATGTTATTTATATATTTTCTACAAAAACGGTTTAAGCGAAAAATGTTCGTATTTTGGATAACGCACCAGAAACAATAAAAACAATAAGTTTTTCAATGAATTATCATGCTTTCCGGGTATAAATTTTGTTGGATAACTTTGAATTTGTGTTACAATTTCTTATGCTACTGATTTGATTGAAATTTGGTGAAGATTACTTTTTTGTAATTTTCAAGGTTTTTTTTTTTAATACCTCAACTAGAACGAAAACCTTCCATCATGTAACGGTTTCAAATTATTTGGTTTTTCTCAAAAACGGCTTTGACGATTACGATTAAACTTTGTGTATATTGTGCAGTGAGCGATTGTAATAATTCGGCGTTTTTAGTTTTCTCATAAAATTCGAATAACGGAAATATGATGAACACGTTTTCCGATTTTGTTTAAAATTTGTCAACAGGTTCTTTTTATGATTTTGAAAAGAATTGTGTATTTAACTTTTCAAAAAAAAAAATATTGTAAAAAAAAATTAAATAAAAAAAAATATTTGTTTGATAATTTTTTTTCCAATATGAAAAAAAAAACAAAAACTGAACTCTTCTATGTATGTTGTACGCCCCTAACCTTAGAGCTTCGTTAGATAATTATTGTATTTTGGCAGCAATACATGATAGTGATCAGAGTCTATGTTGGCTCCTCAAATGCTAGAAACATTCACAATTCTGGATGAGTGCCTTCGATCGATGATAATATGATCGACCTATTTGGTTGCAAGTCAGACCATCTGGTGTATGCACTGCACATACCATTACAGATGTTTAAATCTTGTTCTTCTTTTCACCATATTTCTACCTGCAATAGAATCGATAAGCTTTCATCTATTCCTGAAAATGGTGTGTTGTAGCCTGTGTTTCCCGGTCCTCCAACCAAATGTGTTCTCTCTCCCAATTTTGGTATTAAAACCTTTTTTTGGAAATAGGTATTTTTACTTTTTCTCTTTTAGTAGGAGAAAGTGCGCTAATAAAGCTTTGATTGTTGAATATTGTCCTAATGTGTCGTCAACATTATCATTTTTTTCATCCGAGGTAAGATGGCAATTTCAAATGTCAAAAATAGGAGAAAATCATTGGTAGGTAATTAAGTTAAGAAATCAGAAATAAAGTTATACTTAAAGTAGTAACCCATTTTCTTCTACGTCTTCTTTCAACGATATGGTATCTACTCTTTATTTCTCCAAAAGCCATATCCTTACTTAAAATATTCATTCGAATTTTTCTTAAAGCAACTTATTTAACCGAATATTTATTACTGCAATGATCAAAACTACCCTCACATTTTCTTATCATAACATTTTATATTTTCAATACACAGTTAACATAACAACAAAAAAAAAAAAAAAACAAAACAATGTTTAGTCCATAATAAATAAGACAATGTAATTCTATGCTTATTTTGCCAAATACTCTTTCCATCGTCCTTACATTCTTTTCTTTCTGAGTCAGAACACAAGAGAAGATATGTATAAAAACTATCTAATACGAAATACACCTGCATTTTGAAACTCTCAACTCTCATCCTTTCTTACGGGCAAAAGAATAATCGAAATTTTTTAGTTGTTGTTTTTGTTTTTTTTTTTTTTTTTGTGCTTTTTTTGTCATATTTTTATTTTAACAGAAAAATATAAGAATGCCAGAGCAAAGCTACAACCGTAACATTCATCCTTATGCTTAAAAGCGTATTATCTTCGGTTATAAAATGTAAGTTGTGTCAGCTGTAGTCTATAGTAGCAACCGTAAAAGGACTAACAATATAGAATAGCAAGAGATAACTGTTTTAACAGTTGTAGTAAATTTTCCCAGTTTTCAAATTTATATACTTTTCGCTTTATCTTTTAAAAGGAGAAAGAGTATAGTAGAAGCGGGGGCAGTATAGGAGGAAAGAGGGCATATGCTATGAGTTATGCGTCCTTGCTAAGCTTTTACCGGCCATAGAAATTCACCGTCCAGAGTTGGTGGTTTTGTTTGACTTTTTCGTTTCTTACGCATATTTGCATTTTTAGTTTTGCGATTTCCCATGCATATGAATATACTAAAAATTATGATATATTCGTTTTCTTTTGTTTTAAAAATAAAAATAACAGATTATTTTGTTGTTGGAATAAAAATGGAATACCTAAGCTTAAAAAAAAAATAGCGCACATTAGTAATTTTTTCTTTTTTTTTATCCCTAAGAACAAATAATTTTTACATTTGCATAAATTATAGAAAAAATACAAACAAAAATGCATTATTAATGAAATCAACATTTGTTTAAAACATATTTCACACTGAGATTGAATGCACTGACCACTGGAAGGCAGTGCTCTAAAATTGTTTAGAGCTCCAAACTAAGTATGCCATTTGATGTGATTAAAAAAGATAATTTTTTAGAAAAAAAAAATTGAAAAGCCGTTTTTAAACAAATTAATTTTTATATTATAAAAATTACCAAACTTGTTTAAAAAAAATTGGTATGCCATTTTTGAGAAAATATTAATGCACATCTAAAACCAAAATTTCAAAAAAATACAGTGACCCGTTTTCGATAAATTGATTTTTCAAAAAAAAAAAAATTGAAAGATTTCTTAAAAATCCAAAAATTATTTTTTTGAAAATTTTGATTAAATAACTTTAAGTTATTGAAGAAGCTTCCGTATAAGAAAAATAATCAAAATTAGTTCAGTCGTTTAAGAGAAAGTCAAAAATGAAAAAAAATCGGTTCTACCGTTAGTACCGGAGGTAACGTTAGTAGAATTTTTACAAACATTTTTTTCATTTCAGAAGTATGACCTTGCTATCACAAGTGTACACAAAAGTTTTAATCAAAATCGTTAGAGTCGTTTTTGAGAAAATTCAATTCCTTAATTGAAGCGTTTACAAGATGAAGGTGTTAAGTGACATTTTTGTGAAATTTGACTTTTTTCTCAGAGATGAAGGTCCTTTTGTTAACTTAAATTTCTGTTTCATCAGAATAATTTTTCTGTCACTTTTAGTATCTTTTGAAGATCACGATAGGTCCGAGGTTGTAAACACTTTGTATGAAGAAGAAAAACTTTAAAGCTTAATTAGTCAAGTGTTTGATAATGTCGCTTAACACCTTCATCTTCTAAACGCTTCAATTGTTTTATGGCAGGTACCGTTAGTTTTGGTGCTAAGAAAAATAAAATGCACGACTGGGTAGCACGTACTTGCTCTTATAGATTAAGTTTCTGTATATGCTAAGCCTTTTTAATTAAAAATTTGTAAATGGAGTTTAAACAAAAAAAAAACTGAAAAAAAGCATCAAATTCGATTTTCAATTCTTTAATGAATCTTAACTCAAAACGAAGTATGCAATCTGATTTCTTCTATAATGATACATTTTTAGAAAAAAAAAATGGAAAATCGTTAGAGCCGTTTTTTAAAAAAACAATTTTTTCGATATAAAATTTTGCAAGGACTTTTATAAAAAAAAATTGGTACGCCATTTTTAAGATATTATTTATCAACATCTAAAAACTAAATTTAAAAAAAAAAATATTGAAATTTCTCCATATTTTGGACAGCATTCCGAAAGCAGCCTTTGCTTTTTTGATACGGCTCTTGTCGGGTTCCGCCTTTGGTAGAGACAAAACTCCCAAGATATTGAAAGTCTTCTACTTTCTCTAACGGTTGTCCAGAAATATTGACTTGAACGGATGAGTTACTTCCGAGGCTGATCATTTTTGTTTTTGCCGTGTTAATTTTCAGCCCCACGATTTCTGCTTCTCCCTTCACCCTTGTTGTCATTTGATGGAGATCCATGATCCTATGAGAGAGTAAGCATACGTCGTCCGCGTAGTCCAGATGTTTTAGTTGGGATGTTAGACTTCATAGAATTCCACCATTTCCGTTTAACAGGGCTGCACGCAGAAAATCACTTATCACTAACAGGAAAAGTATTGGCGACAGTATGCAACCCTGTCTGACTCCACAATGGACTTCGAATTCATCCGACAAACTTCCTCTATGTAAAACGTGACATTTGCATCCATCGTAGGTTGCTTTAATAATAGCGATTAACTTATCTGGAATGCCTCTCCTGCGTAAGGCAATCCAAATAAATTCTCTGTTAACACTATCAAATGCTTTTTCAAAATCAATGAACAGCAGGTGAAGTGGTGATCGATATTCAACGCACTGTTCAATAATGATCCGCAAGGTGTCAATGTGGTCAACACAGGATGAACCAGTGCGGAAACCTGCTTGTTCGGCGTGGAGTGTGTCTTCTAGATGTTCCTTTTTTCGCTCTAATATAATTTTTGCTGCTACTCGTATCTTGGCAACCGCAGGCAGAACGCAAATCCCTCTCCAGTTTTCACACTGCACCAAATCTCCTTTTTTCGGGAGCTTGACGATCATTCCCTTTTGCTTCGGATGGGTCATCAGGTATTGGATGCGCATCGCTGGCGAACACACGGTTTAATACCGAAGCGAAGTGTTCCTTCCACCTTCTGAGCTGGTCCTCATCCAAATGGAGCAGGGAACCATCTACATCTTTCACCAGGTGTTGTTTTGAGCTTTATACTCCAGTAAGCTCCTTGGTGATTCTATAAACAGTTCTGCTGTCACACCGATTTGCGGCCTCTTCTGTTTCTTCTGCTAATGCGTTGATGTAGTTACGCTTGTGTTGTCACGTATCACGCTACGTTAAACATTTCTCATCTTCATGCGATACGTGGATTCTAGCTCGCTTCTCTCTGCTGCTTAAGTAGCTGCAATGCGAGCTCGAAGTTGTTTATTTTCGTCGATCTTTTCCCAGGTTTCTGCGGATAGCCAAGCACTATTTCTTCCTTGTGCCCGACCAACTATTTTTTCACTACCGGTTATGAACACATTTTTCACAGCACAACATTGCTGCTGATTGCTTTCAGTCCTTGGGAAAGATGGTCCCCTAGTTGTTTTTAAACTACAGGGTCCTTTAGTCTGTCAGTATTAAACCTGGGCATTCGAGTGTTTGCTTGGGATCTCCGAACTGCAGCTGTGCGTAGCCTTACGAGAGCTACCATCAGATGGTGGTCCCGGGCCAATCCCATGTCTGCCCCTCTTCTGTTCCTGACGTCCAGGAGACTACTTCTAAAATGTCGGCTGATCGCAAAGTGGTCAATTTGGTTGAAGGTTGCCTGCCTATCATTGGACACCCAGCTTATTTTGTGGCACGTCTTGTGTTCAAACATGGTGCCACCAATTAAAAGACAGTTGACATCCGCGAAACGTTCGCCGTTGTCGTTGCAATCGCCAACGCCATGTTTTCCCATGACATGCCTCAGTCCTTCGTTATTGCCAACTTTGGCATTCAGATCTCCCATGACCATTATGATGTCTCCGCGAGGTGTATTTTTATAAGCAGCACTCAGCTGGTTATAAAAAGCGTCCTTTACTTCAGGAAGTGAGGTATTTGTTGGAGCGTAAAACTGTATGATAGTAACGCAACATACTCTTGTCCGAAACCTTGCCTTTAGTATCCTGTCTCCTAGTAAGTAGCAGCCCAACACCTGATTCCCGGACACCTCCGGGCTCTTTTCCGGAGTAGAGTAGTACAGTGTTACGGTTTGGGGATTTATATTTGTCCGAGCCCAACCATCGAACTTCGCTTAGTCCTAAGATGTCCAAATCGTATCGCATGAACTCTCTTTCAAGTTGGAGGAATCTGACATTTTGGGGACTTTCTTTACCATTGTCGAGAAGGGTACATACATTACAGAAACCAATCTTTGACCGGGTACAATAGCCAAAAGTCGTTATCGTTAAATCAGTTACTATCCGAGGCGTAGTGTCGGTTTCCCTAGCTGGATTTGCTTCAGTTACGAAAAGTGCTAGCTTCCGTAACCTATCCTAGAAAGCTAGGAACTTTTGTATTATAGTGTTCTTAGTTTCTTTCGTTCAACACTCGCGCTTATAAGTTTAGCAGGTCAAGTCCGGTTGTACGAGACCAGTATCCGGTGGTTACCACAAGCAGGTTTGATGTGTTTAAAAAGTTGCGGATCACTTTAGCCACCAAGTTGGCCCGGTCAGAGCCTACCCGATCTCTACACACCAACCAGCAACACAAGTACCTCAACCAACGTAGACCCTACTCGTAACTGAAGGCAGCATCCTTAGGCCCATACTATAGCCTAAAGTAACCAAACTGACTAAAGAGGCTTGTTAGTTAAGTCATTTAACTCTCTCGTTGCAAGTTAAATTGAATATGAAAAATAAATGTTTATATCAATTTTAAACGATAGCGAATTCATAGAAAGAACAAACAATTGAATATCCATATAAAATTAATTGTCCAAACTACAACCCACATGGCCACTTTATCATAAAGTACCAATAAAAATTTTGTAAACCGTTTCAGGTTACATAACTGCAAAGCAACAATGTGTATTATAGGTAGCCGTAGCTATCCATAAACAAAAATACCTACCTCCTAAGGCCTTAACCTCTCGCATAGACAGCATCCATTGCCTACATCATATACATTCACTCGCCCGTTCATAACAAAAAAAAATATCCTAAAGCTGTGTACGTATAGAAATTAAACCCTATTCTCATATTCTGGCTTTCCTTTCACTCTCTGAGTTCAAACAACAATGGTGCGGATTGAACAATATGAGCATCTATATTTGGGTTATCCCTCTGTTTTTATTTTTTGTAAAAATAAGGCCAAACCTATCCCAATAAAAATAGTTTAACCTGTTGTTGTTGTCGTGTCGTGTAAAACAATTTATTCCGCAAACGAAAATTCAACCAATTCATACTAAACTAGATATATGCAGAAGGCAGAGCGGAAAATATTCGGGTTAGAGAGGTTAGCTACTTTATATAAACTTCCTTTTTCAACCGTCAACTGCGGAAATAAAAACATTCGCATTTTGCCTCAAATATAATATTATAATCAGAAAGGCAACCCCTATACATATATCGACCCACTATAATACTGCTCCATATACAGATCGAAAAGTTTAGCGACTTTTAGGACTTCACCCTTCACATAGTGGAGGTATATATCCAAAGTGCGAATAGATATCCTTCCGGGATCATCCTATAAATTCTGAATAATATGTAAATTCTAAATTCACTACCCCTTATCCCTCTCATTCTGTACATATACCTTTTCTGGCGCTATATAGGTATTCTCACCTTTGGCTATACGTAACGTATAGGTTATATAGATGTATGCATTATTATGGGGTATTTCGCAGTCGTTGGATTTACCGTTATGACAGTCATATGCCCTAAAAAACTTCACATCGTAAACATAAAGTTTAAGTGGAATTTTTATTGCGCAATTTCCGGTGGAATAATTAAATTTTTATGCGACTAATTTCGCCACTTTTATTGGATTGTGGATGTTAAAGGCAAACAGTGAGAGAGCCATCACACAGCCGAAAGGGATGAAATTCAAAACAAAAAAAATACGAAAAGGGTTAAAGATCATCATAAGAAGGGGGATGCTCTTTATAACACAAAGCCCACCCATTTAATCATTGTCACCCACTAAGAATCACATACTTTTTTTGATTAAACTCTCCTGCGTGTGTGTGAAGAAACCTCCAACTCTAACCATTATTGCATTTCTATATACCGATTTAAACTGACGTATAATCGTCCTTCACCCGTTGGCGTTTTGGTTTTGTGGGAATGCCAGTATGTGATATGATGTTAAACTTTTAGGGCAAACAAACCGAATTTTAGAGTTAAAAAAAAAAATTATTTTTGTAAGAAAAGGTCAAAACTGGGTTAAGGGTAGGTACCTATTGCTGTCAGCGACCATTCGGCTATATTAGGTGCTGGTATGTTGTTTCGGTAAGTTGTTGTTTTACTGCGAAATTCTGTGGGATGTTTTGGGGATACAAAGGAGAATTGAACCAACGTCAACTTCCTGGAGAGAAATCTGGCAACAAATATATTAACAATAACAAAGATTGTGGTTAGAAGGCAGAACAAAATTAGTCTCGCTAATTGTTTTCTGTAGGTGGAATTAGCACTGTAGGGCAATTTGGGGTGATGATTTAAAGTTAAATTAAAAATATATTCATGATTGGAGGGTTATGGGAAATATGGGCATGTCTATATGAATTTTAGACTTAATCTGGATAAGAAAAAAGGTGAAGCTTTTGTTTCGAATATGCAAAACTTTCTAAACAACACTAATATATTTCGAAATGAAGAGAGTACAGCATAAAGTATGTGGGATCTCCTACAGCAAACTTGCATAGAAAAAGCCAAAACACTGTTAGGGGTTTCAAAAGGATACAACCAACAAGGCAAAGAAACATGGTGGTGGAATGATAAAGCTAAAGCAGTTGTAAGTAAAAAGAAAAAGGCCTTCATTGCTTGGTCGAAGTGCTACTCTAGTAATACAGAGGAAAAGTGACGGCTCGAAATGGAATACAAAAACTGCAAGAAAGAAGCGAAGAAGAAATGAGCCAAAATTCAAGCAAAGAATAAAGAAGGCCTGTATCGGGAGCTAGATGAAATTTCTACCCCGATATTGATGGTGCTATTCAAGAGCTACGACAAATCGCGAATAAGGGTGCAAACATCTTCAAAATAGCCGCTCAAAGAAGAAGAAATACTCAGGAGATCAGTTCGCAAAAGTTCATCAACAATGCTCAAGGCCAACTACTTGTGGAAGACGACGAAATCTCCACAGGTGGCGGCAGTGTTGTGACTAACTTCTAAATGAACAATTTCCAAGGCTACTCCTTACAATAGCTTCATCTAACTTAACCAAGTATCCAATGTCACAGTCGAAGAAGTTAGTGAGGCGGTAAAATACTCCAAAAAGGGAAAAGCAGTTGGAGCAGACGAAATACCCTCACAGTTTTGGAAAAATATGGGAGATATCGGGTCTAGATGGCTCATGATTCTTGTCTCCAAGCTTATACGAGGTGATCGCATGCCTAACCAATGGAGGGAAAGTTATCTTCTTCCAATATACAAAGGGAAGAGTGATATGCGAAGCTGTGATAATTACCGTTCGATTAATCTGATGTCACACACCATGAAGATCGTTGTGCGAGTCTTGGGTAGCCGATTGCGAAAAATAATAAGGCTATCTGATGACCAGTACGGATTTGTTGCGGGTAAATCAACCACAGATGCTATCCAGAGTATCAGAATCATTATGGAAGAACATCGGGATTCCTTGAAGGATTTGCATGTTATATTGGCTGATTTTGAAAAGCATTCGATCGACAATCACGAGATCTGATATGGGTGGCCCTCAGGCAACGAGGAGTTCCAGAAACCTATGTGCGGATAATTATGGACATAAATGATGGAGCAGTTACTAAAGTAAGATGTGCAGCTGGAGTCACCGAAGAATTCGAAATCACAGTAGGTGTACACCAGAGTAGCGTCATGAGTCCCCTGCTCTTTATTACCGTTCTTGATTTCCTGCTTAAAGGCAAAGTGACGGACCCCAAAGTTCTTCAGTTATTATTTGCTAACGATGGAGCCATCATAAGTGAAGATCCGATATCCCTGCAACGAGTACTTGACGTATGGGTGGATGTTTTAAAAGGAAGTGGGTACCGAATGAGCGCGAAAAAGACAGAATACCTATGCTGCCCATTTTCTGATGCACACTGGCTTATTCCTGACATTTATTTGAATGGAGTAGTGCTTCCCAAGTGTAAAAAGTTCAAATATCTAGGGTCTATGATAAATGATGAAGCTACTTGTGATGACGATATCAATCATCGCGTGAGCGTAGGGTGGATGAAGTGGCGGGAAAATGTTGCTATCTTCTGTGATCGACAAATGCCCCCTAAGCTAAAAGGAAGGCTCTACACCGCAGTTGTGCGTCCAGCGCTCACATACGGTTCACAATGTTAGACAATGTACAAAAAGTATAAGAGTAAGTTAACGGCAGCTGAGATGAAGATGCTTCGTATGACAGCAGGAGTTACAAAGCTTGATAGAATTAGAAGTACGAAGATCAGAGGAAGCCTTCATGTTCAAAATAACATCTCCCAAAAAATTTAAGACGACCTACTCAGTTGGTATTGCCATGTTCAAAGGAGAGATCCTGAGAACCCCGTCATAAAGGCAATATCATACAACGTTCCAAAAATGGGAAGAAAGAAGAAAGGTAGGTCTAAACACTCCTGGTACACGCAAATGCAAAACCACCAGCATTCAGTTGGCCTCAGAAATGGAACAATACAAAACCGAAAGGCTTGCCGCCGATTTCTGAGGTCACACCGGTGGCGAACCCCACAGGTGGATCAAAATTGTGAAGCAGATACGTGGGACAGTTGTCCAGATCATAATAGCGGCGATTAAAAGAAAGAAGAAGATGAATTTTATACTTGATCGCTCTCCCACGTGCGGTGATAAATTTTACAACTATACCTTCTCTAGTGTCATAAAGCGCAATCCATATCCTTAAATCAGTCACACGTATTATGGAAAAACGTGTTATGTTATTCAAACGCACAAAGTGTAAAATAACTATTCAAAGACAACGGTAACACCTAGAAAAAAATCCTAAAGCTAGGTGTTACCGTTGTCTTTAAATAGTAATTTTAACATGTGAAGTAATTTTTTTATAGTTGCACTTGCACTTCCTGATGCCTGAACGAGGGGGTATAAGCACCCCATTCCCTGATTTTTTTTCTTTTTTTGACCTTACCAACACGTTCTTATAGTTTAATTAATGTTATGGGTAACATTCAAAATCTCCTAATATACCTACTCGGAAAAAAATATTCATACTTTTTATGAATGACGATCATAGAGCCAAAATCATAAATTCTTAAAGAATTTTCATCCGATTAATGCAAGAAGTCATAAATTTATATTTTTATTTTATGGCAAAATCATTATTTTTTATGAAAAACCATTCATAAAATCCTAAGCAATATAATTGTTGTTGGAAAATCAAATTATGAAATATGTACATTGAAAAGTGGGTCCGACAATAATGTCTGTCTGTCTGTCTGTTTGTCTGTCTGTCTGTATGTATCAGAGACCACAGCATAAACGGATGAATCGATTATGTATGTGGCGATCGGTATGTGCGCTTTTTGGAGAATATCCCCAGACGTTTTTTTGAATTTTTTTTTTGATCCCAAATAACGGTACCTGTCATATACCGGTTTTAGAAAAACTAATTTTTCTCAAAAACGATGCCTACGATTCTGATTAAAAAATCATGGTTATTTCTTTAGGTAAGGTCTATCTTTAAATGAGAACCATTTTTTTCAAAAACCGTTATTAACGGTACCTGCGATAGAACCGTTTTTTTTAAATTCTGATTTTCTCCTATATGACTCAATCAATTTCAACCATTTTGTTTACATGGATGTTTTCAAGGTGCCGTAATAATATTAAGTAAAAAATTTCGAAAATTATTTTTTTGGATTTTTAAAAAAAGTTTGAATGTTTTTTTTGAAAAATCATTTTTTCGAAAACTATTCAATATTTTTTTTTTCAAATTTTAGTTTTTAGATGTTGATAAAAAATAATATCTTAAAAACGGCGTGCCAATTTTTTTTTTTATAAAAGTCCTTGCAAAATTTTATATGGGAAAAATATTTTTTTTTAAAAAACGGCTCTTACGATTTTCAAATTTTTTTTTCTAAAAATGTATCATTGTAGAAAAAATCAAACTGCATACTTCTTTTTCAGGGTAAATTCATTTAAAAAGATGTTTTAGTCATTTGAAAATCGATTTTATTCTTTTTTATTTTTTTTTTCTAAAACTGCATTTAATTTTTTAATTAAAAAGGCTTAGCATAAATACTAACATTATCTACAAGAGCAAGTACGTGCGACCCAGTCGTGCATTTTATTTTTATTTCAAAAGTACGACCTTGTTTGTTGTATTACACATACAAATTTTAATTAAAATCGTTAGAGCCGTTTTTGAGAAAATCAAGATTTTCTATATTAGTTGTATGGCAGGTACCGTTAATTTTATTCCCAAAAAAAAAAATTCAATTTCGCCTACAGGGTATCACTAAAAACCCTTAACTACCAAGTTTGAAGATAATCCCTCAAGTAATTTAGGCTCTAGCTACAGACAGACTGACAGACAGACAGACAGAATTGTCGGACCCACTTTTTTCTCATTCTCTATTATCGAAATGAGGTGTTTGATTGTTATCTGTACTTTTTTTGTACGAATGCATAACTCATACAAACATAAGAAAAGTTTCATAAAATTAATGACTTGTTTCATTAAAAAAGGAAACTATTGTTTCTAAAAAAGTAAATTAAATCATAAAAACAAACACCGATGTCATAAAATTTATGAAAAACATCATGGATTTTATGAAAAATTCATAAAATTAGATTGTGTTAAATGACTCATGCATTCAATGAAAAAATACAAGAAATTAAAGAATATAAATTTGAATTTCAATGACTACTTACCTACATCGAATGAAAAAGTTCATATATTTTGTGAATTATAACAAGAAGTTTTCATTGATTTAATGCAGGAGTCATACATTTTAAGAACATTTCATAATTTCATAAGCGTATGAACAAATTCATAAAACGTATGTTTAGGTTTTCTTTCTTTTAATGTCGGTTTTTAATGTTTTTTTTCGTTATAAATATGAAGTTTTTCCTTCATATCATGTACTTTTTCGGTTCAGTGTACTTTTAATTTCTACTAACTTCTGTTATACATTTTTTATTGGTATATTTTGAAAAACTTTATCTTGAAAACTGTTGTCAATTTTATTATCAATTTATATCACCATTGGTAATACATTTGATATTATGCTTTATTTAAGGCTTTAAAGCTCACTGTGCAATTTTAATTAAAAATTAATTTCAATTACGACAATGTGTGTGTGTATTTTTAATAGATATGCATTGTGAATGTAATAAACGTGAATGAAATTGCTTACATCCAAAGTAGGGAGTAAGGACTAGAGCACAAACATCATTGCTTGTTCTGCAAGGGAATGATTGATTTTTTTTTTTTTTTTTATTTTTTTTTATATAAGAACAATAGAAAATCCTGAAATAATTGCTTAATGAAATGCGTTCTTCAACGCAGCAATAGAACAAACATAGTAACAGGAGAGCAAGAGTGAGTGATTGGTTGCAATTAATATGGAATGTGGTTCAATGAGCAAGGCTATAACTTCTTAAATAGAATTGAAAGGATATTAGCTCAATGCTGAAGGGATTTTAATTGGTTTTTGTGCTTGGCATTAAATTTATTTGAAATTATAAAATTGCAGCATTTTTACTTGCGATATGGGTAATATATCAAGTTATGCATTCGTACAAAAAAAAAAGTTGAGATAACAATCAAACATGACATTACGATGATAGAGAATGAGAAAAAAGTGGGTCCGAAAATTCTGTCTGTCTGTCTGTGTGTCTGTCTGTCCATCTTTCTGTCTGTATGTATCAGAAGCCTCAGCCTAAACGAATGGGTCGATTCACTTCAATCTTAGTGTGTATGAGGCGTTTTTTTTGAGATTATCCCCAGACGTTTTTTGAAATTTTTTTTACCAAAAATAACAGTAACTGTCATATACCGGTTTTAGAAAAACTCATTTTTTTCAAAAATCGTTTCTACGATTTTGATTAAAAAAATCATAGTCATTTCTTTGAATAAGGTCTATCTTTTAATGAAAACCAATTTTTGTTTAAATGGGTATTAACGGTACCTGCCATAGAACCGTCTTTTTTTAAATTTTGATTTTCTTCTTCATGATTCAATCAATACCAGTTTTTTACATGAAAGCTTTTAAGTTGCCGTATTAATGTTTAGTAAAAAATTTAAGAAATTATTTTTTTTGGATAAAAAAAAATTTTTTTTTGAAAATCATTTTTTCCAAAACTAATCAATATTTTTTTTTTTAAATTTAGTTTTTAGATGTTGATTCATAATATCTTAAAAATGGCGTACCAATCTTTTTTATGAAAGTCGTTGCAAAATTTTATATAGAAAAATAGTATTTTTAAAAAAAAAACGCTCTAACGATTTTCAAATTTTTTTTTCTAAAAATGTATCATCATTGAAGAAATCAAATTGCGTACTTTGTTTTAAGGTTAAATTCATTTAAGAAGCTGTTTTAATCATTTGAGAATCGAATTTTGTGCTTTTTTACTTGCTCTATAGGGCAAGTATTGGTTTTGTGTCAAAAAAAAAAATTTAGGGTTGTATTCAAAACCAACATTACGATGATGTAGAAGTCCGAAAAAGTGGTTTTCGTCATGCCGTCCATCGGTCTGTGCGTCTGTACGTCCATCTGTACACTTCTCCACTGCCCAAACGCACATGATTTTTACGTAATTTCGAAAGTTGGTTTTTTTTCAATTGAGCTGTTTTTTGTGACTGGTGGCAGTAGAGGAGGAGATTTAACTGCGGATCAGTACATCTCCGATATTCTGCCAGATTACACCGTTCCTCATACTGATTTTACTGGCGTAGATATCAGTATAATGAAAAGTAACACTCGATGCTACTCTGCTCGATGAACGGTAGAATTAATCAGGGACATCGGTATTGCCACAATGGACTGCCCGGGTATAAGTTCACTCATAAATCATATCAAGCATTTGTGGGACGATATTGAGCGATTGGTCATAGCTAATAACCCATATCCAAAAAAAAAAACAATGCACTCAAAGCTGGACCGGTATAAAAATGGAAAGAAATACCTCAAGGCACATTCCAAGTACTCAGCAGATCAATTAAAAATCACTTACAATCGGTAATTACAGTTTAAAAGCGCAATACAAAAAATAAAAAATATTGTAAACAATAAATTTATTTTGGTTATATTTTAAATGAAAAATTTTGTAGCTGCTATCTGCTTCAAACAGAAGAGGGGCAGACATGGGATTGGCCCGGGACCACCATCTGATGGTAGCTCTCGTAAGATTACGCACAGCTGCAGTTCGGAGATCCCGAACAAACAATCGAATGCCCAGCTTTAATACCGACAAACTAAAGGACCCCGTCCAATACCTGAGGACCCGTCCGAAGCAACAAGTGCCCGAATCCGCACCACACTTCCCTGTAGAGAAGAGATAATTGCCGCAATTAAAACACTGAAGAACAACAAGGCGGTAGGACTTGACGGTATTCCTGCAGAGCTCTTACAAGCAGCACCAACGACATCGAGTGAGCTACTGCATCCACTCATAACGAGAGCCTGGAACTCTGAGTGCTTCCCGGAGGAGTGGGAAAAGAGAATGATCGTCAAGCTCCCGAAGAAAGGAGATTTGATGCAGTATGAAAACTGGAGAGGGATTTGCGTTGTGCCTGCGGTTGCCAAGATAGCAGCAAAAATTGTATTGGAGCGAATAAGGGAACATCTAGAAGACACACTCGACGCCGAACAAGCAGGTTTCCGCACTGGTTCATCCTGTGTTGACCACATGAACAATTTGCGGATCATTATTGAACAGTGAGTCGAATATCGATCACCATTTCACCTGCTGTTCATTGATTTTGAAAAAGCGTTTTTTAGTGTTAACAGAGAATTTATTTGGATTGCCTTACGCAGGAGAGGCATTCCAGATAAGTTAATCGCTATTATCAAAGCAACCTACGATGGATGCAAATGTCACGTTTTACATAGAGGAAGGTTGTCGGATGAATTCGAAGTCCATTGTGGAGTCAGACAGGGTTGCATACTGTCGCCAATACTTTTTCTGTTAGTGATAAGTGATGTGCTGCGTGCAGCCCTGTTAAACGGAAATGGTGGAATTCTATGAAGTCTGACATCCCAACTAAAACATCTGGACTACGTGGATGACGTATGCTTACTCTCTCATAGGATCATGAATCTCCATCAAATGACAACAAGGGTGGAGGGAGAAGCAGAAATCGTGGGGCTGAAAATAACTCATCCGTTCAAGTCAATATTTCGGTACAACCGGTAGAGAAAATAGAAGACTTTCAATATCTTGGGAGTTTTGTCTCTACCAAAGGCGGAACCAAACAAGATGTCAACAGCGGTATCAAAAAAGCAAAGGCTGCTCTCGGAATGCTGTCCAAAATATGGAGAAACAACGCTATAAGCTTAAAGACCGTATTTCTAATGAAGAACTTCATAGAAGAACGGGTCAAGAATCCATTGAAAGTACTATTCGCAGGCAGGCTATCCGCTTCAAAAAGCCAACGATTGCATTGCTGGCCAAGCGATGCAATGGAACCCACTCACACAGGTTGGAGAGAGCTACGTTATATTTCCAGAAACCGTACACGATGACGCGTAGGAGTAGTGGAGACCCTATGCCCCTTAAGGGGATCACAGCGGACTTTTTAAGGTCTGAGGACCTAAGTAAGTAAGTAAGTAAGTAACTGTAAACTAGAATTTAAGAAAAATCTCGACTTGTGGGACGACATCTATATTTTATTTTTTAAATGTTACTTTTTTTAAGCACCATTAAGCACCTTATCATGTACACTACACTACATTATATACATAGTTAGGTAGGATTATTAGAGGTAGGTACTCTTTTTACGTCTTCGAAAAGCTAACCTATCCTCTTTGAGATCTTAAATTGAGTTAATTTTAAACATGAATAGTTTTATTAAAAAGAATATTCAATTCATAGTGTTCATGCTTAAATCCCCAAAGTAAGTTAAGAGTCCCGGTGCGTGTGGCCTAATTTCATACTTGTATTACCCCCATTCGACCTTAATTCCACCTCACTAACCAATCAAGCTGTCATTCGCTGTCAATCTTAATAGAAATCGCTCCACATTTATATTCCAACTGGAGCAATTTAATAATAAAAACAAAAAAAAAAAAAAAAAAACTATTAACCAACTGTAGGGCATGAAAAACCCACATGTAGAACTAGATACGTATATGCACAAGCACATGTACACAGACAAACATTTGTACTTATAAAACATTTCCATATCGTACCTTTTCATGAGTAAATTAACTTTTATGCATTTGCCCACTTTATGCTCTCATGCTTGGTTACGACCTTCGGAAAGCCACACTGTAGGTACACCTAAAGAGACCTATAGACACCTTTACTCTACCAACAAGCAAACCTACCCTATGGGTATGTATAGTGTATAGTCCTAGTGCCAATAGCAAACTATATAAGGTTAGTTACGGTTTATATGTTTTTGTTATCGAGAGTATATCCTACTGTGTGTGTTTATATTGGCTTGAAGCATTAGTTCGCTTGTTGATTGGATATACTAGTTTGAACGGATAAATAAAACTCGTCATCGTGATGACACATGTGGGATTTTGATGTTTCATTGCAGCAATGCACCGGGATCGACAACGACGAAGGCTCACCATGGGCACGGATATGTACCAACATCCGGTGCCTAAGAGAAAAAAAAACAGGCATGCAAAATAAATCCTAGATAGTATATCCCGATTCTCTACAACGACTTTTGGTATTTTTTTTTTTTTTTATTTCTGTTATTAATCCCATTTGATAAAATGTCATCGGCGTTTTGTGGAACCCCTTGTTTGCTGTTTGCACACCATGCTTTTTCAACTGATGCCCGTTTTTGGTTCCTTAGTGTTTATTTATATTTCGATTCGAATACATGTAGGTTATATGTAAGTACATTATTATACGAAAATAAATTGCTTTGCAATGTCGTATGTTCTTGCACTAGTAGCTACTACGACCGTTACAATAGTTCTTACATACTTACTTACTTATTGTATTGTAAGAGCCATAACTCAACACTTCAATTCGTTGTTGAGTCTCAACCGACAAGTTTTGTCAACCATTTCTAATCCTAACCACATTTGATACAGCAACGCACGCTAAATTCGTTGAGATCAGGTAGCCTTCCACTTCACAAGAAGAATTATATTGTAGCTTGTGACATCTGTCACAATGCTCCGAAACGGAGTATTGATCTATGACGTAGCCATCAGATTAAATCGCTTGGGTAACTTGTTGCTCATGTACTGTCCGTATACAGTTTTCTGCAGTATTGGGCTCAAGCGAGGTATCCGTCGAAGCGGAGAGTTCTCCGATTTCATCCGAATCGGAGAATGTTTGCTCTTCGGAAGAATACCTCGTCGAAGCAAAAATCTACCGATTCGGAGAACTTTAGGTTCCGACGGATACCTTGCCATGTTTGATGATCTTCATCACTAACCGTTTATGCAGATGAGGCTAAACTCACAAGAAGAATTATTTTTTTTGTTCTTCAACCAGATTTAACCCTGTTCAACAGTTGGTGCCAGTTATTAAGGCCAAGTGGTGCCATTCCATTTGCGTGCGCCACCTACTTTACCATACCTCCAGGGTGGAGTCTTGTACAGCCCGTGAAATATTCTGCTTTATCTTCTTCTTTTCTTACATCACTCACGGAAGCCACACGAAGAATCAAAATAATCTTAGACTTTCTGATTCACACTTGAAAAGTCCTTGCGTCTGCACCATACAGCAGGACCCGTGCGAGAGCTTTGACAATCGAATGTCTTTTTTACACCGAACAATCAGCGATTGTCAAGAGTAATCACTTGTTTCTAAGCTTAGATCACACGACTTTGTGTATAAAGAAAAATATGTGTATTTTTGATATAAAAATACACAATACCATTTGAACCTTGGTTATCTCGTGAACAACTCTGGTCCTTCTACGTAGTGAAAATACCTCAGAAATAGTATCACTGGATGGCTGAAGCTCCTAGAGACACTGGATCGATCGATCGAAGACCTGCTTATCTATTGGAATTTTACCCGTCCCTGACGAAAAACTTCAAGGCATTTTCTAGTATTACTGATGGTTTGGATACCGATTTCTTTATCTTGGTGCTTGGCTATAACAGGTAATGGTCTAAGCCAATGTTGTCTATTCGGAACGTTCAGACATCCATGATACTCCAAGAGCGTCGATCATAATATGGTTAATCTGGTTGACATTTGTTTGACCCCGGAATCTTTATGCCCACTTGTGAATTTTAAGATGTTGGAACTGTAGACTTTGGACCGCACCAAGGTCGATTAGCCAGAATCCGTTGATGTTGTTAAGAGCAGGCGTTTATGCTTGCTGATTGTATTTTCAAAAATCTCTTAATACAGTTTCAATGTCATACTCGAAGCCATAAAATTGTGTTTTTTTCTAAGAGCTTCGTAAGAAAAATTGAACTCGAGGTAACAATCAGACATGTCATTACGATGATAGAGAATGCGAAAAAAGAGGGTCTCACAATTCTGTCTGTCCGTCTGTCTGTTTGTCTGTCTTTCTGTATGTCTGTCTGTCTGTCTGTCTATCTTTCTGTCTGGTCTGTGTATTGTGTATACCTCGAGCTACAGCCTAACCCACTCAACCGATTTTCTTCAAATTTGGTGGTTAGGGGTCTTTCGTGATTCCCTAGAGGAAAAATTGATTTTATTTGTTTTAAGACCAAAACTAACGGTACCTGCCATATATGTAACCATTAAGGAAAACTTAACTTTTTTCAAAAACGGCTTCAACTATTTTGTAAAAATTCTAATAATAGAATCCTTTTTATAAAAATTTTCAAAAAAATAATTTTTAAAAATCTATCAAACTTTTTTTTGAAAAATCGCAATTTTTCGAAAACGGGTTACTGTATTTTTTTGAAATTTTGGATTAGATGGGTATTAATATTTTCTTGAAAATGGCATACTCACATTGTTTTTTTAAACAAGGTTTGAGAATTTTTATACATAAAATAAATAATTTTTTTTAAACGGCTCTAACGATTTTTGAAATTTTTGTTCTGAAAATGTATCTTTTTTAATTAAATCAAGTGGCATAGGTACTTAGTTTGGAGCTCAAAACAACTTAAGAAGTTGTTTATGTCGTTTTTATAATGAATTTTATTTTTTTTACATTTCTAATCAAGATCAAGTACTTGTCGTGCATTTTATTCTGCGCCATGTGCTTCTCAGCCGACCCAACCCTACCTGCCTGTGTGAGTAGGTTCCATTGCATCGCTTGGCCAGCAATGCAATCGTTGCCTTTTCAAAGCGTATAACCAATTCACTGCCACTTACGTCTGCGAATAGTACTGTCAATGGATTCTTGACCCGTTCTTCTATGAAGTTCTTCATTAGAAATACGGTTGGGCCAAAAAATCCTTAAGATGCTTCGTAGACACTTATTCACGAACGATTGCAGCTTGCTTGTGACAGTTGTTTCCTAGAGCTGCACCCATACAGAAGCACGGATTCAACATTGGAGCGGAACAGTCTCAGCTTGGTCTTTAAGATTATAGCGTTGTTTCTCCATATTTTGGACAGCATTCCGAAAGCAGCCTTTGCCTTTTTGAAACGGCTGTCGACATCTTGTTCGGTTCCGCCTTTGGTAGAGACAAAACTCCCAAGAAATTGAAAGTCTACTACTCTCTCTACCGGTTGTCCAGAAATATTGACTTGAACGGATGAGCTACTTCCGAGGCTGATAATTTTTGTTTTTGCCGTGTTAATTTTCAGCCCCACCATTTCTGCTTCTCCCTCCACCTTTTTTGTCATTTGATGGAGATCCATGATCCTGTGAGAGAGTAAGCATACGTGCGTCGTCCGCGTAGTCCAGATGTTTTAGTTGGGATGTCAGACTTCATAGAATTCCACCATTTCCGTTTAACAGGGCTGCACGTAGCACATCACTTATCACTAACAGAAAAAGTATTGGCGACAGTATGCAACCCTGTCTGACTCCACAATGGACTTCGAATTCATCCGACAACCTTCCTCTATGTAAAACGTGACATTTGCATCCATCGTAGGTTGCTTTAATAATAGCGATTAACTTATCTGGAATACCTCTCCTGCGTAAAGCGATCCAAATAAATTCTCTGTTAACACTAACAAACGCTTTTTCAAAATCAATGAACAACAGGTGAAGTGGTGATCGATATTCGACGCACTGTTCAATAATGATCCGGAAGGAGTAAATGTGGTCACCACAGGATGAACCAGTGCGGAAACCTGCTTGTTCGGCGTCGAGTGTGTCTTCTAGATGTTCTTGTTCATTTCATCTAGGAAAATCTTACGCTGCCACCTGGTTGACCGAAGAGGTCACTGAATGAAAACCCTTCCTCACTCTCTTTAGCAGCTTCTCGAATTTAACCGGTCGGTCGAAGACAATCGATCGATTACAATCTGAAGGTGAGAGAAAAAGTTGGTAAATGTTGGTTGGGTGTTCTACCATTTTTTGAGAACAAGGGTCGTCTAAATAGTCAAGAAGGGTTCAATTTTTATTGGGTTTTCATTTTTCATATTTATTTGATATTTCAGTGACTGGTGTGAGGTCCGCCTTAGGTTACCCATTCATCAAACTATTTCCAGTTCAATTTATTATGATTTACTTGAACTTTTGGAGACTCTTTTTATCCAGAGTTGAATTTTTTTTGTATTACAAAAACTTATTATTACGAATGCCATACATTATCCGTTAAAAGAAGAAAAAATAATGATTGAGTAGGGTATGGGTGTAAAAACAATGCAATCAAATAAAATATCGAAATATTGAGGAAAGGTGTGTACCTATATGATGCAACGACACGTAGATTGTATCGTGATGTTGTACAACACACACTAAGTGAGAATGTATGCGATTGAATATTTATAGCGACAAAATGAATGTCAATTTAATATTTTATTGCCATTTAATTACAGTGAATGTTGTTATATGGAAATTTCCTCAAAAGTTTACGATGTGAAAATTTCAATACATCGCCAATGGCAAGTAGAGTGTACCCCAATATTCGAGTCAAACTGGAGTCGCGAATATTGCGTTCAGATTGGATTTGTAGTACTGCGAATTGACTGAAATCACAAAAATAAAAATAAAAAACAAAAAATAACGAAACACTACTTGCAGTGTCAATAAATCGTTGTAATCGGTTTTTAAATATCGCTACAAGTGAATTAACAACTGAATCTTTTCCACCATCAACCATTTGCATACTCAACTTATATATGCAGCTCCTGTATGATGCTGTACGCGGTAACTGGTAAAGTGCAGTTTAAAACTCGATTATAATGTTTAAATTTAGTTTTGATCTGTCGTATTACGAAACATTTTGTTTTCGTTTGTTTTTTTTTTTTTTATTTTTTATTTTTTTTAAATTTAATATTTTTTTAAATTAAATTTGTGACACAGGATGTTGAAGGGAAATGGATGGTTTTTAAATATTTTCCTTCATGTTATTGACAAAATGATAAATGTATTGATGGTAATAGAGTGGATCTTTTGAAAGGTTCAATTGAATTGGAATTAAATTAAATAATATAAAATGTAGTTAGTGTTTCAAAAATGATTTTTTACTGACGATGGTTAGCCGAAATTGTGTCAAACTACTGCAAACTGAAATGATAAAAGACACAAAAGTGTTTTAAAACAGCTTAATTGCTATTTTTCCATTAGTTGTTAAAATGCCTCAGTTTTATAACCCTTTTGGTCACCAATCTGTTTGTGAAAAGGTCAAATAGGACAAGTGAGAGGAGTTTTTTTAAGGAATGCAACGCTATTTGTACTAATACACGCTAGACTTTGAAGCGTTGTTAACTTTCCATTGGAAGTAATTGTGATTGGTGCGATTTGTCGCAGTGAAAAATTTGACATTTCTCGACGTTTGGAGGTCACTAGAGGTCTGAATCCGTTTTGTTTTTTTAGAAAGATGTCTGTGTGTGTGTGTATGTATGTTCGTACGTTCATGACACTTTCTTTCGTGCACCATAACTCGAGAACGAATCAAGATATAAGAGCTGAACAGAATTCATAGCTCGTCGCTCAGCGACGTCACTCAAAAGTTGAACTTTTTTCAACTTTTTCGCGCTACGAGTTTGACTTTTGTTTTTTTTTCTTCTCTTGTTGCCTTTTGTTGACTACGTTAAGTCATTGGCTTATGGCAACAAGCCGACGACTAAGTTAGAAGAGCTCAGAGCCAACATTGAACAAGAATTAGCGGCCGTTTTGGCCGAAATATGTGGTCCAAAATTGGGTTCAACGAATCGACCGCTGCACACGTGCCCGCGGTGACCACCTGAACTAAGTGGATTTCATTCATAAATGTCGCGTGACAATGTGACAAGGGCTTTCATATGAAAAACGCTTACTCTCATAAGACTCTTTGTAACCTTTGAAAACCTTTCCTTGGAAAAAGTTAACTTTTGTTCCTAAAACTTTGAAAATATGTTTTCAAGGTCAAATCGTGGAGGAACAAATTCGATATCAAGGTAAAATGTACTTTTAAAATTTTGAGTTTTGGATGATGGTGTAGATAATTTCACGTTAAGTTAGGGTAGGAGCAACATATCCGGGAATGTGGGTTACATTTTTGAATTTCTGTTATGTCGTTGCTAACTTCACGCACCTTCAAACCTAGACTTTTGGGGAGCTCCGGCGTGATAGTGCATCTCACTCACTATTATGCCAAATAGTACTCTACATTTTGATTGATAACCTATATTAATAAGGCAGATATTCGAAAAACTCGAAATGATTATGCTGTTAAATATAACTAGGTACCTACTTAAAAAAAAACTTTAAATGTAACCACATAACTGCAATGTACATTTTACCTACCTGTTATTCTATGAACATGCACTTCCAACCCGTTGGTTAACCTTTTAGAGGAAGTAGGTACCTGAGATTCACTATAGTGTATTTTATTTTTGAGTGATCACTTTCGCCCCCGAAAATAGATAAGGAAGCCATTTCTTTTCAGCTACAATATAAATAACCCGATGGTACCTACTCCGTTCATAGTAAATGTTGATAGATTACATTACAGTGTTGTAAGATTTCAAACTATTACAATGTGCTTACTTTGATATAAGTTGGGTTAATAAGGCTGCTATATTTTGAACCACATGAGACCTGAAAAACGGTCTTTTTTTTATGTCCGCGTCTTGATGGACATATTTAATGTCTATCTCTGGACAGGACGTGAAATATTACCGGACAAGCAGGTAAACTGTGTACATTATGCACAACTTAAGATGTACAATCACATAAACCCACAAATGGTCAACGACCACAACCTGAAGACACAACCGCAATAAATAAATCTGTCCAATCCTGATACACAAAAAAACACCATATACCTACTGCTATGCTGCTATAGCAAAAACTGAGTTCTTTTTCGGTTACTGCGCTGCGGTAAAATTGGATACACTTTGTAGCCATCATCATTCCGTGGATACCTACACATATATATATTTTTTTTGTATTTTTATTTTTCGTCCTTTGGTCATCTCTGCCGATGGACGATCCTTATATGAACGACCATTGTATTCGTATAGTACTCCACTCTCTGTTGGGCTAAGTGATAAGGATAACATTTGCCATTCACGACATAAGCTGCCACCAGGGCAGTGTGTGCGAATGCCTGCGAATAAACATTATCGTCACAGCTTCAATCACGAACATGATATTTTGTGTTAAACACAGTTCACGGGCATTTGTTACAATTGCACTAGACCGTGCATAGTGCCGCATGACAAATGTCCTCTTTTACCTACCAAATGCAAATACGAAATCAAAACGACTGAAAGGAGGATAATTGCAACTAAACGTATTTTCAAATGGCACGCGATTCTGGTATTATTGTGTGCGAAAAAGGATATGATTCGGCTATTGTTATTGAGTGTGCTTCAGTTACCTAGTAAAGGATTTTAGGATTTCGCTTAGTATTTATGTATGAAGGCACGACAGAAAAGTAGGAGTCATTTGTTGACAATAGAAGTTGTAATTCAAACTCATGGCTGAGTGATTTTTTTTTTTTTTGTTTTTTTTTTTTTGTCATTACCTAGGTCCATAATGCATTAGAGTGGTATTTTGTGATATGAGTTAGAGCGGAGGTATAAAAGCTGTTATGTGGAACAGGGTAGATCGCACGTTCCTGCTCTTAAAATTTATAGTAATCACAACAAAAACACAAGTGCAAAAAGAAAGCGAAGTTCTCTAAAATAAAACAACTTGCACAAAAAGGTGTTGGATAAAAAACGATACCTGCAAGTTCCCTTAGCTTTTCAAATGCAAACTCGATCCCACCCAGTCAAAAAGTGTGTTCATTATATTTCCATTATTCGATTTTTTTTGAGAAAAACTAAAAACGCAGGATTGTTGCAATCATTTATTACATAACATACACGAAGTTTAATCAAAATCATTAAAGCCGTTTTTGAGAAAAATTCAATAACTCAATACCGTTGTATGGGAGATATTCGTTCTAATCGAGATATTCAAAAACAAAAACAAAAAACAACCTCAGAAATTACAAAAACGTTATCTGTACCAAATTTCATGCAATTCCCCCAACCCGTTTAGGCTGTGGCTCACTGTTCAGATGGACACTCAGACGAACAGACAAACAGATGCACAGACCGACGGACGGCATGACGAAAACCACTTTTTCGGACTACATCCCCTATAGAGCAAGTAAAAATTATCATCGTTTTTGAGGCTAAGGATATATACGAGTATCTTTTTATGAAAACCAATTTTTTCAAAATGTTTATTCATTTTTATTTCTGGTTAAGGATAATTACTTACTCGATTTCAACGTTTCAAAAAAATAAGCTCTTTTTTTACACAGATAAAGAAAACGTCAAAAAAACTGAAAGAACATGTTATCTTAAAAAATAAGCTCTTTTTTTACACAGATAAAGAAAACGTCAAAAAAACTGAAAGAACATGTTATCTTGGGGGTGCTACCGGGATTTGAAGATTTTTAAATTTCATGTTTTTACATACTTTAACCGTTTGACTAAAACTATAAAAAAATTAAGTTTGAAACGTATTTTATTATTAATATTAATTAAACAAATCACATAAAAACAAAATAAGAAAGACAAAATTTTTAATTAATGACATAACCTTAGAATTTAAACTTATTTTTATGTCCAAAATTTGGCATTTCTGCTCGAGATTTCAATTTCTTTCTAATAAAGCCATCTCTAGAAGAAGGGTCAGTTACACTCTGTGAGGCCTCTGTTACCAGTTTAACACATCTTTCCACAGATTGGGTGTGACAGGGAAAGTCAACAATTTCCAAACTCTTATCTTTTGCCATGATGTGAAGGTCTTCAAAAGAAATATGTCGAAGAACCGAGGGTGATGTTACCTGACATTCGTTCCACAAAATAATTTCGGTAAAATCTTTAGCAGAGAAGTTGATCTTTGTTAATTTATATATCCTGCGTTCAGCTTCTCTAGCTTTTTTTATTCTTCGTAATGCCATCTCCCGAATACGGTCTCTTTCATCAAATAACATACTTATAGGCAGGTTTTCTGGATGTGCAAAATAAGCATTTCTTTCTATAACACAATCCAAAACACATCTCAAATTTTCGGGTAAATATCGAGAGTACATAATTAATTGGAAAATGTGTTTGGTTCCATCCTTAAAAGACTCCTGTCGCTTGATTCGGAACCAAATTGGAGCGTATAATTTGACGACGTAGTTGACAAGCAATAGCAAATTCTCTGATGGACGAAGAGTACTAACATAAAGTATCAGTATGCGATTAGCTGAAGTAAGCCATCTCGAGTGCGCCATTTTTCCAGGTTGAAGGTTTGCCAGCTCAGGAGAACAGAAACCAGTAGATACAGCTTGACATATCTGATAAAGATATTTTTGATCCGTACTTAGTTCATCAACCACATTTTTCGGCGAGTCAGGCATATTACTAGCCACTGCACAAAAGGTCACTCTTCTTAGATGACTCTAAAAAAACACTTCAGTTGGTTTTCGAAACTGCACTGCAAAAAAACCTTTAATTTAGGCGATAGTATGGAGTTTCTATACTCTTGATACTGGTCAAGCTAATTATAGTGTAAAGAAGTTAGTAATCAGAAGATAACCAATAAAAAAGAATAGGTATTTTGTGCTTTTCAAAAGGACTGATTTTTGTATTTGTATTTATTAGTCCTTATTCTATCTAATAATTTTTGTATAACTGATATCTATGATTTACATGGCTTAAAAATAAATAGGATAACATTTTGTAGCATTTATATTTTAATAAATTTATTATGAATTGTTCAACATTTTTTTGTGATGAATGAAGAAGTCGTACATAAAATTGGTCAAGAAATAAATTTGGTAATTTTATCTACATTTTTTCTATATAAACGGCTTTAGCGAGAAATGTTCATAGTTTGGATAATGCACCAAAAACAATAAAAAACAATTTATTGCAAGTTTTTCAATGATTTAAATATTATTCAAATTTAAATTAAGTTATTAGTGTAATTTTATTTTTTATTGATGTAACAACAAATTTAAAATATCTATCCCTGAAGAGTTCGTGAATAACGACGAAAAAAAAGCCTGAACAAAAATAACATAATAAAAAATTAAAAATTTAGAAAAACAATTTTTTTTATCGGAGCGGTTTCTGAAATGTGCCTGTTTTATGTTTCCATCAACCCGAAAATTTTTTGCAGTTAAAACCTCTAAAAGTGCAGTTTTTTGCACTTAGTCTTGCATTTCAAATTGTTTTTTTGTTTTATATTTTTGGAAAAAATGTAAAACTAATAATATTATTTTCGAAATTAAATTTTTGAATTTAATTACTTTTTTTTCAAAACTTTACGTTATAAGGCAAATTTGTTTATTCAAACACATATTATAGATAGTGTCAGTATTCTAAAACAAGGGATGTATGGTTATTTTATTAGTAGCTATCGATTTTTGAAAAAAATCTATGGACAAAAAAAAATATTGTTTTTCCAAAATTAAAATTTTTCTTTTTTTTTTGTACAAAAGTGGAAGAGAATGCATGCTTTAAGAAGACCAGATTTCTTCTAAAATTGATATTCAATAATAAAGGTGTCGTACCTTTATTATTGCATATCAATTCATATTATTATTATATTAATACGTAAACGGGAATTCTATTCCTTTTTTTTAAATAACTTAACGAAAAGAGATTTTAATATTTTAAGTCATATTTGAAAGGTATAAGCATTTTCCCTACTTGAATTCAATTTTAAAATTATTAAGTGCTGCCGTTATCTGAGATTTTGCGGTCGAATTTTAACCGCTCTGCGATACTAGTAATGATAACTACTAGGGCAACCGGAAATACGCTCTAAGAAAATATTAAATTCTAATTTTTTTTTATAGTGTATATTAAGTAAAAAGAAAAGCAATTTGAAATGTCTGTAAATAATTTTAATCTGCGATTTTTTTGTAAAATATTCAGACCATTTACGAAATTCGAAGTGAGTCATTAGATGTTTTTTATGTTTCGATTTAAGAATGCTTCAAGATGGGAAAATTTTGGATGTGTTTTATCGGTAAATTGATACCATTTGACTCATATAGTCGAAAACTACTTGGCGCCAGAAATATTTTACTGAACATATGGTAAAAGGGTTTCACTTGAGCAGTGCAATTGTCTATGTGGCGATGCGCACAAATATTCAAAATCCTGACTTTTTCACACTAGACTAATTCTTCCTGGGGTAGAGAAAATCGTACGGTGCACAGTGTTGTGGATCACAAATCTAGCTGAGCAAGATTAATAACTCGCGTTGGTTTAACTTTTTGCTAATTTTTTGAAACAAAATGATTTCAATTACAATAAGAGGTGTTATTTTGAATAGCCCGCTATTTCGGTAGCTGTCACTTTTGAAGCTGTCATTTTTTGACATTTGACAAGTAAAAACTATGCTATTAATAAAAATGGAACGATACACGCTTCAACAACGCATTGAAATTATTAAAATTCACTATAAAAATGGTGAAAATTTGGCAGAGACGGTTCGTAAAACTAAAACATTTTTGGGTCGTCGTGAAGCACCTTGTCGGACCGCAATACAGAAATTGGTGGACAAATTCGAGCTGTTGGGACAAGTTAGTGATGTGAAGAATAAAACCCGTGCACGTTGCTCAAGATCAACTGAGAATATTGCTGTTGTAGCCCAAAGTGTTGAAGAAAACCCAGGTTTGTCCATTCCTCGTCGTTCTTTGGAATTAGGCATTCCACAAACGTCATTACACCGTATTTTGCATAAAGACTTGGGTCTTAAGGCTTATAAAGTTCAGTTAACACAAGAACTCAAGCCGGCTGATCATCAACAACGTCGTGTCTTTGCTGATTGGGTCCTTGAAATGCATGAAAATGAACCGGAATTCCATCGAAAAATCATCTTGACTGATGAGGCCCATTTCCACCTCGGAGGCTACGTCAACAAGCAAAACTGTCGCATCTGGGGTTCGGAAAACCCAAGAGTTATTGTTGAAAAGCCTCTCCATCCTCAACGCGTGACTGTTTGGTGCGGTTTATGGTCCCACGGGGTCATTGGACCTTACTTTTTCGAAAATGAGGCTGGAGCAACAGTTACGGTCAATGGATTGCGCTATCGAGAGATGATTAATGATTTTTATGGCCTGAATTGGATGGTATTAATCTGGACAACGTTTACTTTCAACAAGACGGCGCTACGTGCCACACAACCAATGAAACCATCGATCTTTTACGGGAAAAGTTACCGGACCGTGTTATCTCTCGAAGAGGTGATCACAATTGGCCACCGAGATCTTGTGATTTAACACCTTGCGACTTCTTCCTTTGGGGCCACGTGAAAGATAATATCTAAGCCAACAGCCCAGCGTCGATTCAAGACCTCAAAGATGAAATTCGTGAGGCTATCGAGGACATAGGGCAGCCACTTTGCGATTTGGTTATGGAAAATTTCATGAAAAGGATATGGTCCTGTAAGCGTGGTCTTGGCGGCCATTTGGCTGATGTTGTGTTTCATTATTAACGGCATACCTTTCTCTTTATAATGAAATAAACATCCGATCATTTATCTCCAAAAATGCCATTTTTCTTTGAATATCACCTCTTATTGGAAAACCCTTTATTAATGATTCTAAACAACCAGTATTTTTTTTTTTAACTATTTTTTTTTTTAACCATACCAGACCAAAATTTAAAAGTCTCACTGGCAGGAAAACAGACATTTTTAAGACAAAAATTTGGTTTCTTAAATTCATCATTCTGAGATTATTTATAGATTTATATACTTGTGTTTAGGTTAAATATTACAAAGATTCATGATAAATATAATTATTAAGTGAATTTTTACGAAAGAAGTCGGAGTTCATCATTGCTCTTGTTACAGTAGAGCCTTCATTAAAAAATTTATAATAGTTGGTTTTATTTACTTGTTTTTATTTTATTACATTAATAATGCAGATAATAATATACAAATACACTTATAGACTTTGTCATTCACTTACATATCCGTCGTAAAAAGATTCTCCCTCCTCAAGAGCATCAACAGTTAATATTAATAGTGAAAGAACTTCTTTTGTTATTATACCTCGAACTCGAATAGGATTGTGACGTAAGCTTCCAATAAATGGATCAGATGAAATTAAAAGACGATTGAAAAGAATTGTATTTGTATCTAATGTCGACGTTTTTCTAAACGTAGCTCTCTAAATTTTCTCGTGTCCTTATTTCTGGCTTCTTGAGCCTCTTCTGACAGCTGTCCTGTAAGAAGAATGCAAGACCTTACGATAATATCTTTTCCATGAAAAAGAATTTTGTGGACGCTAACTGACATTAGGATACCAAGGGTATTCATTTAAATATAAGGTTCTGGTTACAGTAATGAAACCTTCAAAAGCATCTTCATTTATTGGAAAACCACTTCCTAAAGCTTCCAATATAATGTGAAATCGTTCAATTAATTATTTGTTTACTCCTCTAATTTCTGAACTCTTTTCAGCTGCTCCAAAGAACCGTCTAGCAGTATTACCATCATTCGTATTACCTGCTTGTTGCGTTGGCATGTCTTCAAGCAACCCCATCTCACTTCTAAACCTCTGTTGAATCTTTTTTTTTACTTCAGCCACTTTGGCTTTATTTTCCGGTCCTCGAGCTTGCCAGATCAGAATAGGAAGCTTATACGCTATATGTAATAAGCACTTCATAGCACGGATCCATGAATTTAACGGAGACATTCCAAAGGTCAGAGATCTTTGATCGACAGTTTTATTTAATATCACGGAAGGTATATTATAGCTCCATCGCATCCAAACTTTATCAAAATATTACTATGATTTTCGCCAGTTTTCAATTCGTCTATTCCGACTAAAACCTCCTATTGAGCTAAGCAAAGTCTCTCAATAGTATGATTTACTAATGACTGCAGTGAACTTTTTGCATATATTAGCACTGTCTCACTAGCCTTAACAATTTCTTAAGGGTCAGTTGAATCTAAAAGTTTTTAAATCTTCTTTTTTTTTGATCAGAACAGTCATTAAAGATTTTTGGTTTTCTCCAAGATTTATCAAGATTTTAAGGTTGTACGCTTTCAGGTAAAACATAAAATTCATCAAGCCAAACTGCATTTGATGTCGAAAAAACGGTTGCGATGCCTTCCACTTTTTTTACATTTTTCGCTTAGCTTAAAGTAAACAATATTAATATTTGCCTTAAGATTTGTTTTAATAAATCTTTCCATTATTAATGACAATGCGAATTTTTTTCGATGTATTTTTGGAGTTTTTTTCCCCATTCTTCAAAAATTTTCTTGCGCGATTGAGTGGAGGTCATACTGGAAAAGTGAAAAAAGATGTATGGCGGTCGCAAAAACGCTCAAGATATTTTTTATTTACCTTAAAGTGAACACTTGACAGATTAATTTAAGTATAGTCATGCAGTGGAATTATGCGGGGTGATTAACTTTAACTCTACTTTAAAAAAAAAAAATATTTAAATTTTTCTACTTTCTTACCCTCTCACAAAAAAAAAAAATTGTAATAGGAACTTCCAATGGAAATAACTAAATAAAAATTATTATATTTAATCTTGAAATATAGTTGAATAATAACAAAAAAAATTATAACAATAAAATTACCGTAGCCTTTTTAATCGTTAACCAAAGTTATACCAAAAAAACACTTTTCTCTGTTATATGAATGCACCTGTTGACAACAACTGACTTTGAAGCTTAATTTTTCCTATCAGTGGAAAAAATTAAAAAAAAAACTGAACATGAATAACAGTTACATATTGTATTGAGAAGCTAAATAAATGATCAGAAGAAAATGCTTAGTTTTGCATGAAACACATTTCTGTATCTTCAAACTTCCGACTTCCGATACGGCATGGCAAAAAAAAACATGCTCTAGCATATTTGCGGTTGCCCTAGTTATTGCAAAATTGGTAGTTAAACAATTTTGAAATAGATGGCTTCGATTTTTACTTGCGATATGGGTACCATATATCAAACTATGCATTCGTACAAGAAAAAAGTTGAGATAACAATCAAACATGACATTACGATGATAGAGAATGAGAAAAAAGTGGGTCCTACAATTCTGTCTGTCTGTCTGTATGTATCAGAGACCACAGCCTAAACGGATGAGTCGATTTACTTAAAACTTGGGATGTGACGTTTTTTGCAGAATATCCCCAGACGTTTTTTTGAATTTTTTTTTTTTTTTTGACCCCAAATAACGGTAACTGTCATAAACCGGTTTTAGAAAAACTCATTTTTCTCAAAAACGGTGCTTACGATTTTGATTAAAAAAATCATGGTCAGTTTTTTAGATAAGGTCTTTCTTTAAATGGAAACCATGTTTTTAAAAAACAGTTATTAAAGGTACCTGCCATAGAACCGTTTTTTTTAAATTCTGATTTTCTCCTTCATGACTCAATCAATTTCAACCATTTTTTTTACATGAATGCTTTTAAGTTGCCGTAATAATATTGAGTAAAAAAAAATCGAAAATTATTTTTTTGGATTTTTAAAAAAAGTTTGAAATTTTTTTTTTGAAAAATCATTATTTCGAAAACTACTCAATATTTTTTTCAAAAATTAGTTTTTAGATGTTGATAAATAATATCTAAAAAAAGACGTACCAATTTTTTTTATAAAAGTCCTTGCAAAATTGTATATAGAAAAAATAATTTTTTTAAAAAACGGCTCTAATGGTTTTCAAATTTTTTTCTCTAAAAATGTATCATTGCAGAAGAAATCAGATTGCATGCTTCGTTTTGAGTTAAAATTCATTAAAGAAGCTGTTTTAGTCATTTGAAAATCGAATTTTATGCTTTTTTGATTTTTTTTCAAAATTTGCACTTACAAATTTTTAATTAAAAAGGCTTAGCATATATAGTAACTTTATCTATAAGAGCAAGTACGTGCGACCCAGTCGTGCATTTTATTTTTATTGTTTTTTCTGATAGCCGCCTACCTTATCTGTTTTCGTTTCTATACGATGACTTTTGGTACACCGTAATTGGGTACCTACATATCATCACGTTCAAATCACCCTCATTTAACAATCTGGGACAATACTTTTAATACAAATGAAATTGCTCAGTTTTATATGGAAAAAATTATGATTTTCCTTGTAATACAAGTGCTTTTAGTTTTGCGTTATAGGTTCCCAATATGGTCACAATATTTCCATAAATTTGAAGCCCCCAAAAATTGGGATATTTTTTAAACAAATTTTTATTTAAACACATTTAATTAAAGCAAAACTCAGAGTGTATTTGTTTTAATTAATTTAAAATTGTTTAAACTATTTAACGTTTAGAAATTGAATTAAATTAAATTAAATTGGTCAGCCTTTAATGGTTCTCTCAATAAATTATTATATAGTCCTTTGCTACACATCTCTTGTTTTATTTTAAATATTTCAACCCTCTAAACTATTTTGTGGTTAGATACCTACACAATTCAAACTAAAATAAATTATTTGTTCTTTTTTTTTTAACATTGGAGTCAGCCAAAAAAACTCTACCACACGTTTGTAAGTTTATAAGAAAAAAAAACAACAAAAACAAACAAAATGTACATTCGAAACTTAATGTTAATTCCAAACTATAATATAAATTTAAATTAATTTCCCCAATTCTTCTTGCAAGACCCAACAAAGTTAAAAAAAAGTTTAGCAATCACTTTTCATCCACACAAAGGGTTATACACAAAAATGTCCTTTCTCAGATTCACCTCCTTAGGCGGTTCGTATTCATTTCCTGCTTAAAAAAAAAAAACGAGATCCCGAATCATAAAAGAACAAAAAAAAATAAAAAATAAGAAAACAAGTTAAAAAAAAAATTTGCCTTCCTCTATTTGGGCATTTAGCAGACCATTTTCACATCCTTATTCAAGAAAGTGTTCTACTTTACCCGGCAGCAGTAAAAAGGACACTAGGACAGAAAAGTCTCACCTGGTCTATAAGCATAGGTTGTATAAATAAAGCAGGTGTTGTATAGCCCTTTACCGTACCCACCCACCCATACAACACGGCCTTTGCTTTCGTCTTCGAGAAGAAGTCGGAGAAAAAGTAAAGCACAAATAAGAAATTTCTACGAAATGCCTTGCAGGGTTAAAATTAATTGTCTGACAAACCGAACCCACTTTTAAATCAAAAAAGGATATATTACGAGCGAGCATGCATGGCGCTTCATATTAATGTAGGTACGACACTATAATACTCCCATGTCCCACATCCTACATCCTAAATATATCCGCCCCCACTACTCACTAAGAACCCTTAGAATAAATTGTTTTCGGTTTTCTCATTCGGTTTTAGTTTTTGTCAATTTCGGAAGCGGAAGCCCTCTGCCGCCGCCGAACCGTACTTGGTTACGGATAGATATTTCAGTCTCATTAAAACCGCTGAAAACGTATTTCTACGAACACTTCGAGCAGGTATCGTATATTGCACAGCTACCAATATCGAATATCTTCGAAGAAATAGTGGATAGGGGGTTGTACTCGTATGTGTAGCTGGGGTAGATGTATAACCTCAGCTATGTATGTGAAACGTGTAATAAAAAATCACAAAGGTGTTAACAAAATAATAATTGATAGCACTTTACATTTACAGGTTAGCGACACGTAAACAAGAACAACAATGGCGAGGACAACTATTCCAGCAGCAAAACACTGCTTAATTTGTTTGCAGTCATGAATCGTAGCTCAACGATGCGGAGGAGTTGGGTTTTATCGTGTGTGTATAGTACAGCAATGGTCGCAGATGGGATGTCAAGGGTTAGTTGGATAAGAACAAGTGATGAACTCAAGCGTCACATTACGATATTACTATACGACCATTACAGTGCAAAGAGTAGGAGGGAATTATGGAAATATACATACTCTGATATAAGGAAATAGTGGTGCTGATTAAGTCACAATTGATGGATATTGGGTATCATTTTTGTAGTTGGAATCCTAACATGGTATTTGCTTTCTTAACTGATAAATTAGAAACATTAGTGAACGAAAATTCAACATGCAAAATGCCCATTTTGTACCTTTATGAATGTATAAAGATTTGGCTTTTGGGGGATTGGGTACCTACCACAATTCTTTAAAGACTACAGCCCAAGCGATGTGATGTGGTCACAGGAGTGTATTGTAAAGTTCTAAAGCAGCTGCACTTCGGAACGGAATCGAAAGGATTATCAACTGGCAACATACGAAACAACGACATTAGTCTTCGGATCTACATCTACAAGTAGTTAATGTGTGGACCTAAATCTGTATTAGGATCTGTACATTAGGGTGTCCCGACAAATTTTTTTTTGGATTTTCCGAACAAAAGACCTCTCAAAACTTGCGTAATTGGACTTAGATTACAAAAATATAAAAAAAAAATATTAAAATTTGTCTTGGGGGTTGTACCGACGCTCAAAATTTTGACAAATTGATGCTTTCATGCTTTTTATCCCTTCCCTAAACCTGCCTATAAGTATGTTGTTTGATGTAAAAGACTATATTCGGGAGCTGGCATTGCGAAGAATAAAAAAAGCTAGAGAAGCTGAACGCAGGATATATAAATTACCAAAGATCAACTTCTCTGCTAAGGATTTTACCGAAATTATTTTGTGGAACGAATGTCAGGTAACATCACCCTCGGTTCTTCGACATATTTCTTTTGAAGACCTTCACATCATGGCAAAAGATAAGAGCTTGGAAATTGTTGACATTCCCTGTCACACCCAATCTGTGGAAAGATGTGTTAAACTGGTAACAGAGGCATCACAGAGTGTAACTGACCTTTCTTCTAGAGATGGCTTTATTAGAAACAAATTGAAATCTCGAGCAAAAATGCCAAATTTTGGACACAAAAATAAGCTCATTATTTTTTTATTTCTCATACATCGACGGGACACCCTACTGTACATGTAAAGCCGAATAATAAATGGATATTCAAGTTTACAAGGTACGTAGGTACACGCATGCGGTAGAACATCTAATCAGCACCCTGGAATGTAAACGAAAGCGGCCTAATTACAATTTGCATCATAAGAAACATGACTAAAAAATTTATACGACCTTCTCTGGAAGACATAATATTATGATAGCAGTAAATACTGCAAATATATGAGAGAACATTTTTTTTTTTGCAAACTTCAACGGAATGGTAAAAAAGGAAGTCATCTGTGTTTCGATGAAGGATGGTCTCCAGGCAAAGCCTACAGGTAAAAAGTTATTACATCAAGCACTGCTGGTCGATCTTGGTAATCGAAATGTTGATACCAAAATATTTGATCGGAATAGTAACTCGAAATGATTTCCTAAATGGCAACAGGAATGTTTACGGAAACGGTCGTTTTGATTTCTTGTTTGTATTAAAAAAATCTTGAAAAAATCCGATATGGTTCCATCAGAGTATGTAAGAAAACTAGTTGTGGGGGTGCGTCTTCGTTTACAAATAAATTTCTTACTAAAAGACCACAATAAAGTCCCTAATATTGGATGATAGGTGTCTTTGGTCCTTGTCATTTATAGTAGTTTCGAAAAGTGTTCTTTCCAGATCCTAAGCAACGACTTCGTGATTCCTTCCTATTGTATTCACGTTTTCATCATGACAGGCTTCTATTCTTGGCTGATATACCCTATAGGGCGGGAGGCCACTTCAAGAATGCTTTACTCTCGAGCTTAAGCTAATTTCAAATTAGAATTAAAAGATAACTTTTAGTAGGTATAGGTACGAAAGCCACAGGTCTTATTTTCCGCATCCGGGCACGATTGGCGTTGTAAGGTGCATTCTGTAACATTTCTGAGACGTGGTTAAAATTGGTGTCAAAATAAAGGTAGTGACGTCCACTTTCAAAATTCAAAGATCTTCCTCATCAATTTATTACAGCTTCATCTTAATGGCTGTTTTAAGGTTAAAAACGTTCTACGCGAGTTTTTCCTTAAATTCTAGTTAATTGTGTGTCATTATCATCATCATCGGCTCGACAACCGGGGTGCGGTCCTGGCCTCTTTCAACAAGTCTCTCCACCTATCCCGGTCTCGAACCGACGCCATCCAGTTGCGCACAGCAAGGCTTCGGGCGTCCTGGTCTACGCCATCTCTCCAGCGCAAGCATTTTCTACCACGCTGCCGTCTACCATAGAATGTACGACAAAAGACTTTCCGAGCAGGTTCCTCTTCGCTCATACGAGCTAGGTGCCCTGCCCACCGGAGTCTACCGAGCTTAATTTTTGTCATTATGTCTGCTTCAATGTAGATTGCGTATACAACTCATGATTGTACCGTCTCAGGAATCGTCCTTCCTCACATATGGGGCCAACAATTCTCCGTAAGACTTTTCTCTCGAACGCGGCTAAGAGGTCACAGTGCCTTATGCTAAGCACCCAAGTCTCGGATCCATACATGAGTACTGGCAGGACCATGGTCCTGTATAGCAGCAGTTCTGAAGTTATGGTTAGATTTCTGGATTTGAATAGCTTTGACAGACTGTAGTAGGCTCTGTTGGATTTGAGAAGCCGCCCGCGTATTTCTTCTTCTATGTTGTTATCGGTGTTTCTCAAGAAATTATGGACATTTTTACTTGCGTTATAGGTACTATAGAGCTAGTTTAAGATTCGTAAAAAACTCGAGATAACATTCAGACATGATAGAGAATGCAAAAAAATTGGGTCTCGCAATTCTGTCTGTCTGCCTGTCTGTGTATACCTCAAGCTACAGCCTAAACTTCTAAAGATATTTTCTTCAAATTTGGTAAGGGTCTTGGGCAATTCCCTAGAGGTGAAATTGAATTTGATTTTTAAGTCCAAAATTAACGGTACCTGCCATAAAACGGATATGGACAAATTGACTCTTCTCAAAAACGGCTCCAACGAAAAAAATTGTGATTATTTTTGTTCTTAAGGCCGTACCTCTTAAATGAAAGAAATACTTTTAGAAATGTTACACCCTTATAAATATTGAAATTTGGTACTTTAAATTCTAAATATTTTAAAAGCTTAACAACTTTTTAATAATATTTATCAATTTTACTTCAATTGACAACCGTAAGCATCATTCTCTGTTATCAAAACTTTTACTTATTGAAATACTAAGATTTCGATTTTCAATTTTTATCAACTATCAATTATTGATAGTAGATATTCGCAATAAGGGTGTTTATAACGGTATCTACAATAGAACCGTTTTTTCAATTTCTCTCAAACGACTCAACCGATTTTGATGAAATTTTTTATACCAAAGCTACTTAACAACCTAAAAAAAAAATGATTTTTTTTTTAATTAATTTTTCGAAAACGGGTAACTGTATTTTTTTGAAATTTTGGTTTTAAATGTCTATTAATATTTTCTTGAAAATGGCATTTTTTTTTTAAACAAGGTTTGAGAACTTCTTAACAGCTGCAACGATTTTCAATTTTTTTCTAGAAATGTATTTCTTAATCAAATCGAATCGCATACTTAGTTTGGAGCTCAAAACAATTTAAGATGAAACTTATGTATATGTATGTCATTTTAGCAGTGTATTTGTTTTTTTTACTTTTTTATTTTATGTTAAATAAATGCTAAGACAAAACATTTTCTAAATACATATATAATCTTTTAGGTGACAACTTGATAGTTTCCTTAGACAGAACCAAAGTTTGTTCAAAATTAGCAAAAAAAATAGGAAAATACGACAAAAGGTACCCTGTGGGCAGGGTCGGACTGGCCATATAGCCAGGGTGGTGAATGCCAACCGGGCCCTCGGCTAAAATATCACCGAAAAAATATTTATAATAGAAAAAAAAAAATAGAAATTCAATAATTCCTAATGGTGTTCCTAGTGCCAAGTACAAGCAATAGTAATGTTGATATGAATGAAAAAAACCAGTTGAGATAACAATCAAACATGACATTACGATGATAGAGAATGAGAAAAAAGTGGGTCCGACAATTCCGTCTGTCTGTCTGTCTGTATGTATCAGAGACCACAGCCTAAACGGATGGGTCGATTTACTTCAAACTTAGTATGTTGCGTTTTTCGGAGAATATCCCCGGACGTTTTTTTGATTTTATTTTTTGGACCCCAAATAACGGTACCTGTCATATACCGGTTTTAAGAAAACTCATTTTTCTCAAAAACGGTGCCTACGATTTTGATTAAAAAAATCATGGTTATTTCTTTAGCTAAGGTCTATCTTTACATGAAAACCAATTTTTTTAAAAAGCGTTATTAACGGTACCTGCCATAGAACCGTTTTTTTTTAAATTCTGATTTTCTCCTTCACGACTCAATCAATTTTAACCATTTTTTTTACATGGATACTTTCAAGTTGCCGCAATAATATTTAGTAAAAAAAATTTCGAAAATTAATTTTTTTGGATTTTTAACAAAAGTTTGAAATTTTTATTTTGAAAAATCATTTTTTCGAAAACTATTCAATATTTTTTTCAAAATTTAGTTTTTAGATGTTCATAAATAATATCTTAAGAATGGCGTACCAATTTTTTTTTTATAAAAGTCCTTGCAAAATTTTATATAGAAAAAATAGTTTTTTTAGAAAACGGCTCTAATGATTTTCAATTTTTTTTTTCTGAAAGTGTATCATTATAGAAGAAATCAAATTGCGTACTTTGTTTTGAGGTTAAATTCATTTAAGAAGCTGTTTTAGTCATTTAAAAACCGAATTTTATGCTTTTTTAATTGTTTTGTTTCTAAAACTGCATTTACGAATTTTTAATTCAAAGGGCTTAGCATAAATAGTAACTTTACCTTCAAGAGCAAGTACGTACGACCCAGTCGTGCATTTAATTTTTTTCTAAAAATGTATCGTTGTTGAAGAAATCACAAAGCATACTTTTTTTGAGGTTAAATTCATTTAAGAATCGAATTTTACGCTTTCTTAAATTTTAAAATATTATGAAATCCCAGCAGTTGGTTTTTGTGCAAAAGACTGCCAAACATTTGATTTCGATTTCTGAAAAAAATACGATTTTGCGTAGGTATTCTACTAACTAATTTTCACCCGACAAAATGAAGACTTTATACGTAGACATATGAAAATAAAGAAAATAGAGTTTTCCTATGAATTCGAATTAACTTATACGATACACTTAAGCACGCACTTACATAAATTTAAAATGATACCGAAAAATGTGTTCTTTCCGGCGGGCATTATGCATTTTACTCCCAGTCCGACCCTGCCGGTGGGTTATAGTGTCAAGTTAAAAGTTTGAATATCCTCTTCCGAAATTCAGAGGTCTTCCAAAACAAAGCAAAAAGTAAAGTCACACAACCTGATTTTAGGTTAGAAACAATAAACTCGAGTTCTTGGGATTTTGTCTGGAAATACTTTTAAGCAATTCAGGACTAAACTGCCTCTCATCTTTTCACCAGCTGTGATTCGTCTTTGCACTGCATGTGCCTGCCCGCACTCTTCATTGAACCAAAGTCAAAATAAGAATCTTTTTAGTACTGATAACGACTTCCTAATGTACAAATGTAGCTAATAAAATTTTAAAAGAAATATGAACCAGGATGTTTTATAAAAGGCAGAAAATTAAAGGAGGCTCTTCTGATGGCAGGTTCAATCTTTGCGGTGCGGTGGTGCAATTAATGTCCACATTTAAAATCTAGCTTCAACTGAATGTTATTAAACTATTTGTTTTCGTAATGAAGATCAAGAAATAAAATGAATTAGAACATTTAAATTTCCATAAATTTTATTGTGTATTAATTTCAGCTGTGAAGTTTCATTGAAAGCAAAAACCTTGTTCTTGGCAGACATTCATTGTCAAAATCCTTCCCAATAACAACAACATCTCAGACTTCAATTTCCCATTTACCAATTTATACATCCGACGCGACGTTGATGTTGATTGGCATGCAAGTTCATTCAGTAATTGCAAATAACCCAAGAAGCCTTGACTTGGATGCGGCCATATACAAATGTTATAAGATCCCTCCGGAATATTCTTCGCCTATACAAATTAATCGCATCAAATGGTAACTTCCGAACTTTGAATGAGATCCATATACTTATACAAATACGTCCTTGTCGTCGTCGTCGTCGTAGTTTTCTTATGGGGATCGAAAAGAACTCATGTGTCGGATTGCCGGTCCCTCTGAGGAACAGCTATATAGCTATACGGAAAGAGCCACTCTCTGTGTGACAGAGGTTCCTTCTATACTTTAACAGGGTCTTGTCATCCTTTTTGGAACTTCCATAGAATTTTGTGTCAAAACAGGATATTGGTGTGGATGGAGTCAGTTCTCTCACATATCCATCCACCACCCACACCACTCAGTTCTCTTTCTCTCTCTTTTTCTCTCTGTGGATGTTATAATTTATATTAAAAGTTTCTTCCCATTAGTTGAAGTTTAATCTACTTTTGCAAGGGAGTCAAACCGGATACGACGAAGCCCAAGCTTGATATTATAGAGGATGTATGTGTTTATTATAAGTATGTTGGTATAGTATACTATATGAATGTCCCCCAACATATCTATCCGGCAACAATATTGGAATCCTGAATCCATGAAATTGGTCCACAAGGATTAATTAACCAACTTGCGTATAAAGAGGGTATGAGTACGAGACGAAGGGGTCCACAAAATGTGTACCAGAACGCTCATTCATTCACTCATCGTGCTTGAGTATCATTTACATTTCCCATGGCCCATTGTATGTGACACTAAACCAAAAGAGAGGAACTTTTTATATTTCCATTTCTCTTTTTTTTTGTTTTTAGATAGAGTGTGGGCGATTTTACTCAGGGCAGCATTTAAGTAAAAAAATAAATTTATGAAAAAAAATTTAAAAATACGGAATTTCTTTCAAAAAAAAAAACAACTCAGTCGAAAGTCGTTTCTCTTTTATACATATTTAAAGTGCCTTGAATTGTATTGCTTTTATTAGAAAATACCTACCTGAGCGATCGAATTTGAGGGGCCCCCCCCCCCCTCCCGAAATGATTTTCATATATAAAATTAAATAAGGAACTGCTAGGGTCCTTTAAGAATATTATAGAAAATGCTTTATTTTTTTCAGAGATGCTTTTGAATCTTGTGCCGCCTTTGCGAGAACATATTTGAAATTGAAATAAAAGGTGTGTTTTTTTTTGTACACCTGGGCTAAATTGAACAAAAAAAGCTCTCGGGACTAAGCCCTTTACATGTTAAATACAACAATAACTTAGCCCCTCGGGCTAAGGAACTAAGCCCGGAGAATTCTCGGGGCTATACTCTTCGAAGGGGTTAAAATCTGTGCTACCAACTCACTTTCTGTTAAATCATCTATAAATTGTATGAAAACACCAAAACTATCGATTAATTGTATGAACATAAAAACACAAAGATGGCGTTTGGTGTAGAAAAAATAATTAAATTGTTTATTTTTCTTAAATCTAACAAATTATTTCATTTAAATTTTAAAGTGTGTGCATTTAATGCTCTGAAATTTCTTTATAAATATGTTATTGGAAATATTAAAACACAAAATGCAAACAATTTAACAAATCAGAAAAAGCTTTTTGTTATTTATTTTTTGTTTATTTCATTTTGTATATTGGAAACATTTTTTCATTTTTTTATGTCATTTCATTCACAATGCTGCCAAGTGTTTTCGTTAAGCCCCGAGGCGTTTTTTTCGTCCAACTTAGCACGGGTGTACAAAAAAACACACCAAAAATCTAGAAACATCATCTGCTTAAACTTATTTTAGTGTTTTTTCGTATTCTTTAGCTCTAGCACCGAACGCAAATTTTTTTTAAATCCAAAAAAAGAAATTTGTGCTCTTTTTTAGTAATTGACATTTTTAGCAATGAAGGACTAGTTTTTGGCTTTGAATTATTGTATGGTTTCGCACTTTGTTAATTTGACTTCAGTTTCAATTTTTCAAACTAGTAGAACGTGTTATTGTGCCAAAAAAATGAATAAAACTGTCATAAGCATTCAGGCAGGGGGAGAATTAAAAAAAAATTGAAAAATCGATAGAAATTAGTCCTTCTGAAAAGCACAAAATATCCTTTTTTATTGGGTTTTCTCTGATTACTGCCTTCTTTACACCATAATTAACATGGCCAGTATCAAGAGTTTAGAAATAGGATGCAGTGTTCATCCCAAAAACTACGGAATTTTGAAATTTATGGTGATTTTTTTTTACATTACGGTTTAAAATGTGACTATACATTGAAGAATCAAAAATTAAAATCAATCAAAAAAAAATTTACGAGATAGATTTTTTCTGAAACCAGATTAAGATCCAGAAAATTTCAATCTTACATAATTTAAAAAATTATATGAAGGACACAAAAACTTAATATTTGCAGACCAGTGCTATCTTAGAGCCAGAAACCTAGTGTTGAATTTTCTTTAAGAAAAAATATTGAAAAAAATTCATTTTAGCTTTCAAATTAATTTTTGTATCGAATTATTTCGTGGACTGGAAAATTAAAAGACAAATGCTTAAACAACTTAAAAAAAATATTTGAATCCAATGAAATTAGCAATTTTGAAAGAAAATAAAAAGCACGACTGGGTCGCACGTACTTGCTCTTATAGATAAAGTTACTTTATATGCTAAGGCTTTTTAATTAAAAATTTGTAAATGCAGTTTTAGAAAAAAAAATTTAAAAAAGCATAAAATTCGATTTTCAAATGACTAAAACAGCTTCTTTAATGAACATTAACTCAAAACGAAGTATGCAATCTGATTTCTTCTACAAAGTTACATTTTTAGAAAAAAAAATTGAAAATCGTTAGAGCCGTTTTTTAAAAAAAAATATTTTTTCTACATAAAATTTTGAAAATACGTTTATAAAAAAATTGGTACTCCATTTTTAAGATATTATTTATCAACATCTAAAAACTAAATTCAAAAAAAAAATTCAATTTGTTTTTTTAAATCCAAAAAAATAACTGAACACAAAAACATAACAGACAGAAGAATAAACCGTTAATAACGGTTTTTGAAAAAAATGGTTCTCATTTAAAGATAGACCTTATCTAAAGAAATGACGATGCTTTTTTAATCAAAATCGTAGGCACCGTTTTTGAGAAAAATGAGTTTTTCTAAAACCGGTATATGACAAGTACCGTTATTTGGGGTCCAAAAAAAAAAATCAAAAAAACGTCTGGGGATATTCTCCAAAAAACGCCACATACCAAGTTTGAAGTAAATCGACCCATCTGTTTAGGCTGTGGTCCCTGATACATACAGATAGACAGACAGATAGACAGACAGACAGAATTGTCGGACCCACTTTTTTCTCATTCTCTATCATCGTAATGTCATGTTTGATTGTTATCTCAACTTTTTTTTTTCTACGAATGCATAACTTGATATATGGTACCCATATCGCAAGTAATAATAGCTGAACTTTTAACTTCATTGTCCACGCATTCGTTGACGGAACAGACACGACGAGACGTATCGGATAAGTTTTGGTGACAACCCCAAGTGCGGTATGATGAGATGATGATTCAATTCCAAAACCCAACTCCTCAAGTTGCATAGCTTAAATCCGGCCTTGTAAAACGTGATTAGCTATAGGTAAGCGGGTGGGTGAGCTAAGAATATTAAGTAAGTAATCAGATTTTTGCAAGAATAAAAACAAAAAGGTACACTCTTTCTACATTAAATGCTAGGATTAGAAGTTTTTTTGTTTGTTTTATGTTCACCCTGTGAGTGTATTTTTTTTTTTTTTGTTGCCAGTAAACTTTTCACGCAACAACTCTCTTGTCAACTAATAAAACAATTTAATACTAAACGGTGAAGTTTTTGTCCGTCGTCCTTAAATGTAAATTTGGGGTGTTGTGTGACTAGGATTGTCCTGTGAGAATGCAAAAATTAACACACATTCTCATTTTTATATAAAAATGATTAATCCTTTTAAGGACACATCCTTAACATAAATAATATTTTTTTTAAAAGAAATACAAGTACTGCACTGAACATAGTGTATGGAAGCAGAAGGACAAGTCACTTTTATCGGGCGAAAAGTCATCGTGAGGGTGCAAGAATGTTTGCAGTTCATAATTATTTGTACTTATTGAGTGAAAGGGAACTATGATGATAAATAACTCGGTTGGCTCTTAATTGATTGAATTTGCTGATTATCAACTGCGGTCGAGCCGTTTTCATTTTCCAATTAATTCTTGTATTTATATACATTTGCGTATAGGATTTTATTATTATTCAACTCATTGTCCATCGGAAAATACTGGCAAGTGAGGGGAGGCTGAAGGACTGACTATTGGCGGTGGGATTGTGATCGAAAACACTATTTGGCAGAGTGACATGTGATTTATGATAAAATCATGTCATACGTTTGAGTAATATTTATGTGTACTCTGTATACTCGTATGAGTATCTTTTTTTTTTCAAATAAGGTAGCCCACCTTTTATTATTATTTACGCACTGTGTAGTATGTTTACCGGAATTTTTAATATTTATTTATGGAAATAATGTAATTTTAATATTTTAATGAATTTTCCATATGTGATTTTACCTGCTATACAGTGAGAGAGAGAGAGAGAGAGCGATGCCAGAATTGATTGATATTAAGCCGCGTACAATTAGCTTGAAAGAACAATAAGCATTATGGCGCTTTTGAAAGCTCGTGGATAATCTACAGTTAATCAGGTTTTATACGCTTGGTGTCAGAAATTGGTTCTCATTTTTTGCATATTACCTTACATATGGAATAAGTTCAGACAAGATAATTGGCTCACAGATTGTTCGGACGACATGGTTTGATGATTTTGCCAATAAAATACGAGTAAATAAATAATTCCTACCTATAAGAAATTGTGTACATGTGCATTGTGCTGCTACTCGATGCTATAGCAGCAAGGATTCTTCCAATGTATGTCTGTAGGTATGTTTTGTACATATGTAGATGAGCATACAAAATATCAATCAATCATTATGTTGAAATTTATTTGAATGAGTAGTGAATACATTATAATATGTGTATAGGTGTGCACAGTTTGTTTTTTTTTTTTTTGAATTTTTTTTGAATTTTTTGCATGACTTGTCAATACAAAATATGTATTCTGGTGTATGTTTTGTTTTTAAATTTATTCAGATCATGTCTTGCACCTTAACATATACATACATATTATTTAATATGGAAATTAAATCTCACATACGAACTTACTTACTTGTTTTTATAATTCATGGCAACTGTATCGATTTTGATAGAGTTTCTGATAAATTTTAAATTGAAATGAATCAGGACTTATAACCCAGAAAAATTGTGTTTATATTCTTTTCATACCTACATTATATTTTTTTTTTAGATCTGAAGGCGAAATAAAATGTTTTTTTTTCACCAAATGAAAACTCGATAAGTGTTTCTGCAAACCGAATTCGGAAAAATTTGAGCACAAGGTGCCGTGAAAAAACGCCTAGTGAAATAAAGCCGAATTTCCGATTTCGGCCTTATTGCTCTCTGTCAAAGTGAAATAACGCCAAATTTGATTTGAGAAATAAGGCCGAATAACCGTCCCCTTAAGAGTGTGTGAAGTTAGCCCCCCTTTTTTTGAAATCGTTATTTTTGAAAGTTGTTTCAGGTTGTTCCCTGGAACAAATCTTCTATTATTTTCAATTTTTTAGAAGATTTGTTGTATGTCCAAAGGGAGCCGGGGAGCAATTTTCTGATTTTTTTCATACTAAAAATCAATATTAAGAAACGATTTTCGGGAACATTTTAGAGGAGCCCTAGAACAGCCTGGAACAAGTTTTGGATTTTTGAAATTCGAAAAGTGGGGGCCAGAACAATATTAACAGGATTTTTTCACCCAAAGTCTTTTTTCGGCTTTAAATGTTCAATTTTCAATATTTTTGAATGAAACCTTGGAACATTTGGATTCGGGTGGTTTTGCACTTGGAACAACTTTTGGATTTTGGATATGTCCAAAGGGGGGCCGGGGGAGCATTTTTCTGATTTTTCTCATACTAAAAATCAATATTAAGAAACGATTTTCGGGAACATTTTAGAAGACCCCTAGAACAACCTGGAACAAGTTTTGGATTTTTGAAATTCGAAAAGGGGGGGGGGCAGAACAAGAATTTTTATTTAATATCTTAGACTTTTTTATTATTTTTAAAATCTTTAGTTTTTATTATTTCCGAATGAAACCATTAGGGTTGTTTAAAGTGGTTGTAGTGTTCTTAAGAAAAAAATTTAAATCATAATTTTTGTAAAATGGGGGCCTATGGAGCACATCAACAAAAATAAAATCATACATGAATTTTTTATCAATTTTAACATAGATCGGTTTGAGCGGTACCTTGATAGTTGCGAAACAATTTTTTGATTTTTGAAATTTAAAAAAATGTGGTTTAAGAACGATCTTATTTTCTAATATCGTAAATTTTTTTTTTTGGCTTTAAATCTGTATTTTCCAATATATTTTGATGAAATTTTGGAACAATTTTATTTGAAAGAAATAGAATTTTAATATGTTATAGAGAATCGTAAGATAAACATATTGCAATTTTTTGATTTTGAATTTTTCAAAAAGGGGGGTCAGGTGAGCTTAAAGTTTATTTAAACCGTTTTAGTCACTTTAAACATCTAGTTCTTAATAGATTTTGATCAAACTTCACTATGTCACAGGGATTTAACAGTTTCACTTGGAACAAGTTTTGGATTTTTGGTTTTTGAAAAAGGGGGGCTTTTGAAATTTTTTGAAAATTTAAAAACTTGAGGATTTTTTTTTAAAGTGAGTTTTTAAGCTTATATTGTTATTGTTAAAATATAAGCTACTTTCAAAACATGTATGAGTCATTAAATATTTGCTTTCGAAACTAGTTTTTGAAAAAAAAAATTTAAAGTATACTTTTTTTACAGTTTTTGAAAAAACCTTTCGAAAATTGTATCTTTAAAAATACAAATTTTACGAGCTTAATTTTTTGGAACAATGTTTAGAACACTTTTTTCAACAAGAAAAAAATATAAAAACTCAAAAAAATCGAAAAAAGGGGGGCTAAATTTTTTTTTGGTTTTGGACCATAACTTTCGAAATATTGAAGTTAGAGGTCCAAAAATTTGGAACATTGTTAGGAACAACTTTTGCAACCCGGAACAACTTTCAAAAATCCAATTTTCGAAAAAAAGGGGGCTAGGTCAAAAACGGTTTTTTAGGTCTAAAACCCTCATTTTTGAATATTTTTCGAAAAAAAATTTGGAACATTCCTGTACAAACCGGGAACAACCTGGAACAACTTTCAAAAATAACGATTTCAAAAAAAAGGGGGCTAACTTCACACACTCTCCCCTTAAAGAAAAATCAAGTTTTCTTGTAAGTAAATCAACTGAAATTTCCAACGATGGTAGGTACCCACAAAAATTCAAATGTCAAAGTACTGAATTGTGCCACATAAACAGGACCGTAACCAGGCTTTCATTTCGGGGGGGGGGGGGGGTTGTTTGGGCATTTTCCCTTTAATTTTCCAGTCCACGAAATAATTCGATACAAAAATTAATTTTAGAGCTAAACTTCAGCACTACGTTTCTGGCTCTAAGATAATATAGATAAGATAGCACTGGTCTGCAAAAATTAAATTTTTGTGTCCTTCATATAATTTTTTAAATTTTGTAAGATTGGAATTTTCTGGATCTAAATCTGGTTTCCGAAAAAATGTCGTAAATTTATTTTTGATTGATTTTAATTTTTGATTCTTCAATTTATAGTCACATTTTAAACTGTAATGTAAAAAAAAAAATCACCGTAAGTTTAAAAATTCCGTAGTTTTAAGAATGTGCACTGCATCCTATTTCTAAACTTTTGATACTGGCCAAATTAATTATGGTGTAAAGAAGGCAGTAATCAGAGAAACCCCATTAAAAAAGGATATTGTGTGCTTTTCAAGAGAACTGATTTTTATGGATTTGTCAACATTTTTTTTGAGGAATCCCGAAATCATACAAAATTATTTTGGACTATGCACTAAAAACAATTAAAAAAAAACAATTTTTTGTAAGTTTTTCAATGATTTTTCATGTTTTCCGTGATAAATTTTGTTGGGTAACTTCAGATTCATACTCAACATCCCAAAAAACATAAAGTATTAAAAAGTATTACTTCAGAACTTTCCACATCTAAAAACACTTGAATTGGACTACAAAGAGTATTTTGGACAAATCCTTAACTTCAATTTGCAATATCTTTGCACCGAACGCGAATTTTTGAATGATTTCATTCCCATCCCATGAATAAAGTATTTACCAGCAAAGAAATTCGACGTTAAATGTACCAAAAAACGATTTTTTAACATATTCAATATTCATATTATTTTCAGATTCGTGTTCAGTGGTACAAAATCCTTTAGAAAAGTATACTTTGGTTTGAAGGCAATTTTCGTTGCAGGCCAGTGTAATCTATAGTATACTTTTCTATGTGTTACCGTTTTCTTTGAATTATCATTTTTTATGTGAAATAATTTTTGTTTAATTCTCCCCCTGCCTGAATGTTTATGACAGTTTTATTCTTTTTTTGGAACAATAACACGTTCGACTAGTTTAATTCATCTTATGGGAAACATTCTAAATTTCTTAATTTAATGTTAATTTCTACTACTTGCTGTACCTTGGAAACTGTTGGACCTTCATACAATAATTTATAGTCAAAAACTAGTCCTTCATTGCTAAAAATGTCAATTACTAAAAAAGAGCACAAATTTCTTTTTTTGGTTTTTTAAAAAATTTTGCGTTCGGCGCTAGAGCTAAAGAATAAAGAGGCTCAAGCAGATGATGTTTCTAGATTTTAGGTGTGTTTTTTTGTACGTCTGGGCTAAGTTGGACGAAAAAAACGCCTCGGGGCTTAACGAAAACTCTTGGCAGCATTGTGAATGAAATGACATAACATAAATAAAAAAATGTTTCCAATATACAAAATAAAATAAACAAAAAATAAATAACAAAAATCTTTTTCTGATTTGTTGAATTGTTTGCATTTTGTGTTTTAATAAATTCAATAACATATTTATAAAGAAATTTCGGGGCATTAAATGCACACACTTTAACACTTAAATGAAATAATTTGTAAGAGTTAAGAAAAATAAACAATTTAATTTTTTTTTCTACAACAAACGCCATCTTTGTGTTTTTATGTTCATACAATTAATCGATAGTTTTGGTGTTTTCATACAATTTATAGATGATTTAACAGAAAATGAATTGGTAGCACAGATTTTAACCCCCTCGAAGAGTATAGCCCCGAGAATTCTCCGGGCTTAGTTCCTTCGCTCAAGGGGCTAAGTATGTTGTTGTATTTAACATGTTAAGGGCTTAGCCCGGAGAGCGTTTTTTTTTTGTTCAATTTAGCCCGGGTGTAGAAAAAAACACACCTTTTATTTCAGTTTGAAATATGTTCTCGCCAAGGCGACACAAGATTAAAAAGCATCTCTGAAAAAAAAAAGTATTTTCTATAATATTCTTAAAGGACCCTATCAGTTCCTTATTACATTTTATATATGAAAATCATTTCGGGGGGGGGGGGGGGCTTCAGCCCCTCAAGCCCCCCCTGATTGTAGAAGCCATGATGAGAACGCTGCATATTTTACTACTTTTCCCAGTACATTTTGCAATTCTTGTATTTTTCTTATACATATTTGATTCAAAGATGAGGTTCCAAGATAAGGGTATTTTTTAGCCCTGGATCGAATAAAATAAATAAAAAGACGATCTGAAACCATATGAAACCTTTTCTGAAAGCCAGAAATCAATTGTTTAGTTAAATTTTCAAATCATGTTCTTTCATTACACGATTTTTAAAAAAAATTCATTTTTAAACTCAAAATTTAGTTTTTTTATTTTTATTTTTAAATGTTAAACTCACTTTTTTTTCAATTTTACGTTATTAAGTGTAATTTTTTGTCTTAAAATGCAAAGCCTGAAATAATTTCTAGGCAAGTACTGAAACCTATATGATAAAAAGTTTTAGGTAAAAAATCAAAAATAACCGACTCCTTTTTTTTGAAAACTTATTTTCACTGTATATGTGATTTGGCATTCAGGTCAATTTATGATTCTGGCACTTCTGCCTTTTTGTCAGCTTTTTTGTGGAGATATTTAAAGAGTTAGTTCCAAATAGCAGAAGGAGAACTGGATGGGTTCTATTTTTTTTTTTAATTTTTTTTACTTTAGGGTGGGACAAAAAAACCTAAAGCTAAGTATACACGATTGGAAGATTTTCCAATATTGGCCGAACTGTCACAACAAATTTTAACCAAATTTCTATCATCCAAGTAAATATTAAATTTTAGCTGTCAAACGTGACAGAAAAAAAAATTGGAAGCCAATCTTGCTCCAATTTTCTATCACAAAATTGGACGACTTCTTGCAATCGTTTGAACTCGTGTAAACACACAATTTTTCAAATTTTCAAATAATTTGACAATTTTTTTAAATTGGTCATTGGATGAAGTTCTTGTTAACAACATTGTCCAATTTTTTATTGGCAGATAATTTTTGAGACGGAAAAACAAAATTAATTAATTTTTTGTTTGTGAAAGTGTTTTGTATTTCGTGAATGGATAGGATGCAGAAAATATAAGGAGTCACCTTCCAATCTTTCGTCCAAACCTTGCCACGTCTCCTCTGTGGCAATTCATCTTCCTCTTCGCTGCTCTCCAACAAATATGCTGCCAAGATTGTCGTTATTGCTCTATTCATAGTAGTTTCCCTTTTTTTTATGTTTTATAATGTTTTATTTATTTTTTTTCCTCAATTAAATGATTTCACTTCACTTATTCTCAAATAAATTTTAATATGTATGCTCTTTCATCTGTCAAGAAAATTGTCTTCCAATGAGTTAACAAATTTTTTGTTCTCTTTTTTGTTTCTCAAGTCTTCCAAACGTGTAAATAGCCAATTTTTAATTGGAAGAAAAAAATTGTCAGCAATTGTCGGAAAAAATCAAGTTTTTAATTGCTTTTTCAAAGCAAAAATGCAAGTGAACCCTCACGATCGCTTCTTCCTGCCTGCTCCCAATTTCGAATTTACTTATCCCACCCTCATCCAACAATCTCTCGTAGAAAAACTCCATTTCCAAAATGAGGTTGAAACACAACCTAAAAAAATGAAGATATATCCCACAAAAGTAAGGATCTCAAAGTTTTTTCGACAACTGTTTTGATTGAAATTTATTCTATTTTTTCAATATAAATTCATCAAAAAAAATTGATTTTCTTTCAACCAAAAAACGTTTGTTTGAAATAGTCGATCAAGCATTAAAGTTGTCCCTTGATTTTCGTGTTTGACGTCTTCCTTTGGAGGCTTCAGGCAAATAATACCGAATGCTTTTCCTACTAGTAACGATATTCCAATGGGCTACGTTCACATCAATGAACCGTACCGAAAGTGTTCCTTTGCACCATTTAGGGCGAAAAAGTTTTTTTTTAATTTTACACGGGCCTTATTATGTATAACGAAAGCGGTCGTTTTGGCAATAGCTGTCTCCATCATATATGTGAAGAGAAAAATAGAGACAGCAATCGTCAAAACGATCGCTTTCGATCGTTTCGTTTTACATAATCAGCCCTCAGCATGAACTATTCATTCCATCCTATAAAATTGTGGTCTATATCCGGATGGGAGAGGTATTTCTGTGGTCGTCCCCTTAACTATACCAAATATTTTTGTTTCAAGGTACATATTACAATCCAATCAATCCAACCCGTCTAATAGCCTTCATTTTTCAATATTTTTTTAAATAAAATACCCGAAAACACTTTAAAATAGTAGGTAAATCTTTATTTCCATAAATAAAATAATTTAAATTTTCTTCTCTATAACACTTCCACTATCTCCCTGATTGCTATCGTCAGTCTCGGTTTCACTTTCAGATTCGGAACTTGATTCACTTTCTTCACTGCTGCTGCTGACACCTTCTCCTTCTGATTCACTTGATGTTGTCAAATGTATATCTTCAATTAGTTCCTTCAGTAGCTCTGTTTCGATTTCTCCCAATCCCAGTCTTAAATGTCTTTTTGTAGTATCCAAAAGTACATTTTTGAGATTTCTGGACAGTATTTGAAGATGCTCATTATCGGTAATGGCATCTAAATACCAAATGTAGTGTTTGATGAAATATTTATTAAAAGCCTTCCGATCAAAATCAGCGGTAGGATCGGAAAAGCAATTGTATGTGACTAAAAGTTGCTTCAGTATCCAGGGCTTGCCCTTGTGCAATGCTTCTACTGTATCTTGTACACAAAGACGAGATAGATCATAATTGCGATAAAGTGGATAGATCAATGAACGTCGCAGAAAACTCTCAACAACAAATGTAAGACTCTCATATCGTTCAAAATAACTAAGAGCCGAGGAGAGAATAGAGCGAGTCCATGGACTTCCACAGGTTGGTTCATTTGATGTCAGGCTATGAATGTTTATGAAGACAGGAATTATTATAAAATGGACAATACTGAGTCAAAATTTGTTTACCGTGTGTCATAGCAAATACCCAATAATATGCTCACAAGGCCACACTCGATGTTTACCAGGTCTGATTCAATATCGATGGGAGGATGTTTTGTTCGTATGTCATTTAAAATGCATTCCTCATCTTCTGTGAGTTTCGCATCTGAAAGAAATTTAAGAATCAACCAAATGTTGGGTTTTAAAAATAAATTCACATGAGTATTTGTGGGTTTATATGCATACCATCAAATGGGATAGTGTACTTGATAGGATTTTCATGCCCTTCAGGTATCTGTAGCTCAACGAAATTCAATTTATATTGATCTGGAGAGAAATCTTGTGTTTCGTCACTTTCTCGCTGAATAATTCGCTTTATTGGACTCAATTGACTGGGATTTGTAATTTTGCAAATGTGTGACAGGTCATCCTGAAATTCATTTCAATTTTACTTTTAATAAATAATTTTTTATTGAAGATAAAAAAAAGAACAAACAAACTTCATTAAACTTTGATTTGCCTCGGTAGCGTCCAGAAAAACCATACGGAAAATCAGCTTGTATCTCACAAATCTTCCCATCCACCGAAAGAACACACGAGTCTGTAATGCGAACAAATTGCTTGAGGCTTGCTTCTCTAGTTTCTGCATTTCGAGGATTTTTCTTTTCCATTTCTCCTTTTTCAATTTTATTTATTTTAGATTCTTCTGGATAACAAGGAAGCGAACATGTATATTCCCAATGTTCTGTGTTGAAACAAATTGAAATATTTTTCATATCCATAAGGTCGAATCGTCGCGAGCATTCAAATCTATAAAATTAATTCTTACAAATTAAATTTAATTGTGTTTTTGTTGCAAAGAATTAACTAACCGTCTTATATCGACATCAGAAACAAAAATGAAACTTGTATCTTTAACAAAAATATCACAATTGGTTAATATTTGTCCTCTTTTTGTGATTGGTATTTTGAGTTCGCATATATTTTCATTGAATTTATAAACAATGCTTGATACATTCATTGTGTATTTTTTTTTATTATTTTTTTGATAAACTAAAAACAAATTTCTACTTTGAACGAAAAATGTAAACAAATTTCTACTGAAGTTTGGTTCACGTGGAATAAAAAAAAAACTTATGGTGACAGCAGATGTCAACATCAGCCGCTTTAGCTGTCAAACTGTTATGCACACTGAGCCGTTTTGGTTTTCTTAAAATTAAATACACAAAAATGTTAGATAGTTAATTGCATTTCATTTGACGGTTGAGTTTGAATTTGAATTCTTGGAGATATTTAATTGAATAAAAGTACAGCAGCGGGTCTTCTAGAAAAAGTCTTATCTACAACATGGCCACTTTTTGCAAAACGACAAAAGTAAAATAAATTAAATAAGGCACTATTTTGACAGATAGGGCAATAATTATGATAATGTTGGTGCTTCACTCATCAACACTAGGTGTGTTTTTTTTAGCAAAGCTATAAACAGTACATCAGTAGCATCATTGAGTTTATATACATAGAGGAACTACCTCGACTGAAAAAGAATAATGCGTTAGCTCACCGCATAGATGGCGATCTAAATCAGCAAAGAATAGAACCTTAAAATTTGGTTCTAAAAGCAAATAAGTTTGGAATCAATGTGGACGGTGGAATATATGTTTAAGGTATACACCCTTTTGTAAACCTGTGCCGATCCAACAGCAGCAGCGTTGCGTACATCATGTTTTTTTTTTTCATTTTTATTTTTCTTCAACTTATAACTATCTTAAAGCTAGACAAAAATTCATAAAAACTAGCCTACTTATCCATAACTTATATCTAACTTACTGGCCCCATACAAGCGCTCATCATGTTCATCATAATAAATGGAAACAGAAGAGAGATTGAGTTGATGGAAATTATTATTTTTTGTTTTGGGTAAATTTGAAGGGAATATTTTTTTAATTTAAAGTAAGATAGGTAGATTATGGACGTTTTACTTTTTGCCTTTTGCTCAAAAAATGCTTTGATTGAGTAAGAAATTTAAAGTATGTTGTTGTTGTTAGCTTATTGGATATATTTTTTTGTTTGCCTTAGTGAAAAAGGGGTGGGTAGGTATCTTTAAGTAGGTTGATAAGTTTATTTTAAGTTATATATTTTTTCTTCTAAAACTTTCGAGAGAAGGTAGGTAGATATTAAGGTATTTACCTCCTCGTGGTAACCACCACCGGATACTGGTATCATCCTCTCTTACTGCTCTTACAAGTAGCACCAACGACATCGAGTGAGCTACTGCATCCACTTATAACGAGAGCCTGGAACTTTGAGTGCTTCCCGGAGGAGTGGAAAAGGGGAATGATCGTCAAGCTCCCGAAGAAAGGAGATTTGATGCAGTGTGAAAACTGGAGAGGGATTTGCGTTCTGCCTGCGGTTGCCAAGATAGCAGCAAAAATTATATTAGAGCGAATAAAGACACACTCGACGCCGTACAAGCAAGTTTCCGCACTGGTTCATCCTGTGTTGACCACATTAACACCTTGCGGATCATTATTGAACAGTGCGTCGAATATCGATCACCACTTCACCTGCTGTTCATTGATTTTGAAAAAGCATTTGATAGTGTTAACAGAGAATTTATTTGGTTTGCCTTACGCAGGAGAGGCATTCCAGATAAGTTAATCGCTATTATTAAAGCAACCTACGATGGATGCAAATGTCACGTTTTACATAGAGGAAGGTTATCGGATGAATTCGAAGTCCATTGTGGAGTCAGACAACGTTGCATACTGTCGCCAATACTTTTTATTAGTGATAAGTGATGTGCTGCGTGCAGCCCTGTTAAACGGAAATGGTGGAACTCAATTCAGTCTAACATCCCAACTAAAACATCTGGACTACGCGGACGACGACGCGTCGTATGCTTAGTCTCTCATAGGATCATGGATCTCCATTAAATGACAACAAGGATGGAGGGAGAAGCGGAAATCGTAGGGCTGAAAATTAACACGGCAAAAACAAAAATGATCAGCCTCGGAAGTAACTCATCCGTTCAAGTCAATATTTCTGGACAAAAGGGTAGAGAAAGTAGAAGACTTTCAATATCTTGGGAGTTTTGTCTCTACCAAAGGCGGAACCGAACAAGATGTCGACAGCCGTGTCAAAAAAGCAAAGTCTGCTTTCGGAATGCTGTCCAAAATATGGAGAAACCACGCTATAAGCTTAAAGTCCAAGCTGAGACTGTTCCGCTCCAATGTTGAATCCGTGCTTCTGTATGGGTGCAGCACTTGGAAAATCTTAGCAACTGTCACAAGCAAGTTGCAATCGTTCGTAAATAGGTGTCTACGAAACATCTAAAGGATTTTTGGGCCCAACCGTATTTCCAATGAAGAACTTTATAGAAGAACGGGTCAAGAATCCATAGACAGTACTATTCGCAGACTTAAGTGGCAGTGGATTGGTCATACGCTTCGAAAAGGCAACGATTGCATTGCTGGCCAAGCGATGCAATGGAACCCACTCACACAGGCAGGTAGAGGGTCGGGTCGGCCGAGAAGCACATGGCGCAGGACAGTCGAAAGTAAATCTGCACAGCTGGGGAAGAGTTGGAGAGAACTACGTTATATTTCCAGAAACCATACACGATTTCGCGTAGGAGTAGTGGAGGCCCTATGCCCCTTAAGGGGATCACAACGGACTTTTTAAGGTGTGAGGACCTAAGTAAGTAAGTATGATAAAATTTAACAGATTAGACATTGGATACAGCCATGTGATTTTATCAGTTTTAAAATGAGTGGGTTAAAAAAGTCAAAAAACAGTACATTTCAACAAATTAAAAAAAAAAATGCATAAATGAGAAGCAAAATAACAAGTATGTTGCACAGTAATATGAATTCGATGGGTGTATTATTAAGGTCGATAGTGGCGGATAATTATTTATGACTACAACAAAGTGCCGATGTTATAAAAGCCCGTCTATTCCAATTGAGATAAAGAGACTGGCTGTTACGTCTGTAACATCAATATATCCTCAAAAGCAAAATCAAAATAATGGAGAAGACTAGGAGAACAGAAGACGGCTCTGGGTTAAACTGCCTAAAGTAAGCCATAGGCGAACTACAACCAAAATTGTTTCATCACCCGCACCAACCTGGGTACAAATAACATCATGATATTATCTGGCCTCCTAGACAGCCAAGAAGCTTAAGTGAGGGAAAACAGAGGGGCATTTAACCTCTTATATCCCTTCTACACCTATGATCCATCGCAATGCCCCACTATGCTAGGCCATCGTACAGGTCGGATAGCTTATATGGCTCTGCAATGGCCTGGGATGGCGTATAGGTGTAGGTTTTTCATTTGCATATCAGCCATGGCGGAACGCGTCAGGAGATACGGTACTCATTGTTTGCTTGGAAAAATTACCCAGCCATCTCACCAACCCTGATGGGATATCAATGGCGAATAGTGTAGAGGGGCTGTTACACTACGCACAACGCGTATTATTCAATTAAATCTCGCGATAGTTACGTTCTACAAAATATTTTGATTTCAACACAATACTTCAAAAGAATCATCATCAAACGAAAAAAAAAACTGTGGGAGAATTCGCAAAAGCCTTCTGTTGCTTGAAACGAACTCATTCAATGTCAATCCAATCAAATTCAATTGCATTGTCTTCAAAGACAAATCAATACAGACAAGCAAAGCTAACTAAACACTCTACAATATCATCAGCACAACCAAACGGAAGTGACTAAGCCAAATGAATGGACTTTAACAAGAGGCTTAGTCCTTATATATGCAGCTAACCAACCTACGTCTAGAGGAGTGAACTCAAGAATGACACGGATGCAGACGGTGGCTGTGGCAATGATGGAATAGGATGAAAAGACAAATAAAAAAAAAAAACCATCCAACACAAGGCTTTTCATTTGTGTGTTATGGTTGACAACTAGAGAACAAGCGTTTTTCATTGCATTCTGGGACAATTGAATAAAGTCTACCAAAATCTACAATACCTACTGTTCTTGCATCCTCTTTGAAATCGGTTGTTTGGGGGGCAACAAACAATCGAAAGGATTCCAATCAGTGGTCTTCTACGATGTTCTGCATTCAATCCGTTTCTTTGTATAACATTCTATGTTAATTTCTATGATAAGCTAAATCAAAGTGTTTGTTTAGTTATTTCCAAGAATCTAACCTTTTTTTATCGTTTGAGTATTTTTCAAACCATAATAAAAAGTTAGATTCTTTACCGGCAGAATGGTTTGAAAAAAAATATCAATGATTTTTTAAATTTAAGATCTGAAGATGTACTACGAACCCCCTACCTTTGGTATGTTGGTAAGTGTGGTGAACAATCATACCGGCCTGGGTCTGTGCTAAGGCCCCAGCATATGGCACGTTGTTTGTTTTGCGTGGTGTGCTTTAGAAGATGGGAAAGAGTTAGATTCAATTGCCACAGACTTCAGCAAAGCGTTTGATAAGGTATTCCATATTCTTATCATTTTTAAGCTTAAAAAGCTCGGCTTTCCACCTTTACTTATTTCATGAATTCCATCGTATTTTTCCAACCGACAATATATGATTCTTTTCAGATCTAGCGTCTCGACTTCAATCCAGCGTAACATCAGGCGTTCCACAAGGGAACAGCCTTGGACCTCTTATTTATGTATTGCGAGTAACTACAAACGACGTCGAAAAAATTATTTCTGCTTCCGAACTACTTATCTATGCAGACGACATGAAAATTTTCAAACTGACCTTAATAAATTTCATATTTGGTGCCAAAAAAACTTCCTTGAAGTGCCAGGCCATACTCGCGTGAGCGCCCCCCCCCCCCCCCCCCACTCTTTAAGCGAACTTATACCCTAAATTGTGACCTATCTCCGCAGTAACATAAGTTTATGATTTAGGCTTGTTATGTCACACACAGTTGAATTTCTGCGCACACATTGATAATATTATAAACCACCCTGATTGTCAACTATCAAATTGATAATTGATAAATGCTGAATTTTGGTACTTTAAAACCTAATTAATTGAAAAGTCAAACAACTTTTCAGTAATATTTATTAATTTTATTTCAATAAACAACATTTAGTATCATTCTAAGTTATCAAAACTTTCATCAATTGAACAATTAGCTACCGATTTTTAATTTGTATCAACTATCAATTATTGGTAGTTGACAGTGGCAATAGGGGTGCAACAAAGCAAACTCTACATTAGGATTCGTTGGTCTATGGAATTTTATGATCCTTGCCTCAAGAAATCACAAAAAAACCAAAGACGGTGATAAGCATGCTTTGATCAAAATGGAAAGAGATGTATTCGGCCGATTGCTCGGGATTGCACTGAACAATCAAATCGACATGGACGTTTGCTTATCGTATCCACTAGCTCCCGCTCCTCCAGCTCTTTGACAGTACTCAGGCGAAATGCACACAACCGATTAATCAGCATTTGGTAAAGTTTTACGATCGAAAATAACGTCTTTGCCACCAAGCTCTGTCGATATTGATGTAATAGATGGTTTTTACTTTTTGCATTTATGTGGCGCGTCGCTTCCTCAAACTTTTTTTTATAAAAATTAGTTCCACAGAAAAAAGTGGTCAAAAACGCCTACAAAAAGGAGGCGTGGTAAATAACATTGTATGAAAAATTTGTAAGAATATAAATACAATCACTGCTTACAACTTTTCTGAAGTGCGCAGCAGTATTTTCTATAAAGTTTGACGAATAAATGATTTTTTTTTTAAGTGGGCGTGGTGGTGGGCGGAAATTTTTTATGATGATACCTTATGCTGTTACTTATCACTTCTGATAATTTCATAAAATTCGGTTAACTGATTCAGATTTTATAGATTAAATACCGCCTGTCTATACAGTTTGAACTATTTACAATGCGCGGACTCGCTTCGGGGCAGGCTGCCAAGGCCTTTCGGCAGGGTGACAGTTGGCACCCTTGGTTTTTGTAATTCGTCTGGACACTGGCTACAACTTTTGTATAGAGTGTTTTTGGTTATCTCGAAAAGTAATTTTACCCCTTTTTTGACCCCCTTTAACCCCGGCACCCTTAGGGTTTCGGCAGGATTTGAACCGGCACCCCGAGTTTTTCTTGTTGTATGCTTACAAATGCACACTTTAGTGCTGTTTTTAAGTGGTTATCAAGATAAGTAAAAATGGGAAAAAACGGGTCAACAAATTAATTAATATAAATTGCTTTCGGCAGGATTTGACCCGGCACCCCTGTCTTTTCGGGCACATGTTTTCACGACGAAACATTTATAAGGCATTAGAATTGGTTATCTTTTCAAGGCAGAAAAATCGACCGGGCTCTCCGACTATTATGTCACGAAATCTCTTTATATGACTTTTGTTCGACCTTAACTCGAATATGCATCACAGGTTTGGTCTCCGTATTACCAACTGCACATTCAACGAATCGAAGCGGTTCAACGTTGATTCATTCGTTTCGCTTTACGTGGACTAGGCTGGGACGATCTTTTCCATCATTCTCCCTATGAAGAGTGGCTTAGACTTTTAAGTTAGCAACCCCTATTCATTCGCCGTAATAACGCTGATATTCAATTTGTTCATCAGCTTTTAACCAGTTGTATCGACTGTCCTTATTTACACAAACCCATGCCATATAAGATGAATCGCTTTTTTTAAACTTCCCTACCATCGAACAGAATACGGTGAAAATGAACCAATTACTCATATGCTACGAAGATTTAATAACAAAAAAAAAAAATTGACCTGAACTATTCTAAATCCGCTTTAAAAAATGCCAATTCAATTCAATTTTGTTTTATTGAACATAATATTTACAATTTGACTTAGACTTACAAATAATATAATACAGGGCAAAATGTTAGAATTGTTGGCACATACTGGGAATAATGTTATACAGTGGCTTAAATTAAAATGAATATATAGTTATATTTTACATGTCAAAAAAAAAATCTTAATATTTAAGGTCGGTTGACTTGGTTCATCTCGGGGTGTTCCTTCCCGGTTGTCAAATGACAGTGCTGTTTAGCGATTGCTGGGATGGTGGTGACGCTTAGCCACGATAATGGGCTGACCCAGGGTCAGAGTAGAAGTTAACTGCTTCGTCGTCGTTGATTGCTGGAACAATATCCTCGTTTAGAATTTCCATTGCGGACAGGTACCTTGGCTCGGATTGTCTTTGTTGAGTGGTCATCCTTCTCATCAGTTGGTTGGGGTGGTTAGTGATACTTTCGACATGTTTCTTTGCTGATAGTAGCAAATACTTGTCCAGTGGGATGATTTTGGCTTCTTCGTAAAGTCGTTGGTAGTCGTTTCGTTCTGCCTCTGTCGGTTGAAAAAAAGTCCGGTGCAGATCCTCAGTATTTTCCTTTCAAACAGTTGGAGGTCCCTCATGGCTGTTTTTGAGATGGAAAGTTGTAGCTGATGACTGGTCTAAGGAGCTGCTTGTATATTAAAAGCTTTGTTGGCTGGCTCGGTCCGGTTCTTCTTTTCATCAAGGGGTACACGCGATCGAATGCCAGGTTTGCTTTCTTCAGCACATCCCTTGAGTGCTGGATGAATCTCAGGAGCTCGTTAAAGTTGATGCCTAGATACTTAGCGTTGCGTTTGGCTGGCAATCTAGTTCGAATGAATGCATCGCCCTCCTGTTCGTCTTAGGCATATTTCGATGATTTGATTCGGATACCCCATTTGTTGTAGAACTCGAATAGTTTCCGGATATGCACCTCAATTCTTCGAACAGCTGTCATTGGCGGTGATAATGTGGAGTATGTAATCATTGGCGTACAGCAGGTTTTCACATCCACTTGCAGTCGGTTGGTCGGAGGTAAGGATGCTGTAGAGAAACAGACCAAGTTTTGAACCTTGAGCAACTCCAGCTCTGATACACTTCACTGTTGATTTGTAGCTTTCCAGTTGAACGAAGAAATTTCTGGAAGAAAGAAAAGAAAATATTATGTTCATTAGTGCCGAAGGAAAGCCCAGTATGTTGAGTTTATGAACAAGGGCTTCAATCCATACGCTGTCAAACGCTTTCTCAACATCAAGGAAGCATGCGACGGTGACTTGGCGGTTGTTAAGGGCAGAGGTGATGTCTTGATGAAATTTAAGGAGCGGATGTAGTGTAGAATGCTTTTCCCGAAAGCCGAACTGCATGTCTGGGATGATGTTGTTATCGCTGCAAAACTTCTTCAGCTTCCTGAGTATCAGCTCTTCCAGAAGCTTACTTAGATTGTTCAGAAGGGAAATTGGCCTGTAGTTGGAGATCATGTTCCTAGCACCCTTCTTAGGGATCGCCACTATTTTTGCAGTTTTCCATTTTTTCGGGACGTAGCTGTTGTTTAAAAAATGCCCTTGTAAGATTACCTTCCTAGTTTCATATGTATATTAGAGTAAAAAGTAACTTCTTGCCATATAATCCTTCTAAAACAGAAATGTATCTTATTGACATTGCAAGGCCTCTTAGAAGTTTGAACATGTCTGCAATTCCAATCATACTTCAATTTTCAATTCCATATCTCTTGTTCACTTTGCATGTTGAGTGTTGACGTTATATATGTTTTTGATTAAGTAAACTTTCCCTTCATGGAGATTTAAGAACCCAGCTCTTCACTTGATTATAATACGAAACATTATTATTGAAATGTACATGCGATTTACCATTCAAACTTGCTAGTTTATATAGGTACAAAAACTAAATAATAGTTTGTGACAGCTAATGGCTGTGATTGTGTGTAAACAATTAATTTAGCCCGTTTAGTGCAAATCAACCAAACTTGATTGGAATCAATATGAATTGCCAATTCTCTGTAAATATAACCCAACGTTGTTGGAACCTACATAATTTTGCAAATAACACATAAACAACGAACATAGCACATATACAACACAAAGAAACCATATTCGTGTGTTGTTAATCCAGAAGGACTTCCGTCCTCTTTACTCTGTGTGTGTTTTCTGTTATGCCCAACGAATTGGCATACTTGAATTATCTATAAGAATCATTGTCAACAGCATAATACTCGTAGATTGAAGAGTAACTGGGCTAAACTGTCGGATTAGTAATTAAAGTCCTTTGGACTTTACGCGGCGATGACAGGCACAGGACAATGAGTGAAGATGTCGGAAATATAATAGTGATTCCACCCATAAACAAAAACCCTCCCACCCACGATTTAACCACGCATAGCCACTAATTTTACGCCCCAGAATGGTTATAAGGTTTGCAATTATGCATGTAAATAGTGACAATATGTTGAATGTATGTTCATCATCAACCTACGCACACACACACACACACACCCATACAACACCATGTACCATAAATTGCATAATGATTGCGGTCAAAAGCGTCAGTTTGAATTATTCATAGTAAATTTGACCAAATCGGTTGTGCAGCACAAATGTGATTATATTCAATTTGACCACGCGTCGCGTCGCGTCGTCGTCGTGCACCGATATACTTTATAAAAGGCCTATAAGATGATTATTATGTTAGTCTTAGTAATGAAAGGCCGGAAGGTTATGTTCAATGTTGGGAAGAAATTATGAATTTTAACTACATGTTCCGCATGAAAATAATCATCAGAACTCAAAATGGAAACAGAGATAATGGCGGGGTTGCCGTGGGCCGAAGGGTTGCCGCACACGAGCTTAAAGTTTTTGTTAAGGTTCATTGTATTACTTTTTTTCTTAAACTTAGTGGCTTTTTTATATAACCAGTTTAATCACTACTACTTACTTACTTAGGTCCTCAGACCTTAAAAAGTCCGTTGTGATCCCCTTAAGGGGCATAGGGCCTCCACTACTCCTACGCGCCATCGTGTACGGTTTCTGGAAATATAACGTAGTTCTCTCCAACTCTTCCCTAGCTGTGCAGATTCACTTTCGACTGTCCTGCGCCATGTGCTTCTCGGCCGACCCGACCCTCTACCTGCCTGTGTGAGTGGGTTCCATTGCATCGCTTGGCCAGCAATGCAATCGTTGCCTTTTCGAAGCGTATGACCAATCCACTGCCACTTAAGTCTGCGAATAGTACTGTCTATGGATTCTTGACCCGTTCTTCTATAAAGTTCTTCATTGGAAATACGTTTGGCCCAAAAAATCCTTAAGATGTTTCGTAGACACCTATTCACGAACGATTGCAGCTTGCTTGTGACAGTTGCTAAGATTTTCCAAGTGCTGCACCCATACAGAAGCACGGATTCAACATTGGAGCGGAACAGTCTCAGCTTGGTCTTTAAGCTTATAGCGTTGTTTCTCCATATTTTGGACAGCATTCCGAAAGCAGCCTTTGCCTTTTTGATACGGCTGTCGACATCTTGTTCGGTTCCGCCTTTGGTAGAGACAAAACTCCCAAGATATTGAAAGGGTTCTACTTTCTCTACCGGTTGTCCAGAAATATTGACTTGAACGGATGAGGTACTTCCGAGGCCGAGTGTGTCTTCTAGATGTTCTTCTATTCGCTCTAATATAATTTTTGCTGCTATCTTGGCAACCGCAGGCAGAACGCAAATGCCTCTCCAGTTTTCACACTGCATCAACCAGTTTAATCAGAGTCTTTTAATATATTTCTTTTTTTAATAATTTTTTTAAATTGTCTTAGACATCTTATAGATAAGGTTGTTATATTTTCTTGTGCTCATATTTTCTACGATACAAGTTAAGTAGAAAAAATGCTTTTATTGGGAATTTAAGGGCAAACAGTTTTTGTTTGCGATAACCCTCTGAAGAATGATATTGTGGAAATAATAAGTGAAAAATTGGCTAAGGAAAAGTTGCAGGCAAAAAATAGGTTTTCTTAACCTTAAAAGAGTTTATGGAAAAAAAAGATGGACTAAAGATAATCGGGTCAGCCCCAATTCGGTTTGACTGTTGAGAAGAGATCGAAGAGATGTTTTCCAGAGATCGCAACATAACTCCAATCTGCGCAGTGTCGAACATAAGAGTTAATTTAATTTCGACGGTAAGAGAAGACGGTGCGCAGCTAAGCGTATTTATCCGGAACTCAAAACGTCACCGTGTGTCCTCAACGAGACTCTGACTCCAGTCAGGAGCCGAAAACGTATGGCAGAGCTCCTTATTTTGGATGAAATCCAGCTTAAAAAGTGTTGATGGAGAAGGAAATGGAGAAGAGAAAACTTATTGCCAATAAGAAGCTGCAAGAAGTCCGAGAAGGAAGGCAAATGTTTAAACATATAATTTAAAATCCTTAAAATTTCATTGAATAAGATTCATGATCATGAGAAATATTTACGAAATCCTGTTTCAACAATTCAAAATGTCAAAAGTTTTTGAGATTTCAAATTGATAGAGCAAGACTTCATTAATATTTTTCATTAATCTTACGTTCAATTTCTTGACAAAGTTCTAGCTCTTAAAACTCGGTTTAAGGAAAAATTAGAACTCAAATTGTTTCATTTTTTTTCATAAGAAAAACTGAGAGCTAAAAATAATAGTTTTAAACTGATTTTAGAACTTTGTCAAGAAATTGGCCGTTAATATTTCAATAAAATTTTAAAGATATCTTTTCCGCAAAATGTTCATTTTTATTTATTTGTATCTTTGTACGTTTCACAAAAAATGAAGTACCTACAAATATTGTGATTTAGTTAGATTTACATAAAATAAAACTACTTATGTATGTTTTTTTTTTTTAATAAAGAGTTAATTTTTCGGAAAGCTTTCAATATAATATATGAGGTGTCTCTTGTAAATACCGTCCACAACTCTAGATTCAAAATCTTTCGAATCGTATAGATTGGATTCCATCAACAATATTATTTTTAGCCTGCTGCACAGCATTTGTCTGAAATTGAATGATTTGAGAATAGAAAATTATATTTCGGAAGGCATTGAAACCAACCACGGGTCGAATCGTCGCATACGAAAACGAACGAAAATATTCAAAGAGATTTTATTAATATTTTACCTGTTCTACTAATTCAAAAGACAAAATAGAAAATAGAGTAATTATTTACTTAGCGAGGTTATTTGTGCATAATTCCAACGCCTAGGACAACTACACTTACCTAATTTAAAGTTAAAGTGCGAAAAAGTCCAATATGGCAGTGGTTTTCTTAAGATAATGGACCAGACATGAGAGATATTTGTTGGTGCTTTTTAGAAATCTCTAAGGAAATTTTTGTGAACATTTAACACGTTGACTGCCACCATACAAAAAAAAAGTTTATCACCGGAGTGCCAACAGTGTTTTTTTGTGCTTTATAATTATAATTTCCAGGCTTCTGAATAAGACGAATATCTTCCATCAGATATTGGTTCGAATGATTCCAATGAAAACATTCAGATGGAGGAGTTTGAGTCGGAATCCGAAGATGAGGACGTTCTTCCTTCTACATCTTCAACAGTTTCTTCAAATGAGTGGGTTCAGGTTAATAAAGCACCACTCAAGCAGTTTAATTTTGAACTTCCTGAACAAGATACCACTCCACACATAAATTTTTCCCAAATGAAGCCGATTGATTTCTTTAGGCGTCTAATGGTAACGGAAGAAGTATATCAACTGATTGTGACTGAAACTAATTAGAATGCCAACAAGTTCATGGAAAATAATACCATTACTAGAAATTCTAGAGCTGGAAGACTGGAAGGACACTGATGTATCGGAAGTTTAAAATTTTTTGGGTATAGTCATGTCATTTTGAAATATCCATCAATTGCGTTATATTGGAGTAAGGACGACTTCTACAAAAATACATTCATCCCAGATATAGGTAATGTCCCGGAACAGATTCCAATTTCTTCAGAAGTTTATACATTTTGCGGACAATTCGGCAAGTGAAAGCAACCGTTTGGGAAAAGTAAGTTGCTTATTGGAAATATTAGAACAAAATTTTGTCAGAGCAAGAACCCCAGGAGAAGTACTAGCAGTAGACGAATCAATGATTCCTTGGCGTGGAAGACTGAACTTTCGCCAATACAATCCGGGTAAGTCCCACAAGTACGGAGTCAAGGTTTATAAACTCTGTGACCCGAATGGTTACACATACACAAGTTGCATTTACGCCGGAAAAAATTATTCCTACAATCAAAGAGGAAAACCCACAACTACAACTTCACACAGCACACAAATCGTTGTAGATCTGGCAGAAAGATATTTGGAAAAGGGCAGGACTATTGCTACAGACAATTTGTATTTATCTGTATCGCTTGCAAAATTGTTGCTCAGCCGTAAAACTCACCTAATTGGTACTCTTCGCAAAAATAGAGTTGGCAATCCGAAAGATGTTGTTGTAGAAAAGCTTCGTAAAGACGAAATTATTTGCCGGGAATGTGCTGCTGTGATTGTTTCCAAATGAAGAGACAAGCGTGATGTTTTGATGTTGACCACAAAACACGGTCTGGAAGAACGGTCAACTTTGAAAAAATCTCCTAATAGTCATGATATAAAAAAGCTTGAAGTAATCTTGGAGTACAACCAAGCTAAACAAGGAATTGATGTGTCCGACCAGATGGCTAGTTACTTCACGCCATTACGAAAAACAATACGCTGGTACCACAAGATTGCATTCGAGTTCTTATTGTCAACAGCAGTTGTAAATGCTTTAGTTGTTTACAAAGCACAAAAGCGCACAAACATTCAATTTCTTCAGTTTAGACAACAAATTTGTGAAAGTCTTTGTGGACTAGGGGTTGAAGATACCCCATCTATGCCTATCAGAAAACAACAATTGATGGAATTTGAAACCGTCGATAACACCAACCGAAAAACAAGAAAACGATGTTCTAACTGCTACAGTGAGCTCAGCAAAAGCGAAGGAAGAGCAGTCGCTGCAAAAAAAAAGCTAAGAAAGTGTCTCCAACATTCTGCCTTGATTGTTTCAACAAAAAACATAAATTTTTCCAATTTTCTTTTTATTCATTTTTTCTTTTACTACTGAAGTAAATTTTTTGTCTTTTCCTTAATTTATATGCAAAAATAAGCTAAAAGCTAAAAAAAAAAAATACTGTTAGAAATAGGCATATAAAAACCTGAATTTTTCCGAAAATGTAAATTAAGAATTTTTTATTTCAAGAATGGACTTTCTACTAGGTGCCAAAGAAGAAAAAATAATTATTTTACTGAAAAGCCACATAAAAAACATCTATACAAATCTCTACTGACTGTGAATACCACCGGTGGGTCACATGGCCTCCTGGGAAATTTTTGTGTGACCCACCGGTGGTTCACATGGCATTCAACGTGAGATGCATTTCAGATTGAAAAAAATGTTTCTAGGTCAAAATAAAATCGAAGTGAACTATATTATTACATACTTGCTAAACATTTTTGGGGTCTCAGAAATTGATAAATTTCGAAGAGGTGCAATTCGGAAACTAATATGGAAACACAATTGTGGTCTCAAACTTTGTCAAATTCAGGAAATGTGGAAACTATTATGGATACGCACAGGTACATGGTGAAATTTTTTCTTTTTTTGCATTTTTGACCATGCTGCGTCACGAAATTTTGTTAACAAACATCATATTCGAATTCAGCACCCCCAAAAACATAACTTATTAAAGAGATCAAAAATAATCCAAAACTTTTCTTCTAGGACCCCTTTTGATCACAAATTTACTGTGTAAATCGTCAATTTTTGACGATTTTTACATAAAAATGTCTCGAAAACGTGTTTTCTTTAGACTAATTCTGAAAAAAATATATTTATCCTTTACACTACGTGTAAGGAACAGCAACTAAAAAAAAAAACAAAAAATTCAAACAATGACAGCTGAACAATTTTTGTTGACATAATTACCATAGTTAACCATTGTTAGAAAATTAACGCATCAAAGGTGTAAAAGTGTCAATATCAGGAATTCAGTTAGCGTTAGGATGCTTTCAGGAAATCGTTCAATTCTCTTAGTTAATGATTAAACATAGTAGCACAAGCATCTTCAATCTCAAACATCAATTTTATTGAAGACAACCACTCTTCTCTTTGAAAAATCTGAAATCAAAATCATTCCATAAATTAATCCGAAAAAAAAACCCTCAGAAAAATTCCCATGGTTAGAATAATTTGTCACCATGAATCTGTTAATTAAATTTAATTGCTCAAAGTGAACAATTTTTTTTCAAAGAACAGAACCGTGACTTAATTAAAGACATCCTGTAAATTTCAAAGACAACTGCAAAAGCTAAAATCAAATTGAAACCCATGCCATTAAAAAAAGAAAAAAAAACACAACACAACAGAAAAATCTAAAAATAATGAAACGTTTCACCAAGGAGATGCAAGAAGCCCACTCCCAAGCATCCCGTGTCGGTCGTCGTCATCTCCCAATTCCCTCAAACACGGATCATCAGTACACCGTAATATCCGCACCAACGCTTCAAAATAATATTTTTTAATTACCACGTAATAGTACTTTAAGCAGCCTAAGCAACCGGTGAATAAAGTCTAATTTACTTAATTGCGAGAAAGAATCTAATCGATTAAGATGCCTTGTTATAGTCCTTCTAAGGGGAAGCTGAGGTATGGTAATGGTAAGCGCAAAATATTACCACTGCCGCCGGCTCTTGGGTATCTAACGAAGCGGAACACGTTCCACGAGAAATCTCTTCACAGAATGATATCAACGTACCACGACCACGACCACGATATACGAGACGGGAATGGTTTCGAAAGAATGCCTGCGAGTATTTTTTTTTTTCACGTGGCTTCCACTTGAGTCAACCCTCTCGTATAGTTCTCGTCAGCAAGGAACATTAGGACAACATGTTTTCTCCATATAATAGTGATGTGTAGGTAAAGCTGTAGAAGAAATTGAAATACAGAATATTCCTGTATTCCTGTATATCCAGTCTTCATTTCTAGAGGCAGAGTTGTTAAAATTTTTTTTAATAGAACAATAAACTCATAACCTAAAAGTGGATGCGTCTTTTAACAATTTTATTCTTTTTTGTTCCTTTCATCTTTTATTTCTAGCTAAGTTCATTCGCCTTTTGGCCCGTTCGTTTGGTAGGTATAATAATGATCCCTGTCGATGTTCCATATAAATACCAGTCGACTTTGAAGTTTCTCTGAAGCCCTTAAAGCTATCGTCGTCGTCGTCGTCGTCGATGAGCTCTCGAAATGGCTCACTACTTTTAACGAGAAGAGGTAAGCAAAAGTGTGTAAGCCTTTTTCCATGTTGTGTTGTTGGAAAACATGTGCTTTAAAAGCCTGATGGAGTGCTGCACACTCAACACTGGTTGCGATACAAAAATGGGGTTGTATAGAGAGCTGATATCTCCTCTTCTGTCAAATTGAGGGGGGGGGGGGGGGGTCCTTTGCCATACACATGTACATCCAATAAACTCTGGCTCTGGGTGGGTTGATAATGTTGCAATGTCGATGTTGTCGTGCCTAATCTGGATGCTGGAAGTCTCGCGTGGATTTTTCTTGTGCGAGTGCCTGTTGAGGAGGCTTATTTCAATAAGAATCAATACAAAGTGAACTTATTTCTGACATTTTTATGTTTGTATTTTATGAGTACCTTTTTGTATTTTTTTTGTTTTTGTTTTTTTAATCAGGAGTTTTTTTTTTTTTTTGAACTGTCATGATGATGATGATGATGATGATGATGATGATGATGATGTTGAAGCGAGTTCGGAGAATTAAAAAAGAATTGTAATCAAAAATAAAACTTTAAAAATTTCTTGTGCGTCTAGACGCTTTTTATTTTATTTTTGTTTTTAATTTTTCTTCAAAGAGATTTTTTCTGTCATTTTTGTATTTTTTTTTTTTTTTATTAGAACTTGAAGGTGAATGAAGTTAAAGGTTTTTTTTTTTTTTATTGAAAACGCATACAAAAGACACACAAGTGGTTATTTAAATGCAATACTTCGGGGGTAATTACCTTCGTTTATTCGAGAAGGTATACAAAGAAAAATGTGTTTGAAAGTAAGCTGAAATTAATAAAATAAGTAAAGTAGGTCCACTCAGTAAAAAAAAACGTTCAATCAAAGGAAAACACTTTGTTTTCACTTTTCTCTATTTTTCGGAATGATTTGTAAAAGAAGCGAATTTAAAGTGTATTTCGGTAAAAAAAAACATAATTATACGAAAGTCATTTATCTTCAAAACAATTTTTTTTTAAGTTTCAATGCAACAGCAATATTATAATTATTGAAGCGTTGAGAAGATAAAAGGGGATAAGTAACACTTTTAAATATTTGAGTGGTCAAGGTTTCAAGTTATTCTTCTTTACACAAAGTTTATGAGACTCCTGACCTTTAAAGTGATTTAAAAAAGATTCTAGAAGTAACTGTGATATTAAAATGATGAGAAAGAAATTAAGGTACCTTCAACTCTGAGAAAAAAGTCAAATTAAAAAAAAAAACTTACTTTTAGACCGGGAGTGTCAGTGTCACTTTCAAGTGTTTTAAATGTAGACACGATGCTTGCCACCTCAATAGTGGGGCAAAGATTGCTATATGGTGCAGGTTCGAATGAAAACCAGTTGGGTTTCTTTGAGTGAAAGATAATTCGAGTGATATTTGGTCCAGTGTGCATCGATGAAGAATGGAGAAGACAACCACAAACTCTACAGGCTTTACAGCTACATCCAAATTGTCAAAAAGCCGACAATTCAGCGACTGAAATTGCTAGGTCATGAGGAGCGTATGGACATCAACGCATCAGCCCGACGATTCTTTGCATCCATTTCCTATGGACGACACGTGACAGAGGAAGACATGATATTGGATTGCGAGTTCATGTGGTGACCGACCTCAACCAACTTGGTGTCCGAAACTGGTGGCAACAAGCTAGGGACTGGGATAGAGGCAGGTTTGTTGGTTGAATTTATTTTGATAAAAAGGTCTTTATCCACACATATTTCCCGTTTTTAAATCTTCCAATTGAATAAATTTAATTTTTCTTCTGAACACAATTTCAACATTTTAAGAATTTATTTGTTTGTTTTGTTTTGAATTTTTTTAATTGATTGATAATTTAATTAATATTTGAAAGTAAGAAGAGTGTATCTATTTCGTACGAAGCTGATTTAAAGTATTAAAAATAAGAAAGAAAAAAGAAGTATCATACGGGCTTAAAGACCATCTTAAATACTTAAGTACGACAGAAATGTAGGTTTCTTCATCTCTGAGAAAAAAGTCAGATTTCACAAAAAAAAAAAAAAATATAAAACCTAGAAGGGTGTTATTTCACAGGAAGCAAACAAGAGTGGCTTTCTTTCCAATCAAGTCTCATTTTGCCGCATTTTACGTTTTTTGTACTTATATGTGAGCTACAGACATTTTTTGAATACTGAATGCGAAGAAAGAATATGACTTATATTACAGCTGTCATACAAAACACCATGTGCTCGAGGTAGGCTTCCTAGTCAGCGAAAAAATGAAGTCTCCCATCATCGGCTTTAACGCTATATGCGAAAGGCTATGCACCCTTCGCGTGCGAGGCAAATTTACGAACATCAGCCTCATTAACGTTCACGGACCTACGGAAGAAGGTGTGACGTCAAAATCATCCTTGAGGACTTGAACGCAAAAATAGGTCGGGAGCCGGTATTCAGGCATAACGCAGGCACCTATAGTTTCCATGAGAACACTAATGACAATGGACTTCGAATCTTAGAATTGGCAGCATCGAAAAACATGGTCGTTGCGAGTACCAGGTTCCCGCGTAATCTACGATATATACAAAGCCACCTGGGTATCACCTGATGGAGTCACTCGTAACCAAATAGACCACGTGTTGATAGACCGTCGCCACTACTCGAACTTGATGACGGTACGAACGTGCCGAGGTGCCAATATCGACTCGGATCACTATCTTGTTGGCATGGTTTTCCGAGGGCGGATTGCCTTGCGGAGACGCATTGCATCCGCCGATTAGGTTCGAATCAACACGGCTGCCCTACGCAATGAAAACACTAGTAACACCTTTGGTAATGCGTTAGGGCTCGCCTCAGAATCACTTGATTTAGGGTGAGTAAGTCCTGGATCCAGTATGCTGGGCGGAAATGAGAAGTGGACACGCCTTAAGAATACTGTCTTTAGTACTGCCAACTCCATTTAAGGCAGCAATCGTAGAAATCGGAACGACTGGTTTGATGATGAATGCAAGCTAGCGACTGAACGTAAGAATGTTGCGTACCGAGCAATGCAACAATCTCATAGAACGCGGGCACGCGAAGAGGAATATAAAGAGCTCAGAAGAATAGAAAAACAGCTTCACAGACAGAAAAAATCAGGCTGTTAGAAGAACCTAATCTGTGAAATAGAGAACAGCCGAGAGCGAGGTCCGCACCAGGCGCGGAAGTTCTACCAATCCGTCCGAAACATGACGCAGTACACACCACGCTACACAAGAACGGAGAGGGAAATCTGATCACCGATCCACAAAGCATACTGGAGCGATGGGAAGTGTACTTTAATGAATTGCTGAATGGTCAGCTCACAGCAGGAGTGGAGGCTCCACTACTTCAAGATGAACACCTTATGCTACCGCCACCAAGCATAGAAGACGTTAAGAAGGCTATACGACGGCTAAAGAAAAACTAAGCCCCGGGAGCCGATGGCATACCAGCCGAATTATTCCACCACGGCCAGCCTTACGTCAAGCAATTCATGATATCATAATGCACATAGGTGAGCATGAAGAAATGCCAGAAGACTGGTGAAAAGGTATCATATGCCCCATACATAAGAAGGGAGATGTCACAACGTGCAGCAATTATAGAGGTATCACGTTGTTGAGTACAGCCTATAAGATACTCTCCTCTTTTGTGGTACATTCTATGGTAGACGGCAGCATGGTAGACCATGCTTGCGCTAGAGAGGTGGCGTAGACCAGGACGCCCGAAGCCTTATGGTGCGCAACTGGATGGCGTCGGCTCGAGACCGGGATAGGTAGAGAGACTTGTTGTAAGAGGTCAGGACCATACCCTGGTTGTCGAGCCGATGATGATGATGATTCCCAAAATCAGAAAGTGATTTTGGGTCCTGGCTTCTAAATTGCGCGCAAAAAACCGATTGTTTATATTTTTCATTATTTCCACCAACTTTTGATGCAAATATCTCGAAAACAGTGACTCAAAAAATATTTTGGTTTGCACTAACAAATTGCCTGAGGAAATACCTTTCTATATGTGTATGATTGAATTCAATAAAAATCTTGAAAGCTGAATTGTACAAACAAAACGGCAACTAAGTATCAACAAATATTTTGGTTTGCAAAAAGCGAATTGCAAGTTAACACACCTTTCCAAAAATGTATTGTGATATTATCTGGGTTCAAAATAAAACTTATTTCCACTTTTATTAATTCACTTTTATTTACGCTCTATTCAACAAACACTTTTATCTATAACAAACTGTTTTACTATCACTCTTTACAATTTACATACAAGATTTCACAAACACTTATTCATATCACTGTCAAAATTAAACTGTCCCGATCTCCTTCTCCGAGCTCGTATTTATACTCCTCTCATTTCTTCTCGAAGGTTCCGGAGATCTCCAGTTTCGTTAAGCAAAAGAGACAAATACACACAGACAGATAGAGACAGATATAGACAGATATCGTTCTGTTCGATTTCGTTCCGTATGAAGTTCGAAAGTTCGAAGTTCGGATAAAAGCGTTCAGAGCTTTAGTCATTAATCATAACCAAAGACCTACATGTGTCTTTTCGTCTGGGTGTGTTCGATCCTACATTCGTAACAGTATCATTCGATTAAATCGAGGGAAGTTGGTGTTTTCTCAAAATCTGAAAAATATTGCCTTACTATTATACCGAAAAAATAATCAATACTAAAAAGCTTCTTGTAGAAATTTGTTTAAAACAAAAAATGACACATAATTTGGCCTTGTGCCTACACTTTGCCACACTTGTGCCATTATTTAACGGCTGAATAATTTAATTTTATAGCACTTTACCCTTTGCTTCGGTAGCCATAATATAAAACCTCAACAAAACTTAGCCCTGACATCCACAGTCCACTTTATGCTTGGCCGGACTCTATTTTAATGTGAAGGCATGTTATGCGGTATTCTATTGCACAACACTTAGTCCTACGTGACGCGACACGAGGTTTTGCCTCCTTCACGCCATCATCACACCAACTCCCTCTAGCTAGGCGGTTGGTTGGCGCGACGCGACGCGACGCAGCGCGGCTCATATCATGCACGACAAAGTCATAAAGCTCACTTCAACAGAGCGACAGAGTGTCTGGTTCCTCTTAAATTTTCACACCGCATTCTCCGAACATTTTGAATGAAGCTTATTTCTGCAAGGACACAACGCACGATATTATGTTGCTACTCCATCTTTGTGTGGTGCAGATAGGCAAATAGTGTTTGCGTCTGTACCCCCATTCCTCCAACATCACCACCCACACTCAGCCATCGCAATCTCTAACGGTTCTTGGGTTAAATGGCGCACTAAGCGCATCTATCTATTTAGCTAACATCCTGTTACTATGATAAATAGTATCAGTCATAATGCCTGCAATCTTCGTTAGAGCATAAAGCGACACGACATAACACCCTGTAGTACGTACGGTACAGACTGGAGAACCTATTTTTCATTTGCAGTTTCACGCGGCGCGTTCATGAATCTTTTCTGTGGTGTGGTCACGGAGTGCGCGGAACCCGGAAACTAAAACTGTTGGACAATGTTGTCGGTGACCAGGCTCATCAGGAGCTCGAATTCGTCGTCATTATCATCATCATCATCGTATCGTGTTGTGTAAGTATACAAGTACAATAGAAACCGTATTGTGTTCATTCATTTTGTTGTTTTAAGGATGTCGCGTAACGTTAGCAGGTTTTAGCTTAAAAGTGTGCCATAAAGGCGACCGACGACGACGCACGGGCTGAATAGCAGATTCCAGATAAGCATAATGATAATGATGATATACCTCGACAAGATACAGAACATTGGAAAATTTGGTGCATTGTTCCTCTATGTGTGACAGAATAGAGCTTTCAGTCTCACAGACCGCAGCGCTTCATTGAATTGCAAATTTATAACAACGTGAAGTTGAAAGAATAATGTTTGTAGGTATCTCTTTGGACGAAATTGTATGCAAAATAAGAGTGCGTTCCTTTTGTTCTGTATACGCCATACGGTACAAACATATACTAGTGCATCACATAGTCGTCAACATTAGAATTAGGTAGCTACTAATATAGAACAGAGTACAGAAAACTTGTTTCGGATTTCAGGATTATTATGTTAATGAGAAAAAGACTGATACCGTTTTGGAATGTGATGGGTAGCTTGGAAAAAGTTGGTTCACAGCAATTCATTCAAAATGTGGTGAAGATATTAGATTTGCTGAAAATAAATTGGTGCAAAAAACTTCACTCGCCAAACGCGCATGTTTGCGTAGATGTCAAAATTGAGCATTTCGTGAATTGATAACCATGCAGCAGTTTTATTTTTTGAATATTTTATTTTGTTGGTCCACCATCATACATGTAGGTAGTAGTTAAAATTTTAATCGCATATAATAACGAACAAACCCAAAGAATTAAATGAAGAACAAAACCCTGAAAGAAAATTACCCCACGTTGGGCGCCATCTGTGTGTGAAGGTGAGAACATCATCCACCTCATCTTGTAGGTATAGATCCTTCATAAACCTGTGGATAGAAGGTTGTCCAGCAAGACGAAGACCAGGTCAGGCATGCTTGCGTGCATTGCTTAGTTCGTCGGTGCTTAGCTCCTGGGTCGATTGAACTAATATTATGTTCATTCATCATCCAAGTTGAATGGGTTGTTTTTTTTATTACAGTGGATGCTTGACTATCTTCGTTGTTTAGCAAATTAGAAAAGTGATTCTCTAGATCCTCAGGGCCGACTGCGTGTTTCTTGAATTGATCGTTTCACACTTTTATAGAATTATAGATCTTCTTCACTATGGCGGAATGGGTATCCGAATCAAACTTAGGGCACTAATCATTATTCCTGAATTGGATTGTGACAAAGGTTTCTCTTACTTATTAATAGTGTATGAATATTTGGCGAAGTCTTCTAGCTATCATAAAGCCACTGCGTTTCGAATGAATTTTCTACAACGATAAGTGAGTGTCAAACAAGGATTTATTCTGAGTTCGTTACTGTTTTTTTTTTTCATCAATGACATAACTGATATCATTGGAGAAGGTGTCAAAATAAGCACTTCAAACATTCCCACAATAATGTTTCCAGATTACACTGCTTTTCTTGCAGAAACCGTCAACAGTATGCAACTTAAAATTAACAGGCTGTCACGTTAATAAACTAAAATGATGATATTCAGAAATGGTGGCGGAAGATATTCAAGAAGCGAGCAATGAAATGATAATGGAGAGCCAATTGAAGTTATAAGAGAGTATAAATATTTGGGAGTTTTGATCACAGCATGAAAAAGCATTTCGAAACCAAATTATCGGAAGCAAAACAGGCGATCGGCTCAGTTTGGGGAAGATGTATCGGAAACAAGTATTTAAACCACTCCTCGAAACAAAAAATCATCCAAGCAACTGCAACATCTATCATGCTGTAATGGGCAAGCTGGCAAATACATTGGAGAAATGCATTGAGTATTTTGAAGTTTATTGCAGAGATTGAAGCTATTTCAAACTCTCGGCCATTGACACCACTTACTTCAGATAAAAGTGACGAACAATTTTTGACTTCGGGTCAATTTATTATTGGTATCCCACTGACATCGTTTCAGGAACCCGATATCACCAACATATCGCATCTTAACAGATGGCAACAGTTTAATTCGATATCTGCTGATATTCAACCTTTGTAGCATGCCCTTTTCGACAATAATCCCATAGCTGATATCAAATTGCATGTTTCAAAAATACCAGTATTTTATTGTAGTTTTCAAATTAACTGAAACGAAGTTTGGAAAATGGATGTCAGAATTCGCATAGTTAGCAAAAATTTGTTCAGTTGAACTTTGAATTTGTTCAAAAACAATACGATGCGTCCTGAACGCCATTGATTCGGAGACATATTTTCTTCACGGATAACAACGAGATCGTTAAGAGCAATATCACGCTTTGAGTACTTGCATTTGTATCTTTTCTGGAGCTTTTTAAGATACTCCTCCTTCCATCGAAGGCAGAAGTTGTGATGCAGAATTTGGACCTTTTTCCATCTATCACTAATATTTAAAGAATTTGAAGTCATGTCCGGTTCCGGTGGAGCCAAGAAAGATGCACCTCGAAGGAAATGACCTGAGGTCAAAGGTAAAATATCTTCCAAATTATCGCTTAAGGGTATGAGAGGTCGAGAGTTGAGACATGATTCAATTCTTGCGAGGAGCGTCGAAAACTCCTCGAAGGTAAACTTGTTGTCTCCGACCACCCGCTTCCCACAAACCACTCATCATGTGTGGGGCACCAGGGGGTATAAACTTCAATTGAACACCTTGAAGTTGATATCTACTAGATATATCTTTTGCAAACGAGGTTATAAAAATTTTAAAATCAATCGCTAGCGCCGACAAAATTGGTTCCATTGTCGGAGAATATTGTGTTTGGGAGACCACGACGAGCAACAAAACGAAAAAAGGCTGCGAGAAATGAGGCTGTGGACAGGTCACTTGTTGCTTCTAAGTGAATTGCCTTAGTGGAGAAACAAACAAAGAGACAAACGTAACCCTTTGAGATGCGGCAGTTACGTGCGGAAAAGCTTTTGATCGTAAATGGACCAGCGAAATCGATGCCGGTATTTGTAAAGGGAAGTGAAATTTCCGTTCTTTCTAAGGGAAGTGGTGCCATTATTTGGCTAGGTATTTTTGCTTTATAAATTCTACATGCGATACATTTACTGGTATAGTTTTTTACTAAATTTTTGAGTTTTGGTATCCACAGTAGGCGAGCTCGGAAGAATCACTGAAAACATGTAGCTGAAAGGAAACTGAAGGATCGTATCCAATCCATCTAGGAACCTGAATATTGCGAATGTCAGGAAGGGTGGCTACAAAATTTTCCCATTCTGACACGTTAGGGGCTTTAGAGGCGAGTCCCAGGACGTGCCATCGCGCCAAATCTGTTGCATTATAATCTTTGCTATAATAATTACTGGAGCGAGCCAGCCAGCAGGGTCAAAAAGTTTCGCTATTTTCGAGAGAGCTTTTCTTTTTGTGATTTGCGAAGAATCCGGTTCATCGAAATCAAAAGTTAGGGAAAATTCAAAATTGTCATTTGTGGCATTCCATTGGATGCTTAACATCTTAGCGCAAGATTTTTCTTCGATTTTTAAAAATTCTTGAGTTATGAGGTCACAGGACGACACATTTTTGTAATATAAGATTTTAAGTTATGCTTTTCGCGGGTATCAATCATTTTAAGTTTAATTAAATTTTACGAAACTCACCGCGTATTTATAAGAAATATTTAATTTTATTTCTTCGCCCCGACGTTTCGAAGAAGAACTTTCAAACTTCGTGGTCACGGGAAGTTTGAAAGTTCTTCGAAACGTCGGGGCGAAGAAATAAAAACATTTTTGTAATGTCTGCGTTGAACACAAATTTGTAAAAACGCCAGTTGAGTATCAATGAGATAAGATCTGGTTGCAAGCTAGGGCCAGTGAAGAGTATTTCATTTAATCTTTTACCATTGGTAGTTGGGTTGCATGCGTTAAATACAACGCGAGCTTTCGTTGTGGTGCTTTCAGGCTTTATCACGGCGTGATGCGGTAAATAATATGAACGAATTTCATTAACTTTCTGAATTTAATATGGGTTAACCTTCTTCGTATGATTTAAAGTCAGATATTCTTGAAGAACATGGTTATATTCGGTGTGATATTCTGGATTCCTGGATAATGAATTTTTATTACGAATGTATTGGTTTAATGTTGTTTCTCTAGAGAAACCTAAAGTTGAAACTTCATCTTTGAAAGGGAGCTTGCATGTGTAGCGACCATCAGCATTGCGGGTGATGGATTCTGAAAATAACTTTTCGCAAATTTCATCTTCGGATTCTAAAGAATCCATGATCCTTTTAGAGGTGGCGGGATGTGCAATATCATTTTTATATATTTATATTATATCGAATCTTAAATACTTTTCTCAATTTCATTCATCTTAGCACTAAATACTCTTGATACAATCGATATTAATACTATTGTCTAGTACTTTTTATATTAATATACTACAGTCCATAATAAAGAAGTAAGTAGATTGATACTACATAGAAGAAACACGAATCTGAACCATCGTTATGAGTCAAATATAATGAAATCTAAAAATAAAATTTGTGTTTAGTGTTTTATTAAATTTTGTGACTCAACAAAGTGTTTGTTGAGTCAAATTGTCAATTGGAAGTATTATTTCCTGTAAATTAAATTAAAAAAAATAATGTAAAGTTAAGTAATAATGCAATTGTTTGATGCTTTATTGACCTTTCAAATAAATAAAAGTGAAATAAAACAAGGCCTTTTGAGTTTTATTGAACCCAGGTATACAATAAAAACTATAAAATACAATAGTCCAAAAAAAAATTTAATTACCTAAGCTTTCAATAGATATGACCATTAAAAATCTATTAAATTGAATAATAATAATCAATGCTCATTTCTAGCCTGATGAAATGAACAAAAAAAAAATTCAATAACAAAATATATTCCACATAATAATGTTTTTCAAATAATTTCTATTTTCTACAAAAAGTCCCACAAGCAACACAGCAAATAACCCAATAAAATAATATTCCAAAGCCTTTTCAAATTTTAATGCAAAATTTACAATCCCCTTTGTAACTAATCTTCTTTCAATTAGCATCAAAATCATTCAAATTTGAAATTCTGTAATCATAATTCAATTGGGGTTCTATAAAACATATAATATCCAATATTCAATAGGTTTCTGTGTGTTTGTACCAGTGCTGGCACCTACACACATATGTTTTGCTATGGCTACTATATCCTTTTGTTGTACGAATAATTTGTATAGAAATAATATATATCCTTTAACAATATACAAGGAGTCTCAATTGGAGTACCAATACATAGCATAATGGCATCGACTTCATTCTCATTTCCAAAACTAGTTAACTAACTAACCAAGCAACTAAATTATACCCATAAGCCCTGGCATGTTCAGTAAAAGTTTTCGATGCAGCTCTTCATGCTGAGCTGCATGGAATTATTTTGAACCTCTATATTCGATACCGATTATCTCAGGGGAAGCTATACTGATGGATTCAGTGTTTCAGTTGATGGGTTTGTAATGCGGGAGGGTATCCAGGCCCTGGCATTATCATGCTTGATTAGGGTAGAAATCGTAACAAGCAATCAACCTGTAATTGACTTGAAATTATTTTATTTCTCCGATCATCACCTCCAATCTTTCATTTTGTCAGGAGTTTGTGTGTTCGTATTCTGGGTTAAAAGTGTTTCCCTTCGATATACCATCCATATAAAATGGTTTCCATGGTGCTAGTTTGAGTGTTTTGATTGCTGCACAAAGTTTTTAATAATGCAACAGAACTATTAGCTATTGAACGCGTTGGATTTCTACTAGTCCAGTCAATACAGCAAACAAAAATCAAGAAAACTCCACCAAAATTAGGGCAAAGTTCAATTTTTGGTATAAGGTAAGGGTTAGTGTGGACTTTGGCTTCCAATGATATAGGTTAAGGTTAGGTTAAAGTGGCTGTCATTAAAGCTATCTGACCAATAGAGGTCCATTGTGATACCACAAACTATAGCGAACAAAAAGTTCTCTATTAGTTAAAATCATTTAGAGCTTCTAATGAAGCGAGTGAGACTACTAATGTCTGTGTTTGAGAGATCGCTAGGTTCATTATAGAAGTAGTCTCCTAAATGAATGTTGCATCTATAGGAGAGAGCAGGGCATGTACAGAGAAGATGTGAAATTGTCGTGCCGCGTGTCTACCAATAAGACAGTGTCCCGTTATGACACCTATTACATAGCTGATTTGAGATCTGCTGAGGGACAGAAGGTCAAATTGACCGTTTCAAATCTAGTTTGGGCCAGATTCGTTTGGTCGCTGTACACGTGGTAGTATTAAGCCATCTTGTATTTGATTGTTCCAAAGCGATTCGTTTCAGCAGTAGTTTAATTGTAGCTATGGGAATACCTATATTTGCCTTGTTGGGCAGGATAGGCATTTCCGTTCCAATTCTGGCGAGTTCATCGGCTTTGCAATTCCCCGGAATGTCCCGGTGTCCCGGAACCCAGATAAGGTGAATATCAAACTGTTTGGCCATCTCCGTTAGAGACGATCGACAGTCTTGGGCTGTGATGGAGTTTGAAAAGACTGATACAAGTTATTTTAAAGCAGCCTGACTATCTGAGAAATCAGTCCATTTCCAAGGCTTGTTGTCGGTCTCGTTATTCGTTTTTTTTACGGGACAGGGAATTAACCTGTCGCCAACCTGAGGAAGCAGCCTGATCCGAGACTTGGGTGCTAAGCAAAAGGCACTGTGACCTCTTAGCCACGTTCGAGAGAGGAAGGACGATTCCGGAGACGGTACAATCATGAGTTGTACTCAATCTACCTTGAAGCAGACATAGTGACAAAATTAAGCTCGGTAGACTCCGGTGGGCAGGGCACCTAGCTCGTATGAGCGAAGAGGAACCTGCTCGGAAAGACTTTTGTGGTACATTCTATGGTAGACGGCAGCGTGATAGACCATGCTTGCGCTGGAGAGATGGCGTAGACCAGGACGCCCGAAGCCTTGGGGTGCGCAACTGGATGGCGTCGGCTCGAGACCGGGATAGGTGGAGAGACTTGTTGAAAGAGGCCAGGACCGGACCCCGGTTGTCGAGCCGATGATGAAGATGACTATCTGAGAAGATGCGGATATCCGAACTGGATATCACGTTTTCTTTAAGCCAGGACAAGACTTCATTATCGCCAGAATTTCCGCTTGGAATACGCTACAGTGGTTTGGTAGGCGGAAGGAGAGACTGAGATTTAGTCTATCTGAGTACACTGCACCACCCACCCCATTTTCAGTTTTCGATCCATCCGTATAGAAATGAATTAGTTTATCTAAGCTTAGTTTATCACGATTAGTCACTTTGTCTAAGGCAGTCCACCAAACAGTCACCCCATAAGTGAGTATCGGTCTAATAACCGCAGTATATAGCCAGTGAGTGATTTGTGGAGACAGGCCCCATTTATTCCCTACAGCTTTTTTGCAAGAAAAGAGAGCTACTGCGACTTTTTTCACTCTTTCCTGTATGTTAGGTTTCCAACTAAACTTTTTATCTAAAATAAGACCTAGGTATTTTGCTTCATTTTGGTGTTAGTGGAACACCGATTAACGGTCATTGGAAGGTCGAGTTGTGGAAATTTGTATTGCCTTGTAAAGAAGACTAGATCAGTCTTGTGAGGGTTAACGCCCAGCCCACACCGATCTGCCATTTGAGAAGCTTGTTGAGGGCGATTTGTAAGAGTTCTATTAGAATTTGGGGATGTTTCCCAGACACGGCAATGGCAATGTCGTCAGCGTATGCAATTACTTTGAATCAATCATCCTCCAGGTTTACTAGCAGCTCATTGACTACTAGGTTCCATAGAAGTGGGGATAGGACTCCACCTTGTGGAGTGCCTCTGCTGACTGACCTTCTTGCAGTAAAGCTACTTAGTTTCGCATTTATAATTCTGCTTTTCAGCATGAAATTTATCAGGTCTCTAAGTGAGCTATCTCCGTTTAGATTCTGCAGTGCCTTTGCTGTTGCGGCGCTGTCGACATTGTTAAAGGCGCCTTCTATGTCTAGGAATACAACTAAAGTGTACTCTTTGTGATTTAGGGAGTATTCGATATTGCGTACCAAGGTATGTAGCAGTATCAGTAGCAGTACTATCTTCTATTTTATCACAGAAGTTCTTCCATGAAGATCTTTTACTTATCCTCAGTTGTTTCTTATAAGTCCAATGATATTGTTTCATTGAAATTGGAATAGAAAATAAAGCGTGTCTTTTTCCAAAAACAACCACCAGTTTTTCTTTCGATCACTTGAAAAGCTTTCTACTAGGAAAGATTCAATTTTTATTGAGTCTGCGGAATATATAATAATATAATATAATATAAAACCAAGTTTTTATTTAAAGTTTATTAGTTTATGTTACCACCTTTATTTTTAAAAACTTCGTAAATTCGATCCGGCATGAAATCGTACACCCTTTTAATAAAGTTAAAACAAATTTTGGTCCACGGTTACTTTATTGCAGAAATTAAGAATTTATTTGTGTTCAAACTGACGACGACCTTCATAAACTTTGCTTATTAGCCATCCCTACACATTTTCAACAATATTTAGATCAAATGAGTACCTACGTCGCGGCCATCCCATTGAAGCAACTGCACATTTTGCTCCTTTATCAAAGTTTTTATGCGCGCTGAGTTAATAGTCGCGTTGTCATGTTGGTAGAGCCAGTTTATGGGTCCAAAGTTGGTAGAAAATTTAGGAAATTTGGTTTCAAAATTCCCTAATACTCAGCTGCAGTAATGTTTGATGTAACTTCCCTAAGCTCAACAGTTTCAGAGTAACTAACTGCTATCCATACCATAACACCTTCTTCACGACAGTAATGACGCTTTAAAAACCCATTTTTTTTTCTCAAATCGTGAAAATAAAAGTTGAGCCCATCTGGGCCATCGAAATTAAACTTTTTTTTCATCTGAAAAAACCACATGCTCCCATTCAGCAAAGAGACTGAAAAGGAGCTCCTTTAACGGAGGATTGAATAAACATAAGAACAAAAGCATCAATTTTAACGGATAGCCATTGCTCATAAAAATTCATTTGTTAGAAGACTTAAAGACTTGTTGAAAATGACAAGAATAATGCCGGCCTTACACGACACAATATTATTGCACAATACTCAGTATTTTACAATAATATTGACCGTGTAAAGGTTGTATTGCACAATAATCTGGGTTTGTGCAGTATATTGAGTGATATTAAAAAAGTTTAATATTTTCTGAATTTTTACTCAATATTTTTCGTTTCCACAACGAAACTGATGCAGAATAAGCAAAGAGACAAGGAAATATTGCGCAGTATTATTGAGACGTGTATGGCCCATTTTTCTCTGCGATACCGCTATTCGAAAATCACTAAAATTTCAGAAAAAAATCTTTCTTATTAGATTTTTGTTTAGCTACTACGCGTAGTAGGTACGTACCTGTGCAAGAATTTTTTCTAGGGGAGAGGCTTACCTCCCCTAATAAATAGATTGGAAATATACTGTCCTATGTCCGAATTTGGTATCCCTCTTTTTGTACGACATCCGGTTAAGCACTTCAACTGTTTAAATTACAAATTGGCAACTCTGCCTCTTCGAAGTGTTGGTCACTTATGTTTCGCCCAGTCAGATAGTTTTTCAGCTACTATATAGAGTTGGCATGCGGTTACAGTTCCGTCCTTCTGAATATATTAATGCAACGCTACTTTATACCCACTATACTCATAAATCATAATCCGATCAAATGTATGCAAAATCGATATCGTAGTTATACGAATTACCTACATTCATACTTCCTTTTCCAATAAGTTCTCGTTTTGTTCAGTTCAAATTGCCCCAGTCGGATGCATGTAAACATAATATGGTAGAATGGAAGGGATTACTAGACAATGTAGGTACACCAACAGAAGCAGACACAATATGGTGAGTGCAGATCGTCGAGATGGATTATTCTGTGTTAAGCGTGTCTAAGTGTTTCTAATATTACAAATTGTACTTATTCCCAACAGATTTCAATTACTTAAAGGTGATATGTGCGGAATTCATAATGCAAGATTATGTTATGCTTTTTCTAGTCCCTTTGTATATTTATTCAAGAGTGCTCGATGTGAATTTAATAATAATGTAATGTGGCAGGGACATAATAGTGCATTTATCTGAAATGAATAGTTTTAATCAAAATTTGAAGCAGATTGAGAAGTTAAAAAAACATGGTAATTTGGAAATCATTACAAATCGAGAAACTGCTGGTAACTATTTTGTTTCATCTTAGGGATCGTGGATGTATTTCATATTCCTTCTTGAAAGGTACGGAATATCATGTACGGAATATCATGTATTCGATTCAGAACAGCGCCTCTCGGCTAAGACATGCCCCCGAAAGAGCTTCCTCAACGGAAGAAGAAAACCTGTCTACTAGTGGTCGAATGAAATTGCCGAACTCCGCAGAAATTGATTGCATCTAAGTCGGAAAGTCACCTGAGGAAGAAGAAGAAGAGACAAACACCTCGAGATCGACCTTCAACAGTTCAAACTAATTGTCACGAGCTCAAAAGTTCAATAAAGCTAAGCAAAAAACGAAAATGGAAAGAGCTTCGACAAGATATCAATAACGTTACTAGATCGCTATGAAAAAGCTTGGATCCCAGAAGAACACAGAAATACCTTAACCTAGAAAAGATGATGCACATTGTAAATGTACTATTCCCGTCTTATCAAACTAGACCAGCTATGATAGTGACCTTTTGGGACCATGACCGGAAATACAAGCTTTAAGTGAAGAAGAGTTGAAGATTACCACAAATGCTCTGCAAAATAAAAAGGCTTTTGAACTAGATGGAAAGAAGAGATTAGAAAGAAAAGAACCACCTCCTGCCAGTTTCAAGACGCGGCATCAGATAATGTCTACCACAGGTCAAAAGGGAGTAGGTTGAAGGGAAGAGATTGTTCCCCACCAAGAAAAACACAAAAGAATAGACGACATCGAACATCGAACGGTAACTAGTTGAACTACTTTTTGAAAACCTTACATATGGACTACTCCAACGTTACGTTATGTAATCCAGAGGATGGATATTCTTTTAAGGAGCAGTAAATCCGGTCTCTCGTACATAGAGTTATTAAAGGTTTGTGCCAGGAGCACCATTAGCCGAAATTGCGAATTGGAACACTTTAGTCTTCTTCGACAAAATGAATTGCATTCCAATTAACAGATATATGGCACCACGAATAATATTTAAGTAACATAGATATGTATTAGGTAGGCAAGGTATTTAAATCTAAGAGAAGAATATTCCTATTCCTATCGTATTCTAGTCTATTATTGTTTCATTTCCATATTAGCGCGAAAGCTTACGTTTTAAGTGCATATATACAAAGAATTTACCGATTAGAAATTTTAAAAAGTTTCATTCTTTAAAAAATCCACTATTATCTGTAATTGCGAACAAATATTGTAAACGAGTCTTCAATTAGTGCAGCTTAGGGTATTTCGCCCTCATTCGTCTAAAAACAATGGGTATTACACTGTATAGTGTATACGTAGATACTCGTTGAGTCGCGATGCAGTCTTTCCGCTAATTACCCTCAGAATTGTATCTTTTACCCTCGTTCTACAAAAAAAAACAGCCATTCGCAAATTTAAAACAAAATTAAGCACTTCACTAGTATAAGCCGTCAAATTATTCTTGAATATACACACGAAGCGTATGCATCGCAGCTTTGCGTTTTGCTGCAGTCCTTCAGTATTGGAGGTGCTTATAGTCGAAGTGGAAGGTGATGGTGCCTTGTGCCTGTTCTGTATTGTGTCGTGCCAACTCATACAGGTAATTTATAGTCCTTTAAACACAAGTAAAATATGTAGTTAAGCATTTTTTAAGTGCAAATTGAGAAAAAATTACTAAATTTATATTGTCTTTCGTTCGTTACTTATAAAGGATCAGGGCTGTCGGAATTAGTAAATTTAGCAAATTATAACAGCTGTTAAAATAACGGTTAAGTCTGACCACAGCTGAACAAGTCTTTTAATCTCTTACCTTGTTTTTTCATTGTGTTTTTTTTTTGCAAGCAAACTTGCTTCGCTTAACCAACTCAAATAAAATTCACGACTGGATCTCACCAAGTTTAATCGAAATCGTTAGAGCCGTTTTCGAGAAAAATCTAATAACTCGAAACCGTTCAAAAACAAAACAAAAACAACCTTAGAAATTACAAAAAAGTAATCTGTACCAAATTTCATTCAAATCCTTCAACCCGTCTAAGCTGTGGCTCTCTGTACAGATGGACGCACAGTCAAACAGACACACAGCCCGACCGTCCGTCGCGACGGCATGACGAAAACCACTTTTTTAGACATCTCCATCATCGTAATGTTGGTTTTGATTAAAACCTAGATTTTTTTTTTCACACTAAACTAATACTTCCCCTTATAGAGCAAGTAAAAAAAGAAGTTTATGGGCCATTAGACGTAACGTCGGTCGTTCAAATTTAAGAATGGCTTTAAATTCTTAATTGTGAGAGATGGAATGTCATAAATCAACGAAGCAGGCGAAAGAGTTGAAGAAAATCCGCGAAGTAGGAAATAAATGCCAAAAATCAACGCCTGGCACAACGTGGAGGTCACTGATGTCCACAATTATTGTTACTGTCATAGTTTTCGGGCAATATTTTTTTGAAAACATAGAGGGTGTCACCAGTGACCGTGGTACTGCCGCGGATCACGGGTAAGGTATCGGCCAACTGAACTTGTTCTGTTGTTCGTATAAGTGTGAGTGTTGAACGAAAGAATATAAGAACACTATAATACCATATTTTGGAGTAGCTCCAAGCTTTCTAGGATAGATTAAAATGGGTAAAAAATTGACGAAGCTAGATTTTTTACAATGAATGAAAGTCGAAAAAACCCTAACTCCAGATTTTGGGGGTGGGTCCGACAATTCTGTCTGTCTGTCTGTATGTATCAGAGACCACAGCCTAAACGGATGGGTTGATTTACTTCAAACTTGGTATGTGGCGTTTTTGAAGAATATCCCCAGACCATTTTTGATTTATTTTTTTGGACCTAAAAAACGTTACCTATCATATACCGGTTTTAGAAAAACTCATTTTTCTCAAAAATGGTTCCTACGATTTTGACTAAAAAAAATCATGGTTATTTTTTTAATTCCGATTTGCTCCTTCATGACTCAATCAATTTATTAAAAACGGCTTTCTTCTAAAAATGTATCATTATAGAAGAAATCAGATGGCATACTTCGTTTTGAGGTTAAATTCATTTAAGAAGCTGTTTTAGTCATTTGAAAATCGAATTTTATGTTTTTTAATATTTTTTCTAAAATTGCATTTACAATTTTTTAATTAAAAAGGCTTAGCATATATAGTAACTTTATCTATAAGAGCAAGTACGTGCGACCCAATTGTGCTCGTGAGTGTAACTGAAATCAGCTAGCTAGCGACCGGGTGGACCAGCTTGTTGGTTTTAGCCAATATTTGTCCTGGATAGTGATTTTTACCAAATTGTCAAGCTAGCCAACACTTTTGTCCAATGACAGTTCTCACATGAAAAAAAAATATGACCAAGTTTGTTGTTACTGTTGATTACTTAGATGTCCTTTTGCCAAAGTGGCGATTTGACGTTAAGAAGCCATAAAACAGAATGAGATAGAGATGTTTTGCTTTTTTTCTAAAAAGCCCTATTGTACGTAATCCTTAGCATAAGTTAGTCCGTGCTTTTCTTCTAGTTTTAACTCTCTCAACGACAGCTCTGTTCAAAGTTCTTTAGCAGGTTTCAAGTTTGTCAGACACTATTTGTTTTGTGTTCTACTACAGATCTTGTTACTTCAGATAATTGCGACTGCGAGGTACCTACTTCTCACTCCTCGTAAATAAAAATGCCCAAAATTTGTTGGGTGGCATTCTATGCAACAAAAATAAAACCTCTTTTGCTGTAAAGCAATGCGGGAACTTATCTTTGATATTTATTTCGAACTAAGTTTCTCGCAAAGCAACGCGAAACATTTGGGGCAACAGCTAAACTGTGACTATTCTGACTTGAAGTTTGTATATGACATGCCTTCGTTACTGACATATTATATTCGAAAATACAATTCTTCCTTTCTGAAAGGAACCTATAACCAAAAGATACTTATTCACTTGCCTAGCAACGAAAACCTTAAAAACCTGCGTTTATCTTATTTTCTTATGAGAAAAAAAAAATGTGGTTTCAAACCAATCCGTTAACCGTGAAAATTATTATCACAGATTCCGTTACTTATAAGTTGCAAAGGGGAAGATTTAAATTTCTAAAACTTGAAGTATTATCCTTCCATTAAAAATTTCGTGTCAGGATTAGATACATTTTCGAGTAAGAAAAAAAAAAAAATAAAATTAACCACCCAATTCTCTTTTCATCATCCTCATCAAAAACTCATATTACAGCTCAATTATGAATTCATTTCATGTACCTTACCTACTTTCTTGTCTCCCCCACTCAGGACGAGAGGAGTAGATCACCTAAAAACGTCTAAGCCAGAAAAAGCCTTTTAGCGGACTATTTTCTCAATTCGCAGAAGAGTTCTTTTGCAATCTATACCAGCCATACCAATCCCGAACCCCCGCCCAGAGGAACTTCTTCTTCATCATCCTTCTTCCTTCACCAATACCATCATCATCTAAATTTCTGAAATATTATACAGTAGGCAGTATGTAGGTAGGTACTTGTACATTGTACTTGTAGAATTTCTTATTTCCTGGTTTTGTTGTTATCCAAAAATTGAGATTCATTTATCATACATTACCCGATATTCCACTTACTTTGTAGGAGATTATCCTTTCATATTTTAATATCCGTTTGGGCGTGCAAAGACGTCAGATGACTCGATGATGATGTGTCAAAGAAAATAGTGTGTGCCTTGGTGCCGTTGCGACTATACCTATTTTATACACCTAAATTAGAAATAGGCGCTGATGCCTTTGGTTGGCTCTGGCCTGGCTGTTGCTTGCAAAAATGTCTTTTTCCATGGGAAAATAAAACTGGCACGAGCAGGATACTCTGCTTCTAATGTTGAAAAAGACTTTTGTGATTGTCATGACGTGCTCGTTAGAGGTGGATTCTGGATTCTGCACACTGAATAAGGAAATAATATATTATAATACATACATACGATGTATACATGCATACAAACATACATATATCTGTTTAGCTGAAGGTATTCTATCTACACTTATGAACGGTTAAAAACAGCAATGCCAGGTGTGAAAATTATGAAATTCTCAGTTTTGCAATTTTTACTTGCTCTATAGGGCAAGTATTGGTTTCGTGTCAAAAAAAAAATTGAGGTTTTAGTCAAAACCAACATTACGATGATGGAGAAGTCCGAAAAAGTGGTTTTCGTCATGCCGTCCGTCGGTCTGTGCGTCCATCTGTACAATTCTCCACTGCCTAAACGCGTGGACGGATTTTCTTCAAATTTGGTACAGATGATTTTTACGTAATTTCGAAAGTTGCATTTTTTTTTGTTTTTGAATATCTCATCTAGAATGACTACCCCCCATACAACATTTATGAGTTATTCGAATTTTTTTCGAAAAAGACGCTAAGGATTTTGATTAAACTTTTTGATATGATTTCTTCAATAACAATAAATTTTTAGACTTTTTTTCAAAACAAAAAATTTGTAAAAGCAGTTTTAGAAAAAAAAAAATAAAAAAAGCATAAAATTCAATTTTCAAATGACTAAAACAGCTTCTTAAATGAATTTAACCTCAAAACAAAGTATGCAATTTGATTTCTTCTATAATGATACATTTTTAGAAAAAAAAATTTGAAAATCGTTAGAGCCGTTTTTTAAAGAAACTATTTTTTTCATATAAAATTTTGCAAGGACTTTTATAAGAAAAAATTGGTACGCCATTTTTAAGATATTAAAGCTAAAAACTAAATTTTGAAAAAAAAAATATTGAGTAGTTTTTGAAAAAATGATTTTTCAAAAAAAAAATTCAACTATTTTTTTAAAAATCCATAAAAAAAAAATTTTTAATCAAAATCGTAGTCACCGTTTTTGAGAAAAATGAGTTTTTCTAAAACCGGTATATGACAGGTACTGTTATTTTAGGTAAAAAAAAAATCAAAAAATATCGGGGGATAGTCTCCAAAAAACCACATACGAAGTTTGAAGTTAATCGAACCATCCGTTTAGGCTGTGTTCTCTGATACATACAGACCGACAGGATTGTCGGACCCACTTGTTTCTCATTCTCTATCATCGTAATGTCATGTTTGATTGTTATCTCAACTTTTTTTTTGTACGATTGCATAGCTTGATATATGGTACGCATATCGCAAGCAAAAATTGAAAATTGTTCGAACCGTTTTAAAAGAAAAAAACATGTTATTTTATGTACAAAAATTCTCAAACATTGTTTGAAAAACACTTGGCATGCCATTTCCAAGAAAATATTAATGGATTAATGTCCATACAAAAATTTCAAACAAAAAAAAAATTACAAAGACGTTATCGAAAAATCGATTTTTCACAAAAATACTTGAAATTTTTTAAATCATTTTTATTTTTTTGTTAATTTTGATATGAAATAGGAACCTATGAATGTAATTTTAAAATTGCTAAGATATTTGTATAAAATTAAGCCTGTTGTAGAACAATGAAAAAACTTTTTAAAAATTTTTTTTGGAATTTTTTTAATAAAATAATTTCAAAATTGCTGATAACATTTGGAGTAAAAAAATTCATCGAAAACCGTTGAGTTGCTTACGAAAAAATCAGAAAAGAGAAAAATGAGACTATTAAAGGTACCGTTATTATTTCATTGGCAAGAAGTTTTTGCTGCTCAAACATACATTGACGACGGTTTCTAAAGGTCTACAACGTGCTGAAATTGAATCCGAAGTCAAAATTTTCAAATAAACCCTAGTTTTTGAGATATTCCCGTTACAAAAGCACAAGAAAAGAAATATAAAGAAAAGAAGATGTTATAACGTCAGGTTACCTCTAACAGACAAAATTGAAACGGATTATGAAAGAACTAACTTTCTTCTTTTTAATTCAATTTAAATAATTTTTATACCTCTTTTCTCCTCCAAGAAATCATAAGTTGAAACGCATTTTAATTTATACCGGTCAACAAAGTTTCTTGTTGCCGGAACAAAACTATAAGTTTTCTAAAGGTTTTTGATGTTTTTAACTCGAATCCAATATCAGAATGTTCCAATCAGCTCTCATTTTTCAAATTTATCCGTTTCCTTTTCAATTTTGTCTGTAAAAGGTTACCTTACGTTATAACATCGCTTCAAAAATATTGATAAATGTTTTTGTTGTGATTTTGTTACGGGACCCAATTTGAAAATTCTGACTTCGGATTCAGCACGTCGAAAACCTTTAGAATCATTTATCGAAGTTTGGGCAACAGTAAAAAAATTAATATTGTTGACTTGTGTTACTATTATTTATTTCAGAAGTAAGTTTTTCCATTTGCGTCATATGGCAGGTACCGTTAAGTATAAAAACTTTTTTGAAGAATATCCTTCTTTAACTTATTTTATTTTTTTCTGACAAAGTTTTACAAGATACTTGCACTCATTCACTCTCAATAAATTTGCTGAATGCGTTCACTGTGGTCCTTTTGTAATCCAAATTTTGATTGGTGTAAGTATTTGAATATAAAATTTTATCCTAAATGATTTATTTCTGTTTTTTTTTCATAGCTTAAGTCAAGTCAAAAGATGTTGGTAAAACTGTAAGTAAAATAACAGTAATAATTATTATAATTGAATAGTGACTTTTCAAAAAGGGATAAATGAGTTTTCACTTTTTTTAAACTAAGTATGCAGTTTTGTCCTCCATGCCCCAATGCTGATTTTAGTGGGGTTAGCAGGGGGGGGGGGCTTGAGGGGCTGAAGCCATTTTGAAATGCAGAATTTTGAAAAACAGAATTATGAAAGCAGAATTTTGGTAACCAGAATTTCGGAAAGCAGAATTATGGTAAAAGAATTTTGACCCGGCAGAACTTTGAAACCAACCCTTCTTAAAAATAAGTATTAATATTGCAAAAGCCAATAACTTTCGATTTTAGCTTTAACTTTAGTTTTAAGACAGCATGCAGTTTTTTGTTTAAAATTTCATATGACTAAAATCATAAATGGCAACACCACAAAAGAAGTCATGTATGTGTGTCCTTTGCGGTGGCAATCATTTTAACGAACGACGACGTGTGGGCAAATGGATTTCCTTTCATTTTTCTTATCCCCATATTTTCCTCATTTTTTTTCTTTTTTTGCGTTTTATGTGTCAAATTCAAAACAGGAGATTGGAAAATGTATTTTAAAATTTTAGTATTTCTTTCTTGTTGTTGAAGTTTTTCATTTGTAGAAATTTAATAACAATGCCAAAGTGCAATATGACTTTTTGGAGCGGGAATCCTGTTTGGATTTTATTTAAAAATAATTGTCTTTTAAAGAGATGAAGGTTAGATATTTTTTTTCATGATGTACAAGTATTCGGCATGTTTTTGCAAAGAAAGCAAAAGATCGCTACAAACTATACATAATATAAAGGGTTTTCCAATAAGAGGTGTTATTTTGAATAGCCCGCTATTTCGGTAGCTGTCACTTTTGAAGCTGTCATTTTTTGACATTTGACAAGTAGAAACTACGCTATTAATAAAAATGGAACGATACACGCTTCAACAACGCATTGAAATTATTAAAATTCACTATAAAAATGGTGAAAATTTGACAGACGGTTCGTAAAAATAAAACATTTTTGGGTCGTCGTGAAGCACCTTGTCGGACCGCAATACAGAAATTGGTGGACAAATTCGAGCTGTTGGGACAAGTTAGTGATGTGAAGAATAAAACCCGTGCACGTCGCTCAAGAACAACTGAGAATATTGCTGTTGTAGCCCAAAGTGTTGAAGAAAACCCAGGTTTGTCCATTCCTCGTCGTTCTTTGGAATTAGGCATTCCACAAACGTCATTACACCGTATTTTGCATAAAGACTTGGGTCTTAAGGCTTATAAAGTTCAGTTAACACAAGAACTCAAGCCGGCTGATCATCAACAACGTCGTGTCTTTGCTGATTGGGTCCTTGAAATGCATCTTGACTGACGAGGCCCATTTCCACCTCGGAGGCTACGTCAACAAGCAAAACTGTCGCATCTGGGGCTCGGAAAACCCAAGGTTTATTGTTGAAAAGGCTCTCCATCCTCAACGCGTGACTGTTTGGTGCGGTTTATGGTCCCGCGGGGTCATTGGACCTTACTTTTTCTAAAATGAGGCTGGAGCAACAGTTACGGTCAATGGATTGCGCTATCGAGAGATGATTAATGATTTTGTATGGCCTGAATTGGATGGTATTGGTCTGGACAACGTTTACTTTCAACAAGACGGCGCTTCGTGCCACACAAGCAATGAAACCATCGATCTTTTACGGGAAAAGTTTCCGCACCGTGTTATCTCTCGAAGAGGTGATCACAATTGGCCACCGAGATCTTGTGATTTAACACCTTGCGACTTCTTCCTTTGGGGCCACGTGAAAGATAAGGTCTACGCCAACAGCCCAGCGTCGATTCAAGACCTCAAAGATGAAATTCGTGAGGCTATCGAGGCAATAGGGCAGCCACTTTGCGATTTGGTTATGGAAAATTTCATGAAAAGGATATGGTCCTGTAAGCGTGGTCTTGGTGGCCATTTGGCTGATGTTGTGTTCCATTATTAACGGCATACCTCCTCTTTATAATGAAATAAACATCCGATCATTTATCTCCAAAAATGCCATTTTTCTTTGAATATCAAAATAACACCTCTTATTAGAAAACCCTTTATATACGTATTTTCAGCATTTTAAGTTTTTTTTATATCAATGAGTTAATGAGATGTAAACAGCATCACATTGAAACAAAAATAAAATTTGTATTGCACCATCCTTATCGAAAATTGCATCCAAGGCAAGACCCAGGTAACTCCACTTTACTTAAAGCTAAAAATATGAAAAAAAAACTGTCTTTAATATAGGAAACCAATTTATTTTTCACGCATTTATTTATTTCAAAAAAAAAAATAACATTAAAAACTATTTATTGAGTTAAAAAAGACTAAAACAATAAAAACATGCCTCTACCCTTCACCTACCAATAACAGTACCAATAATTTTTTGAAAAAAAATAAATTATTAACAGGATATGGTTGGTGCGAAAAGTAGGAAAAATTGTATATGAAATAAGAAAAATAAATGAGATGCTATAAAAAATGCCATGAATAAATGAGACCGCCATAACAGAAATTCAAAAATCTAAGTATGCAGGAATTTGTTGATAATTTGTTACCCCAATCTCGAATTTGTTGCTCCACGCTTTTGACCTTGAAATGTACTTTAACAGTTTCATAAAAAAAGAACAAGTCGCTCAAAAATGATCATATAATGAAAAGATTTATATCAAAATTAAAGGGCTACTCCGCACCTTTTTAAAAAAGTGCACATCAAATTTCTAGCCCAACTCCTTCAAGGCGAAAACGCGTTGTGGATGTTGTGGAACGTATTCCTCTCAGCTATCTCTAAGGGCACTTATAACAACTAAACACAAAACTAGAAATTTCAAAAATCTAAGCACATTAAAGAACTACTCCGCACCTTTTAAAAAAGTGCACATCAAATTTCTAGCCCAACTCCTTTATGGCGAAAACGCATTTTGGATGTTGTGGAACGTATTCCTCTTAGCTATCTCTAAGGGCACTTATAACAACTACAGACGAAAATAGAAATTTCTAAAATCTACGTGTGTGTGTAGGAATTTGTTGCTCGTGAATAACAGCATTCCCGAATTTGTTGCTCCTACCGTTACTCCCCTTAAACCCATGGCGGTGCTAACTTCAGGTGAAGTAAGCACTGACATCCTCCAAAACTCTAAATTTCAAAAATACAAGTATGCAGGAATTTGCTGCTCATTTGTTGCTCATACCTATGTTACCCCAGTCTCGAATTTGTTGCTCACGATTAGACCATGAAAATACATTTTCAAGGTTAAATCGTGAGAAACAAATTTGATATTGGAATAACATATGTGCAATAAATTAGCAACACATTTCCTCTTACTTAGATTTTCGAAATTATTGAGTTTTTAGATATTTGAGTGACGTCATCAAAATTTGGTTCGGATTTTTGGGGGTGAAGAAATTTTAAACACACTTTATTGAAAAGCAACAAATTCGAGCTACAGGCCCAGTAATTTTTTTTTTCCAAAAACCTTTCTTTGACAAACTTGGCCTTTTGAAGGCCAAATCATGGAGCAAAAAATTCGAGATTAGGGTAACAAATTAGCAACAAATTCCTGCATACTTGTACTTTTTAAATTTTGAGTTTTTGATAATATTTTGAGTTCCTTAACTAGAATCTGGTATCAAATTGCTCTATAATGCAGTTTCATCTTGTGACATCATACTTACTTACTTAGGTCCTCAGACCTTAAAAAGTCCGTTGTGATCCCCTTAAGGGGCATAGGGTCTCCACTACTCCTACGCGCAATCGTGTACGGTTTCTGGAAATATAACGTAGTTCTCTCAACTTCTTCCCCAGCTGTGCAGATTCACTTTTGACTGTCCTGAGCCATGTGCTTCTCGGCCGACCCGACCCTCTATCTGCCTGGGTAAGTGGGTTCCATTGCAACTAGACCCGTTCTTCTATGAAGTTCTTCATTAGAAATACGGTTGGGCCAAAAATCCTTAAGATGTTTAGGAGACACCTATTCACGAACGATTGCAGCTTGCTTGTGACAGTTGTTAAGATTTTTCAAGTGCTGCACCCATACAGAAGCATGGATGCAACATTGGAGCGGAATAGTCTCAGCTTGGTCTCCATTTTTTGAACAGCATTCCGAAAACAGCCTTTGCCTTTTTAATACAGCTGTCGACATCTTGTTCGGTTCCGCCTTTGGTAGAGACAAAACTCCCAAGATATTGATAGTCTTCTATTTACTTTCTCTACCGGTTGTCCAGAAATATTGACTTGAACGGCTGAGTTACTTCCGAGGCTGATCATGTTTGTTTTTGCCATATTAATTTCCGTTTAACAGGGCTGCACGCAGCACATCACTTATCACTAACAGGAAAAGTATTGGCGACAGTATGCAACCCTGTCTGACTCCAAAATGGACTTTGAATTCATCCGACAACCTTCCTCTATGTTAAACGTGACATTACGGCATCGAGTATGTCTTCTAGATGTTCTTTTATTCGTTCTAATATAATTTTTGCTGCTATCTTGGCAACCGCAGGCAGAACGCAAATCCCTCTCTAGTTTTCACACTGCATCAAATCTCCTTTCTTCGGGAGCCTGACGATCATTCCCCTTTTCCACTCTTCCGGGAAGCACTCAGAGTTCCAGGCTCTCGTTATGAGTGGATGCAGTAGCTCACTCGATGTCGTTGGTGCTGCTTGTAAGAGCTCTGCAGGAATACCGTCAAGTCCTATCGCCTTGTTGTTCTTCAGTGTTTTAATGGCGGCAATTATCTCTTCTCTACTGGGAGGTGTGAGCGGATTCGGGCATTTGTTGCTTCGGACGGGTCATCAGGTATTGGATGCGCATCGCTGGCGAACACACGGTTTAATACCGAAGCGCAGTGTTTCTTCCACCTTCTGAGCTGGTCCTCATCCGAATGGAGCAGGGAACCATCTATATCTTTCACCAGGTGTTTTTTGGGGCATTGTACTCCAGATAGCTCTTTGGTGATTCTATAAACAGTTCTGCTGTTACAACGATTTGCGGCCTCTTCTGCTTTTCTAGCTAATTTCAGCGAAAACTTCAATATTTCAGAAACTGCTTAAGCTGAAAAATTCAGATTTGCGTAACAAATTTGGTTTGAATAGCTACAATGTCAAAAAAAGTAATTTTTTTTAAATTTACAGAAATACGGAATTGACGGAAATACATTTTTAAAGTTGAAAATTGGAGTAGAAAATAGAAGCTAATAAATTAATTTTTGAGCAACGAATTTGAATTTTAATAGCTAAAATTTCGGGCATCAATAAGATCTTTTTTTTTTGTCTGGCTAACATCAGTTTAAATTTAGTGCAATTTTGAATAATTAAAAAAAAACTATCGTAGAAACGAAGTTTTTGCAACATAAAGCATTGAAAAAGCTATAAATTTGAATGATAGCCAAAATATTTTTTCCTGATTATGTAAGATTTTGTCCGCTTACTTCAGAATTATTTTAGCAGAAAATTCCAAAACTTAAAAACCATATGAGCTACAAATTTTTGATTTGCTTGGCAAATTAGCATTTAATTAGCTTTAATTTCTGAGATTCAAATTTGTTGATGCCAACACAGAGTCCGCCAAAATAAGGCAGGTTTAACAATAACTAGGACACTATACAATAATATTTATACGTATGTAGTTTCAGAAGGAAATATGCAGTCTCTAACTCTTCGCACTTCCTGGGCGACTGCTATTAGTATCTCTTTGATTATGAACTTTTTGAAGAAGAATGATATGATCCTTTAAAAATATTTGAAAGTTGCTTGTCTTAAATTAAAATTAATGTTAACAATATTTGTTTAAATGTCATAATCAGCAAAAAAAAAAAGTGAATTAAATTCCATTTAAATACTTAACAGTTCTTTCAACAAAATCTGAAGGAAAAAAACATCTTGAAAAAGAATCAAATTATGTGTCCAAGTTGAAAATCTTGTGATTTCTTGCTGTGCACTCTGACTTCTAGTTTTCTGTTGTTTGTTGTTTTTTTTTTTTTTTTTGTTAAGAAGGATACTTGGAATGAAAATGTACTATGGAAAGTTTCAACTTCAACGATCCATAGTCGAACGAAACGGCAGTAAAAAGATTCTCAACGTAAAGTTAAATTCGTTTATTTTAATCAGATTCTTTGGATTTTTTCTTTCGTCCTTTCGTATTATTTTGTTGAAATTCTTTCATCACAAATCAATGCTAATTTTTGTTTCCGTAGCTTTCGTGTTAGTGTTGTTTTTTTCCAATGGAGGTTGGTATACCTATACATACATAGGGATGCATTTTCTCCATTTTTTTTTTTTTATTTTGTAGTTGTTTTATTGATAGAACTTCTCTGACAAGTTCCGAGTATTTCTGTGTTAGTTTTTAGTTACAATTTTTTTTTTTTTTTTTTATTCATTCTCTTTCTTTTCAGTTTTTGTCGTTTAGTTTATAACATTGGAGGAATAGTCGTACTAGTGTGTGCCAGTGCCAGGATTGATTGGAAATTGAATTTAAATCGGAAACCAAAAGTTTACTCAGGAATTCAGTTATCTGCTGTTTTTCTTTTTGTATTTATTCTTCCTCTCTGTCAGTAGGAAGGAAACTTTGGATTAAGGTCAAGAGTTAGCTGTTAGAACGTTGCAATATTCAAGTGCAACTAAAAGTACCTAATTGTGTAGGTACTTTTACAAAATGTGTACAAGTAAAATTCTACCATGTTTTTTTTCTCATTTAATATGGGCTTAAATTTTGTTTGCCGTATCACATAACAAGAAAGTATTAATCTATAGTCTATTTAATCAAGTTTAATTTTGTAAAACCCGCCGTGATGCTGAAGATATTGGTTCCGTTCACAATTTTTTCCGCAGTCAGACACTCAACAAACAGCCATCGGGATGTTTTCAGATTGTTAACAAGCACAAGGTAAAAATGAGGCGATAAGTAACGTGACAATCGGTGTGACAGCAGAACTCTTTATAGAATCACCAAGGAGCTAACTGGAGTACAAAGCTCAAAACAACACCTGGTGAAAGATGTAGATGGTTCCCTGCTCGATTCGGATGAGGACCAGCTCAGAAGGTGGAAGGAACACTTCGCTTCGGTTTTAAACCGTGCATCCAATACCTGATGACCCGTCCGAGGCAACAAGTGCCCGAATCCGCACCACACCTCCCAGTAGAGAAGAGATAATTGCCGCAATTTAAACACTGAAGAACAACAAGGCGGTAGGACTTGACGGTATTCCTGCAGAGCTCTTACAAGCAGCACCAACGACATCGAGTGAGCTACTGCATCCACTCATAACGAGAGCCTGGAACAGGGTTGCATACTATCGCCAATACTTTTCCTGTTAGTGATAAGTGATGTGCTACGTGCAGCCCTGTTAAACGGAAATGATGGAATTCAATGGAGTCTGACATCCCAACTAAAACATCTGGACTACACGGACGAAGTATGCTTACTCTCTCATTGGATCATGGATCTCCATCAAATGACAACAAGGGTGGAGGGAGAAGCAGAAATCGTGGGGCTGAAAATTAACACGGCAAAAACAAAAATGATCAGCCTCGGAAGTAACTCATCCGTTCAAGTCAATATTTCTGGACAACCGGTAGAGAAAATAGAAGACTTTTAATATCTTGGGAGTTTTGTCTCTACCAAAGGCGGAACCGGACAAGATGTCGACAGCCTTATTAAAAAGGCAAAGGCTGCTTTCGGAATGCTGTCCAAAATATGGAGACCAAGCTGAGACTGTTCCGCTCCAATGTTGAATCCGTGCTTCTGTATGGGTGCAGCACTTTTAAAATCTTAGCAACTGTCACAAGCAAGCTGCAATCGTCCGTGAATAGGTGTCTACGAAACATCTTAAGGATTTTTTGGCCCAACCGTATTTCTAATGAAGAACTTTATAGAAGAACGGGTCAAGAATCCATAGACAGTACTATTCGCAGACGTAAGTGGCAGTGGATTGGTCATACGCTTCGAAAAGTCAACGATTGCATTGTTTGCCAAGCGATGCAATGGAACCCACTCACACATGGCGCAGGACAGTCGAAAGTGAATCTGCACAGCTGGGGAAGAGTTGGAGAGAACTATGTTATATTTGCAGAAACCGTACACGATGGCGCGTAGGAGTAGTGGAGGCCCTATGCCCCTTAAGGGGATCGCAACGGACTTTTTAAGGTCTGAGGACCTAAGTAAGTAAGTAAGTATTGTAAATTTCGTCAGAAATGAATGTAATTTTTGCATTTAAATAAGGTTTCCGTATATTTATACACATTTTTGAGTTGGCACCCGACATTTTTTAGGTAGAAGAGAGTCCAATAAAAAATTTGTTATGTTTTTTGCATTTAACATTGTCAAATATTGAACATTTGTACTGAAAAATGAGTGTTTTCTTGCATTCAAATAGGGTTACCATATACTTATACCAATTTTGGAGTTGGCAACTGACAGTTTTTAGATAGAAGAGAGCCCAATCTAATATTTGGTTTGTTTTTAGCTTTAAAGTCAAATATGGTAAATTTTAACTTCGAAATAAGTGTTTTTTTTTTGCATTCAAATAGGTTTACCGTATACCCATTTTTGAGTTGACCCCCGACATTTTAAAGTTGGCACCCGATATTTTTAGATGAAACAAAATTCAGGCTAACATTTTGGACATTAACTCTACCAAAATTTATACTATTTTGTTGAAATTAGAATTATTTGATTGTGTTTTTCAGTCGAACAGGGTTACCACATTCTGAGCTCAATAGTTTTAACCTTTTTTTTTTTTTTTGATTTTTTTCCATATTCTTGAGTTTTGTTTGTCAATATTATTATTTTCTTTTTTTAATAAACCAAAAAATTATGATGCATAAAGTGATGTAGCTTTTTTTCGTCTAAACAGGGTTGCCACGTTGCTGTACCCATTTTTCTATAACCTTGTTAGCAAAAAAATACGACAGTTGCCTCCTCGACTATTAAGTAGTTGACAGCAGTTTCTCGCACCAAGTCGGTTGAGGTTGTCTTCCACTTGACCGCGCCACCTAAAATGAGGTGTTCCTCTGTCACGCTGGCCATCGGGGTTAAATGCCAAGAATCGTCAGGTTGGAAGTTATAGCTGCCTATGGTGATATTTTGACCCAGTCGACAGTGTTGGGTCTCTCTTTTCTCGATGATGACAGTATATATGTACTTTGTTTTAATATCATTAACAGTCAAACCCATCTTCGCTGCCTCCGTTTGAATACTTGCACATGATCCACTCCATTGACAGCTCCATTCGTTCTCCTAATTATGTCAATGTCATATCAGCATGAGTCAGGAAAGTCTACCGGAATGTAAATATCAGATCTGGTGTGACTGATGTCAACGCTTGCGTTCCTTCGACATCGACACTGCCATCTGCAATTCTGCATACGGAAACACTTTCCAAAGCCCTTAAGTCTCTCTGCTGACGGCATTGCCTCTTTATTAAGGGACTTTATGACCGTTGCCATTTTACAGTCGAATGATGTAGTGCAATGTGATGCAGTTGTAAATGGAAGTAACCATACAAATGATACAGCTACTCTAGTTTGGTCCTCGTAGTTAAAATGAAGTTTTCCTTGATCGCGCATATAAGCTAACAGTGTTCCATATCTTTCTTCAAATTGCATTTCACAAAAAAAAAAATATTATTCCTTCGGAAATTCCGTTTAAATGAAATAAAAGCAAATAAATTCTTTCTATGATTCTCCATTCTCCATGCCCTTTCTCGTATACTTACCTACCGCTTCCTGTAAGAAATTAAAACCAAATTGAATTTACCTCTTGATAAATGTTTACCCTTTTGCTATTATTCTTGCTGATGTTGTCCTTCCAGTGCTCGAGACTTCAAAGATAAACATTCATTTCCAGATCGCAGTGCTGCAATTTGTCACACCCAAGTCTTACACGTAAGCCCCAAAGCCCAAACTGTATACATATATCTAAATGTATCATGGCATTCCCTTGAATTTGTTACAATCCTAATGCACCGTGATACAACACCGCCACTAACGATTGCATCAAATCCAGTACATCAAACATTGACGCTGATTGTTACATTCTTCATGAATCATGTCCATGTGGTATTTACCTTCCTTACTGCCAGAGTGCAACCAGCAAAATGGCCATCCATCATTATAGTGCAGAAAATCATTGTGGTATAGCGAGGTACTAGTGGATGGCAGGGGGAGACGACACCGACCAAGTAAAAGGACAGTTGTAACGTGAACGTCCACCATCAAACCAAGATGAAACTGAAACCCTACGGCATGGAAATCTACCCATCAACTTCAGTTACAGCGACAGCGAGCGAACCCAAAACTACTGTTATCCTTCACGAACAACATTTATATTTCCTTTAAAAAAAATGAAACTTGTTCCGTTTGGATGAAAACTGTATAAAAAAAGTTTTATATTTTATATATGAAACTTTATGCTTTCTTGTGGGTCATATTTATTTAGCTCTGCCGTTTTATATCCCCTGCGCCATGATATGTTCATGTTTATTTATCAGTAATGACTTTATTTTGAAATGACAAAGTGCTCCCCCAGGATTGGTGGACGAGTTGTAGTTCTATTTTACAATTTACAACCATCAGAAAAGACTCGTGCAAACTGAAGCGACTGCGGTCGATGGGGATAAGTTTAATCGTGGGGTTATTGGGGAAAAGCGGATCATTGTAATAAGTTCGGTTTGGGTGGTAGGAATGTTATACTAAAATATAATTAGATATACTAGGGTGGTTATCGATAGGTTTTCCCTATTAAAACTAATTTAAACAATCCTTATACACTAGCGTAAAATTTGACGTCATCTGTCACAGCGCCTGGTTGGACCCCGATTGTTGATGCTCAATTCAACAAACGGAGGTTTTTGAAGTTATACTTCTTTATCGGCGATTATAAAAATATTTTTTCAGCCCATTATTATTGGTTTTTTCCACACAGACACTATAAGTAAGCAAAGGGTAAACACACACTTACATTTTATACTGGGTTTGTTTTTTTTATTTTTCATTTTTGAAAAACAAATATTTTAAATTACAGATGTCAGCCATTGTTATTGATAGTCTGACTGATTTATTTCCTACACTATAAGTGATAGAAATAAAATGCACGACTGGGTCTCACGTACTTGCTCTTGTAGATAAAGTTACTATATATGCTAAGCTTTTTTAATTAAATATTTGTAAATGCAGTTTAAAAGAAAAATGAACAAAACCATAAAATTCGACTTTCAAATGACTAAAACAGCTTTTTTAATCTCTATAAAATCTTGCAAGGACTTTTTTAAAAAAAATTAGTACGCCATTTTTAAGATATTATTTATGAACATCTAAAAACTAAATTTTGAAAAAAAATATTGAGCAGTTTTCGAAAAAATGATTTTTCAAAAAAAAAAATTCAAACTTATTTTAAAAATCCAAAAAATAATTTTCGATTTTTTTTACTAATTATTATTACGGCAACTTAAAAGCATTCATGTACAAAAAATGGTTGAAATTGATTGAGTCATAAAGGAGAAAATCAGAATTTAAAAAAAAACGGTTCTATGGCAGGTACCGTTAATAACGGTTTTTGAAAAAAATGGTTTCCATTTTAAGATAGACTTTATTTAAAAAACTGACCATGAATTTTTTCACCAAAATCGTAGGCACCGTTTTTGAGAAAAATGAGTTTTTCTAGAACCGGTATATGACAGGTACCGTTATTTAGGGTCCAAAAAAAATTCAAAAAAATGTCTGGAGATATTCTCCAAAAAACGCCACATACCAAGTTTGAAGTAAATTGATCCATCCGTTAAGGCTGTGGTCTCCGACACATACAAACAGACAGACAGACAGACAGAATTGTCGGACCCACTTTTTCTCATTCTCTATCATCGTAATGTCATGTTTGATTGTATCTCAACTTTTTTTTTTGTACGAATGCATAACTTGATATAATGGTACCCATATGGCAAGTAAAAACTAAATACATCAAAAGATAGGTGATACAATGTATGTTTCTGATACGACAGGAACTCCACCGGCAAGTTAGGGTAAAATGGGGCAAAAGACAAACATATTTTTTTGTACATCTCGAAAAGTATAAGGGTTAGAGTAATGAAATAAATTTAATTGAAAAGTCCTTATAAAAAAAATTCTAAAAATTCAACTTTTCAAGTTAAAAATTATTTTCCATTATCAAATATTTTTTTAGATGTTTCAAAATGATGTAATTATGGATACAGTTGATAATTTCTTGAAAAACTAATTATGTACATTGAAAGAAAATAAAACAAAATTGGGCGTCTAATACGGATTTCATATTAAATGCTCCATAACGGTTTTTTTAACTTTAAAAAACAAATACGTTTTTGAAAGTTTATGTGGATGGTTTAATTAATTTTAAAAATCAGGGAATAACGGGAAAAGTATTTTGTCAAAATTGTTTTTAGGTTTATGTGTTCTCTATAAACGTGTGAAAAAATTAGATTTTTAAGCATTTTTTTCAATGAATAACAGTAAAAACAAGATTTTTCAGTCAAGTTTTTTACAACTGTATTTTATTTTTTATCTTTTTATTTTTTATATTTTTAAACTTGTAATTTACACAGCCATTAGATATTGAGTAAATCCATTTTTGTACAAACTTTGACAATTTTCTGTAGTCTGTGAGCTGACATAACGGTAAAAAGAGTTTTGTTTAAGCGGTGCTCATAAAACTATGATTCAACTTTATTGAGCATCACGTTAAAATTACCTTTAATTTGATACATCACACATATTTGTACGTACATGCTATAAAAGCTTTACAAACTTGAAAAGAGTTTTATCCGAAATTCAACAAAATTCAACAAAATTGTCTGCTTTGTACGTCGCACTCGTCCAGCCACGAGTGGAGAACGGTACCGTTGGCTCACAAATGGATTCGAGATGGTTCGCTTATAAAATTTGTAATCTTGTTGTTTCTTGTTGGATTTTAAAGATTGAGGTGTCTAAATTTAGCTTAAATGTTAGGCTACAATATAGTGTAATTTTTTGTATACAATTACTAATAAAAATAATGAGGAAAAGTTGATTAAGAACAAAATAAATTTTTGTTTTCTTATTCTTTTTGCAATATGGTATGAAATTTTTTTGAGCTTCAAAAAACGATGTACTAAAATATTGGTGGTTCCTGATAAGAAATAAATATTTTTAAACATAAAAGTGCACATTTACTGATTTTAGATAGAAAAATAAAAAAAAATTATTTCATGGGATATTAAAATCTGTTACATACTTGAGTTTTAGTTGCAGGATTTAATTAAATTGAACAGATTCTATTAGATAAAACGAACGACTGTCTCGTCCTCCGGTTCGTCTAAGGCAGAATAGTTCCGATTTCGATGAGTTAATTCGGATACCCAATACTCGAACAGTTTCCGGATATGCACCTCAACTTTTTGAACAGCTATTGTTGGCGATGATGATGTGGAGTATGCAAGTGAATTATCAGCGTAGAGCAGGTTTTCATATCCACTTGCAGTCGGTTGGTCGAAGGTAAGGATGCTGTAGAGAAACGGTCCAAGTTTCAGGCCTTGAGCAACTCCAGCTCTGATACACCTCACTGTTGAAGTGTTGATTTGTAGCTTTCCAGTTGCACAAAAAAGTTTCTCGAAGAAAGAAAAGAAAATATTATTATTATTAGAGTTGAAAGAAAGCCCATTAAGTTGAGTTTATAAACAAGGCCTTCAATCCATACGCTGCCAAACGCATTCTCGACATAAAGGAAGCATGCGACGACAATGACTTAGCGGTTGTTAAGGGCAGATGTGAAGTCTTGATAAATTTCAGGAGCGGAAGTAGTGTAGAATGATTTTCCTAAAAGCCAAGCTGCATGTCTGGGATGATGTTGTTATCACTGCAAAACTTCTTGAGCTTCCTGAGTATCAGCTCTTCCAGAAGGTTACTTAGATTGTTCAGAAGGAAAATTGGCTTGTAGTTAGAGATAATGTTCCTAGCCCCCTTCTAAGGCACCGTCATGATTTTTGCAGTTTTCCATTTTTTCGGAAAGTAGCTGTTGTTGATGCAAGTATTAAGACTGATGGCTAAGAAGATCATCACTGTGTGCGAAAGCCTCTTTAAGACGAAGTTAGATACACTCCATCTAGCCCAGTTAGTTTCTTTGCCTTGGAGTAATTTATTATTATTTCGGCTATTTCTTCTGCGTAGCCCAGGTTTGGGCTGTCAATGGGATTCTTTGCAAGATTGGTATCACTGAATTTTGCCATGCCCATGTTAGGCAGCAGAATCTGTTGGATTGTTGCTTCCAATTCATCTAGAAAGACTGGATCTGTAGATGGGTTCAGTGTAAAGTTTCTATCGACATGACTTGCAAATGCTTCTGCTTTGTCTTGTGTTTACATATTTGAAAAAGTTAAGCAAAATTTGCACCACCTGACTCTTTTCTATTCTTACCGAAATTATGCACAATTCATCACAAAAATTAGGTCCTTGCTACCAAAAAATTGCTGAGAGACCCATGAGCCATGACTGAATCAGTTAGTCTCCCGTATATTTCTATGTGTTGGCCCAAGAACTTATTTTTATGTCAACAATTTTTATTCTTGGTAGTAACTTGTTACTTCAAGAACTAGTTGTTGGGCCAACAATGTCATTCTTAAAAGAGAACTGAAGAACTAAAAGTATGCTGTTACTGGAGGCATACAATCAAAAGTGTAAAGTCCGTCTTCTGCGATATACGAAGACTATAAGCCTTCTTTAGATTTTTCTTCACCGGTGGCAGGCACGTAGCCAGGGGGAGGCTTGAGGGGCTGAAATTATCGATTAATTGTATGAACATAAAAACACAAAGATGGCGTTTGGTGTAGAAAAAAAAAATAAATTGTTTATTTTTCTTAACTTTTACAAATTATTTCATTTAAATTTTAAAGTGTGTGCATTTAATGCTCTGAAATTTCTTTATAAATATGTTATTGAATTTATTAAAACACAATATGCAAACAATTTAACAAATCAGAAAAGGATTTTTGTTATTTATAGTTTGTTTATTTTATTTTGTATATTGGAAACATTTTTTTCATTTTTTTTATGTCATTTTATTCGCAATGCTGCCAAGTGTTTTCGTTAAGCCCCGAGGCGTTTTTTCGTCCAACTTAGCCCGGGCGTACAAAAAAACACACCTAAAATCTAGAAACATCATCTGCTTAAGCCTATTTTGGAAAAAAAAAAGAAATTTGTGTGCTTTTTTAGTAATTGACATTTTTAGCAATGAAGGACTAGTTTTTGACTATAAATTATTGTATGAAGGTCCAACAGTTTCCAAGATACAGCATTTCAAAATTTAGCAATAAGAAAAATGTATATAACAGAAAGTATTAGAAATTAACATTAAATTAAGAAATTTAGAATGCTTCTCATTAGATGATTCAAACTAGTAGAACGTGTTTTTGTGCCAAAAAAAAAATTAATAAAACTGTTATAAACATTCAGGCAGGGGGAGAATTAAAAAAAAAAACGATTTCACACAAAAAATAACAATTCAAAGACAACGGTAACAACGGTAAAGATTACACTGGTCTGCAACGAAAATTGCCTTCAAACCAAAGTATACTTTTCTAAAGAATTTTGTACCTCTGAACACGAATCTGTAAATAATATGAAGATGTTAAAAACTCGTACATTTGCCGTCGAATTTCTTTGCTGGTAAATACTTTATTACAAAACTATTAATGGGATGGGAATGAAATCATTCAAAAATTCACTTTCGATGCAGATATTGCAAATTGAAATTTAGGATTTGTCTAATATACTCTCTGTAGTCCAATTCATGCGTTTTTAAAGGTGGAACGTTCTGAAGTAATACTTTTTATAGCTAACTTTATGTTTTTTTGGGCTGTTGAGTATGAATTTGAAGTTCCCAACAAAATTTATCACGGAGAAATCATTGAATAACTTACAAAAAATAGTTTTTTTTTTAATTATTTTTGGTGCATATGCTAACATATAAACGCTAAAACCGTTAATGTAGAACAAATTAAGAAAAAATTACCAAATTTATGTCTTGGCCAATTTTTTGTATGACTTCTGGATTCCTCAATTAAAAATTTTGAAAAATCCATAGAAATCAGTCCTTCTGAAAAGCACAAAATATACTTTTTATTGGGTTTTCTCTGATTACTGCCTTTTTTACACCATAATTAACTTGGCCAGTATCAAGAGTTTATAAATAGGATGCAGTGTAGGTACATCCTAAGAACTACGAAATTTTGAAATTTATGGTGATTTTTTTTACATTACGGTTTAAAATGTGACTATACATTGAAGAATCAAAAATTAAAATCAATCAAAAAAAAAATTTACGAGATAGATTTTTTCTGAAACCATATTTAGATCCAGAAAATTCCAATCATACATAATTTAAAAAATTATATGAAGGACACAAAAACTTAATATTTGCAGATCAGTGCTATCTTAGAGCCAGAAACGTAGTGTTGAATTTCTTTAAGAAAAATATTGAAACAAATTCATTTAAGCTTTAAAATTAATTTTTGTATCGAATTATTTCGTGGACTGGAAAATTAAAGGGCAAATGCCCAAACAACTTAAAAAAAATTTTTGAATCCAATGAAATTAGCAATTTTGAAAATATAATATAATAAATAATATATTTTTTAAACTACTCGCTTCCTGGCTCAATATGTAAAAAATGATTTGACTTAAACATCCTTTTTTTAAACTATAGGGTTTCAGTTCAAAATAATTACTAAAAGCCTGAAAATTTCTTCGATAGAATCGATAATGGGTATAAACATTAATTTTTCCAGGTATGGTTTTGTATTTTTTGTTAAATAAATTACTCGAAAAAAATTGAAGAGAAAAATTGAGAAAAATCTCAGCTGTACCATTCAAGTATTTTTTTTGGCGATTTTGGAGGCAAAATATTTTTGGACTTATATCTCAGAGATATTATTAGTTGGTGAGACTGGCCTGTGAAAAATCGAAAAACAATTTTATCAAAGTCATTTTCCCGAACGTCTGACTGTTTCTTAAAAATAAGTTTTTGTTCCACTACGCGTTCTAGTTGTCAAAGCCTTCTAGATATAAGTAAATTTATGAAACTTTTATTACAATATTTCAGCTTCAACTACTTTTAAATACACAAATTAAAGCTTAAACTGGTATGAAAACAATCTAAAGCATTTTTGCTTACACAATCATTTTATTAATTGACTTTTTCCTTTTCCCGAAAATCTTTTACTGACTTAATCGGAAAAGGAAAAGAGCGGGAATTTTTTCAGCGAAACTCCCTTCAAAATTTTGATGATTTCAATAATTTGAACCAACATCCTGTTCCAACTAAATGGCAGCCATATCTCTTTTCAATTTTATATACCTACCACCTGCTTTGGCTTAATACTTTCACAATCTTAATAATAAAAAATCGATTGCAATATGAATTCTCAATTTTTGTTTTTTTTTTTTTTCAAAAAAGAAAATTATAAACACATATACGAACGTTGTTATTTATACTTGAGAAAAAGGAAAAAAAAATAAGGAAAATTTATTTATAAGAAGAGAAAAATTCAAAATAAAACGTTCCCCATTCATGTGCTTTTGGTAAATTTGTGTATTTCCTTCTTTTTGTTCGTATCTTCGTCAAATTGCAAAAAAAAAAATAGGAAGAAAGAAAAAATAAGGACTTGCACTCCCACTTTCTGGTTGTCGCTGTCGTAGGAATTTTTTTTTGTTGTACCTATTTTATTGCTGCAACATCCGCATACGAATATGGGGTCATATGCAGGGCACCAAGTGCAACAGCCATCCGGAGCCGGCACCTCCACCGTCGCGTCGCCGCCGCTGCTGCCGTTACCGTTGCCGCCATCAACAAAAAACGACGACCGACAACGACACCATATATGTATATGTAATATGTAGGAACCCAGCAAGCTATAGCTGGCCCACCAGCAAAGAGCACCATCAGAGCACACCTGAAGATGATGAAATTTTTCATTCCATATACATTCGTGAGAGAGCATCTGGGCGTGAAATGTAAGCAAGCAAAAGCAGGCGGAAGCAACCGGATATGTTTTATTCAAATATCTAACTGCCGGTTTGATGCATTGTTATTTTCTAGTTTTCTAGGGTCCCGTACACTTGACTGAACACCGAGTCGTAAAAAAAAAAAAAATACGTTAAGAATACACGAACGCCATCATCAGCATACCAACCGCCCGAAAATTGTACTCACTACAGCTGCCACAAGCAACCTCACCCATATATGGCTGGCATGATAGGTGGCTTTGAGTTTTGAAGAAGTGAGGAAGTCATTGGGGAATTTGAGGTGTTGTATGGAGAAAGTCTCCTACTGCAGCAGTCCTTGCTGTGTGCATATATTTTCTGAATTTGTATGTGATTGCACAGCAAAAGGATATACCAATATACCCGCTTTTGAAGTCAAATAAAAAAAAAAAAAAGCCAACGCTAGGGACAACAAAATATACTGAATGGCGGAATATCCTAAGAGGTCATACCTTCACAATGCGAGGAGCTTCTTTTTATTTTTTTTATTGTATGTGTAATGTGTAGGATAGAGTTTGTGGCATTCAAGACGATGAAAGGATGCAAAGGACTCTTTTCCTCTACCAATTTGCACTTCTGAGATTTTAAAATGGATTTGCAAATATTGTTATCGAAAAGGACACTTGGCGAATGGAAATTCTATGTTTTTTTTTTTTTTTGCTTTTCTTATAAATTTCTGTTTTTTGCTTGATATACCTTCATATACTGTAGTACCCACATATATCTGAATCTGCACTTCCTCCTTTCGAGCTATCTACATTTCTATGTATTAACATAATATGCATATATAAGTATCATTGTAGGGAAGTTTATTGTAAGAGATTGACAGCGACGCAACGCAAGTCGAACTGTTGCTTCTTTTTATTTCAAATGTTTGAATCAAATTTAAATTGTCATATGCATCCTTATAGGTTAGAGCAAAAGGGAAAGTAAATAACATTGTTATACCTGAAATGAGACAAACAGCTATGTAAGAAAATATGACAAATAAACAGCTGACAGATGTGAAAATACTAAAAAAAAAAAACAGACACTTCAAAACTATTAAATTTAAAATGTCAACGAGTAAAGCGTGCTTTCAGTTTGGTAGACAGGGAAGTCAATTTGAGCTCTGGTCGAAGGAAATGTTTAAGTTGATCCTTTAGAGGTCAGACAGAAAAGTTTCAATGAAAAGAGTTAAAAGAGCCAAATGTATGTTATAAAATTTTATTTTTATAAGTTCAAATTTAAGATTCTTTTAAACTTCTAGCATCTCAAAATTAGAAAGAAACAAATTGTGTCATTACTAGTTAAATTCCTTAATTTGTATAATTGGCACCAACGCTGAATATTTCCAAAAAAGTGGTTTTCGTCATGCATGCAGTCCGTCTGTCTGTGCGTCTGTTCGTCTGTTAGTCCGTTCGTCTGTTAGTCTGTGAGTCCATCTGTACAGAAAGCCACAGCCTAAACGGGTTGACGGATTTACTTGAAATTTGGTTCAGATTACTTTTTTGTAATTTCCAAGGTTGATTTTGTTTTTTGTTATTGAATATCTCGATTAGAACGAATACCTCCCATATAACGGTTTTGAGTTATTGGGTTTTTCTCAAAAACAGCTCCAACGATTTTGATTAAGTAATTGCAACAATCCTGCATTTTTAGTTTTTCTCAAAAAATCGATTAACGTAAATAAGATGAACACACTTTTCGTTAATTTTTCCATAATTTTTAGTTTTTTTTTGTATATATTGTTACTGGAAAAACTGATTTCTTTCAAAACTCGTCACCAGGTTGTACTTTTCATTTTAAAGAGCATTGTATATTTCATCATCATCAACGGCTCGACAACCAGGGTCCAAGGCTTCGGGCGTCCTGGTCTACGCCATCTCTCCAGCGCAAGCATAGCCTACCACGCTGCCGTCTACCATAGAATGTACCACAAAAGACTTTCCGAGCAGGTTCCTCTTCGCTCATACGAGCTAGGTGTCCTGCACACCGGAGTCTACCGAGCTTAATTTTTGTCACTATGTCTGCTTCAAGGTAGATTGCGTACAACTCATGATTGTACCGTCACCGGAATCGTCCTTCCTCACATATGGGGCCAACAATTCTCCGTAAGACTTTTCTCTCGAACGCAGCTAAGAGGTCAAAGTGCCTTTTGCTAAGCACCCAAGTCTCGGATCCATGCATGAGTACTGGCAGGACCATGGTCCTGTACAGCAGCAGTTTTGAAGTTATGGTAAGATTTCTGGATTTGAATAGCTTTGACAGACTGTAGTAGGCTCTGTTGGATTTGAGAAGCCGCCCGCGTATTTCTTCTTCTATGTTGTTATCGGCTGCTACTGTTGACCCAAGGAATTTAAAGGATTGCACCACTTCAAATTCGTGCTCCGCACCGTGATTGTTTGACCAACTGTTCTTCTCGCATTCGACGCCACCAGGTACCTACTTTGTTTTACCTTCACTAATGTGCAGCCCCAGATTTTGTGCCGCCTGCTCGATCTGGATGAAGGAATCGTGTACAGCTTGTTCGGTTCTTCCGATGATGTCGATGTCGTCTGTGTAAGCCAGTATCTGGCTGGACCTGTTGACGATGGTCCCTCTTGTTGCCGTGCCAGAGTCACGGATTGCTTTCTCCAACGCCAGGTTGAAGAGGATGCAGGCCAAACCATCCCCTTGTCGGAGTCCATTAAAGATGTTGATTGGTGTGGATAGCAATCCGGCTATTTTAACTTGGCTTGTTACGTTGGTCATGGTCAACCTACATAGTCGTGTCAATTTATTTGGGATGCCGAATTCTCTCATGGCTTTGTAAAGTTCTACCCTGGCTATGCTATCATAGGCGGGTTTAAAGTCTATAAACAGATGGTATGTTGGGATGTTAAATTCTAGACATTTTTCCATCGCCTGCCTAAGGGTAAAAATCTGATCAGTTGTTGATTTGCCTGGAATGAAACCACACTGATAGTGTCCGATGATGGTTTTAGCGTATGGGGTTATCCGGTCTTGTAGGATAGAAGAGAGTATCTTACAGGCGGTACTCAACAACGTGATACCTCTATAATTGCTGCACGTTGTGACATCTCCGTTCTTATGTATGGGGCATATGATACCTTTTCTCCAGTCTTCTGGCATTTCTTCATGCTCCCATACGTGCACTATGATATCATGAATTGCTTGACGTAAGGCTGGCCCGCCGTGATGGAATAATTCGGCTGGTATGCCATCGGCTCCCGGGGCTTTGTTTTTATTGAGCCGTCCTATAGCCTTCTCAACGTCTTCTGTGCTTGGTGGCGGTAGCATAGGGTGTTCATCTTGAAGTAATGGAGCCTCCACTTCTGCTGTGAGCTGACCATTTAGCAATTAATTGTATATTTAGTTTTTCAAAAGAAAAAAAAATTGGAACAAAATTGAACAAAATTTTGTCAATATGCAAGTACATACAATAATTGAACTTCAAGCGCAAGTTCGTGCGATCCAGTCGTGCATTTTATTTTTATCTTATTTTAAGAGAGGATAAATACAATATTTGTTAAAGGTATGAAACAAGACATGTGGTATAGGGAAGCAAATAATTTTTAACATTAAAAAATTGTAAAAAGTTTATTGTAATATATTTTTTTTTACAACACAATTTACTTTGATTGAAGAATAAATCAAAAATCAAATTTGGGGTAAACTCTACCTAAACGAAGTTAAGTCGTAAATGTTTACTACATCTACCACTTAAATGGCTACCAAAATCTTTATGATGAATACATACAATTTTTACTGTTTTTTGTTTTCAATAACCACATTTTTACACTGATGGAGAAAAACTCAACTTAAAATTAAAGAATCATATTTAATTGTAAGTTACGACAAGTTTTCTAAGACATATTTATTTTCACGTAGAAACATATTTGACTTAAATATACAATGTAGTTCTCAAGTTGGTTCAAGGACGAATATATGCAAGTTATTTCCAACCGAAAAGTTACATAATAAGCATTTAACTGGTAACACAAGCGTTTGTAGTTCAAATTATTCGGTGGATAATATGGGGGGATGACACAATGTTCACATTTTTGAAGTTATACTTCTTTACCGGCGGCGCGGCGATTATAAAAATATTAAACCAGTAATAACACATAGATTTTTCAGCCCATTATTACTGATTTTTTTTTATACACAGACACTATAAGTAGAGAAGAGTAACAACACATTTACATTTTATACTGGTTTTTTTTTTTCATTTTGTGTGAAACACAATAAATGTATTAAATTACAGAAGTCAGCTATTGTTATTGATATTCTGACTGCTTCATTTTCTACACTATAATTGATAGGAAAAAACTAAATACACCAAAAGTTAGGTAGTATAATGTTAGGTTTTGATACGGCGGGATTTTTTGAAATTTCACCGGCAAGTTAGGGTAAAATGGGGCAAAAGAAAAACAAAACTTTTTGTACATCTCGAAAAGTATAAGGGTTAGAATGACGAAATAAATTTAATTGAATAGATAAATTGAAATAATGATGAGTTTTCATCAAGAAAAAAATTCTAAAAGTTCAACTTTTCAAGTTAAAAATTATTTTCCAATATGAAATATTTTTTTAGACATTTGAAAATGATGTCATTATGCATAATGTTGATAATTTTTTGAAAAGCTAATTGAAACATAATAAAAAAACAATTAGGTGTCTGCTACGAATTTCATATAAAATGCTACATAACGGCTTTTTTGAGCTTTAAAAAACAAATTCGTATTTGAAAGTTTATGTGGGTAGTTTAATTGATTTTAAAAATCAGGGAAAAACAGGAAAAATATTTTGTCAAAACAGCTTATAGGCTTATGAGTTGTCTATAAACGTATGAAAATATCAGATTTTTAAGCATTTTTTTCAATGAACAACAGTAAAAACAAGATTTTTATGCAAATAGTAATTAAGCACCGCGTAAACAAAACTCTTTTTACCGTTATGTCGGTTCACAGACCACAGAAAATTGTCAAAGTTTGTACAAAACTGCATTTACCCAATATCTAATGGCTGTGTAAATTTCAAGTAAAAATAAAAAAGATGAAAATAAAATACCGTTTGAAACGGTAAAAAAAACTTGAACTGAAAAATCTTGTTTTTACTGTTATTCATTGAAAAAAAATGTTTAAAAATATAATTTCTTCACAAATTTATTGACAACACATAAACCTAAAAGTCGTTTTGACAAAATTTTTTTCTTGTTTTTCCCTGATTTGTAAAATCAATTCAAATACCCACATAAACTTTCAAAAACGAATTTGTTTTTTAAAGCTCAAAAAAGCCGTTATGTAGCATTTTATATGAAATCCGTAGTAGACGCCTAATTTTTTTTTTTTATTATGTTTCAATTAGCTTTTCAAAAAATTATCAACATTATCCATAATGACATCATTTTCAAATGTCTAAAAAAATATTTCACTTTGGAAAATAATTTTTAACTTGAAAAGTTGAATTTTTTGAATTTTTTTTTTGATGAAAACTCATCATTATTTCAATTTATCTATTCAATTAAATTTATTTCGTAATTCTAACCCTTATATTTTTCGAGATGTACAAAAAGTTTTGTTTTTCTTTTGCCCCATTTTACCCTTACTTGCCGGTGGAATTTTAAAAAATCCCGCCGTATCAAAACCTAACATTATAACACCTAACTTTTGGTGTATTTAGTTTTTTCCTACCAATTATAGTGTAGAAAATGAAGCAGTCAGAATATCAAAAACAATCGCTGACTTCACACAAAATGAAAAAAAAAACCAGTATAATATGTAAAAAATGTCTAAAACTAAAAATGACAAGAAAATCAACGAAATATTTTATCTTATTTGAATATTGAATGATGCAATTTATGTTATTTAAATCATACATATTGCAACAAAATAACGGTTCCAATTATGATTCCGAATAAGCCATTGTTATGTTATGCTTTGCTTTTCTTCTATCCTTTGAAATAATATCAATTTTCCTCTAAATATAACTATTATAGGAAGTACTCACACAATCACACACATATTTTTCTCCTTCCCCTTGGTAGAACACACACTAAATGACAATGTTAACTTCAATATAATCACTATAAATTCTGTCCCAGGATTACATATTGTATGTATGTATGTATGTAGAAAACATAACAGAAAAACAAAAAATAAAATATCTTGACTACATCTCTCTGGATCTGCAAAATAAATGTGTGCACCACATTCCGAGTGATCGAATAAACACAAAGGCCAACATTGGGAACCAAAATAAAACAACAACAGTGCCCAGCATGAGAACCAAACTGGTATTTGGCTTTAGCTGGGATCACAACTCGTCGCTTATCCATTGCTTCTCGAAAATCCAATTTATCGTCGTCTAAGGACAAACAGGCGGAGTATTGGACCTCATTCGAAGGACTAAAAGTCATATATGGCTTCTATATTCCAATGGGTCTAAACCTACATTGCCGCAACTCGCTACAAAAAAGTAGGTACGTCCATATAAAAAAAAATTCTAAACTATAAGCAATGTCCTTTAAATATCATATCCCAGGGCTGTATTTGTAAGCGATTTCTCTTTGAAAAAATAAATGAAATAATATGAACGACTGTATCGCAGGAACTTGCTTAGTTTAATTGTTTTAATTAATTTAATTTTTATTTTCTAATTGCTAGTTTTTCCATCGTCAGTTAAACAGTCAGTTTGTACTTATTCATTAGATTGAGCAAAATTCTATTTTTCAAATTCAGATATTACGTATTCTTTGCTTCTGATCATTTCAGAGATTGTTTAAAAATATTCCAATCCTAGGAATAAATTTTTAAATATCAGCAAAAATTATCTGTCATACTCGTATACAAATCCGACAGCTTTATAACAAATAAAAACAAACAACAATCAAAAATTTATGTAAAAATGACTTTTGAGTTCAAACAATTTCAGTTTTGAATTTCTATTTTGCTAATCTATAGAATAAATAAATGAGTGATTGAAAAATTCAATATTACTATCTGGTTGTTTATAAGTCAAATAACTTTATTCGTCGAACAGTTAACTGACTGTTTATTAGAAGATTGAAAAATCGGCTCTAAGTAGTATATAATTTTCTTTTTTTAAATTTAAAAAGGTTTTTTTTGATATAAATATCTGAGCACAAGTTTTAATTAAAATCGTCCAAGCCGTCTACGAGATATTCACATAAGGAAAGTATAAAAAAAAAATTTTTCCCAAAAAAACGGCAACCCAAACTAAAAATGCAGTTTTGTTGCGATCTTTTAATACAATATACCCACAAATTTTAAACGTTTTCAAGAAAAATCCAATGACTCAAAATCGTTATATGAGAAGTATTGGTTCTAGAATTCTAGAAATTCAAAAAAAAAGGTGTGTATACTCATGTTCGCGCGCCTGTAGTCAAAAGTTCTAGGAGGAATTTTTTTTTCGGAGAAGCATAATGTGCATTTTTGTAAAATCAATTCAAATCTTACTGAATTATCATCCCTTCTATTGATACCTCAACTTCAAAGATCGGTTCCGATGACTGAAGTTCCGAGCAATTTTGTTCATGTGAGAAGTTAATTTTTCAAATTAAAATAAAATGTTAACCCAAAAAGAACGTACATTATACGCCGTAATGCACCTATTTGTCCTGTACAATTTATACCAAATTGAAGCTTTCTTCAATTTTTTTCGAGTAATTCATACCCGGAAAAATTAATGTTTATACCCATTATCGATTCTATAGAGGAAAACCATGCAAAATTCTAGTTTTTCACAGTTTTAAAGTTTTGAACGCGACATTTTCAGAAATCCATAAAAAGAAAAAGAAAAACGATTTTTTCAGGCTTTTAGTAATTTTGAACTAAAACCCTAAATTAAAAAAAAAAAAGGATGTTTAAGTCATATAAATTTTTTACATATTGAGCCAGGAAATGTCTTCGTGAAGTGAGTAGTTTAAAAAATATTACTTTTCATTTAGGCATTTTCCATTTAATTTTCCAGTCCACGAAATAATTCGATACAAAAATTAATTTTAAAGCTAAAATGAATTTTTTCCATGTTTTTTTTAAGAAAATTCAACACTACGTTTCTGGCTCTAATATAACACTAGCTGCAGAAATAAAGTTTTTGTGTCCTTCATATATTTTTTTAAATTATGTTAGATTGGAATTTTCTGAATCTAAATCTGGTTTCAGAAAATATCTATCTATAATTTTTGATTCTTCAATGTATAGTCATGTTTTAAAACGTAATGTTAAAAAAAAATCACCATAAATTTTTAAAGAAGGCAGTAATCAGAGAAAACCCAATAAAAAAGGATATTTTGTGCTTTTCAAAAGGACTGATTTTTATGGATTTTTCAACATTTTTTTTATAATCCAGAAGTCATACAAAAAATTGGCCAAGACATAAATTTGGTGATTTTGTCTTAATTTGTTCTTCATTTAACGAATTAAGCGCCAAATGTTTATATTTTGGACTATGCACCAAAAACAATTAAAAAAAAAAAAAACAATTTTTGTAAGTTTTCAATGATTATCACGTTTTCCGTGATAAATTTTGTTGGGTAACTTCAAATTCATACTCAACATCCCAAAAAAAAAACATAAAGTAAGCTATAAAAAGTTAATTGCTTCAGAACTTTTCACCTCTAAAAACGCATGAATTGGACTACAGAGAGTATTTTGGACAAATCCTTAACTTCAATTTGCAATATCTTTGCACAGAACGCGAATTTTTGAACGATTTCATTCCCATTCTATTAACAGTTTTGTAATAAAGTATTTACCAGCAAAGAAATTCGACGTTAAATGTACCAAAAAACGAGTTTTTAAAATTTCATATTATTTTCAGCTTCGTGTTCAGTGGTACAAAACCCTTTAGGAAAGTATACTTTGGTTTGAAGGAATTTTAGTTGCAGACCAGTGTAATCTAAAGTATACTTTTCTATGTGTTACCGTTGTCTTTGAATTGTTATTTTTTGTGTGAAATATTTTTTTTTAAACTCCCTCTGCCTGAATGTTTGACAGTTTTATTCTTTTTTTCACAATAACACGTTCTGCTAGTTTGATTCATCTTATGGGAAACATTCTAAATTTCTTAATTAAATTTTAATTTCTACTACTTTCTGTTATTATACATTTTTCTTATTGCTTAATTTTGAAATGCTGTACCTTGGAAACTGTTGGACCTTCATACAATAATTTATAGTCAAAAACTAGTCCTTCATTGCTTAAAATGTCAATTACTAAAAAAGCGCACAAATTTCTTTTTTTTTTTGATTTTTAAAAATTTTGCGTTCGGCGCTAGAGCTTAAGAATAAATTGGTATACTGGAAAACATACTAAAATAGTCTTAATCAGATGATGTTTCTAGATTTTAGGTGTGTTTTTTGTACGCCCGGGCTAAGTTGGACGAAAAAAAACGTCACGAAACACTTGGAAGCATTGCGAATGAAATGACAAAAAAAAAAGGAAAAAAATGTATCAAAAAAAAAAAATGCCCCTCAAGTCACCCCCCCCCCCTGGCTACGTGCCTGCAATTGAAATTTATGATATTATTGATTTTATTATTTAATTATATTGCAAAGCTTGTGAGTGTCATACAGCATTAAATTCTATATTACCAAAGTAATTGTTGACACTTTTGGTAACATGTAGAAGGGAAAATTTTCCAAAGAAGCATTAATCAGAGTTTAAAACATATTTTTTTTTTTCATAATATTATAAATGTTTAGCTTAAAGCATCATCTCATTTATAATAAGCAAGCAAAAATTGCCAGAGCTAGCTAAGATATTTTTGGGAAATCAAATTAAATATTTTATATATGTAACTGATATTTTATCGAACAGACCTCTGTGAGTTCTGCCAACTATAAAACAATTAATTGGAAAATGTAAAAATTGCGGTAATTTATTTAAAAAATTGATACTTCTGAAGCCTATATTTAAATTATTAAAAAAACAATTGTGTTAAATTTATTTTTTTTTGGTTATTTAACTGAAGTTTTTACCTTTCCAATGATATCACAAGTTTGAAAATTTGTTGAATTTTACAATACTTATGATATTTTTGATACTATTTGATGATATTTCGAAACTTTTAAGTATCATATTACAATAAATTGTATACCACTAATCACCTCGAACCTTTTTTGAGATTACGGTATCTTTCTCCACTGGTGGATGTTCGAGTTCCGTCGACCAAAGCAGACATTCTTTATAGATTGTGATGCAACTCAATTTAAGATTGTGAAACTTTTATTGCATGTACCGTTATGTGTGATACATCAAACTAAAGATTACTTAATTGTGATGCTCTTTAAAGTGAAATTACTCTTTTTACCCTTATATCCGCTCACAGACGATAAAGAATTCTGAAATTTTTACAATATTATTCACCATTTTGATTAATCTATCTTACTTACTTACTTATGATGGCTCAACTAGAGCGTGGTGCTTTTATGCCTTGCTCAATACGCCCCTCCAGTTGGCTTGATCCCTAGCCTGCTGATGTCTCCAGTTTCGCACTCCCAGCTGGCGGATGTCTCCCTCTATCTGGTCGCTCCATCGGAGATGGGGTCTACCTTGGCTTCTGATCCCCCTCTGGTTTGGCTTTGAAGACTTTACTCGCTGGAGCGTTTGTGTCCATTCGCTCTACATGGCCCAGCCATCTTAGTTGTTGAATGCGAATTTTTCTGACTAAGCTCATGTCGCTGTACAGCTCGTCGTTATATCTTCTCCGCCAAATGTTGTCTCCTCGATTTATGCAAACAGGACCATAAATCGTACGCAGAACTTTTCTTTCGAAGACTCCAAGTGACATTTCATCCGCTTGGGAGAGGGTCCATGCTTCTGCACCATATAGCAGGACCGGGGGGATGATGAGTGTTGTATATAGTGTCTTCTTGATTATTCTCGATAGGGCTTTATTCCTCAATTGCTTATTTAGCCCAAAACAACAGCGATTAGCAAGAGTTAGTCTGCGTTTGATTTCAGCCCTGATGTTGTTGGCTGAGTTGACAGCAGTGCCCAGGTAGACAAATTCACTGACTACCTCAAAGTTACACCTATCAATGGTCACATTTTGACCAAGTCGGTGGTGGGATTGGACTTTTGTTGATGAGAGCATGTACTTCGTCTTGTCCTCGTTTATTTTAAACCCCATTCTACCTGCTGCTGACTCCATAGTAGTGAAGGCACCGGTTACTGCTCGCTTTGTTCTTCCTATCACGTCTATGTCGTCTGCAAACCCAAGAAATTGTGTTGATTTATTGAAAATGGTGCCCGATGTACTGGCATGGGTGTCCCGTATTACATTTTCGAGCACAATGTTCAAACAGCTGCATGACAGAGCGTCGCCTTGTCTAAGCCCTCTGGTGGTTTCAAATGTTTCAGTAAAGTCCCTACCAACTTTGACGGAACAGCGAGCATTCTCCAACGTCATTCTGATAAGGCGTATCAGTTTAGCAGGGATTCTAAAGTTAGACATAGTGCGATACAGTTCCTCTCTATTAACACTGTCGTTGGCTGCTTTAAAATCGACGAACAGGTGGTGGATGTCAACATTATATTCTTGGGTTTTCTCCAGGATCTGGCTTAATGTGAATATTTGGTCGGTGGTAGATTTTCCAGGTCTGAAGCCGCATTGATAAGGACCTATTAGATCATCAGCAAACGCGCTTTAGACGCTCACATAAAACGCTGGAATGGATCTTATAGGCGATGTTCAAAAGACTTATGCCTCTATAGTTGGCGCATATTTGGCGGTCTCCTGGTAGGGCAGATGGTACTGAGGTTCCACTCATCGGGCATACTTTCTTCCGACCATATTTTGCAGATTAATCTATCTACCAATATTTATTTCATAATTCTAACCTTAATTTTTTTTCGAGATGTACAAAACTTTTTTTTCAACACTACCCCACTTAACCCTACTTTCCGATGGGATTTCAAAAAATACCGTTTTGGCGGAATCCTACACTATACCAGCTATCCCTAGATGCATTAAGTTTTTTTCTATGACTTATAGTGTAGAAAATGAATCAGTCAGATTATCAATAACAATGGCTGAAATTTTGTAATTTAATAAATTTATTGTGTGTGTTTGTGTGTCTAATATGTAAGTGTGTTGTTACTGTTTATCTACTTATAGTGTCGGTGTGAAAAAAAGCAGTAATAATGGGCTGAAAAAGTCTATGTGATATAACTTCAAAAAATACTTGTACATGTCTAGTCTGTCTTCAAGGCTCCATTATTATTTCGCGCCCCCCTAATTTATTGTACTCTTTCCGGCCCTGGTAATCACCTTTTCCCATCTCGTATCCAAGGACTCGATAGATATTTGCAAATAGAAAAAAAAAAAACAAAACAAATAAAATAGAAGAAAAAAACAACAGCGATTAAGGGCTATATTTTTATATGAAGGCTGTTTGTATATGCGAGTATGGGTACAGTATAGTAAGTATATACTGTCACTATTCTGGACAGAGACAAGCAGGAGCCATAAAACAAGAAACGACACACATGCCTTATGCCTTAACACTGGGTGTTAAAGTTTGTCTATCTTTTCATGCATTCTAGAAGAGTGTTTGCCTTTACCTATACCCTGATCCAACTGAAATCCAAGGGCTTCAATATTGTACATTATTTTACTTGGATGTCACTCAGCTGCTTGCTTGCCCAATTCTCGGATATCGTATGCACTACATGTCCGACGACGATGTAATTTTCCTGAATATCTACTATCGAATTCATCGCTGTTCGTCACGATTGATTCGACACTGGCTATTGGCTATATAAGGCCTCTGTATGTTATTGTTATTAAAATTCCGGCAGCATATTGTGTATTAAAGTGAAACATAAAAAAATGAAGCTGCAAAAAAAATAACAAAGAAAAAAACTATGCCAAAAATCCAAGGGCATGACATTTCAAACAAAAAACATACGCCCACTTACACTCAAAGAAAAAGATGTCGGTAGATTCTTGGAACGAGGTTGATGTTGGAAATAAGGTTGATATGGCTTTGCTTCGGAAATTGCCACACTCCTTACAATTATTTACGTCTGTGTAGGAGAAGTAAATTTATTGATGAAATTGTTGACGATGATTGTAGGTAATAGCATCGCTGCTCCTAGAAGCGATCCTGGCAGTTCTACGGAAGAATCCGTCAAATCAACAGGCGATGCTGGCAAATTAAGGGGTTGAATCCGGCAAAAGGTGAATCCAGCAAATCAGTGAACGAGTCCGAAAAACAGACAAACCTGGCAAATCAACGGGCTAACCCGGCACTTCATTCGAACTAGCTAATAAACAGGCGAATCATCAAAAACATCCGCCACATCAATCGACGAATGCGGCAAATCAACAGACGAACCTGGTTGTCAAGGGACGGGGCGGGTGTACAACAGTGAATGAATTCCGCAAATCAACCAGGTGAACTATCAAACACTTCAATTATTATGTAGTTGCCAATGCGTTTTGTGAAGTGTTGACAATTTATTTACGTTGGTCGGCGTACGTTTAATACTTTAATAGGAAAATACAAGTAGAATGGACTGTATTGCTTTATTTGGGGAGAATACAGTCGTCCGTACTGGGGTTTGAAGTGGATTTGTCTCAGCCGCCGTTAACTTACTCTCATACTTTTTGTTCATTGTCCAACATTGTGAACCATATGTGAGTGCTGGACGCACAACTGCGGTGTAGAGCCTTCCTTTCAGCTTAGGGGACATTTTTCGATCACAGAAGATAGCAGAATTTTCCCGCCACTTCATCAACCCTACGCCTACGCGATGAATGATATCGTAATCACAAGAAGCTTCATTATTTATCATAGACCCTAGATACTTGAACTTTTCACACTTGGGAAGCACTACTCCATTCAAATAAATGTCAGGAATAGGCCTGTGTGGATCAGAAAATAGGCAGTATACATAGGTATTCTGTCTTTTTTGCGCTTATTCGGTACCCACTTCCTTCTAAAACATCCACCCATACGTCAAGTACTCGTTGCAGGGATATCGGATCATCACTTATGATGGCTCCATCGTCAGCAAAGAATAACTGATGAACTTTGGGGTCCTTCACTTTGCCTTTAATCAGGAAATCAAGAACGGTAATGAAGAGCAGGAGACTCGAGACGCTTCCCTGGTGTACACCGACTGTGATTTCGAAATCTTCGGTGACTCCAGGTGCACATCTTACTTTAGTAACTGCTCCATCATACATGTCCATAATTATCTGCACATAGGTTTCTAGAACTCCTCTTTGCCTGAGGGCCACCCATATCTCGTGGTTGTTGATCGAATTCTTTTTCAAAATCAACCAATATGACATGCAAATCCTTCAAGGAATCCCGATGTTCTTCCATAATGATTCTGATACTCTGGATAGCATCTGTGGTTGGTTTCATCATCATCATCGGCTCGACAACCGGGGTCCGGTCCTGGCCTCTTTAAACAAGTCTCTCCACCTATCCCGGTCTCGAGCCGACGCCATCCAGTTGCGCACCCCAAGGCTTCGGGCGTCCTGGTCTACGCCATCTCTCCAGCGCAAGCAAGGTCTTCCACTCTGCCGTCTACCATAGAATGTACCACAAAAGACTTTCCGAGCAGGTTCCTCTTCGCTCAAACGAGCTAGGTGCCCTGCCCACCTTAGTCTACCGTGCTTAATTTTTGTCACTATGTCTGCTTCAAGGTAGATTGCGTACAACTCATGATTGTACCGTCTCCGGAATCGTCCTTCCTCACATATGGGGCCAACAATTCTCCAGGCAGGCCCAACCATACCCTTGTCAGAGTCCATTAAAGACGTTGATTGGTCTGGATAGCAATCCGGCTATTTTAACTTGGCTTGTTACGTTGGTCATGGTCAACCTACATAGTCGTGTCAATTTATTTGGGATGCCGAATTCTCTCATGGCTTTGTAAAGTTCTACCCTGGCTATGCTATCATAGGCGGCTTTAAAGTCTATAAACAGATGGTATGTTGGGATGTTAATTTCTAGACATTTTTCCATCGCCTGCCTAAGGGTAAAAATCTGGTCAGTTGTTGATTTGCCTGGAATGAAACCACACTGATAGTGTCCGATTATGGTTTTAGCGTATGGGGTTATCCGGTCTTGTAGGATAGAGGAGAGTATCTTATAGGCGGTACTCAACAACGTGATACCTCTATAATTTCTGCACGTTGTGACATCTCCCTTCTTATGTATGGGGCATAGGATACCTTTTCTCCAGTCTTCTGGCATTTCTTCATGCTCCCATACGTGCACTATGATATCATGAATTGCTTGACGTAAGGCTGGCCCGCCGTGGTGGAATAATTCGGCTGGTATGCTATCGGCTTCCGGGGCTTTGTTTTTCTTGAGCCGTCCTATAGCCTTCTCAACGTCTTCTATGCTTGGTGGCGGTAGCATAGGGTGTTCATCTTGAAGTAGTGGAGCCTCCACTTCTTCTGTGAGCTGACCATTTTGCAATTCATTAAAGTACACTTCCCATCGCTCCAATATGCTTTGTGGATCGGTGATCAGATTTCCCTCTCCGTCCTTGCAGTATGTGCAGCGTGGTGTGTACTGCGTCATGTTTCGGACGGATTGGTAGAACTTCCGCGCCTGGTGCGGACCTCGCTCTCGGCTGTTCTCTATTTCACAGTTTAGGTTCTTCTCCCAGGCTGATTTTTTCTGTCTGTGAAGCCGTTGGTTGGTTTACCCGCGACAAATTCGCACTGGTCATCAGATAGCCTTATTATTTTTCGTAGTCGGCTACCCAAGACTAGCTCAATGATCTTCATGGTGTGTGACATCAGTTTAATCGAGGTAATTATCACAGCTTCTTGTGTCACCCTTCCCTTTGTATATTGGAAAAAGGTAACTTTCCCTCCATTGGTTAGGCATGTAATTACCTCGTATAAGCTTGGAGACACGAATCATGTACCATCTAGACCCTATGTCTCCCATCTTTTTCCAAAACTCTAAGGGTATTTCGTCTAGTCCAGCAGCTTTTCCCTTTTTGGAGTATTTTACCGCCTCACTAACTTCTTCGACTGTGACATCGGATACTTCGCTTAAGTTAGATGAAGCTATTGGAAAGTGTAGCCTTGGAAATTGTTCATTTAGAAGTTCGTCACAATACTGTCAACGATCAGTTATAAAATAATAATGATACCAACAAAAATTGGTGCCACTAAGATAAATTTCCCTTGTATGTTACCAAATATGCACTCAAAGTATGAATTTCAAGGGCATTTTACGAGTTGATAGAAATATGTAAACTTACTTGAAACTAAATTTTTTATAATATCTTACCCCACTGTTGATGTGGCAGGCATCTATTTTGTTGATTACCTATGCTATTACTAAAGATACAAAAATAATTCCAGTGTCTACATTTCAGACATTGAAAAGTGACGCTGGCTCCCGGGCTATTAGGTGTTCTAATGTTTATATGAGTTATTTCTATGGTCTGCGAATTTTTTTTATCGTGGTTGAATGGAACCAAATTTATTGAGTTCCTTACAATATGAATCAATAATTATTCAACTTTTTTATGACGTTAAATTTTCTCAATTTTGTGTACAATTTTAGGTTTACCATAAAATATTCAGTTATTCTATTTTTTTTAATGTTAGATCTGTCATATTTCAAATGATGATGGAGTTTATGTGTTTTTGTTTTTTTTTGTTTTGCCAGTTTACCGTATTTTTTTGCCATAACGTATTGTATATGTACAGGTACACTCCGTCTCACTTGATTACCATCAGTCATTTTTATTTTTATCGTAATATAGTAAAACGATATTTTGATTTTAATATAACGATATTTTTCAAACCCTTTGCAAATTTGGAAAAAAAAATCAAATGCAAAATGAAAGAAGGATAAATTATGTTTATGTTGTAAAAAGAAAACTGAACAAATTAATAAATTGATATTTTATAATGCTTTTCGTAGCTAAATATACCTGTTACTTGCTTTCATTCGAGTAAAATTGTGTTTAGAGTATAGAGGGTGTTAGTACAAGATATAAACTCATGAAAACCGAAGTTTTGGCAAAAATAAATGTATTGGCTGAGAAGAAATGGGCCGAATTCGAGCTTCCTAAGAATTTGATAAATCCACCTGTTTCAATGCCGGAAGAACGGCGACACTGCTGCATCTAACTATCTTAACAGCCCTTTGAGCTACGATACAAACTATTAAAGAAAAGCCAACTAAGCCACAATGAATGTCTGAATAAAAATCAAGGCTTTATTTATAATTGCGGAGTGTATTGTTGCATTGTTTTACTTAAAAATTCTTTCCTGCCGCTTTATAGTAATTCATAGAATTGATATTTAAGCTAATAAAGAGCGTCAAAGCTAAACATTTATTATAACTGGCACAAAAAACAAACAAATTGGAAACAATAAGCTTTAAGGAAAAGGAAGGGCTAAATTTTCAAAGTTAAAAAAACTATCGTGTGTACTAAAAAATACGAAAATATGAAATGAGCTTTCCCCAAGTTTTCTTTAAAATTTTGAAGGCAGCAACAATGGATTTTTAAGCAATACAATGCAAATACACTCCAGAATCATAAATAAAGCCTTGATTTTTATTTAAAGAGGTTAAAATGAATTTTCTAACATAGCTGCATGCAACAGTGAAGCCTTTTCCATTCTTGTGGATTTATAAAATACCTAGAAAGCTTGAATTTGGCCCATTTTGTCTTAGCAATTTTTTTATTTTCACGATTTACAGGGTTATATCTTGTACTAATAGCCTCCATACTCTAAATACCGTTTTATTTGATTTAAAACAAGTAGCAGATGGATTTAGCCACGAAAAGCATCATTAAATATCAATTTTCTTAATTTTGTCCAGTTTTCTTTTTAAAACATAATAATTTATTATTCTATTATTTTGCATTTGATTTTTTGCTAGAGTTACAAAGGGTTTGCAAAATATCGTAAAATTGAAAAAAAAGGTGTGTGTAGGTACTCATGTACATATATAACAATATAAATAAAAAATGTATTTTATTTTATTTATACTGAGATTTTAATCTTTCTATTGAAACTTAAAAAATCGGTTAAGTTTTACTAATGGTAAAAGCTATTTAAAGTTTAAGTGAAAGGGATATTTTGATTTTTTTCGAATTTATACTATTTTTGATATTACTTAATGAAATTGCGAAGCTTGTGAGTGTCTTATTGAAACAAATTGCATATCAAAATATTGGTCGACATTTTATAAGAAAATTTAAATTATTGAAGCAGACATAGTCAGATATTATGAATGGTACAGTTGGTTACAGGAGCATAAAAAGTGCATTTTGTTTAATTTTTTTTCTGTTATAATATCATTTACAGTCTTTGTTTTTAATTTAATCAATAAATTTTGTTTGACATTTTTTGAGAAAACAGACAAATCTTAAATTGAGCTAAAAATATTACCAAAGTTATCAAATTTTTTATTAAATTTTGTAATTTTATAGTATTCATTTAAAACAAATATTCACTTAACGTCCCCTGTGGCAATATTTAATAAAATAAGTGTCCAATATTTTTATGAATTATAGACCTTTTATCTAATAGATTCTGTTCAATTTAATATCCAATGAAATAATTTTTTTTTTATTTTTTCTATCTAAAATCAGTAAATGTGCACTTTTATGTTTAAAAATATATATTGCCTATCAAGAATACTTGAACAAACAAATTTCAAACGATATTGCAAAAAGAATAGGAAAACAAAAATTCATTTTGTTCTTAGTCACCTTTTACTCATTATTTTTACGAATAATTGTATACAGAAAATTACACTGTATTGTAGCCTAACATTTAAGCTAAATTTAGACACCTCAATCTTTAAAATCCAACAAGAAACAACAAGATTACAAATTTTATAAGCGAACCATCTCGAATTCATTTGTGAGGCAACGGTACCGTTCTCCACTGGTGGCTGGTCGAGTACGACGACCAAAGCAGACAATTTTGTTGAATTTTGATGAATTTCGGATAAAACTCTTTTCAAGTTTGTAAAGCTTTTATAGCATGTACGTACAGTTATGTGTGATATATCAAATTAAAGGTAATTTTAACGTGATGCTCAATAAAGTTGAGTCATAGTTTTATGAGCACCGCTTAAACAAAACTCTTTTTACCGTTATGTCAGCTGACAGACTGCAGAAAATTGTCCAAGTTTGTACAAAAATGCATTAACCCAATATCTAATGGCTGTGTAAATTACAAGTTTAAAAATATAAAAAATAAAAAATATAAAAATAAAATACAGTTGGAAACGGTCAAAAAACTTGGACTGAAAAATCTTGTCTTGTTTTTACTGTTATTCATTGAAAAAAAAAAATGCTTCAAAATCTAATTTTTTCACACGTTTATAGAAAACACATAAACCTAAAAACAATTTTGACAAAATATTTTTCCCGTTATTCCCTGATTTTTAAAATCAATTAAACCACTAACATAAACTTTCAAAAACGTATTTGTTTTTTAAGGTTAAAAAACCGTTATGGAGCATTTGATATAAAATCCGTATTAGACGCCTAGTTTTTTTTATTATCTTTCAGTGTACATAATTAGTTTTCAAGAAATTATCAACTGTATCCATAATTACATCATTTTTAAACGACTAAAAAAATATTTGATATTGGAAAATAATTTTTAACTCGAAAATTTGAATTTTTAGTATTTTTTTTTGATGAGAACTAATCGTTATTTCAATTTATCTATTCAATTAAATTTATATCATAATTCTAACTTTTCGACATGTACAAAAAAAAATGTTTGTCTTTTGCCCCATTTTACCCTAACTTGCTGGTGGAATTTCGAAAAATCCCGTCGTATCAGAACTTTACATTATACCACCTATCTTTTGGTATATATAGTTTTTTCCTATCACTTATAGTGTAGAAAATGAATCAATCAGATTATCAATAACAATGGCTGACTTCAGTAATTTAATAAATTTATTGTGTTTCACACAAAATGAAAAAATCTATGTGTTATTACTGGTTTAATATTTATATAATCGCCAGTAAAAAAGTATAACTTCAAAAACAAAAATGACTGATGTTTCAATAAAGTTATAATAATAATAATAATAAAAAAATGACTGTTCGTAATCATGTGAGACGGAGTGTAGTAGCAGCAGTTATATTGATTATTCCTTTAATTATTTCTGAAAAAAATATATTTACTGCTTAATTGTTGTAAATATTAAAATATATAAAGTTCGTTTGTTAAGCTTTGCAAAGTACATTAATATACCTAATTATGTACATGTACATAATAGTGCGAGATACCTGGCGTTGATGTTGGATCCATTTCACTGTTCATCATATTAATATTTAAAAAATAAAGCAGCCTTAATTAATTAACTTTCAATTCAATTGATGACATAGAATGTATACCAATGATTATACACTTACATAGACCTTTCTATTTATTTATACATAATTAGGAAAGTAGCGTTTGGGAACTCTTGTTTAAATTGTTGGACATTTTATATTCAAAAATAAAAAAAAATCCATTTTAAAGAATTTAGAAAAAAAATAAAAATCGTTTTCGTTGTTGTGTTTACATGTTTTTTCTGTTCAGTGTATTTTCATCTCTGTTTGTTTTTATAACTTGCTCTATAGGGCAAGTATTGGTTTCGTGTCCAAAAAAAAACTTGAGGTTTTAGTCGAAACCAACATTACGATGAAGAAGAAGTTAAAAATAGGGATTTTCGTCCGTGTCAGTCTGTGCGGCTAGCCACGGCTGTTGCTCATGTAGTGCGTACGATTTTTCTCGAAAACGGCTCAAAAAATTTCGATTTTAATTAGTGTGTGTAATGTTTAAAGTGATCTCAACAAATTTGCACTTTTAGTTTTTCTCAAAAATCTCGGATAGCGAAAAAACAGTTTAGTGTTATTTTTGTTTATGTGTGTAAACTGCTTAGCCGATTTTTATTTTAAAGATATTTTATACGAAACAATATTATTCCCTAATTTCTCAAAAAAAATAAAAATATTTTTTTTTTAATCTAAGAAATAAATTAAACAAAAACTATTTTTGGTAATTTTGTTTGTTTTTCCTCACTTTTCTGCTCGTAAATAGATCACACACCAAAAAGCCTACCGTTTTCAAGCTAAGTTAATGTATAATACTCTAGACTTCATGAGCAAGTTCGTGAGATCGAGTTGTGCATTTAATTGTTTCATAAATTGGTAGTATATGTATAATATTCCAAACAAGCAAGCTCAAATAGTATCTCAACATAAAGCTTATTGTACCATTTTTTTTTTTTTTTTTTTTTTTTTTTTGAATTCTAATTGAACATGACATTTATTTTTTAAGCACTGCCATCGTACTGTAACTATTAATGCAGACGTAAAATTAAAATAGACCAACGATTGCATGAATTAATAATAAGCTGGTCCGACACAGATAAGCTTTTAACAGAGTTTGTAAGCAATAAAAAAAATAACTTTAATATGGTCCATTGTTGTTCATTATTTTGAAATAATATTACATGAAAATTACATTAAGTATGTGACTATGTAACGAAACAAAGAATTCTATTTATTTGTATTTGTTGTAAGAAATAAAATGTAGAATTTTTAAAATAATGATATATTTGTTAACTACACACTTTCAAAGAGAACGGAACTGAAAGTGAAAAATTTGCATCAGGAAAATTATAATTGGCTTGTCCAGTTATACTTGAAGAGAAAATTTGTAGTTGTAGTTGTACCAGCTCTTAGCCATGAGGAATTTTCATTTTTGCCTTTATACTTACTTTCGATGGTTCATACAATTCAAGGTGGATCTCGGCCTCAACCCACAAACCTCTTCAACTAGCCCGGTCACTCGCTAGTTTCCACTAGTTTCGCACACCAAGTTGGTTGAGGTCGTCCATTACTTGATCGCGCCACCTAAGATGAGGTCTTCCTTCGTCACGTTGTCCATCCGGATTGGATGTGAAGCCTCGTCGGGCTGGTGCTTTGGTGTCCATACGCTCCACATGATCCAGCCATCTCAATTGACGAGATCGATGTCGCTGTAAAGCCCATACAGTTCGTTGTTGTATCTTCTTCTCCATTCTCCATCGATGTTGAGGAGACTAATACCTCTGTAGTTGGCGCAGTCCAGAGCATCTCCTTTTCTGTAGATTGGGCATACTATGCCAAGTTTCCATTCATTGGGCCCCATAATTCTAGAAATAAGCTGATGTATGCTCCTGATCAAGTCATCTCCCGCCGCCTTATATAGTTTGGCCGGTAGGCCATCCGATCCAGCAGCCTTATCCGATTTTATCTTGGTTCTAACTTCTTCTCGGTCATCATCATCATCGGCTCGACAGCCGGGGTCCGGTCCTGGCCTATTTCAACAAGTCTCTCCACCTATCCCGGTCTCGAGCCGACGCCATCCAGTTGCGCACCCCAAGGCTTCGGGCGTCCTGGTCTACGCCATCTCTCCAGCGCAAGCATGGTCTACCACGCTGCCGTCTACCATAGAATGTACCACAAAAGACTTTCCGAGCAGGTTCCTCTTCGCTAATACGAGCTAGGTGCCCTGCCCATCGGAGTCTACCGAGCTTAATTTTTATCACTATGTCTGCTTCGAGGTAGATTGCGTACAACTCATGAATGTACTGTCTCCGGAATCGTCCTTCCTCACATATGGGGCCAACAATTCTCCGTAAGACTTTTTTCTCGAACGCAGCTAAGAGGTCACAGTGCCTTTTGCTAAGCACCCAAGTCACGGATCCATACAAGAGTACTGGCAGGACTATGGTCCTGTACAGCAGCAGTTTTGAAGTTATGGTTAGATTTCTGGATTTGAATAGCTTTGACAGACTGTAGTTGGGGAACGGATATTTTGGTCATCATCGTTCACGGTGAATGAGTTGATTTGCATACCAGCGGAATGTTGGCTGTCTTTGCAGTTAAGCAGTTTGGAAAAGTGTTCTTTACATTTCCTTAACATCGATTGCGTGCCTCCTACGGTGTTCCCATTCTCATCAAGACAGGCTTCTATTTTTGGCTGTTATCCTTGGGTAGATCGTTTCACCCTCTGATAGATATCATTTGGACATCTCCCCTGCTGTAACATCCCTCGATATTTTCGACCGCTTGCTTCTCGTGTTCCCTCTTCTTCCTTCTAAGAAGTCGGTGTTGCTCTCTTCTTTTTTGCACCGGGACTTAGCGTGCTTCTCTCTGACCAGTTCTAGTCCTAGCCTGCAGCATCGACTTATGTGCCTCGTCCTTGGCTGCATGTGCCTGGCGGCACTTTTCATCCAACCAGGTGTTTCTCATTGGTGGTCTTCTGAAACCCAGCACATCAGAGGCGGCACTTCTAATGTCAAGTTGGTAATGATTCCACTACTCGTCTATAGTTGGTGCTGCTGGTGGGTTTTCTGAGAGATTGAGGAAGCCGCGATCAGCAAAGCTCCTGGCAGTCTCCTGTGATATTAGTTTTCCTACGTTGATTTTTTTCATAACATCCGCTCTTGGATATCTGCATCCGAACTCTAGATACTACTAGGTAGTGATCTGAGTCTATATTGGCCCCTCGGAACGTTCCGACATCCCGGATACTGGTTGCATACCTGACGTCTATCGCAACATGATCAATTTGGTTAACAGGTACTTGATTTGGATGCCGCCAAGTTCCCCTATGAGTATTTAGGTGGGGGCATCGAGTGCTTGATATGGTGACATTACCCCGCTGCAAAGTCAATCAGTCCATTTTTGGAAGTTTTGTCGTACAGGCTGTGACCCCAGACCGTAGAACAAAGATCCTCTCCTCTCCAATCTGTACATTTAAGTCACCAAGAACAATCTTGACTTCGTACTTCGGACACCTATCATACGTGCTCTCGAGAATTCCGTAGAATGCTTCGTTGGTAGCGTCATCTTTTTTCTCTGTTGTGCCTTGGGCATAGATCAGCGTGATGTTCTTAAGTTTGGCCCTGTTGTGGAGTGTGACAAGGTACCCACTTACATATTTAAAGTGCATGACTTCTTGCCTTAGTCTGTCTCTACCCACAAAACCACATCCGAACAACCGCTGTCCCGATATCACAGGATTTCATTTTCCGGATTCCTTCTCCATCCCATCGCATTTCCTGGATGGCTGTAATATCAGCTTTGTATTTGTCTAGTAGTTCCACTAATTGTTTGGCTGCACGTGACCTGTAAAAGGTCCGGACATTCCACGTGCAGATCCGAAATTCACTGTTCAAGTTTTTACTACAAGCAAATATTTTGTTTTCCTTTTACTGAAAATTCAACAATATTTCCAAGAAGTGGCTATCGTAAAGGGTTGAAATTGTTTTCTTCATAAACATTTACCATTTTTTAGTAAATTGTATTCCAAGAAAAAAAGATTCAGATACACCACTTCGTGTTCAGAATGAACACGACTATAGATGTTGTGATAGATTTGTCGTCAATGCAATTTACATGCCATAAAGTAGTCCTGAAATTCCAATTTCTTCGGAAGTTCCGATGCCTGTGGATTTTTCTTTATAAGAAGCCATACAAAAAATGTTGAATGAAGAGATTTTGAGAATTTCTAGAAGAACAAAGAGAAATTACCAACAAAACGTCACAAAATATTGAAATCATATTATAGAAGGTTACAAATAGAAATGAAACTGTTACTGGGATTTTTAATTTACTTTGAATTGAAAAAAAAAAAATATGTTTTTTTTTATCCAGGGGGCCTGTTCCAGTTCTGTGAAAAAGTTAAACGATAAAAGCATTTCACCTTTTCACTCATAAAAGCGATTCTGGTTCTGTGAAAAAATGTCTGAAACCCTCATAATAAATAATTTTCTTTCACGGAAAAATTTGAAAGTGAATGTCAGGGTGAAATCATGAAAACAAGTTCTTCTACCTGAACTTAAAATAGTAACAAAAATTAAATACATACACCAAATTTAATATTATTAATATTATTTATTCACAGAACCAGAATCGGCCCCCATTTCTAAAGGACTTTTCACGTGCGATGTGTAATGTCAACAACTGTAGAATTATATGCTGGTAGACATTTAACCCAGAAAAAAATCGAATACAGCTGAAAATTAGTACAGAGCATTGAAAAATCGATAAAAGTATAATATAAAAAGTTTCAAGGATAGGTGTCGAAAATTTTGGCTTTTCGAATGTAACTCTGAAATTATTTGTAAAATGTTTTCTTTTTTAATTTTTTTACTTGAGTTTACGACCTTTGCACGATTGATGTATCAATTTTGATAGTTGTGCTATGTACCATATTTCAAAAAGTATTGTATTACAGATAGATATTTTAAAAGTCGTATGCAATTAGCCACTTCACGTTTCTGAGATCTCTGAACTCTCAATAATCTCAGCAACCTGAATAGGATTCCTCAAAACATTTCCTGTACAAAAATGAGCAGAGAAAAATGTGTTCGTTTTTCAACTTCTGTCAGCTGATAATTTTGTTGGTTTCTGCTGCAGTTGTGATTGTGATTAGCAAAATTCTTGCTATGTATAACTTTTAGCTGTATTGTGCCAAATCCTATCCGTAATGAAACTTTGAACAACATACGAAATTCAATAATTAATTCAGGTATAAACTAAATGTAATTGTTAATTTCTAATTTATAAAATTTAAATTTTATTTAACACAAAATATTAATTATAAAAAAGAACAAATTCAGTCATTGGACATTTTATTGGTGATATTGAATCTTCCTTAAGAATTCTAAACTTTTCATATTAAGTCTATTTGTTAACTTTCATTCTATCAAGATACCTGCTTGGGTTCCGATTTGTTCTTTTATTCGGAGCATCAATTCCTCCATTTCATTTATGAGACATTTTCGTTTTCTTAATTTCCTTGGTGAGTTAAGGTATTCCCGATGGCTCGGCGTTCAAACAAACTCCAACGCAAACAAACTCCAAAGAAATAAATTCTTGTGTTTTTTCCCCCACTGATTTGTTGATGGTCCTATTCCAAAAATTGAGTCTGTTGGGTTGATCACATAATTCTACATAAACCATTTTAAAGTTCAAGTGACCTCAACTCCAAAATACGTTTCGCCCGATACAACAGTTAGATATTGTTGTACCGCTTCTATTGATCTTATGATAAAATTCTTATAAGTTATTGCATGTTCATATTCCTCGATTCTATTTCTGCACCTGACTTTGCGCAAGCATAAAAATAAAAAAATAAATATCGAAGTGATATCAGATGAGTACGATTTTGTATAAATTTTCTAAATCTATATCTGCTTTCAGAGAAATTCTATCATGTACATTTTTTTTCAGATTGATTTTTAAAAAAATGTGATTGTTTTGTAGAAAAAAACTCTCTTACGCCCATGTTCTGCATTTCACTAATTGTGAATTCACATGGCGAAAGTGAATTTGGGTGTTCCACAATTCGTTATTGTGAATTGGAATTTCGAAAATGAAAATGTATTTCGGTTCATTCCATTTTCTGAACGCATTCAAATCACTTTGTTTATGTTCTGTGAAATGTCTTGGAAATTGGTACAGTTCCAATTAGCTTGTGTGTATTTCTTCGTCTTCGCGCAAAATGTAAGAAACAAATAATTTTTGTTTTCGTTTTTTAGTGTTTAATTATTGGCTATGTCCATATCATTGCCAATTGGTCTTTGGTAACTTCCTTCTGCTAAGAATCGGAGTGTTGCGGCAAGTTTATGAACTGAAGGAATCGACGAAGGTCTTATAGAAGGTTCTATTTCGCTTAAAACATATAAAAAAGCGTCTTTGCTCAATCTAAAATTACCATGAAAACCTAAAAAAAAATATCAAAAATTTACTTTATTTATCAGAACAATTCTTGTATTCACGCACTCACGTTGTGTCAGGTAAATCTAATATATTTGATTTATCTCTTAAAATTTGTCTTCTAATTTTTTCTTCGGAATTATGCTTTCTTTTTTTGACTTAAAATTGCCAATAATATTGCATCCATGATAAAAGCAGCAGTAATTTCACTTTAGAAACAAAATAAAAATGGATGATCCTTCATTTTTGACAGTTCGAAGCAATTTCGAAGTTTTCGAAATCGATCGAAATGTAGGACATGCAATTTTATTCCACGTGAAATTGAAAAGTGATTTCAATTCACTTTCGATCGAATTGCAGAACATGGGCGTTAGATTCAGTATTCAAAACTGTTAAGCCGATTCGGGTGAAATTCGCATGACTTATTCATCATAGCATAAGCTAAGAGCTAAAACCAGATTTGTTTTTATTCATTAATGTATAGTCACATTTTAAACCGTTAAAAAAATCACCATACATTTCAAAATTACGTAGTTTTTGGTATGTACAATACACTGCAAAAAAAACTATAATTTAAAGGATGTATTTCTATACTCTTGATAGTGCCCAAGTTAATTATGGTGTAAATAAGGCATAGAACCCCTGCTAAACTGATACGCCTTATCAGAATGACGTTAGAGAATGCTCGCTGTTCCGTCAAAGTTGGTAGGGATTTTACTGAAACCTTCGAAACCACCAGAGGGCTTAGACAAGGCGGAGCACTGTCATGCAGCTGTTTTAACATTGTGTTTGAAAATGTAATCCGGGACACCCATGCCAGTACATCGGGCACCATTTTCAATAAATCAACACAATTTCTTGGTTTTGCAGATGACATAGATGTGATAGGAAGAACAAAGCGAGCAGTAACCGGTGCCTTCACTACTATGGAGTCAGCAGCAAGCAGAATGGGGTTTAAAATAAACGAGGACAAGACGAAGTATATGCTCTCATCAACAAAAGTCCAATCCCACCACCGACTTGGTCAAAATGTGAACGTTGATAGGTATAACTTTGAGATAGTCAGTGAATTTGTCTACCTGGGCACTGCTGTCAACTCAGCCAACAACATCAGCGCTGAAATCAAACGCAGACTAACTCTTGCTAATCGCTGTTTTTTTTTGTTCTAAATAAACAATTGAGGAATAAAGCCCTATCGAGAAGAACCAGGGAGACTTTTATAGAACACTCATCATCCCAGGCCTGCTATATATAACGATGATACGAGCTTCCATCTGTCGGTTGAAGAAAAGTCCGGTGCAGATTCTCAGTATTTTCCTTTCAAACAATTGGAGGTCCTTCATGGCTATTTTTGAGATCTTGTACCATACTGGAAAGCTGTAGCTGATGACTGGTCTAAAGAGCTGCTTGTATATTAAAAGCTTAGTTGGGTGGCTCAGTCCGGTTCCTCTTTTCATCAAGGGGTACACGCGATGGAATGCCAGGTTTGCTTTCTTCAGCACATCCCTTGAGTGCTGTTTGAATCTCAGAAGCTCGTTAAAGTTGATGCCTATATACTTAGCGTTGCGTTTGGCTGGCAATCTAGTTCCATCTGGGAGCGTGAGTGTTATGCTTCTACAGTTTCCAGCCGAACAACTGCCTCGCCCTCCTGTTCGTCTTAGGCACAATAGTTCCAATTTCGATGAGTTGATTCGGATACCCAATTTGTTGTTAAACTCGAACAGTTTCCGGATATGCACCTCAACTTTTCGAACAGCTGTCATTGGCGATGATGACGTGGAGTATGTAATCAACGGCGTAGAGCAGGTTTTCCCATCCACTTGCAGTCGGTTGGTCGGAGGTAAGGATGCTGTCGAGAAACGGTCCAAGTTTTGAACCTTGAGCAACTCCAGCTCTGATACACTTCACTGTTGATTTGTAGCTTTCCAGTTGAACGAAGAAGTTTCTGGAAGAAAGAAAAGAAAATATTATTTTTATTAGTGCCGAAAAAAAGCCCAGTATGTTGAGTTTATGAACAAGATTCTCAATCCATACGCTGTCAAACGCTTTCTCAACATCAAGGAAGCATATGCGACGGTGACTTGTTAAGGGCAGAGGTAATGTCTTGATGAAACTTCAGGAGCGGATGTGGTGTTGAATGCTTTTCCCGAAAGCTGAACTGCATGTCTGGGATGATGTTGTTATCGCTGCAAAACTTCTTGAGCTTCCTGAGTATCACCTCTTCCAGAAGCTTACTTGGGTTGTTCAGAAAGGAAATTGGCCTGTAGTTGGAGATCATGTTCCTAGCTCCCTTCTTAGGGATCGCCACGATTTTTGCAGTTTTCCATTTTTTCGGGAAGTAGCTGTTGTTGATGCAGTTATTAAGGATGATAGCTAAGAAGATTATCACTGTCTGTGGAAGCCTCTTTAAAACGAAGTTAGATACTCCATCTGATCCAGTTGATTTCTTTGGCTTGAAGTTACCTATTATTTCGGCTATTTCTTCGGGGGAGCTCAGGTTTGGGCTGTCAACGGGATCACTTACAGGATTGGTATCGCTGAATGTTGCCATGCCTATGTTAGGCAGCAGATTCTGTTGGATTGTTGTTTTAACTTCATCTAGAAGGACAGGATCTGTAGATGGGTTCGGTGTGAAGTTTCCCTCGAAATGAGCTGCAAATGCTTCTGCTTTGTCTTGTGGCGTTGTTGCTTCTCCATTGTTGATTATAATCACTTCCGGCATTGATGACTTCTGTACAATAATTCTGTTGATGTTCTTGAAAGCATCAGGTCCAGGTTTTATTGACTGTAGTCTCTTTTGGACTTGTATGTTGTTGTGGTATTGGATGGAGTTCCGGAACATAATATTCGTGCATTGAAGTTCGCTCCACACTGTCCGGTAGTTGATATTGGATGTGTTCAACTCTCGCTGGTGAATCCTTTGAAGACGTTTCCTTAATCGTTGCCGGTGATTGTACAGGGTTTGAACATACTCTGGAAGCTGGTGTTATCTGTCCTTTGTAGTCTTGGGCTGCTTTTGGTTTTCCAACGCGTCTGTAATCATCGACTCCAAGGAGTCAATTTCATCATCATCAATTTCGGTATTCTGCAGATTCCTGTTCCGCGGAGGTAGTGTGATAGTTTCTTCTACATTCCTCTGAAGCTTGTCAACATCCAGTCTTCTGTAGTTGATGAAGTGTTCCGCTGGTTCTGTCGATAGTAGTATGGGCTGATGGAGCCTGATACTTAACTGCACCGCTTCATGATCTGAATCGCTGGGCACTGTTGAACAGGTTATGTTGGAAATATGTGGAAGTATGTAAAAAAAAATTAGATGTTGATAAGAAGAAGTCTAATGTTGATGGTGTTCTCGGAAAGGTTGGTTTCGGTTGGGATATGACAACAAGTGAATGTTGGGAGCTTCTTTGGCATTGCCATCTGTGTGTTCAATGTGATTTTCGAAGATTCGCATTCATATTTCAATAGATTTCATAAAATAAAAAAATATAAGGAATCCTGCGCTGAAAAATTGCTTCAGTGTTAACTTGGGTTTAAATAATTTCCCAAAATAAGCTGACCCCGATGCTAATTCATACATAGTTAACTCAGCATTAACTCAGCTTATCTATACGTTGCCATTCGATTCAGCATTTAATATCATGTGTCATGCCCATTTGGTAAGATTGTATACCAACATCAATAATTTTGTAACGGATTTGATGTTCTTATTTAACTTGACGCGATGACCTGCTCTTCCAATGACTTGCTCAGGACCACAGGATTCCCAGAGCTTAGCCAAGAGATGTTAAATAAGTGTCCATGTAGCGAGGTACAGCTCGGCATGCTTGCTATCACCGTTGACCAGCTCGTCGGTGGGGTTGGTACTTGTACCTGCCTTTGGACTACCGTACAGAGTTAATTTATGCCGATGAAAGGAACAAACAAATCGTCTAACAAGGTAACCCATAGGTGTATGTTTCTCTGTTTCTGAGAAAAAAAAAAAAACAAAACCGCCACTCAAATTCTCATACATAATAATCCCTAATCAAACGTTGGCACATCCCTAATAACAACTCAACGTGTCGTCATCATGTAGCAGCATCACTGAATGTCACTTCCCTTTGCACAAAAAAATTTTAAATCAATGCATCATGGCCTTAAGATTCACATGAAAGCAAAATCGAAGGAGCTGAGGCACGAACTTGATTTAACAATATTTATTATGTAACACTAAAATTCAAACAGTGAATAGAATTCAATTCATCATCAATTTATATGTATGATTTCTTATCAATTTATAATTGAGTGAAAATACTTAAAAATAAAAATGCTTTACCAAAAATAAAACTCAATCATGAGTTTGAGTGAAAACACAACAATTTAATTAAAATTCAAATCTCGATTGAGAGAAAGAGCAGACGAAAGTTGATTCGCTCTCAATAAAATAAAATTCAATTCAAGATGTCTTTTGACTGAGTTGATTATTGTTTTGTTTGCGTTCACTCTCACTCAATGATTGATGCTCCGAAAATACATCCACATATACAAAAAAATTTAAGAGAGAATACAATTACTATCTCATATTTTAAGATTAAATATCTAAAATTTTTAAGATAGTTTCATGTTCAATATGTCAAGATTTTATAAATTAGATAATAAAGTTTTAATCGACTTACCGGCTGTCCAAAGTTGGTGTGCACATCAGCTTTGTTGACGCCTGAGCGCTGTTTTTTTATTTTGTTGCTTTTAAAGCGCAGCTATAAATAGTATAGAGACAATTATACAATCCTGGCAAGTTGAACGCACGACGGCTGATAAGAGTCACTTATTGAGTTTTAAGTTAATTTGATAACAAAAATTAAAGCTTGATGATGTTGATAATTATAATTATTATTAATGGAACTATTTAATTATTATCGATGATTTGAAGAATCTTGTAATTAATTTTGATTATTGGTGATACAGTTGGTGATGATTGTTCTGGTTGGTTAAGGTGTAGGCGGGTCAGAATCGAGAACTAGATATAGTATTTTGACTCTGGACCAATTTGTCGATGGGATGTTGATGGTGTTGTTGGTTTTGGCGGTGAATCAGGTTTTGATCAAAGAGCAATCTTCGATGATGTTCAAGAATAAGTCGTCTTCGCTCACACTATGGGTTGAGACTGTTGGACTTGGAGGCTGACTTCGTGCTTAGGTTGACCATAATGTAATCTCACGATGGAGGTGGCACGTGGTTTTTGCATGTGCAAAGATCGCTTGATCGAAATCAGATTCTGGAGCAGTGATCGCAACCAATCTTCGTGAAACCTCGGAGAGGTGCAGACGATGTGGTTTGTTGTTTTCTTAAAGGTGAGTGCATCTTATGCACGTGTACCACCTGATCTGGTTCTGGTTGGAGCTGAAACACTATCGTATAAATTTTAGATCACACTTTAGATCGTTAAATCTCGAAATAAGAACAAATCTGCACAGAGAACTCGATGTGTAGATCACACTGAGGTTGTCTGATGTTGGGCACTAGGTAAAGCTCAATTCTAACACTTGTCCTCTATGAACACGAGGTGGGACAGATTTGTCGCTGGTACTTAACCTGCTTGTTGGTGTCGATTCACAGAAATTTTAATAACAGATATTAGTTGCTTTCACCATGATGGGATGGCTCAGGTATCCGAGTACCCTCCTGAGAGGTTAGGTTCCCTTTTGGGTTTGGAACTATTTTAATTCTAGAACTTACTTTTTGTTTGTTCAAACTAATAAAGACAATGGTGTTAGGTTTTTCTTTTGAAAAATTTTGATAATAAAATTACCTGATTTAACTTATCAAAAGTTAGCGATATATGGAAATATATTCGCGTGAATATTGGATACAATTTGTATCAATATAATCACATGATATGCAAACATAATTTGGTTTACGATCACTTGAAATGACACTTTTACTCGTACTTCTACTTGTGGCCGAACTCTTAAAGTTTAACCGATATTGATGAAGATTGGCAGAGAAAAGAAAGTATCATAGGAAATGGAAAGTGAGGTTAGGTATCAATTAAAACGAGGACGCAGTTCAGTGGGTATTTTGGTGTTCGAAATTTCGTAGATCGCAAATAAATTATAAGGCAGTGGTTACACGATGCATGCGATGTTTCGAAGTAATTTTTATTTTTGTATAGAAGGCTGGACCGCACAATGGTTCAGATTGATAAAACTATCATTTCCCCCCTAATATACTCTTTTAAAAAGCGACTTTTAATGAGCAATAAGGGTGTTTTGGTGGACTGTTTTTATTTTTGTATGTTTATTTTTTTAATTTAAGAAAAAATTATATTCGAACACTGTTCTCGAATGTTATTTTGTGCCCAGTAAAAGAACTGTCCCTAAATAATAAATCTCACACTTAAACAAATAAAGGACCAAAACAATAACTATTATTGTCATTAAATCTTATGGAACATAATAGGCACTCTGAGATATATTTTTATTGTTGTATCAGGCAAAGGGGTTAAAACGGTTCACGATGGCTATTCGAAGGTTCTTGATTATTAACACTCTTGATGCTCAAAATTAATTTGGCTTCACTTAAGCAAGTAATGTTTTTTCGAAAAATCACGATTTGCCATTAAAACTTATATGACGAGGCCCTAAAGTGTGATATCTTCTTATCAGTGATGATACTAAGAAAGATTGATGACTTGAGTTTATGAAGCTTTTTTGTTGTTGTTGTTGTGTTCCTGCTCACTTTGCTTGTTGGTTGCTTTTCGTTCGTAATGTCGTCGTATCCGTTTTTATCCTTCTTATGACAGCAATAAAAAAGGGATATTGGAAGCAATGTTTGTTTAATTTGGCTTGCAGAATAACAGGACAGGAGTTTGAGGATAAAAGAAAAAAAAAAGAAGACGTTATGGCAAGGCTTTGAATTTCGATAGAGAATAATAAAGAATATATACAATAACAGTATATACAAGCAACAAAAATAGGGTCTTGCCGATGATAAATGGAGAAAAAAGGTTGTTCACTTAATTATGCTGACATGGAATGATTTCTTAAGCTTTAATTCACCAGAAGACCGTTAGTTGGGATGTCTTATGTATGGATCTACGCCATTGCAAGAGATACTATAACTTTTGGATGATGTATGAACTAGAGTTTACATCTTGGCATTAGATTAAGTGTGACATTGCGTTTATGGATTTCTTCAAGTGTGTATATAGCTGGACGAGAAATGCTTGAATAGATTTTTGTTATTTTGAAATATCATTGCTTGCTGAACTGATTTTTTTTTTTTTTTTGTATGTCAATGAATAAAATTAAAGTTGTAGTAGAATAAAATTTATTTTTTTCTGAAAACATGTTTGAAATTGATTCAAGTTAAAGATTCAGAACGTATGCTGTTCGGAAAATAAATAAAACATACCTGAACCAAAAACTATGAATTTCATTGGTTATTTAGCCCAAAATGCGAAAAAAAATGGGTCCGCCAATTCTGTCTGTCTATTTGTCTTGTCCATATCTCAAGCTACACCTTAAGCAGCTGTACAGTGGAATATCGTAGAACAGCAGCATATAAAAAATTACTTTTCGTTTCCTCTTTTGACACAATATTTCAATTGTATCTAAAAGCTTGATAGTCAATTTTTATTATACACCAGGAATTAAACATATTGCATGCATATAGAAAATGTTTAAAGCCCTTCTATTTAGAATTTGTTTAGATTCTCAAATCAAACCCGTTCGTATCAGCAGTTTAAAAGTTTATTTATTACAAGACTTTGTACGAATAATTATCAAGTATTGAAATAAATAAAATAAAAATAAAATAAAATAAATAATTATGAAATCTAAATATAAATAAATGTAGAAAATTGAATGTTCTATAAAAAGTATGGAAAGTATTTTTTCGTTCGGATGGACTTTGGATGAGATAAACTTGAAAAACCATTTCTTAGACCGAAAATTTGCTGGTTTTTCGACATTAATTTTTTATAGGAAGAATTTATCAAAAAAAAATTTGAAAACAAAAATTAAAGATAATATCTGTGGTCAAAAGGTAAAAGCTCTTAAGTCGACTCAAGTGATTTTTTAGCTATTTATCGCTTTCTTAAATATTTAGTCCACAACCTGTATTTCTCTCTATTTCTCTCTTACCCCTGTTGATAAATAATTAAAAACAAGAAAGTTATGACCGTTTGTAAAATATCTTAAGTTAATTTCTTAGGTTCTTGCAAAAGGTAAAATAACTTAAGTAGATGATGATTCATCTTATGTATCAATTTATTATTTTTTTCTGAAAAAAGGAAGAAAATATTTTGGTAAAACATCTTAAGTTGGGCTTATGTTCGATATTAACCAACAAAGTAAGATCGCTTATGTCGACTTAAGATGATTTACCACAAAAAATTTCATGCATTTAAAATTCTTAAATAGACTTAAGGTGCTTTACCCTATTGGGTTAATAGAGAATTAAATAAAAATAAAAACTCAATAACGGTTAAACCGACTTAAGATATTTAAAATATTGTGTTATGAAGCTTAGTTGATAATAAGTTAATTTAAGTTATTTTACCATGTGCACGTGAACTGTAAATCTCCGACTCAAGCGATAACGTATCACAGTTAACGAATTAGTTCTTGTTTGTCTTGAGAGATCATAGACGTGCATTCGTAATTTCTTTAAATTTATTTCATATTTTCAAACTAAAATAATAAAATTAATAGAGAGCTTCAAAGTGATCTTCAGATTTCAAAAAATGAAGAAAGCTATGACGTTTTGAGCGCGAATATTGAAGAAAACGATTTTGATTCTGATGACAATGTAGCTGATCCAAGTTTCCGCTTGCCCTCTAGAAGCTGTTCGCATATTGAGTCAATCGAAGAGTTGGAAAATTCTGAGCAGCTGTTGCAACCACCCTTGGAAGCAGATGAAAAAAGTCGCAAAGTAAGAAAATTAAAGAAGAATACTGGACAAGAATATTTCAACGATAAAGGAAAGCTTATACAAAAAAAAAAAAGCGGTAAGGAAAATGGAACCGTGTCGAATGAAATGTGGTGAAAAGATTTCATATGAAGCTCAAAAATTCGTTTGTTGCAACAACTTATCCATATATTTATGCAAACGGAGGAGTCTCATATTCAAGTAATTGACCATAAGTTTTTAGTCCCAGGTCACACTCATATGGAGTGTGACACTGACCATGCAGCTATCGAAAAAAAAGAAAAAGAAAACATCTATTGATATTCATCACCCTCGTGATTGGTACCAACTTGTTCGATCAGTAGGTTTAAACAAACCATTTATTGTCACGGAAATGAATAGAGACAAGTTTTTGGATTTCTCCAGGGTTTCAAAGGATAAATTAACGTGGCGGAAAGTCGATGAAAGTGGACACAAATTTGTGTGGCAAGATGTGAAGTGGGTGAGATATGAAAAAAAATTTGGTGAAATACTTTTTAAAACCTCACTTTTGGAACAAGAACCTTTTAAAAAAACTAAATGTGCGTCGTCGTGGTATATCTAGTGTTCTAACAACCGATTTACCTATTTGCTGCACAGAACAATTTAAAATGCGCAAGGAGAAAAAGAGAGATCTGATAGATCTATTGCCACTAATAGATAAAAAATTACCATAATTTTTATCAAAACCTGATGACCGAAAATATACCAAAATTATCATCCTGACCTCTCCGAAGATTCAGAAAATGACAATTAAAACATTTGTATGTTCATACATAATGTATGTATGTTAATATCGTTTAAGAAATAAAATTTATTTTATTATTTTAAAAAAAGTCTATTATTTCTGCTAATTTAAAGTAATAAAAAAAGGCTTTTTTTCAATTAGGTTTGTTTAAAAATATCTTATATTCGACAATTTAGTTTTTCCAATTAAGTTAAACAGCTTAAGTAAGTTGACTTAAAATTCAAACCAATGAAGAATTTTAATTGGAAAAATATCTTAGGTGACTTAAGAAAATTAAAACTGCAATAGTTGTTTTGGTAAAAGCACTTAAGTCAAAAAAACATAAATAAATGCATAAAATACTTCACTCGACCAACTTTTACCCACATTTTCAAATAATTGTATATAAAAAGATGAAGTTCTGAAAATTGTATCTTTATAACCCTCTTCAAAGTTAAAAATTCACTTTCTGAAAAACTATGAAAATAGACTTAATAGCTTTTACCTTTTGAGCACAGATATGTTAACCTACTAAAATAAATAAACAAAACTACTCTACGACTAATAGCGGTTGAGAAAATTGATTAAACGCTTTTCAAGACCTTTTTTTTCAAAATGGCGGACGACGCAGAGGGTTTTTTATTGGAAAGATGCGGTTTGAGAATCCCCAAGAGGTACTCTTTAAAATAGAACAATAAAATTTTCCTCCCGAATTTTTGTAGATATTTTCGATTTTTTTTGGATAATTTGATTGGACTTATACATTTCTGAAAAGATAATTTTACGGATTTAAGAACAATTTTACCTTATTAATTATCCAAATTAGTTAAGAAGTTATTTATTGAACCATTAAATAAAAAAAAAAAAAAAAAAAAACATTAACTATTTTTCAATTTCAGGCAAACTTAATATTTAACTTTAGTTCGTAACTTAGTTTCATCATCATCATCGGCTCGACAACCGGGGTCCGGTCCTGGCCTCTTTCAACAAGTCTCTCCACCTATCCCGGTCTCGAGCCAACGCCATCCAGTTGCGCACCCCAAGGCTTAGGGGCGTCCTGGTCTACGCCATCGCTCCAGCGCAAGCATGGTCTACCACGCTGCCGTCTACCATAGAATGTACCACAAAAGACTTTCCGAGCAGGTTCCTCTTCGCTCATACGAGCTAGGTGCCCTGCCCACCGGAGTCTACCGAGCTTAATTTTTGTCACTATGTCTGCTTCAAAGGTAGATTGCGTACAACTCATGATTGTACCGTCTCCGGAATCGTCCTTCCTCACATATGGGGCCAACAATTCTCCGTAAGACTTTTCTCTCGAACGCGGCTAAGAGGTCACAGTGCCTTTTGCTAAGCACCCAAGTCTCGGATCCATACATGAGTACAGGCAGCACCATGGTCCTGTACAGCAGCAGTTTTGAAGTTATGGTTAGATTTCTGGATTTGAATAGCTTTGACAGACTGTAGTAGGCTCTGTTGGATTTGTGAAGCCGCCAGCGTATTTCTTCTTCTATGTTGATATCGGCTGCTACTGTTGACCCAAGGTATTTAAAGGATTGCATCACTTCAAATTCGTGCTCCGCTACCTTGATTGTTTGACCAACTGTTCTTCTCACATTCGACGCCACCATGTACTTTGTTTTACCTTCACTAATGTGCAGCCCCAGATTTTGTGCCGTCTGCTCGATGAAGGAATCGTGTACAGCTTGTTCGGTTCTTCCTATGATGTCGATGTCGTCTGCGTAAGCCAGTATCTGGCTGGACCTGTTGACGATGGTCCCTCTTGTTGCCGTGCCAGAGTCACGGATTGCTTTCTCCAACGCCAGGTTGAAGAGGAGGCAGGCCAAACCATCCCCTTGTCGGAGTCCATTAAAGATGTTGATTGGGCTGGATAGCAATCCGGCTATTTTAACTTGGCTTGTTACTTTGGTCATGGTCAACCTGCATAGTCGTGCCAATTTATGTGGGATGCCGAATTCTTTCATGGCTTTGTAAAGTTTTACCCTGGCTATGCTATCATAGGCGGCTTTAAAGTCTATAAACAGATGGTATGTTGGGATGTTAAATTCTAGACATTTTTCCATCGCCTGCCTAAGGGTAAAAATCTGATCAGTTGTTGATTTGCCTGGATTGAAACCACACTGATAGTGTCCGATGATGGTTTTAGCGTATGGGGTTATCCGGTCTTGTAGGATAGAGGAGAGTATCTTATCGGCGGTACTTAATAACTTAGTTTCATACAATTGCAATTATGATGCACTAAAAAGGAACTAGAGCATTACAGAAATTGTTAATCCGAATCTACATTCTTCAGTGACTGCCAGATTTTTATTTTAAATTTTTGGACGAAAAGCTAGGAACGAATCCGTTTGCTTTAACAAATTAGACAATTGTAAGTAAGTAGGCAATTCATTTTATTGATTATTTTGATATTGGTTTACATAATTAAATGAATCTAAAAGCTATGGCACTGCCATCAGCTCTATTGGCAAATTTACTTCATACAAATTATTTTTATATAGTTTATAAATTTACATAAAATGAATTTATTCGGATTCAGTTATCAATAAAAGTCTATATTTATAAACATCTTTCAAAAAAAGGTATAGTTGTTTCTAATCAGATCCGTTTAGTACTTCGATTGTTTCCTGTAAGGACATGGTTTTCCTTCTGAAGTATGTGTGTCACAAAAAAGGGACTTATACTTATGATATGAAAACAGTCTTCCTTGGATTTCAAATTACAAAGGATACAGAACTGGTTGAAACTTCCATTGTATGGACGTCCATTGAGAAATAGAACTTCACATCGTGTTTTAAATATTAATGATATTTCTGTGTTTCTGTTCTTTCCATTAAGTTAAATCTTAGTTGAGAATAAAAAAATTTACTTTCGGAATTACAACCCTTTTATATAAATGCATTACGTATAGAATTTTCGTGCGCTTCAATTATTCGATACAACTGCTCCTTTACACTATTTAAGATGGCAGGATCTAACCCCAATTCTTCTACATCTGTTTGTCCTTGACTATTCCACTTCATCATCCACCAATCTTTGTTTCTAACTTCATAAAGAGCCATTTTCTTTGACAAGCGGTCGTCCTGGTAAGATAATACCTTTACAATGTAGTCCACCTGGGACTTTAGTGTGCTAGTGAAAAGTTTATGTAGACCAGTTTCGAGGAATAGATCATAGTTTGGTGTATTCAGTGGTAGGTTAAACAATTTCTTCAAAAATTTCTATGAAACTTTTCAATCGCATCGAACTCATCCATTCCCCATACTTGAGCAGCGCAGCAAAGAGTAGATTTGACAACGGCATTAAATTTTTTATATTTTGCAGAAAGAATAATGCGTTCGTTTGAGAAAAAAGTCTTCCAAGTTAAATTTAACAAACATTAAGAAGTTTTAGCTTTTTCAGAAAAGTGTTTGGAGAAGTTTATGGTCTTGTTAAGATTCCAAGGTACTTGTACTCGTTCACAATCTCAAACCGATTTCCATTAAAAGTCCAATTTCGCGAAGTCTGGTTACGGCCAGATCTTGAGAACAACATCACCTTTGACTTGTCTGTGTTAATAAGAAGTTCACATGTGCTGCAATATTCGCCTAGGCGGTTTATCATGATTTGAAGATTTTCCGGTGATTCCGACAGTAGCACCAGATCATCAGCGTCTATCAAAACATTAACGGCCAGTTTAGCAATTCTGATTCCTCGTGGTAAATGTGTTACAACATCGTTAATGAAGAGTGAAAACAGTAGAGCACTTAGAATACATCCTTGCCTTACTCCAGTGTTTGTTTCAAACCATTCTGAATAATGTGAACCATCCCAGACAGTGTTGCTTTCTATTCTCCATACATCTTCTTTACCACTTGGATGAACTTTGTAGATACACCTAGTCTTTTTGAAAACTTCAGAGATAAGGAAAAAAAATCTTAAAAGCACTTGAAATTCATTTTTTTGAATTTGTAGGAGCCGGGTTGACCGAAGTTATTCTTTCACACCAGCCTGGCGGGAAGGTCGAAGGACTGAACACCTGGTGGTTCGTAAAGCTATTAGCAGCTGGTCGAAGTCATCAGAGTATAGGTTTAAGGAACATATTTATAATAATATTTTAGACCCAAGTCTAACTGAACTGGATTCTAAAGTTACAGAATGTTAAAATATGCTTAACGAGAGTACCTAGCCGTTAGGCTATAAGCTCTCGGTGAACATATCCACAATTAGGATCATAGAATACGTTGATCATCGCCCGGGAGCTTGCGCTCCTTTCCTAAAATCATCATTATCAAGATCCAAGTAATTTTATTTTATTAAGAACGTCCGAATGATTAGCTCATCTTTTCTTAATATTTTTGTTCAAGAGAAGTAAGCCATGTACGACTCACAACCCAAGAACTTGCACTCACATTTGATATTGATTTTTATAGTACGGTTTGTCACTTGCGAAAACGGCAAGTAACGCACTGTTCATAATTTTTTAATCTATACTGTTGAAGAATCACTTCAGCAGCTATGGACTTGGATAACAACCACAGGCCATGCGATGCTCCATATAGGGCCATCCTCAGTGTACTGGCACTACTTCTGTCATAGACTTCCATAGTGGGGCTTCCAGTACCCCACGGTACTAGTTATTTTAAAAATGTCGAGTAAACATTTGTCTTTTGTTGCCGTCCCAACTTAGGATAGATATTCCTAGTTATAATCGACTGAGATCCACTTCGTTAGAGAACACAAAGCTCAGTTTCGTCGAAAATGACGCTTAGGTACAAGTTCCGCGCATGAACATTCTCAGGACCCTGGTTTTTTCAGCAATATCCACATTAGTGGTGCTGCATACCCAATACATCATTGAATTTTGTTCACGGCTTCGCAAGTAAGTTCGCAGGACTTAGCAGTCACACTTCGCAAGAGTTACCCCTTGTCAGCGGGCACCACGAGAAGGTAGTGATCTGCACTTTCTATGTTCATGGGTTACCGGGTTGGGTGAACTGATGAAAATTTAAAACTGTCATAAATAGTCATTTCTCTAGACAGAGCATTATAAAATAACTAATATATAGTACAAGAGCCAACAGCTTGAAAAATTCTTCAACTACTTCCCATTTACTCAGGATTTTTTTCTTTGTTGCGAATTTTTATTAGAGTCAATAAGACAATGCAATTAAAATGTCCGTATAGAAACATACATAAAAAACTTCTGTCTCCAAAGCAAATAATGTCTTAATAATGGCCTTTGGCTGCGGCCGAGGCCGGCCGACCGGCGCGGCGTTGGCAATAACAGACGAAAATAAGAAAAGCGATTAGCCCTAATGACATCGCCAACACCCCAAAAAAGTGTGAATTTATTGTGTCGTGTTGTAGTAAAACATCACAACACAACAAGAATATGCACACAGCAAAAACAAAAATACAAGTAACGGGTTCATTTTTGGCAACCAAAGACCATCTGCTTACGACATAAAGACACATTACATTGTACTTAATATTGCTTTTGGAACTTCCTGTTTTCCTTGTTCGTAGCCTCAAGGGATATGCCATTTAATGCAAGATACTTCCTTGTTGTGTGATAATTTTTTATGTGAACTTCTATGGCGCACCAATTGAAATGCAAGAGTTCGGAATGTTATGTTAATGACTTGGATATGTCCTTTAGAATATCATAGAGTTGTTAAATGTTAAGGCATTTCTGGCCACAATATTACGAAAAAGAAAATAATATCACTATAAAATTACTGTAGTAGACTAAAGGCTCCCAATAAATTTCGAATTTGAGTCATAATGCAATGCAATATCTAGTCTACCAGTTTTTAGTAGCTTTCAATTCATTTTGTCATCATATCCTAGATCCTAGTTCAACATTTTATTGGAAAAATGGTATGAATACCTTTCGTGAACGTTCCGCAGATGGGTAATGCAAGAAGCCCTTGGTAACAAAAATGTTTGCTGTTATCAAAACTCTCCTTTCTCATAATTCTACTGTTGAGTTTGAATTAAATTTCAAAAAGCATCGCTTTAATTTTACAAATTAATAATATTAAAATATCACACGTGGCTACCTAACTTCACATCGAAGGACTAAAGTGTTAAAATAAGTTTTACTCGAATGTGGAAACTGATGTCGGAAAGGAACCTTAAAGAGAAAAAATTTCAACCATCTAGGAAACTTCAACCTGTTTTCTATGTATGTGTTTGTGTATTTTATAATATTAATTATTTCTTGGTTAAAACTTTTGCTATTATACCATCCTTTTTTCTCCCAAGTGCCAAGTGGCAGCATGCAGTACCACAGAAAAAAGAAAAACACCTAACCTACTAAGAACCCAAAGAAACACCAAATGAGGTTAAATTTAAGCATTACGGGCTAAAGGTCGGACGCAGCAGAAATACTGTCCCATACACACATGCACCACACACACACACTCACTTGGCACCTTACACTAGAAATTGGAGCTTATTAACTTGAACCCAACTAATAACACTAGGTGAGGTGTTCTAAATGTACTACAGTGCACACTATCCATCATAATATACACTCCTTGTGGTATAATAAACACGTTCTTGCATTATTTCTGTTGGTCCTGTTATGTATTTGTGGAAACCGAAATAGAAATTAAAAGGTAAAGCTTTATAGAAGACATTAAAAAACAAGTAGTACCTTATTTCTATAGGATACGAAATAAGGAAGGTTATATTGAAATCATATATAAGTTAGACTTAGGGGCGATCAGGAAAACGAATAGGGAAAATTGTTGTAATAGATTTTTACTTTTGATATGGGTACCATATATCAAGTTATGCATTCTTGCTCTTATAGATAAAGTTACTATTTATGCTAAGCTTTTTTAATTATAAATTTGTAAATGCAGTTTTGGAAAAAAATTCGATTTTCAAATGACTAAAACTGCTTTTTATGAATTTAACCTGAAAACGAAGAATGCAAATTGATGCATTTTTAGAAAAAAAATTTGAAAATCGTTAGAGCCGTTTTTTTTAGAAACTATTTTTTCCATATAAAATTTTGCAAGGACTTTTATAAGAAAAAATTAGTACGCCATTTTTAAGATATTATTAATCAACATCTAAAAATTAAATTTTGAAAAAAAAATATTGAGTAGTTTTTGAAAAAATGATTTTTCAAAAAAAAAATTTAAAAATTTCAACTATTTTTTAAAAATCCAAAAAAAATAATTTTCAAATTTTTTTTTGCTAAAAACTATTACGGCAACCTAAAAGCTTTCATATAAAAAAATTATTGAAATTGATTGAGTCATGAAGGAGATACTAAGAATTTTAAAAAAACAGTTCTATGGCAGGTACCGTTAACCGATATTTGACAGGTACCCTTATTTGGGGTCCAAAAAAAAAATCAAAAAACGTCTGGGGATATCCTCCAAAAAACGCCACATACCAAGTTTGAAGTAAATAGACCCATCCGTTAAGGCTGTGGTCTCTGATACATACAGACAGACAGACAGAATCGTCAGGCCCACTTTATTCTCATTCTCTATCATCGTTATGTCATGTTTGATTGTTATCTCAACTTTTTTTTTTTGTACGAATGCACAACTTGGTATATGGTACCCATGAGCTAGAGAAAAAAGTTGGCCTGACGATTCTGTCTGTCTGTCCGTTTTTTTTAATTCTGATTTTCTCCTTCATGACTTAATCAATTTCAACCATTTTCTTTACATGAATGCTTTTAAGTTGCCGTAATAATATTTAGTAAAAAAAAAATCCGAAAATTATTTTTTTGGACTTTTAAAAAAAAATTGAAATTGTTTTTTTGAAAAATCATTTTTTCGAAAACTGCTTAATATTTTTTTTCAAAATTTAGTTTTTGGATGTTGATAGACAATATCTTAAAAATTGCGTACCAATTTTTTTTATAAAAGTCCTTGCAAAATTTTATATAGAAAAAATTGTTTTTTTTTTTTTAAACGGCTCTAACGATTTTAAAATTTTGTTTTCTAAAAATGTATCATTGTAGAATAAATCAGATTGCATACTTCGTTTTGAGTTAAAATTCATTAAAGAAGCTGTTTTAGTCATTTGCAAATCGAATTTTATGCTTTTTTCTTTTTTTTCTAAAACTGCATTTACAAATGTTTAATTAAAAAGGCTTAGCATATAGTAACTTTATCTATAAGAGCAAGTACGTGCTACTCAGTCGTGCATTTTATTTAAGGTTGTTCTCAATTTGTGTTTCAACATAAATACAACACTTATGGAGGAAAAATAACTCAAATAATTGTGTTGTACTTTTAAATTTTGCTATTACTTACATAAACAAATTATTTATTGTAAAAAGTGTATTTCCTTATCTTTTCGTGCCAGCTGATTGATGTTTCGAACAAAATATAACCAATCGTTTTTCTTCCATTGGCAGAATTGCATACGAAAAAATTTTTCGTGCTTATTTCAGAAAAAGAAGGAAGACAGGCTCTTTTTTTCTGACATAATAATCCTGTTCGCTATAATCGACCATCAGTAAAAAATATTCAACCGACCCTTCTGCCTTCAAAGAATCACAAAATAAAATTATATGGCGGTTCACAAGTTCATCCTTGAAGGTTTTTATTAAAATTTAATTTTATTCCTCAGTTTGCATCAAAAATATCTTCCACGTTTCATTGAAAAGATTGCGGAACAAACTGGCAAGCGAAATAGAATATTCTGATGAGATGGAACAAAAATGCGTTGTCTGTATTAAAGGAACTTAAAAATTCTACAAACCAATCAATAATCGTCCTGAAAATCATCTATTCAGATTTGTGTAGGCATATTTTAACAAATTTTCTTAGAGCTTAAAGATATTTCCTTACGAATAATGAATTTTTTTATGGCTTTTTCTTCAAATGCTATGAAGTTCTTTAATTTTCCGATAACTTTGTTCTCTGAATACAATAAAGATGGCGATGAATTTTACAAAAAAAATGAGAAAGTGTTGAGAAAGCAAAGAGATTAGAAAACAAACGGCAGTCGCTTAAACAATCTTTCGAAGATCCGAATAGTGTGTCTGAGCTTGAAGTAAGATCTGATGCAGAGGTTTGGAAATAAGCTATGGTCTGATCAAGACCAAAACATGGACCTTATCTGATCTCCCGGATGGTAAAAAGGCACTGAATTGCAAGTGGGAGTCTAAGTCGAAGAGAAACGTCAATAGTGCAATTGATCGTTACAAGCATCCACTTGTCATAAAAGGATGTTCACAAAGATTGGGAATCGATTATGAAAAAACTTCTTCAACAGTTGTGCGTTACAGGATGCAATATGTTCTCAGTTGAGCAGCAAAATATCACCTGGAAATAACAAAAATGCATGCAGTAACCCTTTTTTTTTAAAAGGTGATCTGGAAATGGAATCTACATGATCCAACCGAAAGGGTTTGTAAAAGGACGCGAGTTCTGCAAGTTAAGCAATTTTATATACGGAATCAAAAATTGGACAAAGGACTCCAGAAATTTGAAGTGGGGCGTATTCATAGTCGTTTTTAACTCTAGTTTATCTTAGACTTAGACTGGCTTAGACATCGTCTATGAATCCATGAAATAGGCGGATCAAAAAGAATCTATCAGCTACGTACCAGAAATCGAGCGAAATTAAATCGAAATCGAAATTGCAAATTATTTTCAGTTTACGACCAATTTGTCAATTTCGATTTTTTTCGAAATCAATTTTGGTAAAATGGTAAATATGTAGTTGACATCTATCACTTGGGTTCAAACTGTGAAAGATATTTTCTTCTTGCAAATTGTTTGGTTGGCAAATAATTTTGTTGTTCAATTAAATGAATTTAATAGGTTTTAAAATATATTTTAAAACCTGTGCACAGAAAAAAGTAAAAAGACAAAGGCTGAAAGGCATTGATATTCTTCTTTCTCTTTTCACTATTCCACATTAAAAAAAAAAAACCATGATCGATTTGAAACCATTTGGAAATCGATAAAATCGAATTCTAGAACACAATAGTTTCGTTTCGTCATAATTTCGAAAAATTTTTTTTATCGAAATCGAAATTTAGAACACTCAGATTCAATAAATATTTAATTCAATATCATATCGAATGAAAGTGAAATGTGGAACTTAGATGTATGTGGATGACATAATCAGTTTTAGTAATAATACCAAATGAGAAATTAAAATCACAGCTTTATCGGAAAAGTTCCACATGAAAATGGAAAAGTTACATTAGATTAACAATAGCTGTTTTCTGCTTGAAATCTTGACAAAAAACCAGTACCTAAGCATTTTTTCTACCTGTTTCTGTTAATAAGTCTGTTAGCCTTTGTTCAAAAAAGATATCGAAATCGTTTGTATGAAAAGTGATACAAGTGCACAAAAAATATGAATAATTATATTGAACTTAAGAAAATGAAAACAAGCATAAGTCAGATTTTGTCAGATTTTTGTTAAAAAAAAACCAGGACAGTACAAAAACTATTATTAGATTTCTTTTATTTTCTGAAAAAAAAAATTGCTTTTATAATTTTCAATTTACTTAAAAATTAAGAAACATAAAATCATTTGGTTTTTTAAATTCGATTCGATGAACTTATGAGGTCAGTTTTTAAAGAAAATAAATTTAATATTTCATTTCACAATCTTGAAAAAAATAATTTTTAGTCTGAAATTATTTTTTTTCAACAACCATTCATGGAAATAACAATATTTTGAAATTAAAGATAAGTCTATATTTTTGACTTTCAACCATGGTATTGTTTTTTTATTGTAATTGTTGCCGTTGTTATTTAATAATTTTATTTTCATTTAAAGTCATGTTTTTGAAAAATGCCCCTCCTGCCGAAACGAGATGAAATAGACCCACCCCTTTCATAGTAAATAATGCTTGTACTTAGTCCTTCTAAACGAAGCCATATTTATTTTGCAGGGTCAAAGTTATCGTACTGGTGCCTTTTGTTTCCTCCTCGAAAAAACGCGCATTCATCCAAAATAATTTTATGGAAGAAATTGAATTTTTAAACATTTTTTTTCAATGATTTACAGTAAAAACAAGATTATTCAGTCCAAGTTTTTTTTACCGTTTCCAGCTGTATTTTATTTTTATCTTTTTTAATTTTTACATTTTTAAACTTAAAATTGAGACAGCCATTAGATATTGGATATATGCATTTTTGTACAAACTTTGACAATTTTTTGTAGTCTGTGAGCATAATGGTAAAAAGGGTTTTGTTTACGCGGTGCTTAATTACTATTTACATAAGCCTCATAATTGAGCATCACGATAAAATTACCTGTAATTTGATATATCACACATAACTGTACATGCTATAAAAACTTCACAAACTTGAAAAGAGTTTTATCTGAAATTCAACAAAATTCAACAAAATTGTCTGCTTTGGTCGTCGGACTCAACCAGCCACCCAGTGGAGAACGGTACCGTTGGCTCACAAATGGATTCGAGATGGTTCGCTTATAAAATTTGTAATCTTGCTGTTTCTTGTTGGATTTTAAAGATTGAGGTGTTTAAATTTAGCTGAAATATCAGGCTACAACATGATTTATTTTTTTGTATACAGTTACATATAGAAATAATGAGGTAAAAGGTGATTAAGAACAACATATGTTTTTGTTTCCTTATTCTTTTTGCAATATGGTATGAAATTTGTTTGAGCGATGTACTACAATACTTGTTGGTTCAAGTATTCTTGATAGGCAATAAATATTTTTAAACATAAAAGTGCACACTTACAGATTTTATAGAGAAAAATTAAAACAAAAAAATTATTTCATTGAATATTAAAATCTGTTACTGGAGTTTTAGTTGCAGGATTTTATTAAATTGAACAGATTCTATTAAATAAAATGTTGGCCTATAACCTTGCATTAAAATATTGGACACTTATTTTATTAAACATTGCCACAGAGGACGTTAAGTGAAAATATGTTTTTAATGAATGCTATAAAATTACAAAATTTAATGAAAAATTTGATAATTTTGGTAGTATTTTTAGCTCAATTTCAAGATGTGTCTGTTTTCTTAAGCAATGTCATACAAAATTTATTGATTAAATTAAAAACAAAGACTGTTAATGATATTATTACAGAAAAAACGTTGAACAAAATGCACTTTTTATGCTCCTTTGACCAAATGGTACCATTCATAATATCTGACTATGTCTGCTTCAATAATTTAAATTTTCTTATTAAATGTCAAAAAATATTTTGATACACAATTTGTTTCAATAAGACACTCACAAGCTTCACAATATCATTAAGAAATATCAAAAATAGTATAAATTCGAAATAATTCAAAATATCCCTTTTACTTAAACGAAATAGCTTTTACCATTAGTAAAACTTAACCGATTTTTTAAGTTAAGTTATCAATAGAAAGATTAAAATCTCAGTAAAAATGAAATCAAATTCATTTTTTATTCAAAGATAGGAAGTATAACTTCTGGCGCGCGTACATGAGTACACACACCTTTTTTTCGTGGTTTTCGGTTCCATTTGACCTGTTTAGGCAAAAATATAGACACCTTTGCTCAAAATGGAGTAAGTATAACGTTTCACAGAGTAGTCGTATATTGGTTTTGATGCCACTAAATGCAGCATCAAAAAGTACCTTAAAACCAAGTAAAAAGTGGGTCCGACAATTCTGTCTGTCTGTCTGTCTGTCTGTCTGTATATATCAGAGACCACAGCCTAAACGGATGGGTCGATTTACTTCAAACTTGGTATGTGGCGTTTTTTGGAGAATATCCCCAGACGTTTTTTTGATATTTTTTTTTTTTTTTTTTGACCCCAAATAACGGTACCTGTCATATACCGGTTTTAGAAAAACTCATTTTTCTCAAGAACGGTGTCTACGATTTTGATTAAAAAAATAATAGTCAGTTTTTTAAATAAGGTCTATCTTTAAATGAAAACAATTTTTTTTTTTAAACCATTATTAACGGTACCTGCCATAGAACCGTTTTTTTTTTAATTCTGGTTTTCTCCTTCATGACTCAATCAATTTCAACCATTTTTCTTACATGGATGCTTTTAAGTTGCCGCAATAATATTTAGTAAAAAAAAATTCGAAAATTATTTTTTTGGATTTTTAAAAAAAGTTTGAATTTTTTTTTTTGAAAAATCATTTTTTCGAAAACTACTCAATATTTTTTTTTCAAAATTTAGTTTTTAGATGTTAATAAATAATATCTTAAAAAATCAGATTGCATACTTCGTTTTGAGTTAAAATTCATTAAAGAAGCTGTTTTAGTCATTTGAAAATCGAATTTTATGCTTTTTTCATTTTTTTTCTAAAACTGCATTTACAAATTTTTAATTAAAAAGGCTTAGCATATATAGTACTTTTATCTATAAGAGCAAGTACGTGTGACCCAGTCGTGCATTTTATTTTTTTTTTTATTAAATACCTATTTTACCCGTACTGTAATGTTTTCTTGATTATAGAGACATCGGCTTCTACATCGGCTCCTGATTCCTGAATGGTTAAAATAAATGACATATTTCTTTTGCCTTCTTGTCACAAATACAGATGAACTATATTAAATTTAAAAGTCTTGTTTTTTTCTAAATGTTAATAACTTTATCGTCATCATAACACACCCTATTGGGAAAAGTTTATAAATAATAATGATTTCCTCAAGAAAATTCCTTCACCTACACACGAACATGAATGCATGCGTGTCACATATTTTGTACAAACTATCAGTCAGCTCTGTGAAGCTGACTATGAAAAGATGTTAGCAGGACCTCATCCAGACAGGTGTGCGTTGCAAGTATACTTAAAAATAATTTTAGTGTTCAACATAGTTGATGTTTGTTTTTACAAAATAAATATTAAAAAAATATTTAATTATTTAATCACACAACAAAATGTCGACTCGATATAAATTTCATCCAACACAATATTTATGCAGGTTTCAGGAGAGAGCAAAAGGAATCATTCCCTGAGGAAATTAAAGTATTATTGAAAGGATTTAACAATGGCAGTCAGACATATACCACAAGACGAGGTAATGCATAAAGGAAACGTGTGTTATTAATTATTTCCCCAGTGTCCACTTGGATTTGAATTCTTATTTCATTTTGAAGCAACTACCAACAACGTCAATGGTGGCGCAGCTCGGAGTGGCGATAGGGACAACATAAGCAAGATGCCTGGAGAAAAGGATTTGTCAAGAATGGAAATATTTTCATCTTTTTTTTTTTTTTTTAACGAACTCACATTTTTATGTGAACTTCCTTTAGAATATCCCTTTCATTCATTCCAGCTTAGCCTAGTTAGTTGGGTATAAAAAAATGCCATCCCAGGGCCTCCGGAAAGAACATTGCACTTGGTGATGGAAACAGGCTTCACCTGTCAAATGATTTCATTACGTATTCAAGCAACGAAATGCGAATCGTTGGTCGTCGCCATCAACTGAAGTAATAAGTAAGTTCTCGAACAAGTCGGATAATAATAATATAAGGATCAGGCGATGGAATCGGACAAACTATACCCACCTTCTAGGAGCGCGTGATACCAACATTAGGAGGACTGATGATGATGAGGATGATGATTCAACGTCATGACTCTACTCGGGAATGCGCAAAATGAAAAATTGTTGCATTTTAAGTTATTTTCCCTACTCCTTAATTCCAGAGCTATACCAGCCAAAGGCAAAATGTCTCTCCAAATGAGGTTGATGAGGAAAGGCGGTATGAAAAAGGATTCCACAACTGAAAATAAAAATACTCTTTATCATTTAGAATGAGGCTGATGGGCGAAGTGGGTATCTATATAGTATAGGTACAGAGACTGAGACAGACAATACGAAAGACGGGATTGTTGCTGATGGGAAGGAGGAAGTAGATCAGGATACAAATGTCATTTTATACGAGATTAAGGAATAGGGATAATTGAGAGATCCTCACTAAAAGATTTTGAGGGCGGACGCATGGGGTTTGTTGGTTGCGGAGGCAAAAAAAAAAAAAAAAAAAAAAAAAAATGGAATGCCATAATTAATTTAAATTTTTCTTTTAATTTTAATTCTCTCCTCTGTGGATGGCCTTTTTTTTACTGATGATAGCTGCAGGGTTTAAATTTCGTTTAAGAGAAGATTTCTTAACATTTTACGTATAATTGGTCATTTGAAACTGTTTGCTATGTAAGGGATGGGATATAGAAGAGCAGGCATCAAGCAGCATACCATCATGAGTAATTGTTGGCATTTTTTTGTTCGTCCAAACCAGCAACGCAAAAGGATTGGAATTCATTTTTCATTTGGCTCACAATGACCAAGTTAAAATAAAAATAAAAATAAAAATAAAAATGGGACAATTTTACTTTGCCTCATTCGGATAATAATGTTTTGTGAGCTTGATGTTTTTGAGAAGGCAGGCAGCAATAGGGTATATGAAGTTTGAAAGAGATAATTTGCTTGAGGCTACAAAAATTACAGTCTTACTGTATACGCACTGATTGACGAAACAATTTTAATGGACTTTTCTGGAATTACACTCGATAGGAATTAGGTTGTGGTAAGAATGTTTTAATGAAACGAAACTAAAATTCCAGAATAAAAAGAGTATACCACATATTGCTGGGGTATATTTGCTGAAAAATAAATTTGGATAAATAGGCATTGTTTTTTTTTTATTTAAAACAAAAAAAAAATTGCCCAAAAGTAGTTCTTATTTATTGTTATTAATTCTTTTTTACTTAAAACTTAATTTGTTGTTGTTTTTTTTATACGTTAACTACGAATTTTGATCTTTTTTTGTTCATCAAAATGTATATTGCTTTAAGAAAATAAACTAGGCTTTCATAATAAGCCAACAGGAATATTTTTAAAAATCATAAAAATTGTGTTTAACATGCCTGATGTAGCAGTTAGTAAAGTAAGATGTGCACCTGGAGTCACCGAAGAATTCGAAATCACAGTAGGTGTACACCAGGGTAGCGTCTTGAGTCCCCTGCTCTTTATTACCGTTCTTGATTTCCTGCTTAAAGGCAAAGTGATGGACCCCAAAGTTCATCAGTTATTCTTTGCTGACGATGGAGCCATCATAAGTGAAGATCCGATATACCTGCAACGAGCACTTGACGTATGGGTGGATGTTTTAGAAAGAAGTGGGTACCGAATAAGCGCGAAAAAGATAGAATACCTATGCTGGCCATTTTCTGACCAAACACAGGCCTATTCCTGGCATTTATTTGAATGGAGTAGTGCTTCCCAAGTGTGAAAAGTTCAAATATCTTGGGTCTATGATAAATAATGAAGCTACTTGTGATAAAGATATCAATCATCGCGTAAGCGTAGGGTGGATAAAGTGGCGGGAAAATTCTGCTATCTTCTGTGATCGACAAATGCCCCCTAAGCTAAAAGGAAGGCTCTACACCGCAGTTGTGCGTCCAGCACTCACATACGGTTCACAATGTTGGACAATGTACAAAAAGTATGAGAGTAAGTTAACGGCAGTTGAGATGAAGATGCTTCGTATGACAGCAGGAGTTACAAAGCTTGATAGAATTACAAGTACGAAGATCCGAGGAAGCCTTAATGTTAAAAATACCATCTCCCAAAATATTGAACACGACCGACTCAGTTGGTATTGCCATGTTCAAAGGAGAGATTCTGGTAACCCCGTCAAACAGGCAATATCATACAACGTTCCAACGATAGGAAGAAAGAAAAAAAGGTAGGCCTAAACACTCCTGGTACATGCAAATGCAAAAACACCAGCATTCAGTTGGCCTCAGAAATGGAACAATACAAAACCGGGAGGCTTGCCGCCGATTTCTGAGGTCACACCCGCCGCGAACCCCATAGGCGGATCACTAGTGTGAATCAGATACGTGGGACAGTTATGATCCCCTCGACATCGAGATCATAACAGCGTCGATGAAAAGGAAGAAGAAGATGATAAAAATTGTGTTTGATATAAAGTTGCGGATAAACCGTTATTTGCACAAAAAAGTTGCAAGCCAAACGAAAACACCTATGAAAAAAAAATTTTACAAATCAGACGTCAATTGGCATACATAAGGTCAGTTTTAAAGAAATTGGAGCACAAATCATGGAACCCTATTTTTATTATTGCTATACAAAACTAACTAAAAATTTAAGATCTTCTTAGAAAACTGTTAAAGTTGGTAAAAATGTTTCATTTGCTATAAGAACCATAGAACCTAGAGTTCACTTTGTCTTTAGCAAAATAAGTACGGTTTGCTGTAAATGGGCAAAATACCAGCATTTTTTCAAAATCCAAAATCCCAGAAAGCCCAAAATCCAAAAAAAAAAAATCCGGAAAACCCAAAATGCTGAAAACCCTAAATTCCGAAAACCCAGAATCCCGAAAACCTGAAATCCGGAAAACCCAAAATCCCGTAATTAAATTTAAAAAATATAACCAAAATATTTATGTCAATGCTCCAATTTTAAAACTTTTATTAATCTTAATATTTTAGAATGCTCCTTTCCGTTCTGAGACAATTTTTTTGATCCGTTTTTTATTGACTACGTTTTTTTTTAAGAATGTTAATACCTGGAGATAATTTGTTCACTCTTATGATTGATGTTATTTTTTAATCACAGTTGGTCAACATTAATTCAATGATTTTCAACTTTAAGCCAAATCAAATTGATTTCACTTTGACTCCAATTTTTTTTTTTGTTATTTTACGTTGTTTTTTCCCTCATTGCTAAATTTATTCAATTCCATACGCAAAATTTTCATTTTCGAGATTTTGCGTTTTCTGGATTATGGGTTTTTGTGTTTTCAGGATGCTGAGTTTTAGGGATACGGGGTTTTCGAGATTATGGGTTTTTGGCACTCTGGGTTTTCGGGATTTTGGGTTTTCTGGATTATGGGTTTTCGGGATATTGGGTTTTCTGGATTTTGGGTTTCGTGGATTTTGGGTTTTCGGGATTTTCGGTTCTCTGGATTTTGGTTTTTGGAATTTGAACCCTATCTCTCTCTCTTCCCGTTAAGGCAAGAACAAAAGTAAACCCTGTTGTACTGAAAATGTAGGAATTTACATAAAAAAGCCTATTTTGTATACTCACTTAAAGTAGGCGTATTACCTCAATCTGCACAGGACATAGCCTTACAAAACATTTTAACATTGTTAAAATTAGTTTTTTTAAGATATAGAAAAAAAATGATTAAATTTTATCTCTCAATTGAAAAAAATTAAGAACAAACAACAAAAAAATATGTTTTTTTTTTTCATTGAATCAAAGTGCGTGCAGAGGGTCAAAAATAAAAATCAAAATTATTTTCATAATTTTTTTTAATTTTCCTTTATTTATCCTTAAATGATTTTTGTAAATCGCGCCAATATCTAACCATCTCTTTGGCGCACGATTTATGAACATCACGTAAGCAATTAATTCATTTTTCTTTAAATTTGATATTTGAATTATAAAAGCAAATAAGACCGCTTTAAATTGGGACTAGTTGAATCTCTTATTAAAGGTTGAAATATTGGTCAAAAATAATGTCAGTTCGATTAGTTTGAAAATCGAAAATCATCCTTCATCAGATACAGTATATGAAGGAATCAACAACCTACTATAACCGTATCCAAAAACGAAGATTTCTATTTGTGATTCTCAACTGTTGTTTCAATGATTAATTCGACTAACTGTGATTTATCTGTTATGCATATTGTAGCATTAGAAAGAGGCATGACGCATCGATGTTAGTGTATAAGTGTAAATGGAAATGTTAGTAGGTACTTCTTCGTTCTTCAATATCAATCTAATGGCTGAGAAATATTTCCAGTATTCTGCCAATTACATATTTTTGCAAATACCTTGTTACCTACTATTAAAGTAGCAGCAAAAGTTAAGCACGGATTTGTTAAATTGGGTTTTGAAATCTATCCTCATTATTGCCACATTAATCAATGAACTTTTCTTAATGTATCACCATTATCTTAAATATTCAATAGAATATCAGCTATATCTGAAGAAAATGTAGAAAAGTTATAAAGATAGTCTTTTTCTAAACTGAGATCGAGTATTGCTACAAAATTTGCAGTTTGGGTTTTGATTCAATTAGGTTTCAAGTCTGCCCCAACATCTTTTAAAGACTAGTCCACAAAATTCTATCAGAAATTCCTAGGTGGGAGGAGCATTGTGAAGAGAGTAGAAATTTATATGGTTAGTAGGAGCGATACTAGTAACCATATGATAAAGGACTTGAATATATTTTTAGTATTAATATTATATTATATTAGTTTTTTAAACATGAATGTTCGAAAACGTTATAAAACAAGCTTTAACGATGAAATTTAAAATTTCGGTAATATTAAATAATTTGAAAAGTATTTCTATTTAATAACTTTTTGAATACATTCCATATTTAAAATTTAAAGAGATCTTCTTCTATTCATTTCAAACTATATTTTATATCACAAAATATCGACCTAGGTATATAAATTTGTTTTAAATCCTGCAATCAAAATGATTGCTAATTAGCTGATATCACAATATTATGGTATTATTTTCTTCTGCATCACTGACTACTATAAACTTCAACAACAATGCTTAGCTTTAACACCTAATTTACTAAAAATAATATCAGCTTATAGGTATATTTGAAAATGCGTGCATTTTTAATTGAAAAACCTCAACAAGTGTTCTGGATTTTCATTATAATTAATTTACCACTGCATAGTGCCAGGTGCTTTTGAGTTTATATAAGCCCTGAGCGAGCCATCCGAATAGGACCTACTATGTACACCATGTTGGTTTTTGTGTTTTTTTTTTTCCTCTTTTTTTTTTTTTTTAATTAATCAAACACAGATTCTAGATTATCCAAAGTAAATCAATTTCATGAAGTTATGGTATAATTAAATTCACATTTAATGGTTTTCATTTTAGAAATATAATTATCGGCGTAATTAAAACGCATGATGTTAGTTTAACCGTGATAGTGTAAACTATTTATATGGTTCGGTTTTTGTGTATGTGTGTGTGTTTTTGTAGCAATTTGTAACAACAATAATGGTTTTTATTATTTTTTTTTTCTATGCCATCCTAGTTGTATATCGGAATCAATTAGAACGGAACTAAATTCACTTAGGAATTGGGTCTTGTCTATATGTATGGTATTGTGGGAAAAAAATATATATTTATTAGCCTTTGTACTGGCCACCATCAGTTTATGGCAAAGGGATAAATGCAAGGGCAGCACAGCGACAGCATCCACTAGAGCTTTTGTGTATATGCTTGCAATTTGTTGCAGTAAATTCACATTATGCAAATTGTGTTAAGCTTCGAAAAGCCGCAATTTAACTAAATCAATTATATCGATAACACAGCTATACAGCGCGTGGCAATCGACTATTAAAGTGGGGATTATAGGATGCACTATTGTGTTTGCTTGATGGGGTGACCTTTGTAATTTTTATTTTTCGCGTGCAAGGTTTATACTTTGTGATGAATCCTCTTACAGCAGGCTTTTTACAAAAAAAAATACATAGAGACGTAATAAGCACTAGAAAGATGGACTTTTTCGTGGAACGATATACAAGAAGCTTAAGTCATGATTTTCGGGACACCCGCCACCCCCTTCGCGAAATCCGCCATTTTTTAAAACGTGAATCGATCTACATATGTATGTATTTTATCTCAAAAACTATTTGTTTCAGGTCAGAAGTTGTTGGACAACAGTGTTAGGAAGCATAATCGTTTTTTATTTGCACCAACATATTTTTTTTTTTTTTTTTTGAAGTTATGAAATTGTTTGCTCCTTTCCCAAAAAATTTTGTAAAGTAGAGTTTTCTTGGTTTTACTTTAACTGCTACAAGATTATTTTCAAAAATATATCAAAATGTTGGAAATATTGTGCTCTTGATTTGGAGCACCGAAAACTTAAAAAAAAATTAAAATTAAAATGTCATAACCTCAAAAACAAATAAAATGCACGACTAGGTCGCACGTACTTGCTCTTAGGGTCAAAGTTGCTGTGGATGCTGAGGCTTCATATTTTTTTTTTAATTTTATAAGAAATTAAAAAATAAACATAAAATTTATTACTAAAATGACTTAAGCAACTTCTTTAATTGTTTTGATCTTAAGACTAATTATTCCAGTTGATTTTGTTAAAAAAGATTAATTTTTAGAAGAAAAATTTTGAAAATCGTTGCAGCCGTTTTAAAAAAAAAATAATTTTTTATGTACAAAAATTATAATGCCAATTTTAAGAAAATATTAATGGACATCTAAAACGAAAATTTCAAAAAAAATCATTCACGCGTTTTCGAAAAATTGATTTTTGAAACTTTTTTTAAAAAATCCAAAATTTTTTTTTTTTTAATTTTGATATGAAATAACTTGAAAATTGTCGAGAACCTCTTATGCAAAACTTGTCATCCAAATCTGTGGAATCGCTTACGAGAAAATCAGAAAAGAGAAAAACGGCTCTATGGGAGGTACCGTTTTTAACCGATATTTTTTTTATTTCAAAAGTACGACCTTGCTTGTTGTATTACACATAAAAATTTTGATCAAAATCGTTAGAGCCGTTTTTTGAGAAAATCAAGATTTTCTATATTGGTTGTGTGGCAGGTAATGTTAATTTTGGTCCTAAAAAAAAATTTCAATTTAACTACCAAGTTTGAAGATAATCGCTTAAGTACTTTAGGCTCTAGCTCAAGATAGATACAGACAGACTGACGGACTGACAGACCGACAGAATTGCAAGACCCCCTTTTTTCGCTTTCTCTATCATCGTAATGTCATGTCTGATTGTTATCTCGAGTTCGATTTTTACGAATCCTAAACTTGCCCTATAGTACCTATATCGCAAGTAAGAATCTAAATGAGACAGCACTTTTACACATTCTGTCTATTTTTTCTGTGGTTAGTTTTTTTTCCATTTTTTGATGCTTTTGAGTAAAATTAAAAAAAAAATTACTTTAAAATTTAGCTGAAATGTTTGTTTGTCAAAATTATGAGTTTAAAAATCATTTTTCATAAAACTTGATTTAAAACATAATAATGGAATAAAGAGTTTCTGGCTGTAAACTACATAGCATGGCCATGTCTGTCTATTTTGATTTACTATTTTTACTTGCGATATGGGTACCATATATCAAGTTATGCATTCGCACAAAAAAAAAAGTTGAGATAACAATCAAACATGACATTACGATGATAGAGAATGATGAAAAAGTGGGTCTGACAATTCGGTCTGTCTGTCTGTACCAGAGCCCACAGCCTAAACGGATGGGTCGATTTACTTCAAACTTGGTATGTGGTGTTTTTTGGAGAATATCCCCAGACGTTTTTTTGAACTTTTTTTTGACCCCAAATAACGGTACCTGTCATATACCGGTTTTAGAAAAACTCATTTTTTTTCAAAAACGGTGCCTACGATTTTGATTAAAAAATCATGGTGAGTTTTTTTAAATAAGGTCTATCTTTAAATGGAAACCATTTTTTTAAAAAACGGTTATTAACGGTACCTGCCATAGAACCATTTTTTTAAATTCTGATTTTCTCCTTCATGACTCAATCAATTTCAACAATTTTTTTTACATGAATGCTTTTAAGTTGCCGTAATAATATTTAGTAAAACAAAATTGAAAATAATTTTTTGAAACTTTTTTTATTTGAAAAATCATTTTTTCGAAAACTACTCAATATTTTTTATCAAAATTTAGTTTTTAGATGTTGATAAATAATATCTTAAAAATAGCGTACCAATTTTTTTTTATAAAAGTCCTTGCAAAATCTTATATAGAAAAAATAGTTTTTTTAAAAAACGGCTTTAACGATTTTGAACTTTTTTTTTCTAAAAATGTATCATTATAGAAGAAATCAAATTGCATACCTTGTTTTGAGTTTATATTCATTAAAGAAGCTGTTTTAGTCATTTGAAAATCGAATTTTATGGTTATTTTCATTTTTTTTTTTTACTGCATTTTAAAAATTTAAAATTAAAAAAGCTAAGCATATCTAGTAACTTTATCATTTATTTTTTTTTTTCTGTTTTAAATCAACTTAAAAAAATTCCCCTATCCATCTAAATGGCGAAAAACAGAACCCTACTCCATTGACTTGTTTTCCTTAAACAGACATGGACAGTTTTTGGCAAGGTTATTTTATAAAACTTTAACAAATTTTTTCACAAAAAAAAAAAATGTTTGTTCACAAAAATTTTATTGCTAACCTAAAAAAAGATCGAAAACAGCGAGAGTTTATAAATTATTTTTGGATACCAACATTTTACAAACATAAATCATTGAAATCGGAGTTGTTAGGGTCTGTTCCGAAATAATTTGCTTTATTACTCCACTAATTTATTTGTTTATTTTTTTTTTTAGAAAACAAAAATATTGGTAAAGTTGGTGTTTTATTGAAAAACTAATTATGCACATCAGTGGCGTATCCAAGGAGGCTCGAGTATCTAAGCTCCCTATAAATCTCTAACATTTACGAAAAAGTTTCAGTTAATCATGTGCATTATGATGTTATCATCTTAAAAATAACATGGTTTTGGAGGCTTGGGTCCCCTAGGTCTCATAGAATTATGATTCAACTTTATTAAGCATCACGGCAAATTACAATTAGTTTGATATATCGTACATAACTCGACTAGCCACCAGTGAAAAACGTAATCTCAAATTTTGCTTATGAAATTTATTTCTTTTTTGTTTACTGTCGGATTTTAAAGATTAGAGTCAAAATTTAGTTGAAATATCAGGCTTCAACTTGGCGTAATTTTTATTTATACACTTACATAAAAATAATAAGCAAAATTATTTTTTTTTTTTCTCTTTTTTTTAAACAATGTTGTTGTTGTTGGCAATAAACATTTTTAATTTAATGACAAAATTGATTACTTTGAATATATATTTAGCTCAATTTCACGATGTACGAGGGGAGGTCAAAAAGTTCGCGGAATGGCAGAGAAGGGGGGCGAAATTAAACATGGTTTTATTTTTCCTTTTCAATATATTCTCCCTTAGGCCTAATACATTTTTTACATCGGTCAAAAAGTTTATTTATACCGTCGAAAAAAAAATGTTTCGTCAAGTCCTTCAAAATATGCAGAAATTGCCGACATCACTTCTTCATCGTCGGTAAATTTTTTTCCTCGAAGTTCTTTTTTCAATTTTGGGAATAAAAAATAATCAGAAGTGGCCAGATCTGAGCTATAAGGAGGGTGATTCAATATTTTGAACCCACATTCCTATAAGGCAGCCGTGGCAACATATTTCTTGTGAACTGGAGCGTTGTCGTGCAAAAGCAGAACACCTTTTGTCCATTTTCCTCTTCTGTTTACTTTGATGGCTTCCTTTAATCTTTGCAGCAAGTTTGCGTAGTATCCACCAGTAAAATTGACACCTTTTTGTTTATAGTCGGTTAGCAAAATCCCTTCCGAATCCCAAAAAATAAAGCCATGATTTTTCCAGCCGATTGTGAGACCTTGAATTTCTGCATTGACTCCTGCTTTGACTCCGTTTCAAAATGATGAACCCAAGTTTCATCTCCAGTCACAATTCGGCCCATAATTTCAGCACTGCTCCCGATACAGACATTCAAAAACTCACGTGAGCACTTCACTCGCTGTCGCTTCTGAACATCTTAAAGCATTCTCGGCACCCGTCTTGCGATTGACAGCAGGAACACAGATACTAGTGACGCGATTTGAACCAAAATTGGTATAGATTTCCCTTATGAATGTGAAATAATACGAGGTTACAAAATTTCATCCACGACCTCTCCAACCATTCCTTTCCGCGAAGTTTTTGACCCCCCCGAGTATCTGTTCTCTTATACAGCACAATGCAAAGTTTATTGATTAAATTAAAAACAAAGGCTGTAAATGATATTTTACAGAAAAAAACATCGCACAAAATGTATCTACTTCTACATTCTATGCTCATTTGACCAATTGTACCATTCATAACATCTGTGTCAACTTAAATAATTTAAATTACTATAAAACTTCACCTAAAATATCAACAATTATTTTGATACATAATTTGCTTCAATAAGACACTCGCAAGGTTCTTAATATCATTAATAGTACGGGTAAAATAGGTATTTAATAAAAAAAAATTGTTACCCTACATGAAATTTGGCAAAAACTTTACATTTGCGATAAGATTGAAGAATCAAAAGAGTCCATAAAAATATCTTGGGTGGAAGGGTATTTTTTGGTGGTAAAAAGGGTGGAGGTGAAGACTAAAAAAAAAATTGAAAAGCTTTTAAGTTGCCATAATATTTTTTAGTAAAAAAAATTTCAAAAATTATTTTTTTTTGATTTTTAAAAAATAGTTGAAATTTTTTTTTTTTGAAAAATCATTTTTTCAAAAACTACTCAATATTTTTTTTCCAAAATTTAATTTTTAGATGTTGATTAATAATATCTTAAAAATGGCGTACAATTTTTTTCTTATAAAAGTCCTTGCAAAATTTTATATGGAAAAAATAGTTTTTTAAAAAAACGGCTCAAACGATTTTCAAATTTTTTTTTTTCTGAAAATGCATCATTAAAGGGGAAATCAAATTGCATACTTCGTTTTCAGGTTAAATTCATTTAAAAAAGTGTTTTAGTCATTTGAAAATCGAATTTTTTTCCAAAACTGCATTTACAAATTTTTATTAAGAAAGCTTAGCATAAATAGTAACTTTATCTACATATAAGAGAAAGTACGTGCGACCCAGTCTTGCATTTTATTTTCCAAGAGATGACATCGATGACATTTATTCACATTGATTATTGACATTGATGCAGAGTTATTCATTCCATTTTTATGTAGATTTTTGGTTGATCCATCCTTTATTTCGGCTTGTGCCGAGTCATGTTGGGTTGTTGTTTCTTGCCTAGCGGAATTTGGATTTTGATGGGGTTTTTTTTACTGAACAAGATAGTATCATTAAAATTGTCAATATACCCCCAAAATATGTTTTAAGGGCTAAAAACCATTATTTTGTCAATTTTGAATAAACTTGTTCAAAACTCCGCCATTTCTTAAATGATTTAATTTTTCTTAACTTCTGTAAAAAGAAGAAAAGTAGGTTTACCTTTTCAGCAATAAACTGCATGTCTTGTCAAGAAATAAAAACTATGGTCTTTGAGTCAAAAGAATTTCGAAATTCACATGTTTTTTATCATTTTGTCATTTTCAACAATACATTACACAATTTTGAATTTTTAATATTGTTTCTATTTTTCTGAAAGCCTATTAGACTAAGAGCCCACAGCAGATCTTTCGTGTGTGTGATAGCATGAAATGATTGGCATTTTTGGAAAGGTCTCTTGATTGAGTGTATGAGATGTCGAGTACTTGCAGGCCGTAGCTGGACCGTTCCCAATTAAAAGCGATAATTTCTCTACGTAACTCAATCAATATCGTCTCGATTATTGAGAGCAATGGTAGAATTTCTTGGCCTTAACTTTTTTAACTTTTTTCTAGTACAATAATAATACAAATTATTGTTTATTTTTTTTTTTTTTCATTTTTCAGTTTATTTTTTAGTTACTATCCAAATGAAAAATTGTATGGTTTGAAAAACTGTTTTTAAAATGAATTTTTCTTTTATAAATCGTCACAAAACCAAATAATTAACTCAACTTTAAAATATATAAATAAAAAATATTATAATCTTAATCCGACTGTAATAAAGCTGATTTTTGCACGATTTGATTCAAAAAAGAATAATTAAACATAGTTTCGAAAAAATTTCAGAAAACAATATTTAAGATCTAATGATAAAATTAAAGATTAAACCAAAAAAAAAATGTAAAAAAAAATTTTAAATGACATCATTTTGGGCTTTTATTTTGTCAATAAAAATAAAATAGGTAAACATTTAGGCGTTTACAGACAAAACAAAAAAATTAAAATCGAACAACAAATAACGAAATTATAGTAAATTTTCATCTGATAGTACCGAAAGGGAGTTTTACCTACTCAAAATAAGATTTTGGGGGTATATTGAAAATTGTACTCAGTTTTAAAAAATATTTTTTTAGTACAGTGTTATGTTTCTTGGACTGTTGTTGATGTTTTTGAATTGGGTGCTTCTAATTTTGTAGTAAAATCTGTACCGGGGGGGAGCAAACTCATCCAAGAAAATATTGAATTCCATAGAACAAAAATAACAAAAATGTAACAAAAATAACGTATTCAACAGCATCATTAACAGTGAATCCAATACTATAAAATTTGTAAATTTAAAAGACCTAGCCTTAATACATTTGTATCCATTATTTTTCGAATAAATTGAAATTGAAATTGAAATTGAAATTGAAATTGAATGCGTGAAGCTAGCAATAAAACGTGCATTCCAGTGGCAGTGGGTATCTTATTTGTAAAACTACTTCAGAACCGAAATACATGTTTTCAAGTATGTATATAAGTAGCACTAATAATGTATTCTGGTATGTATGAGATGGTCACACTGTTAATACAATACCATCAATATCACGAAGTTAAGTAAATTTCATTAAAATTGCCACTCGAATGGAAATTTACGCAATTCTCCTTTAATTACACGAATTTAAGTTGAATAATGCATGTTTGTTATTTTTTTTTTTCCGTTTCATTTCGTTTCGATTCATTCATTTTTGTGTTCCTTTAATCATGGAAACAAATACAATCCAGTTCAAATGACCTTTAAAATGAATGGCAGAAAATAGCTATGGCAACGATTGTAATATTTTTATGGCTAGCTATATGCATGTTATGTTTGTTCATACTTATATGTACTGTACCTACTACGTGTACATAATATAAAGGGAGCTATGTTGTTCGTCTTCCGCAAATGCTTTGATCTATATTTTATGTACAAATGGTGTCCTTGAGTATGTTTGCCTTTATCATTTTTTGTGGCTACACTCAGTTTAAAAAATATCCTTTTTTAATTTGTTTTATAAATCCACATCTGAATTTATAAATCGAATCAAAGAAACAACAATTGAATTTACCTACATTTTGCATTACATTTAGGTACGCCATTATAGCCTCAAGATGAATTATACATACATCAGCTATTTTTATCATAAAAAACATTTCGTAATGTGTGGAAAACCACTTTTACAGAATAATGCTGCTGTCACATGTTTGTCTCATGTCACATTATACGTGACCATGTCACGGTCATGACCTGGTCATTTCTCAGGTGTAATTATTTACGCTTCTATAATGGATAATATACAGTACACACAAAAATGACCTTTTCAAAAATGCCCTTTTAACCTTATTTTAGATAAACAACACACATTATTATAAATTCATACGAAAATCTTTCCTGTAAGATTTTCATGAACAAAATCTAAACCCTTCTTTTTGTACTTGAGTCTATTTTTGGCTTGATTATGGATCACATGAACTATATCATGAAGGGTTTGATATTTGAGTGTACAATATGCACTTCGGTTTTCCACGAAATCACAGTAAGTAAAATCCATACTTAATTTCGAAAAATAAAGAAGAGAACATGCACTTGATGTTTGATGTGGTAGTGTGAATCCTTTTTTAATGGATTCTTTTCCAGGAAAAGAATCCAACTATTCACTATGCAAAGCTAAAAAAAAAGTAACGAAAAAGCCATTAGCAGTCGCTTCCAGCACATCCGATTAAAAATGAACAAAACTAAAAACCAAGAAATTAAGAAGCTTCAGCCAAAGAAAGCAGAAATTCTCGTAATGTTCCCCCTAAAAGAGTAACCAATCAATCTGCTGCTTGCCTTCTTTGAGTGCATCATGTTTGGCGGTCCTAGGACAATAATTTTTGTGAAGGATTAGTAAACTCTTCTATGGAAAAAGAATTAACATGCAAAAAATTAAATTTTGTATAGAAAAAGTACGTATACGCCATAGTGCACATATTTTTCTAATACAGTTTATACAAGGTCAGGTTCAGAAAAGGAATATTTTCGTGCATTTTTTGAGTGCGTATTGCAGGTAGAATTCCCTATGTAAAAGGTCTTAATGAGGAAAAACTGTTAATCGCAAAGAAGAATTATCTTGCTATCACAAGTAAACCGAAAGGAAGATTTTTCTTGCATTTTCGAGGGTGTCTTGCAGGCAGATAGGGGTATTTGGACCCCCATAATCATTTATAGGGCACTTACCTACCTCTTATATTTAAAGTATGTAATAATGATTCTACTTTACTAATTATCATTAGTGCTCGAAATAACTCATTTTAGTTGACTCTTAATGAAAGTGTTTTTTTTTTTTTTCTTTTGTAATCGTCAAACGAAAATACTAGACAAAAGTCATTGGACTTATCTGCACGGATAATACTAATCTAAGTAATTGTATATGTCTGCAATACTAGTGTGATTTCTGTTGGTACCATGGTTAGGGAAGAGTCGGCACCCTTTGACGTCTGATGTTTTTTTTTTCAATTATTTTTAAACGTGATTTTAAAAATTGAGTATTTCTTCAACATATTACAAAAGTTTAAGGTTTATACAACAATTATTTATATTTATTTTGAGGTTTAAAAAAAAAGTGGAAAAGTGTCGAATATGCCCCAACCACGAGAAACCTCCGACAGTAGGTGGGGCACCTTCAATATTCAAATGGTAGCGAATTAAATCATTATATGCAAGTTTTTTTTAAATACAAGTCATGCCAATGTTTTTTTTTTATTATTTAAATCGAAATTCTTATTTTTAATTATTTACCAAAGATTTTTCAACAATTATAGCATAAATGAATACTAATTTTTTGTACTTGAAAAACAAATTGATTGCAAAAAAAATTAATTAATAATAGGAAAGCAAAAGACTTAGAACTTACCCTGAAAATTATAACACAACTGTCTGAAATCTATTTTCGATCCCACATTGGCGGCATTTGCTGACAGAATTCTGTACTCATTTGGAATATGCTTACTATCAGTATGGGCATGTTCACAATTTTTTTACAGAATTTTTTAAGGTCTTCAGACACAAAAAAACAAGGATTATCGGAGGTGTCCCGCTATCGAAGGGTGCCAACTGTACCCTACCTATTAATTAAACTGCATTGCACTTTTTTTATAACATCCCAAAGCACGCAGACAGATGAACATATTTGTAATCACAATGACCAGACCTGTAAAACCAATGTAGGAACCAAAAGCTTTCTATATAAGACGGATTATCCTTTAAATGTTACAGAAATACATTTATTAATGGATATTTATTTGTGTAACTTATTAATTTGTCCAATAACTAACTTATTATTTCAGAGATGATAGTTAAATAGCTATTTTCCGATCGTGAAGCAAAAACAAATAATCAAGTCGATATAGTTTATAGACGATTTTAAATTCTTATGTGAAGCATATATTTATGAAGTACTCCTTACATACTCGTAAAACACTTGAAGAATATGTAGAGAACATTATTCAGGCATTTAAGAAATAGTGGCTGGGGTACCACAAGGAAATGTAGTAGGCTCAATGTTGTTTCTTTTATTTATACACGGTATATCTCAAACACAGGACACTATCAATCGATATGTACGCAAATCGATTAACGAATCGGCAATTTAATCGCAAAATGCTCTTGATAAAGTTAATAATATTGAAACTTAAATTAATAAACGTGGATTTTAAATATACAAAATTTGCAAATTAAGGAAAATATCTGAAAACGACACTAGCTGCGAAATTAAAATGGCACACGGATATGAAAAAATTATGTGATTAATTAAACAAAAAATAAGGAGGAATGCACTGGTTACTTGGAATCAGTAAAAAAAAAGTTTTAGGTTTTAGGAGAAAGCATAGAAATCGATTACTAGAAACAGAAGTGTAACTAACCGTCACGGAAATTTTCGACAAAACAAATTTGGTGCGTAGCTTGCAAAAAAAAAAACTCTGATAGGGCATCAGTACACGAGCCGAAAACCACATTTTGCATAACTCCACCTGCTGTCATATAGCCACTATTTTCTTTTTTAAAAGTTATTTTGATTTTAGCACATAACTCTTGTGTTTTGGGACCCAGATTATCAAGTTATATGACATATTTGTAGTAAGTTAAATTTCTTACAAAAAATGTGTGTCAGTACACAAACCAAAAACTACATTTTACACAACTGCACCTATTGTCATATAGCCGCCATTTTGTTTTTTAACGTTAACGTCCAGGCAAATCAACAACTGATCAGATTTTTACCCTTAGGCAGGCGATGGAAAAATGTCTTAACATCCCAACATACCATCTGTTTATAGACTTTGAAGCCGCCTATGATAGCACAGCCAGGGTAGAACTTTATAAAGCCATGAGAGAATTTGGCATCCCAAATAAATTGACACGATTATGTAGGTTGACCATGACCAACGTAACAAGCCAAGTTAAAATAGCCGGATTGCTATCCAGACCAATCAACATCTTTAATGAATTCCGACAAGGGGATGGTTTGGCCTGCCTCCTCTTCAACCTGGCGTTGGAGAAAGCAATCCGTGACTCTGGCACGGCAACAAGAGGGACCATCGTCAACAGGTCCAGCCAGATACTGGCTTACGCAGACGACATCGACATCATCGGAAGAACCGAACAAGCTGTACACGATTCCTTCATCCAGATCGAGCAGGCGGCACAAAATCTGGGGCTGCACATTAGTGAAGGTAGAACAAAGTACATGGTAGCGTCGAATGCGAGAAGAACAGTTGGTCAAACAATCAAGGCTCGGATTATTTTCCCAGCTAAAGTATAAATGCAAAATATTACCCAACTTGTAATTTGGGTCCGAAGTTGCGGTTCAGGGCACAATTGATGAGAATACAAAGCGAGACAGGTATACTGCAGTTAAATGTTTTAACAATACAACTGTCCTCTTATTTTGGGCAGAGATTGTAGTCAGATCAGAAAAATCTTAAAATTCCCTGCAGTGTTGAAATAAACCCAAGAGTTTTGCAGTTATATTTGAATGCTTGAAATTTTTTGTTACATTTGTTTTGAGTGTGATTGTTTGTACAAACTACGTACATTCATTATAAATTCATTGAAAAATGAATGTATATGTGTACTTTGAAAAGGTTTTAAGTGTACCTTGACCCTTAAAAAAACAATATACCTATTCTTTAATGGATTTTCTTACCAACAAATATTTTGATTTAAGTATTCCCTTTTTGATCAATCAACATTTTACAAAAGCAATTTTCTGCTACATGAATACATGATGTAATGCTGAAGCTAGACTCAGACTGGGGTGGCACCTGGCCAACCAAACTAGACCCGTTGGGATGTTTTGGTGTTATTGTTTATTGCATTTTCATTTCGTTGCACACAAACACGACTGCAATTCTCATCTCTGTAATTTAATTACAGAACATTTTCGTTTTACGGTAAACTTTAACCTTTTCGCTTGGATAGGTCAACCGTAATGTGAAATTCTTTTCCCGTAGGATGCAAAAAACAGGACACAAACAAAAAAACAGAAGTAAAAACACGATTCTCGCTGTTCCTGTGAGCTTTGTGCCTATTAGTAACCTTTAGCGGTACTTGTTATATCTACGTTTAAACGTGTGTGTGTGTGTATATTTTTATTTCAGTATACAGTAGAATTTTTGCGGGCTTTTTGGCCCTCAAAGTGATTGCTTAATGTGATTTTGATTGAGCTTTTCATTTGTTCGAAGCAAAAGGATTTCTTGAATACCAACCAATGATTTTATTTTGGTAAATTGAAATCCATTTAAATCTACATAAAAACTGTAAAAGACCAATCATTGATTTCAGTGACTGACAGTTTAAGAAAGAAGGAAGAAAAAGTCATCGAACTTTTTATTTACATTACTAAGTATGTTGATAGCATTTCGGGCAAAACATTGGTAAGCCAGATGTTTTCGTTTTCGTATTTAAGGGGAAAGGTTTTTGATTTTGAAATTATCGTGTTTGGACCCAAATTGTTAACGTTTTACTTTAATTTAAAGTATTATTTGAAGTTATACTTCTTTACCGGCGATAATAAAAATAATAAACCAGTAATAATACATAGATTTTTTCAGCCCATTATTACTGTTTTTTTCACACAAACACTATAAGTTAAGTAGGTAAAGAGTAACAACACATTTACATTTTATACTGGTTTTTTTTTTTTTATTTTTCATTTTGTGAAAAGCACAATGAATTTATTAAATTACAGAAGTCAGCCATTGTTTTTGATATCCTGACTGCTCCATTTTCTACACTATAAGTGATAGAAAAAAACTAAATACACACACCAAAAGATTGGTGGTATAATGTAAGGTTCTGATACGGAGGGATTTTTCGAAATTCCACCGGTAAGTTACGGTAAAATGGGGCAAAAGAAAAAAACTTTTTGTACATCTCGAAAAGTATAAGGGTTAGAATTACAACAAAAATTTAATTGAATGGGTAAATTGAATTAATGATGAGCTTTCATCAAGAAAAATATTCAAAAATTCAACTTTTAAGGTTAAAAATTATTTTCCAATATCAAATATTTTTTTAGACATTTGAAAATGATGTCATTATGGATAAAGTTGATAATTTTTTGAAAAACTAACTATGCACATTGATAGATAATAAAAAAAAATTAGGCGTCTAATATGGATTATAAAGGGTGATTTTTTAAGAGGTTTAGAACTTAAAAAAAAAAAACACAAAAAATTCGAAAAAATGAATGAAATATTTATTTGAATCGATAATTTGAACCTTGCAATTTAATGTTTAAAGATAATTTCATGCAAATGTTGACCGCGGCTGCGTCTCAGGTAGCCCATCCGCTGAGTCCAATTTTGGCATACTCTTTCACACATATCCGCCGGTATCTCACGAATGAATGCATGGATGTTGGCTTCCAGTGCGTCAATGGAAGCGGGCTTGTGCCTATAGACAATAGCCTTGACATACCCCCACAAAAAATAATCTAATGGTGTCAAATCGCACGATCTAGGCACCCAATTGACCGGCCCGAAACGTGAAATTAACTGTTCACCAAACTCGCCTCGCAATTGCGCCATTGTTTCGCGTGCTGTGTGGCATGTGGCACCGTCTTGTTGAAACCACATATCATGCAAGTCAAGAACTTCCATTTCGGGCAAAAAAAAGTTTGCTATCATCGCTGGGTAGCGTTCACCATTGACAGTAACGCTGCGATTCGCATCATCTTTGAAGAAATATGGCCCAATAATGCCGCTGGCCCATAAACCGCACCAAACAGTGGCTTTTTCGGGATGCATTGGTAGCTATTGCAATGCTTCTGGCTGATCTTCACTCCAAATGCGGCAATTTTGCTTATTTACGTACCCATTCAACCAAAAATGAGCCTCATCGCTGAACACAATTTTTCGATAAAAAAGCGGATCCTCGGCCAGCTTTCCAAGAGCCCATTCACCAAAAATTCGGCGTTGTGGTAGGTCGGCTGGCTTTAGTTCTTCCACCAGCTGTATCTTAAAAGGCTTTACGCCCAAATCCTTCCGCAAAATTTTCCACGTAGTGCTGTAACAAAGGCCTAACTGCTGGGAACGGCGCCGAATCGACATTTCGCGGTCTCCTGTCACACTAGCTGATACGGCCGCAATATTTTCTTCACTACGCACAGTACGTAAACGTATTGGTGGTTTTATGTCCCCAGCATAGTAAATTTGGTCACAATCTTCCGAATAGACTGCTCAAAAGGTCGAGAATGCCGACCATAAAATGGAAGCAGCGCGCGATAAACATTTCGAACCGAGCACGAATTTTGATAGTAAAATTAAATAATTTGCAAGCGCTGTTCATTTGTAAGACGGTCCATGGTTAAATTGCAAACCAAACTGAAGCTGTTTGACAGTGACACAAGGTACTAAACACACGTCAGCTGTCAAAACCAGTGTTGCCAAAACCAAACCAGCTAAAAAATCACCCTTTATATAAAAATCTCCATAGCTGTTTTTTTTTAGCTTTAAAAAACAAATACGTTTTTGAAATTTTATGCGGGTGGTTTAATTGATTTTAAAAATCAGGGAAGATCGTAGTAAAAAATTTGTCAAAAAAACTTTTAGGTTTAGGTGTTGTCTATAAACGTGTTACCGAATTATATTTTTAAACATTTTTTTCAATGAATAATAGAAAAACAAGATTTTTCAGTCCAAGTTTTTTGACCGTTTCCAACGGTATTTTATTTTTATCTTTTTTATTTTTATATTTTTAAATTTGAAATTTACACAGCCATTAGATATTGGGTAAATGCATTTTTGTACAATCTATGACAATTTTCTGTAGTCTGTAAGCTGACATAACGGTAAAAAGAGTTTTGTTTAAGTGGTGCTCATAAAACTATGATTCAACTTTATTGAGCATCACGTTAAAAGTACCTTTAATTTGATATATCACACATAACTGTACTTGCTGTAAAAGCTTTACAAACTTGAAAAGAGTTTTATCCGAAATTCAACAAAATTCAACAAAATTGTCTGCTTTGGTCGTCGGACTCAACCAGCCACCCAGTGGAGAACGGTACCGTTGGCTCACAAATGGATTCGAGATGGTTCGCTTATAAAATTTGTAATCTTGTTGTTTCTTGTTGGATTGTAAAGATTGAGGTGTCTAAATTTGGATGAATGATATTAGGCTACAACATGGTGTAATTTTTTGTCTACAGTTACATATAAAAATAATGAGTAAAAGGTGCTTAAGAGCAAAATCAATTTTTGTTTCCTTTTTTTTTGCAATATGGTATGCAATTTATTTGACTTTCATAAAATCATGAATTACAATATTGTATATTGTTGGTTCAAGTGGTCTTGATAGGCAATAAATATTTTTTAACGTAAAAATGCATATTTACATATTTTAGAGAGAAAAACTAAAATAAAAACACATAAAAAGTTGATATCATTGGCTATTAAAATATGTAACTTAAGTTTAAGTTGCAGGATTTTTACAAATTGAACAGATTCTATTAGATAAAATTCTGGTCTATAATTCTGCATAAAAATGTTGGGTCATTATTTTTATAAATAGTGCCTTAGAGATCGATAAGTGAAAATATGTTTTTAATGAATGCATTAAAATTACAAAATTTAATCAAAAATTTGATAATTTTGAATACAATTTTAGCTCAATTCTCTTTTCTTAAACTCTTTTCTTAAAAACCGCTTAACATTGATTAAATTCATAACAAAGACTGCAAATGATATATTACAGAAAAAACATGGAGCAAATTGCACTTTTTATGCTCTTTTGACCAATTTTACCATTCATAACATCTAACTATGTCTGCTTCAATAATTTAAATTTTGTTATAAAATGTCAACAATTATTTTGATATTCAATTTTTTCAATAAGATACTAATAAGCTGCGCAATATCATGAAATAATATCAAAACTAGTAGATAAAATTGATCTCTCACAAATCTAATTAAAAAATCAAAATATCCTTTTCACGTAAATAAAATAGCTTTTAACTTAACCGATTTTTTAAGTTAAAGTATCAATAGAAAGATTATAATCTCAGTAAAAATACAAGGGTTTGGTCGATAAAATATCAATTACATACATATATGAAATATTTGAATTAATTTCTTTGGAAAAATTTAAATTCTAGAACTTTTTGCATCTAAATACTTTTACACATCCAGTAAAAACTGTACAATAGTAAATAATAATAGGAAGTATAACTTCTTGCGCGCGTACATGAGTACACATACACACACCTTTTTTTTTGTTTGTTTATTCTACGTTGTTTTTTCCTCAGTGTATAGTGCAAAAATCATGGAGGTGGGAGATTTCACTGTCCAAATTATAAAAAAAAAATAAACTTTAACTAATAATTAAGTTTGTACGCTCATATGTTAAGTTAAGTTATCATTTAGTTGTTCTATTATTTTTTAATCTATCGCAAAATATTGAAATTTGAATGTAGTTTTGATTAAAAGACTGCATTTATTCCAATGACTAAGCCAAAATCAGTATAAGTTGTTAAAAATCCCGTTAATAAAGTTCTTAAATAAACTAAAAAAAAAATCATTTGGATATTTAGGCAGATATAGGTAATTTTTCTGTGTTTTATGATGCGTTTTCGTTTTTACAAGAATATGTAGATTTCATACAGAATTTTAAATAATTAATATTATTTAAATTCTTAAATTATTTATTTCATATGTTCATGAAAATTTAAGATTTTGTTTTTAAAATGATGAAATGATGAAGGTAGGTAAGAAATTGATGGATGTGTTCCCAAAACGACTGTGATGGTATTAAAACTATGTCAATCTGAATTATGCATTATTATATACCTTTATTAATCAGTTACCGCTTGCTTTCGGTTTTTCAGTTTTATTCATAAAAAAATTACGTTTCTGCTATTCCAAAATACCTAAGAAATGCATATTTTTTTTTTCACTTTCTTTCAAATTTGTTCACTAGTTTTATGATATGACGCCATATTCAAGCCATATTTGCATTTGATTCTAACTTAAAATGCCAAAAATATTCAGATTTGTTTCGAGAACAAATAATATTAGCTGTACATAACTCATACACAGAATAAAAGCGTTCCCAGAATGACGTTTCCGAAATTGACATTTTGATCATTATTATCGTTTATTTTCTTCCTAACAAAATCCATCGAAATATTTTTGAGGTTTTGTTGAAATCAAAATATTAACACAAAATTATAATTTTCATCTCTATTCATTTCAAAACAGGCGTTCCCAGAATGACGCTTAATTCATGTACGCTCCTTATAAATTGAACTTTATTTTATTTTATTTTGTTATTAGCTTAATACAAGCGAAACTTAAAAATACTTAACACTAAAATTTAAAATTAAGATAGGGAAAAGGTATGCTATAGTGATGTAAAAATAAATAGAGTAAGGAAAGGGTTTAACGTAGTGAGTTCAAGAGAGCGTGTTTTAAAGTGGACTTGCTCAAATTTCTTTAATTTCTTTAGACCAACGTCTAACGAAACCGAGAGCTAAGTTAGCTTTACTGATAATTTTATCATAATGAGTGCGAAAATTGATTTGAGTGTCAAGAATGATACCCAGATCTCTAATGGAAGAAACAAAAGGAACAGGTTGGTCATTAATCAGGTATTGCCTCTAAAAAGGAATGGAGCGTTTACGAGAAAAAGTTATAGCCTGACACTTTTGAATGTTAAGCTCTAAGAAATTATTTTGGCACCATGTAAAGAAAAAATTAAGCTCACTTTGCAGAGAGAGAGCATCACCAGGAGAAGAAATTACTTTTGATATTCTCACATCATCGGCATAGATGTCTAAATCACATTTAGAAAAAATCAGTTCGACGTCGTTTATGGCTAAAACAAATATAAGTGGACCTAAATGGCTACCTTGGGGGACACCGGAAAAAGCAGAAATGGGTTTGGACAAACTAACTAACAAACTAAAAAGAACAGAGTACTGACGGTCCACACAAGCTTTTTTAGTTTGAACAGTATGATATTGTGCGAGATTTTATCGAAAGCTTTACTGAAATCAGTGGCGATGACATCTACTTCTTTTCCATGTTCTAAGGCACATAACGTCTTAGAAACAAATTCAGTGAGGTTAGTAGTTGTGGATCTGCCTTTCAGGTATCCATGTTGTTTGGGGGAACAAATAGATCGACAATGAAGAAGTAGTGACTCATAAATAATGCTTTCTAATAGTTTAGGTATGCAGGAGAGTTTGGCAATGGGTCTATAATTTGAGATGTCATTTTTGCAGCCTTGTTTGTGAATAAGGATGATAAAAGAATCTTTCCATTGTTTAGGAAAAACACTACTAGAAATCGAAAGCTGAAAGAGGGATGTTAGGGGTGGAGCTAATTTGGCAATACATTTTTTCAAAACTATTGCTGGAAGGCCATCAGGACCAGGGGAGAAGTCATCCTTAAGCTTAATGATATTGCTAGTTACTAATGAAAGGGAAATATTTATACTGTCAAATGACAACTGAGGACCGTTTTCCATATAACTGAAATAGTCGAGATCAGCGTCAGTAATATTGGAATGAAACGCCTCGCTGAAAAAAAACGGCAAAGAGGTTGGATATGGTTTAAGGGTCTGAAGACAGAGAGTCTCGTAGTTTTTAAGTTGAAGGATGGTTCAATTACCACATAAATTTAATTTATTCGTACAGTAAGTTTTTTTATGGAACGATAAACCAATTCCATGAGATTCCGGAAAGAATATTTGTAGCTCCATCTATGAAATTGAAATTTTGTCACTGTTACTACATTGAGACATATTTCTTCGGACAACTTTTATTTAAATAGAAATTACGATTCTTCTCAATTTTTTGTAAGGTATTTGAGAATGCTCGAAGAAAGTTTTGAGTTATTAGTTAGCTTAATTTTATTGATTTTATCACTTGAAATTTCAGGTTTTGACTTATAGAAGCGTTCCCGGAATGATTTTTCAGATATATTAGATCGCATAAAACAATAACTAACATTGTTTCAAGCAAAGTTTAAATATTCAGAGATTCATCTCAACTATATTAATCGGTACGTCACTAGTGAATCTCAATTTAAGGTAATTTTGATTTAAAAACAGTCTGGACATGAAATTTTCCATCTCCATAATTTTGACCCATATTGCAAGTAAAAACCATAAACTTGTGGTATTACCTTCAAGTTGTTGCTGTTGTTTAAAGATTAATAAAAAAAAAATATTTTTTTATAAAAGTTGGTCTTTTCAAAATGTTTGTTTAAATGGGTAGGTCTGACCCTGAATGGGTCAGCCATCCACGTATGAAAAGTCTATTAACTAAATATACCCTGAAATAAATAAAGAGACAAAAATATAAATGATACAAATTGTTTTTTTAATATTTTTATTTTTTAACGAAGCGATAAAATATAAATTCAGCTTAGTATTATCCTTTTTGGGGCCCTTATGATCGTGGAGCCTTGGGGTAGGGTGTTTATATTTTAAGCCACATGGTCTTGACTTGCACTTGTCTCCTTCTTGTATTTAATGATGTCTTAGCTCTCAAAAGTTAAAAAACAAAACTTGCTTCGATCCTCAAAGTTTTGATTTCCAACGTCCAGTTCAGTCAAGAGATGTTATAGTTATTGTTTTTAAATAAAATCCACCATCAAATCTCTCAATTCTCAGATAAAAGCTTTAATATTGTGTATTGCATCTTGAAATATACTGAATACTTGAACATAGCTAAACACTTAAGAACATTATCATTTTGAATAGAATACTTTTGTGGAAAAATGCTTGCTCCCCAGTGCTCCGCTCCCGAGTACCTACATATTATTTTATCTTGGATTTTTTTTTAATGCAGCACCGGGCGCTCCTTTTGAATTTCAAGTGCTTCTACTTTATCTCGACAATGAATGATATTCAATCGTTTACTATACTCGTATTATTAACGCAACAGTTGTGCTCTCTGCATTTGCATAGATACATACATTTTATTGTTCAGTTGCAACCGTTGAGAGGTGGGTGTGAGTTGGGTGGTAAGCATGTACATTTATTTAGGTGAAATCCTTGCTTTAAGACTTGTAAAAATATTTATAAATAAATAAATAAATATTGTGGCACGACTGGAGGAACCAAGGCCTAGTGACATGACACTCTCAAACATTTCCTGCGTGCGTGTAGTTAGCAGGAATGGAGAGGACCTACAATTTTCTGCACTTTTCTTGGAATGCAGGACTCTTGGAGGTTTTGTCAATTCATCACAGTGCACCTGAAAAAAAAAAAACAAACTGACATAGGCTAAGAATTGAACCCAGACCTCCTGGCATGACATTCCTATCGCACCATTAAACCAGGGGGAACTGCTTATAAAAGTACTTTAAATCAAGTATCTTTTGTATGCTTGGTATAAGAGGATTTGACAAAATTAAAATAAATGTTTTTTCCTGCAAGTCCAACAACAGGTTTGGAGTTAAAGTGATTCCGAGAGATCACAACCTCAACTATGGTTGCATGATAGCTCATCATTATCAGCCTTTCTTAAACCTTTCTCTACATCAAAGGCTTCGGTGATGAGTGATGATAGTCCAAGAAAAATTAGTAAAACATATCTACAAAAATTGATAAGGAGAATTTTATTGTTTTATTTTAAAGAGTATTCCTTGGAGATTCTAAAATCACAAAACTCGAACAAAAAACTGTCTGCGTCATCCGCCATTTTGAAAAAGGCTTTAATATACGTTTTTTTAGTTTTCTCGGCCATTATTGGTCCTAAACTAGTTATTTTTATGTACTTTTATAAAAAAAAAACAAATTTTCTAACATTTTTGTCTCAAAACCTTTTTTGGATAGCTCTTTTCAATAAAAAGTTATTTTCAAAAACCAAATTTCCGGAGGTGAAAATGGATTTTCATTTCATTCGAATATAAAACACTCTTGATATATTTTAAAGAAAATTAAATTTGCTATTTATTTAGACTTCATGCACGTCGAACAATATGAAAATAGAGCACGTCAAATTTTCCAATATTCCAATTTTTACTTTCGATATACACTCCGCTCCACTTGAACAGAAACAAACTTTTTTTTTACTATCAGACCGTGTAGCGCTTTGGTAAATATATAAATTCACCTTTTTGTTTTAGTTCTTATAAGATGGATCTATTGCAAATAAAACTACATAGACAGAATAATTCAGGAAAATACCATTAGCTTATTTTAACCACTTTTCTAATTACTTCATTAAAAACACTGTTTTTTGTTTGCGCCACTTGAATAGAAACATTCGCTTAAATAAGGAAACAAATTGAAAAAATGCAGTAAAGAGGGTATTTTTTTGTTTAAAATGATATTTTAATAATGTGTGCTACCACCTTTATTAGAAATAACTTCAAAAACCCTGTTGGGAAGTGAATCATACAGTTGTTTTAAGTAATTTAGTGAAATTGCACTCCATGCCTCTTTGATAGCAGCAGTAAGTGATTCTTTGTCATCATACTGTCGTTCAGAATCGTACACTCTACGAACCATCCATCCCCATACGTTTTCTATAATATTTAGGTCCGGGGAGTACGGTGGCCATTGAAGTAAGGTAACATCCAACTTTTAATGATCCTTGCGTTGTGGATTGGCGAGTTGTCTTGTTGAAAAGTCCATGGTATTGGTCCAAATACATTGGTAACCTTAGGGAAAGCTTCTTGCAATATTTGCTTGTAGGAGTTTGCCGTCATTTTTAACGTGGGAAACTCCAGATCAACTGTTCCAAACCAGGAAATTGCCCCCCACACCATTACACCGCCTTCTCGGCTATGGTGGTGCTCCAAAAACCTTGGTTCCTTTCTCATGTCATGAAAATAGAAATTATACCCTGTCATGATTTTTGTTGTTATTTATGGTTATTTCAAGTCAAAATAGACATAACTTAGACCTTCACCAATTTGTCATTCATATTGACACATATAGTGCGTCATTAAGTGTATAGATGGGAAATTCGAAAATAACCACATGAACCACAGAACTGATTTTATTTTCTTCGAAAATAAATTCGATATCCTCTTGTACTCGGACTTTACTACCCACCTTCTTTTCGCTGCAATCCACCAACGAGTAAAGTTGTTTTCTTCATTGATCTCTTTAATGAGAAATATTTTCATCTTGGTAATTAAGAAGTTCTTATTAATTGATTCTTTGATAAATAAGTTTTAATTCCTTAGAAATCGTAAGAGAAAACTCGTGTGTAAGCCTCGAAAATAAAATTGGATGAAAATCCAAATTAAACGCTAAATTTGATTTTTACTCTGCCACGTGTAAGTTCATTTGCTTCATCTAGTTTTTATACCCAACATTAAGATTCATCTTTTCAAACAGCACCAACAAATTTGAGCAAAGAAATTGCTGCTCCATCAAATTGTGAGGGTACGTGGCCATATTTTGGTGATCTTGTCACTCAATATAATTTGAGAAGTGACTTCCCAAACGAATCAACGGGTGCAAGGTTTATAGCGTGCACAAGGTTGAGGGTCGGAAATCAACAGGGAGCTCTGTTACTCGCTGTACCGACATCTGAACGACCTCCTTCCACGGACCTAATTAAACCAAAACCACCTGCATCACTAGCTAGACAAAATCGAAGTTGGCTGATCAATTCGTTTGAGTTGTTGGGCTTTCAATCGACGAAATTCATCTTGAAAATCTTGTCAACGTGTACACCAAACCTCTTGGACGGTGATTCTTAGCAATTAGCTGATTGATAGTGCTACTCAAGTTTGGGGAATCAATCACATCGTCAAATCGTGACAGACATCGTTTTTAAAAATCTAAAGTGTAAATTCTAATTTGATTTCTTTCAATTCAAAATTTGCTGTATTATTCCATAGAATTTGCTTTATTCAATTTAAATTAATTTTAAATTTCATTTAAAATCCATAATTAGTTGATAATGTAAAATTTGCATATTTGATATTGAAAAGTGATCTAGAGAAAACAAAACAAAAGATAACCTAATTTACTTTGCTACGTCAGAGCAGATCATCGGTGGATGTGCGCACATGTACCTGGATGCTGTAATCTGTATTATCAGTAAGTACCAAAACCATATTGCTTATTATCACTATTTTTTTTATTTTCTCTTAAGATCATTTTCTCTTAAAATATTAGTTAATAAGAGTAGTCAAAGAATGACATCCCCTTTTACTGCAAGCTTCACTTGCGTATTCAAATCATTCTCAAATTTATCAATAGTTTGAAGTTTTTTGTTTTTCATGAAATGATAATTAAAGAGAGCAAATTTATTAACCTTGAACCATATAATTTTTAATGATGAGAGTTTAAGTTAAAGAGGTGAGAGAGTGACAGAGGTGGGAGTGAGACAAGAAGGGATGCATTAGGTGAGTGAAGAAAACGTTGTTTTCGTAGACAGCGCGAAAGGGGCAATGCTTACAAATCAGCAAGAGCATTGCATGGAGGTGGTTAATGCCACTATAGGATGAGGGCCTGCTGAGTAGTTCACTAAAGAGCTACCGTCATATCACCGGACGATATGTGCATGAGTGTTGGCTGTTGTAGATGTCGATTTTTTTTTTGCTTCCTTTTAGTTATATAAATATTATCTGGCACGAATTTTATTTGTGAGAGCTAGGCACTGGTAGCAGCAAAACCCACTCCAACGCTTGAGCTAGCTGGGAGTAAAAGTGCCAGAAGCTGCTACTCACGGAAAAGCATTATCTTTACCATGGCTCATTACAAATTTTGGCGCCCAACGAGCAAGGCCTGTTTTTGGGATGTTCCCATCTTGATTCCAGGCCAAGTTTAAAACTTAGTTACGAGCCGATTAGAGTAAATTTAATTTTTAAGAATACCAATCAGAGCGTGTTACTTTGTCAAAGCAAGAAAGCCGATTTTATATTTTATTAAAATTTTAATCAGAGCTTTTTTTGTTTATGTTTTGTTAGTCTTTAAGTTTTTTTAGAGTTTAAACAGGTATTGAGTTTTATTTGCAGAGAAGCAAGAGAAAAAAGCTCATACGTTTCCGCGATAATTATCATCAATACTCAGTAAAAATTTACTGTTAAGTTTCTGTTTGCAGAGAACAGAGCATACTTTTGTTGCTTTGATTCCGCAATCATTTTTAAAAAAAGAAAAGAAGAACACACGTCAGTCAACATTAGTATTTTGCACGGTACACACTTGTGCATCCCACTCACATCATTCCCACCATAAAGTTACAATCTCACCGAATTATCATATGCATATTTTGTTTCACGAAAGTAATTTTTGATAAATTAGAATATTTTTATTAGTTTTTGAATTCATATTCCTTTTTTTCCTTTATTCGAAGAGAGATACGCATAACTGGTACAGAATACCTATTCATGTTTGTCTCGATTAAACATTTTTCTTTTTGTTTCCTTAGCTTTGTGATAAATTTTGAAATTAGTCAATCACATTAGTTTTGAGAACGCTCACCTGATTATACCTTTAAATATTTTTGGTTACTGTTTTTATTAAAATTAATAAAAGTTCTTATTGCGTATTCCCGCATATTATCGCTTACAACTCTTACAAAATGTCAAACGGTACAGTTCCTAAAGATAAACCTAAGGGTTCTGGGGGACGACGGGGTAGGAAAAATCATGATTCAAGCAATGATCTTGAGGGTATAAACTCTCCTATGCAAACAAGACAGAAGGTACAGCACACACCTCGGGGAAAAAACTCTGAAGCAAACGCTGCCGCGATATCAGTAGACACGGAACCTTTCAATAACCTTAATTTTCCAGATCCCATTGAATCGATTCGTGATTTCAATATTGAATCCGATTCTGCGATCAATGTTGATCAGCTAACAAATTCACTAGTCGGAATTAATGTGAATGATCGTGCTTTTAATAAAGCAGTCAATGTTGATCAATTTGCAAATTTACTAGATGGGGCAAACGCGAATGACCCTCAATTTAATAAGACACAGTCTAATAATATAAACATCGTTACAGATGAGTCTATGAAATCATATGTTCACAAATGCGTAACACAAAGCGTTAATAGTTTACACGTAAAGCTTATGTCTTCATTTCAAACCACAGTCAAAAATCTTGAACAGTCTGTGTTGACGACTATCAAAGATGTTTTTCATAATGAACAACTTTTAAATGAAAAGGAAAGTTCATCAAAAAAATCAAACCACAAACCACACAATGCACGACAAAATAAACAAGGTTCACATAATCTTGATATTTCCCAAACAAGATCAAATGATCACTTAAATTGTAATACTAGTTCTGTAAATTCTCAACAACAGCAACGAAATCTGCCGTTGCATGTCCCAATTCAAACATCAAATAATAAGCTGCCTGCAACAAACATAAATTTTGTTAAAGAACCGAAAACCTCGTCATATTCCTTTCCACTCCAACCTAACGACTTCGAAAATGCAAGCAGGGTATTTGGTGACCTTCGTCGCAAATTCGATCTCGATAGATGGGGTCTTAAGTTCGATGGAACAGAAAAATCCATTCCAATCGAAGACTTTATCTTTAGAATTGAAACACTCAAAGAGAACTACAACATGCCATGGGAAGACGTTATAAAGAATTTTCACCTTTTGTTAGTTGGCAATGCACAAAATTGGTTTTGGCAGTATCTTCGTGATAGCCCGAGATCTAGTTGGACTGACCTTCGGGGTAGTCTTTTGCATCAATTTCGTTGTTATGAAACAGATTTTGAAATTATCAAACGAATCATGGAGCGACGTCAGTATCCAACTGAATCTTTTGAGGACTACTATAATGCTGTACTTGGTCTCCGAAACCGATTAAGAGAACAAATTCGAGAACCCGATCTTCTTAATATTATGAAAGGCAATTTAAACCAACGCCTTAATCAATACGTTTATCCTATGACAATTTTCACTCTGGAACATTTGCGGACAGAGTGTAGGAAAACCGAAAAAATGTTAGTATCACGAGATCAACCCCGTATTCGGTATGGTCAGACCGCTCCGACAAGAAATGTTAATGAATTAGATGATTCGGAAGTTCTTTATTTTTCGGAAAATAACATCAATGCAATTGATAGCAAAAATCTTCCTTCACGGAACCGCAAATGCTACAATTGCAAAAAGGAAGGTCATTCTTTTGTAGTTTGTCCCTCGTCCATTAGAAAGCTATTCTGTTATAGATGTGGCTTGGAGGGGTATACAACACCTCAATGTCCAACATGCAACCCGAACTCGGAAAACGAGAAACGGAGCGAGAAAATCACCGGGGAATCTCGTTCTACTCAAAACCACCCGGCTCAAAATCATATCTTGTAAATACAGATACGGATAACTTACGTTGTATCTCTAATAAATCAGTTTTGAAGAGAACAACTGATACAGATCTTTCTCAGAACAAAATAAATGAAATACCAAACAATACTTACGAAGAACGATTAAGAAAATATAATGAACTGCGTGAAAAGATCTTTTCAATTGAAGAACTTGGCTTTGTGAAAGGATCCAACAAATCCTCTCAAAGAAAAAAGAAGAGACAGATCTACATGCGGTTATTGGAATCGTCACACATTACCACAGCTATTGATCCTCGTCCATATGCGGTAGTACAGATAGGGAATGAAAAAGTCAGAGGTCTTTTAGACAGTGGCGCGTCCATATCCTGTCTTGGTAATGGATGTGATGAGTTCATAAAACGCAACAAACTAAAAATTATTAGATTAGAATCTGAAATTAGGACTGCAGATGGGACAAATCAGAAAATTATAGGAAGGGTTCATGTGCCAGTAAGCTACAATAACGACACACATTATTTAGAACTGTACTTAGTGCCATCCCTAACTCAAACTCTGTATTTGGGTATTGATTTTTGGCTAACTTTTCAAATAGCTCCGTATCTTATTTCAGAAATTATAAATGACCATTCAGTCACTCCGAATCCATTGCAACACGTTTTGACTAACGATCAACAAAAGGCTTTGGAAGCTGTTGTGGAAAAATTTCCATCTTTTTCTAAACTGGGACTGGGTAAGACAACGGTTGATGCCCACGTTATTGACACTGGTGATGCTGATCCAGTGAAACAACGACATTACCCGGTTTCGCCAGTTATCCAGTCCCTTGTAAATGAAGAGATAGATCGAATGTTGTCGTTAGGTATCATAGAAGAGAGTCAGAGTCCATGGTCGTCACCAGTGGTTTTGATCAGGAAGCCTGGGAAAAATCGTCTATGTATCGATTACCGGAAGGTCAATGCTTTGACAAAAAAGGATGCAAATCCAATACACCATATAGACGCTGTGCTAAGTCGTTTGGGTGATACATACTTTATATCAAGCATTGACCTAAAGGATGCCTATTGGCAGATACCTCTTGACGAGAAATCCCGCGAAAAAACAGCATTTACCGTTCCAGGCAGGCCACTAATGCAGTTTACTGTGATGCCATTTGGAACGTGTAACGCTCCAGCACGAATGTGTCGCGTTATGGATAAGGTCATACCTTCAGCCTTAAGAGAATTTGTGTTTGTCTACATTGATGATTTGCTGGTTATATCTGCAGATTTTGATACTCATTTGCGTCGGTTAGAGACTGTGGCTCAGTGCCTTCGTAGTGCAAACCTAACGATCAATATAGAAAAATCCAAATTTTGTTTCCGAGAATTAAAATTTTTGGGATATATTGTGGGAAACGGACACATGAAAGTTGATCCGGACAAGGTACAGGGGATATCCGACTTTCCATTGCCCAAAAGTGTTAAACAGGTTCGACGATTCCTCGGGATGTGCGGCTGGTATCGGCGGTTCATAAAGAACTTTGCTACACTAGCAGCTCCCATTACAGACACTCTAAAAAAGAGTAACAGAAAATTTGAGATGTCGCATGAAGCTATTTTGGCTTTTGAAAAACTTAAGGCCGTGTTATCATCAGCTCCCTTATTGAATAACCCTGATTATACAAAAATGTTTTCAGTACAATGTGATGCGTCCGATCAAGGTGTGGGAGCAGTATTGTTCCAAGTGAATGATGAAGGCGAGGAGCAACCGATTGCGTTCTATTCTCAAAAACTGAATTCCAGTCAAGCTACCTATACAGTCACAGAAAAAGAATGCCTTGCAGCTGTGCTTGCGGTTCAAAAATTTAGACCATACATCGAAGGCTTCCATTTTCGAATAATAACTGATCACTCCAGTCTTAAGTGGCTAATGGAGTTGAAAGACCTGAGCGGGCGATTGGCTAGGTGGTCCCTGAAATTACAGGCATATGATTTTATCATCGAACACAGAAAGGGATCCGCAAACGTAGTACCCGATGCCTTATCTAGAGCTTTCATAGAAAGCCTGGATATTGCAGAGAGTAACCATGTTTCAATTGATCTGAAATCAGATCACTTCAAAGATGTCGATTACTTATCACTTGTAAATAAGGTTCAAGAAAACTCAGAAAGCTACACAGACTTGAAAGTAACAGACGATTGCGTTTTTAAAAGGTTTTTTCCATCAGATTCCGATGTAGAAAAAACAGATCACCAGTGGCGTCTATGGGTACCCCATGGATTGACGCAAAACTTAGTGTCATCTGCCCATGAACCTCCAAATTGTGCCCACGGTGGTATAGCCAAAACGTTAGAAAGACTCCGACAAACCTTTTTCTGGCCCAAAATGGCTAAAGACGTTAAAAATTTTGTAAATAACTGCACTGTCTGTAAAGAAAGTAAGCGCATTAGTAAGATAATCAAGCCACCGATGACAACCCTTAAGACATTTGAGAGACCATTCCAAAAAATATATATTGACTTTATGGGTCCATATATACGGTCTAAGAAAGGAAATCTTTATTTGTTGGTTGTGGTCGATCACCTGACCAAGTTTGTTCTGTTAAAACCAATGACAAAGGCCAACACAAATTTGGTGCTTAATTTTCTTGAACAATCAGTTTTTAGTGTATTCGGAATCCCAGAGTATGTGCACTCCGATAATGGGAAGCAATTTGTCTCCAAGCAATTCGAACAGTATCTAGAAAATTTAGGAATTCGTCACATTAAAACTGCTCTATATTCACCACAGTCTAACGCTTCTGAGCGTGTGAACCAGTCGATACTTTCGGGTATACGATCATATCTAAAACATGACCATCGCGAATGGGACAAACACCTTCCAGAGGTTCAACAGGCACTGTGTTCCTCAGTTCATCAGTCAATTGGCTTGACTCCATATTTTTCCTTGTTTGGAAACCAAATGATAACGCACGGAGATATGTACCCGTTAATGAGACAACTCAATTTGCTGAACGACGAAGAATTTATGTCAGTGAAGAAGGCCGATCGAATAGCTCTAATAAGAGAAAACCTCCAAAGGCATTTAAAAACTGCTTTCGGAAAACATGCTAAGGTATATAATCTGAGATCCTCTGTCAAGAAATTTTCACCGGGACAAGTAATTTTCAGGCGAAATTTTATACAGAGTGATGCAACAAAAGAGCTGAGTGCAAAACTCTGTCCCAAGTTTATTCAGTGTCGTATAGTAAGATCAAAAGGAAATGCCTTGTATGAAGTTGAAGATATGGCTGGAAAACTAGTTGGAACATTCCACGCTAAAGACTTAAAGGAATGAGATGTAGTTCAAGAAAACATGCCTGGATAATGGTTCAAAACTTGACTCGATATCTACAACAGAAAAAAATCTTCTTTCCATATTTTTCTCTCACAATTGTTGTGCTTCGAAATATACGGTTTTGTCATGATTTTTGTTGTTATTTATGGTTATTTCAAGTCAAAATAGACATAACTTAGACCTTCACCAATTTGTCATTCATATTGACACATATAGTGCGTCATTAAGTGTATAGATGGGAAATTCGAAAATAACCACATGAACCACAGAACTGATTTTATTTTCTTCGAAAATAAATTCGATATCCTCTTGTACTCGGACTTTACTACCCACCTTCTTTTCGCTGCAATCCACCAACGAGTAAAGTTGTTTTCTTCATTGATCTCTTTAATGAGAAATATTTTCATCTTGGTAATTAAGAAGTTCTTATTAATTGATTCTTTGATAAATAAGTTTTAATTCCTTAGAAATCGTAAGAGAAAACTCGTGTGTAAGCCTCGAAAATAAAATTGGATGAAAATCCAAATTAAACGCTAAATTTGATTTTTACTCTGCCACGTGTAAGTTCATTTGCTTCATCTAGTTTTTATACCCAACATTAAGATTCATCTTTTCAAACAGCACCAACAAATTTGAGCAAAGAAATTGCTGCTCCATCAAATTGTGAGGGTACGTGGCCATATTTTGGTGATCTTGTCACTCAATATAATTTGAGAAGTGACTTCCCAAACGAATCAACGGGTGCAAGGTTTATAGCGTGCACAAGGTTGAGGGTCGGAAATCAACAGGGAGCTCTGTTACTCGCTGTACCGACATCTGAACGACCTCCTTCCACGGACCTAATTAAACCAAAACCACCTGCATCACTAGCTAGACAAAATCGAAGTTGGCTGATCAATTCGTTTGAGTTGTTGGGCTTTCAATCGACGAAATTCATCTTGAAAATCTTGTCAACGTGTACACCAAACCTCTTGGACGGTGATTCTTAGCAATTAGCTGATTGATAGTGCTACTCAAGTTTGGGGAATCAATCACATCGTCAAATCGTGACAGACATCGTTTTTAAAAATCTAAAGTGTAAATTCTAATTTGATTTCTTTCAATTCAAAATTTGCTGTATTATTCCATAGAATTTGCTTTATTCAATTTAAATTAATTTTAAATTTCATTTAAAATCCATAATTAGTTGATAATGTAAAATTTGCATATTTGATATTGAAAAGTGATCTAGAGAAAACAAAACAAAAGATAACCTAATTTACTTTGCTACGTCAGAGCAGATCATCGGTGGATGTGCGCACATGTACCTGGATGCTGTAATCTGTATTATCAGTAAGTACCAAAACCATATTGCTTATTATCACTATTTTTTTTATTTTCTCTTAAGATCATTTTCTCTTAAAATATTAGTTAATAAGAGTAGTCAAAGAATGACATCCCCTTTTACTGCAAGCTTCACTTGCGTATTCAAATCATTCTCAAATTTATCAATAGTTTGAAGTTTTTTGTTTTTCATGAAATGATAATTAAAGAGAGCAAATTTATTAACCTTGAACCATATAATTTTTAATGATGAGAGTTTAAGTTAAAGAGGTGAGAGAGTGACAGAGGTGGGAGTGAGACAAGAAGGGATGCATTAGGTGAGTGAAGAAAACGTTGTTTTCGTAGACAGCGCGAAAGGGGCAATGCTTACAAATCAGCAAGAGCATTGCATGGAGGTGGTTAATGCCACTATAGGATGAGGGCCTGCTGAGTAGTTCACTAAAGAGCTACCGTCATATCACCGGACGATATGTGCATGAGTGTTGGCTGTTGTAGATGTCGATTTTTTTTTTGCTTCCTTTTAGTTATATAAATATTATCTGGCACGAATTTTATTTGTGAGAGCTAGGCACTGGTAGCAGCAAAACCCACTCCAACGCTTGAGCTAGCTGGGAGTAAAAGTGCCAGAAGCTGCTACTCACGGAAAAGCATTATCTTTACCATGGCTCATTACAACCCGTCCGGGCCATCTAAATTAAATTTTTTTTCGTCAGAAAATACCACTTTTGTCCACTCTTCCTTCCACGTCATATTCCTTCTGCAAAAATCTATTCTATTTTGTAGTCGTATTGGATTTAATGGTGTTTTTTTCTTCAATTTAAGGCGCTTCAAATGTTGTGACCTACGAATGACACGTCTAATAGTGTTAAAACTAGCTGCAATACCACTCTTCGCCTTGATTTTAGCAGCAGAGTCGCTTGAATTGGAGGCCAGCCTAATAATCTTTCTTCTGTCTGCTTCTGTTGTGGCTCTTGTTTGCCTGCCCTTCATATTTGTTCCATAGCTGTCTTTATTTCTAAGGTACGACCAAACAATTTTCACACTTCTTTCTATTTTGTTTGCAATTGTGCGTAGGGGAAGCTTGTTTTCCGCGTATACTTCTATTTTGGCCTTTTCTGCAAGGTTTAATGGTTTTCCGCGGCCCATTTTTTCTTTGATCGAACAATTATTACTTTTAATCTAAATTTCTGTTACTAAAATAAGAATTTTTGTCGTAACCGTAACCGATAGAAACAAAACGCACACTGTTTCTATTCAAGTGGCGCAAAAAAAACAGTGTTTTTTAATGAAGCAATTAGAAAAGTGGTAAAAAATAACCTAATGGTATTTTCCTGAAATATTCTGACCATGCAGTTTAATTTGCAATAGATACCTCTTATAGGAACTAAAACAAAGAGGTGAATTTATAAATTTACCAAAGTGCTACACGTTCTGATAGTAAGAAAAAAGTTTGTTTCTATTCAAGTGGAGCGGAGTGTATGTACTAAATATGTATCAAGTTATGCATTCGTACAAAAAACAAAAGTTGAGATAACAATCAAACATGACATTGCGATGAAAGAGAATGAGGAAAACTGGGTTCGACAATTTTGAAGCCACAGCCTAAAAGGGTCGATTTACTTCAAACTTGGTATGTGGCGATTTTTAGATAATATCCATAGACATTTTTTGAATTATTTTTTTGGACCAAAAATAACGGTACCTGTCGTATACCAGTTTTAGAAAAACTCATTTTTCTCAAAAATGGTTCCTATGATTTTGATTAAAAAAAAATCTTGGTCATTTTTTTTAGATAAGGTATATTTTTATATGAAAACCATTTTTTTTTTTCAAAAATCGGTATTAACGGTGCTTGGCATAGAAACGTTTTTTTTTTTTTTTAATTCGGATTTTCTCCTTCATGACTCAATCAATTTCAACCATTTTTTTATACATAAAAGCTTTAAAGTTGCCGTAATAATTTTTAGTAAAAAAATGCTCGAAATTTTTTTGTTTTCGAAGAATTGATTTTTTTTTTTTTTTTTTATTAGTTTTTAGATTTTCATTAATAATGTCTTAATAATAGCATACCAATTTTAGTTTTGAAAAGTAATCTGAAAGTTTTATACATATACATAAAATAGTTTTTTTTAATTTTCATTTTAAAATCGAATTTTATGCTTTTATTAATTTTTTCTATAACAGCATTAACAAAACTTTTATTGAAAACGCATGAATATCAGGGTCTTTCTTTATATAAAACCATGCAATAGAATCATTTTTACGACCCGCCAAAAACTACAAGTAGGTATCTTAGAAAAAATATATTTTTTGAAAGGGCCCAAAACTTTGTCAGGCCCGGAGGCCCCCACATGACTTAGGACGACCCTGATTGTGATTCTCCTCTTCATAAATCACCCAATTTCAACGTTTTTTTTTTACATGAAAGCTTTAAAATTGCCGTAATTAAGATTGGTAACACAATTTTCCACAGTGCTTTTGGATAAAAACAAGGTTGGAAAGCCAAATTTTGAGACACCTACCCTTCTAACGAAGCTCTTCCATCCCTTAATATTGATGAAATAGAACAGGTTTTACTTTTATTCTAAGCTTACAAAGGCAAGAAGTAGCATGCAAGTGAAAAAGTATCAACTGAATCCATTACAACGTTTTCCTATCCCTATTGAAACGTCTTGGCCTTTCTTTGTTTTTGAGGCAGATAAAAATAGGAGAAGCGGAAAAGCTCTACAACTGCTGAATTTACTTCAAAAAATAAATAAAAAGTGTTTTCTTAAAAAAAAGTTTAATCAAATATTGTTACTTTAACTATTTTAAATGCGGTAAGGCTATTCTAATGTGACAAAAAATATGATTATTTTAATGACTTCAAACAAAATTATCCTACAAAATACTGTTAACTTTTAGAAATCCAGTAAATCTTTTCGAAATCGTAAAAATAGTAATGTTGCTTTGGTGCTCATCAAAAGTTGCATTGTTATAATACCAAAATATGACGATTTAAAAATGTACCATAAGTGAAGCTATTCATGTGTTACGGACTGTATAAATATTCTGAGCAAAATTGCCGGAACTATCATTTAATTAACACCTAGAACAAAGTTTAATTTTTAACTTCAAATTTATCAACAAGTTATTCAAGTTATTTCTCTTTTTTTCAACTCTTGTTTTGTCTAGTTTCAAAAACAGCGGATTTATTAAATTTCGTACTTGGTTTTTAATACAAAAATGATCGTCTCTTGTTAAACAAGCATAGTTGAACTGCTTCGAATTGTTTACTTGTTTACTTGTTGTTCTGTGTTATAAGCCCCTGTCGACAAAAGCTCAAAATACACCGGCGTGCGAGGCGGGCGGATCATCCACCTGCGATGATAAAGGCAAGTGGAAAGTAAAAACATGGACACACCAGGGAAAAGGTTCCGAATCTAACATCGACGAACAATGTGTAACAGGAAGATTTCTTATTGCATAAGATGGTGCGCATAGAAAGAGAACGTCCTCAATCAACCTTGCAGGCGTAACTGGGGTATCTAGCTAAGAACCTGGTAAGCTTGCTTCATCCTGAAGGAACGTCATTAAAAGTAAGTAAAGTTATTATAGAATTTCATTCAAAATTTAATAATTTCTGAATGTACTACTACTTAACTAGATTACATGCTAACACTTTAAAATAAAAATAAAATAAAGTAAAATTTTCTTATAAAATGGTATATTTCATTTTGTTTTATACAGAAAATATGTGCGACGACGTAGTAGGTGCCTATTGCATTTTATTTCCGATAACTGTATCAATTGTTCTACTTTTCTAATTCCTCGAAGTACAAAATTTTATTGAATTTCTTTTAGTCTTTATTGAAAGAAGTTTGTTCTATTGGAAAATTATGCTTACTAACAATATGTTTTAGCAATTCAGCAGAAACCTCAGAGTTGTTTTGTATATTCCAGAAAACACAATTCACAATCTCTTGACGAAACTTGATGAAAAAATAAATTGAACAGTGGAGCTGTTATAACTAAATCAAACAAACCTGTTTTTCTGCGAAAACGTGATGAAAAATTTCATCCAAAACAAAAATGACCACTTGCAAGAGGAGTCATGGAAACTTGACAAATTTTGTTATTTTTGTACTAACCTCAAATTAAAATTAAAATATCAATATCATCAATTTCTAGTTAAACTTTGTATTTGACAAATTTTTAAAAATCAGTGATTTCTTTTCAAAATATTCGAAGCCATTATTTACTATAGTAGCGACATTGAAAATAAAAAGAAGACACCACGACCACATGCAATTATTTTCGAGAAATTTCTTTCTTTCGATCCCTTAGGGCTAAGGTTATAAGTTACCATCTTTCCCACAGTTTCTCTCAGACTTCAAGTTCTTTGGAAAGCTACATATCTTGTATGAACAATGATTTTTGAGCTTCTGTTTCTCATTTGACACACATAAAATGTTGGATAAAACCAACTCAGTTGATGTAAAATTCACCAATCATTTGTTTTTGTTTTTGTTGTTGTAAGTATTCCCTTGTCACATTTTTATTCCAATTCCTTAAATTGTACTCGTTTCAAAAATATCTTAGCTGCATCTGAAGATTAAAAATATAAATAAAAAAAAAAAAAAGTAATTCCCCTGATAGTCTAATGACAGCTTGAATGGGGTTTTTAGAAACCTAAACCACATTGCAACAACAAGGACGAATAACGCATGATAAGGGTCTGCCCATTGATTACATCCTTAATGCTTACCGGACTAATTTGAATTGATTTTGTTGACAGCAGTGGTATTATAGTTCAGCAACCCCCCTCGAAATTTGATTTAGGGCAGACACGACACCATGTAAGAATGTAAATTACCTCCTGATGTTGTCGTCGTCGTCAGGCACATCATCATCAGGTGTTGTTGTCCTTTCCGTTGAAAGTTCCTTTCGATTAATGAAACCCATTTTTCAAATTCATAGATTTGACTGATTTGTTTCGGTATAGAACATGGGTGCGACAAAACTGAACGAATTTCAACATGGGCGCATGTCGGTCGCTCTCTCTCTCTCTCTCTCTCTCTCTCTTCATTCTCTCAAAGAATTTAATATCAATACAATTTCGAGAAGTTTGCTGAAAAGCTAAACTTTTTACTCGAAAACGGAGGGGTTAAGTAAGAAACTCTTATACTTACCCCGTAGAAAAATGAATGCTGAACTTTTCCCCTCTTCTAGCATTCCCATAGAATCTCTTTATTCAATCTCTTCATTTTGTCGAAGAACTTTGCAATAATTTTTCTCTTTTAAAAAATTTTACCTTGATTTCCAAATGAGTAATAAAAGTTGAGGTTGTTTTTTGACGAAAATTTATTATGTCGCAACAATTGCGGCAAAGATTAAAGATGTTATCATATGACACTTTTATATGTATGTACATTTTGTTGTGTGATTGGGAAGTATGCCAAAATTGAGATGTTGGGAAAATCGATTTGCTCTTCTGGCAAATCTTTAATTTAAAGTCGAAAGTGGTATTGGTTCTTGTATTTTGTTTTTACTATATCTTCAACGAAAGTAAAGCAAACATTGCATGAGATACAAAACTTTTGAAGATTTTATTAAAGGTCACTGCAGAATTTTTATGAGGGTTTTTTTGTGTGTTTCTAAGATTGTAAACTTTTTGCTGTTCAAATTAGATGACGAATATTAGGCTTGTATTTTCTGGAATTTTGTTTGGTTGGTTGGTTTGGTTGTCTTGGCTATCAGCAAGAGAGCCGATACAGTAAGACCATTGTTTGGTTTGGTCTATTGTGATACCACATTAAATCTAAGGAAACTTTCTTCCTAATCGTTGAACCACTATGAGCTTCTCATGAAGTGAGCGAGATTTCCTGTGTCTATATTTGCTAAATCGATAGGGTTGTTATGGGAGAAGTCTCCCGAATAGAGCCTTCGTACTTGAGATAAAGCAGGACATGTACTGAGAAAGTGGGTAATCGAATCCTCCTCTTCTTTGTCCATGGAGCTTCTGCAGAAATCATTTGAGAAAATTCCATGCCGTGTCCACGTGCCTACTTTTTTGACAGTGTCCCGTTATAATACCTACTAACGCAATATTGGTTAAAATGCAAAAAAACGCAATTTTTGCATCTAGTTTTCAGTATTCGGATACAAATTAGTAGGAAAAATTAAAACTTAAAACAAAAAGAGTACAACATTATGTAAATTTGTGTAAAAAATAGTTTAATTCGGAGTTTAAAAATAAGTTGTTCACAAACTATCGACTTAAATAACTTTATTTTAAAACAAAATTCAGAAATAAGTTCCTGGCTCTAAAAGATAAGCTACGACCGTTGGCTTTCAATAGTTATTTTAACATTTGAAGTATTTTTTTTTTAAATTTTGCCCCTCCTGTCTGAACGAGGGTATATATGCACCCCACCCCACTCCACACAATTTTTTTTTTTTTAAGTTAATCAACTCGTTCTAATAGTTTGATATATATTATGGGTAACATTCAGAATCTCTTATTATACCTAAACTTTAAATTTCTACTTCTTTATGTCGGGTGGGTGGATTTGTTGACCATTATTATTCAACTGCATAACAGTAGATTGTTGACTTTCTTTCCCGTTTAGCAGTTTGGATAAGTGTTCCTTGAATCAGAACTGTTACTGTAGGTATTCCAATTTTTATCATGGCAGGTTTCTATATCCTTGAGTAAGATCACTTCACCATTTGTTAAATAGCTTTAAGAACATTACCCCTAATAAAGCACCTCTAAATAAATTCGGCCGCTTGCTTTTCATGCTCCTTTTTCTGAATTCTTTTCTTAAGAGTTGATACCTATCCCACATTAAAAGAACAAATCGATTGCGGCAAGCAAAAAAATGCCCAAACTACTTTTTCGTTCGCTGGACAATTTTTTGGTTTAGTTCGTGTTAAACATTTTTTGCGAACAATTTAAAAAAAAAGTTTAGAGTAACACCTGTGATTAAACCGGCCGGCGGCGCGGCGACCTCTCGCTTACGAGGCAAGTTTCTTGTCATTCTGCCACGGACTGTTTACTTTATAATTGGCGTAGAACGCATGTAAACAAAATGAGATAACGAATCGTTTGCGTCAAACGACTTTTCGTTTATTGAACAGTCATTTTTCGATTTCAACTTCGTTTGCAGAAAACTCATAAATTTGTTTCGGTGAAACAATTTATGAAATCGACTATAGTATAAAAAAAAACAAAGTTCAGCGTAACACCGGTGATTGAACCTATGATCTATCGATTTCGAACTAAGGCTGTTGCCATTGCCCCACGAACTAAACAACTTTTGTGTAGCATGGAATGCATAAGAGCACCACAAAAATAGAGTCAATTAATAAGAAAATTTGTTAAATGCAAACATTTGTTGTAAATGAATTGTATATTTCCACCAAAAGTGAAGTTCTCTGCCACAACTGCTTTCTAAAAAGGTTCTTCACAAACTATTCATTCGTTTGCTGCAAACAACAGAATTTTCTAGTTAACAAAAAGGTGTTTTGATGTGAGAAGCATTTTCGTTTGTTGCAATCAACTCATAAAAATGTGCTCCGAACGAATGAGTTGTTTAGCATTATGTTTGCTGCAATCGAATTACAATTTGTGTCAAATGAAATACAGTTGCTACGAATGAAAGACTTTTGCGGGAATTGTATTTACTTTTCAGCAAATGATTTTTATTTAATTCATATGATATTCATTAGCTGCAAACGAACGTAATTAAATTATTTATCTGAGTGTATAAAATCTCTTAACTTTCGACCATAAAACTGGCGTGATGCGTTTTTACCAGTTTTGGTCTAAGACTGCAACATTGTATCATAGTTGTCTTTCATGATTCGCTGGCACTGTTCTTCGAGCCAGCGATTCCTCTGTGGTTTTCCAGCTCATCAGAAGTGCCACTTTTGATGGGAAGTTGGTAATAATTTCACTGTTTTTCTATATTTGGATGCTATTTCGTTTCGTCTTCATCCCGAAGTCAATCGTTCACGGCGATGTTGTGTGCAGTCTCTATGTTCTTAAAGTCGTCAAGAAGAATTTAGGCACATTTTATTGAGAACATCGTAGTCATAGAATGAACTATTAAAAAGGTTTTTTTAATTGGAATTAAAATTCAGCATTGAATCTTCTTGAAGCGCCCCCACTCCTATTTTATGACCAAGCACGTTATGTTCCTATATTGTTTAACAGTTTGCTCATTATACTCATCATAAATTACATAATACGCTTGCATTAATATTCGTAGTTTATAACAAAACGGCTCAGTATAGAATACCTTTTTTTTCCATTTTCTTTGTATATAGCTTAGAAAAGTATAGAAGGAACAGAAATCCCCTTGATCTTTGTTCCACAGCAATCAACTGATGAATACTATACTGTTTTCATTATTATCTTTCCACCACACATCATGCAATGTTTATATGAAACAAATATTCTTAACTATTTCCACAACTTTGAACACACATTCCTTTTACTTAAACATCTAGTATATATGTACGTAAACAAAAAAAAAAAAAAAACAAAGCCATATGACAGCTCAGTAGCTGGCTGTTTTCCCATGATTAATTAAATTTCCCACGATGACGATGGTGATGATGATGATTCATCAGCCATCATCAGGCATCTGCCCCTGCATCCTTCCTCCCTGAATTTCTTCTTCATCTTCGGCGTGTCAAATAATATAATGGAAAATGGCAAACTTCCTGTCAAGCAATCTATACGAAGGCAGTGCTCACGAATCTGCCAAAATAACACATATTCATAATGAAAAGAGTACAGCATTTCAAACACCTCCATCCTGCTCATTTATCCTGATATCCATTTAGTCAGGAGCTGATGGTGCGATGGAAGCAGCCACAACGAAGATGGCATAGTGTTCGACGAATGAAACTCTATGTCGATTTTGTTTGTTTTCTCTCTACGACGTAATAATCATTACTCTCATTACTACCCTTCGCCACCGCGCCGCGCCGCCGCCCCGCCAACACCACCGTCCGTCGTCGTTGTCGTCGTGTCGTTTGGCACAACGCCCACTAACCAAATTCACGACTGGCAACTGTCATCATTCTCATACTTCCCTAATGTCTGTCGTATTGTCATCATCGTCGTTATCATTATCATAGGAAAATTCGTATAGTTCTTGTGAATGTCAGCCTTCTTGAACTGCCCGTCATCATTAACCACAAACATCCTTCGTGCTTTAGTCGTAGACGACAGATGATGGCAAGGATTCACCTAAAACAAAAACGTCATTTTCTTTATCGGCTGCAGAAGTTGAAGAGGCTTGGTTCTACCGAAACCGACTCGAACTCGACTCCCGTTGAGGAGAGGACAAGGTATCGTTTGGCATCATCAATTACTATTGCAAATAAATACCATCATATCGGAAATGATGAATCCATATAAAATGAATAAGGACGAGACTAAAATATCTCCGGCAGTTGTTGTTGTTGTTGTTGTTGTTGTCGGAATTCATAACTCTTGAGGTCTCATTGTAATTGTAGCACAAACGATGCGATCGATGGTGGCAGCCAGCGGTTTTTGTATCAAGAGTAAGACTGTCGTCAGTGCCGCACCAACGTTGGCGTTGTTAAAGGACGTGTCTCAGATGTTGGCACGGAAGTATAACGGCACTGTACAGTACATACTGTCGTGTCATTAACTCCAGCTTCCTAGATGGCAATCTTATTTTTTTGTGTCCTGTTTTTTTTCTGGTTTGTAATTTCTGGCATGTTGTTTGGCACAGACATGGTTGGTTTTTTATTTTTTTTTTTTTTTAAGAGCTTGAAAAAAATAGGACAATTTGGGTTTCTTTTGTGTACCTAGTATCTTGAACTAGATTCTCGAAAAAGTATTACAAACCATATTATGGAATTCGGCTTTACATTAGAAATGTTTCGATTTGCATAAATTTAAAAAAAAAACGGTTTTCTTCGGAAAAACAAAAACGCAACTTGTAAATCGCCTGCCTTAAACTCAATAGACGCTGCTCAAATTTTTAGATTGAATGTCGCCGGTTACATCCAAATAGGATCCAATCATATGGATGAACAGCAGATGGATGTTAGGAAACGGATCTATACAGGGTATCCGGTAAACATTGGATACTATTAAATCAGCGTAAAGCATACTTTATAACTGCTCTGAAACACATTATCGATATCATTACGGCAACGATATTCCGGGTTCATCTGCAGTTTTAATTCAACTTTTGAACGTGCAATTTTGAATTGATTTCTGTCCTCGAGTTTCAAAGGAAATTATTTGTGTTAAAACTTTATGTTGGTAGCATTTATAAGTCAATAGCCTGCGATGAAATATGCGTTAAGTTTGATCATTTACTGTCACGTTGACATGCTCAGTCGCGTCCGCGAAAAAAATAGCTGCGTTTTTTAAACCAACTTGTGTAGAAACCAGGGGTGTTCCAAAAACTGAGGTCACAACCGTGGCACTCGGTACTTATAGGTTATAGATTTTATTTTACTCGTGCAAACATTTTCTCGTAGGTTTTGCGAACATAACCTTAAGACCTTTCGGAAAGATCTGTCACTCAAAAGAGTGTTTTGCAATGAGCCATCAATTACGAACATGTCACAACCGTGGCAGTTTAAAACTGTCACAACCGTGACAATTCGCCTACAACTGTGGCAACAAAATCTCATAGACTCCAAAACCAAAAATAAACTATTTTTGGTTATCTACATGAAAGGTAAGTAAGAAGAGTGATTTTACATAAAATAAAATGCACGACTGGGTCGAACGTACTTGCGCTTGTAGATAAAGTTACTATTTATGCTAAGCCGTTTTAATTAAATATTTGTAAATGCAGTTTTAGAAAAAAAAAAAATTAAAAAAACATAAAATTCGATTTTCAAATGACTTAACCAGCTTCTTAAATGAATTAAACCTCAAAACAAAGTATGCAATTTGATTTCTCCTTTCATGATGCTTTTTTAAAAAAAACTATTTTTTCATATAAAATTTTGCAAGGACTTTAAATATGAAAAAATTGGTACGCCATTTTTGAGATATTATTTATCAACTTCTAAAAACCAAATTTTGAAAAAAAAAAATATTAAGTAGTTTTTGCAAAAATGATTTTTCAAAAAAAAAATTTCAACTATTTTTTAAAAATCCAAAAAAATAATTTTCGAAATTTTGTTATTAAATATTATTACGGCAACTTAAAAGCATCCATACAAAAAAAATGGTTGAATTTGATTGATTCATGAAGGAGAAAATCAGACTAAAAAAAACGGTTCTATGGCAGATACCGTTAATAACGGTTTTTGAAACAAATGGTTCTCAGTTAACGATGGACCTTACCCAAAAAAATGACCATGATTTTTTAATCAAAATCGCAGGCACCGTTTTTGAGAAAAATGAGTTTTTCTAAAACCGGTATACATATGATAGGTATCGTTATTTGGGGTCCAAAAAAAAAATTAAAAAAAAAGTCTGCGGATATTCTCCAAAAAACGCCACATACCAAGTTTGAAGTAAATCGACCCATCCGTTTAGGCTATGGTCTTTGATACATACAGACAGACAGACAGACAGACAGACAGAATTGTCAGACCCACTTTTTTCTCATTCTCTATCATCGTAATGTCATGTTTGATTGTTATCTCAACTTTTTTTTTGTACGAATGCATAACTTGATATATGGTACAAATATCGCAAGTAAAAATAACAGAAAACTTGGAAAATTATGATTATGAATGGCACATTCGTTAAAGAGGAATCCACAATAACATTCTTTCAAGGTTCTAAAACGTGATTTTTTTAGAATTCATATATAATACATATTCATTTCATTTCGATTAATCTATCTAGTAAAATTAATTTCATAATTTTAACCCTCATACTTTTCGAGATGTACAAAAACTTTTTTTCAACATTACACTACACCACTTTACCCTAACTTCCCGATAGAATTGTAAAGTGATGTATTTAGTTTTTTTCTATTACTTATAGTAGCTGTGTTTTTTTTTAATCCATCCGCAGTACAGAAGCATCTAACGTGTATTAAAAAAACAACATCGCACTGCACATTAAAAGAAAAGTGGAATTCAGCCCCGAATAGGTTTTTGACATTAATTTGAAAAATCTCAAAAATCTATTGGCAGTAGGATTAAAATATTCCTTTTATCGGCAGTACGAAGTTGTTTGTGTAATACTTGTAATACTTGTTAGATGGTACTTTACTGCAGATAACTTTGCCAAAAACATGAAATGAGTCAGTCAGATTATACTGATCTGCAAAAATAAAGTTTTTTTTTTTGTCCTTCATGTAATTTTGTGAAATTTTATAAGATTGGACTTTTCTGAATCTAAATTTGGTTGCAGAAAAATTCTATCACGTACATATTTTATAATTGATTTAAAAAAAATGCGATTGTTTTTAAAAAGAGCAGTAATCAGAGCAGAACCAATAAACAAGAATATTTTGTGCTATTCAAAAGGACTAATTACACTGTGCTACAAAAAAAATCAAATGCAATTGCTTTTGAAATGAGCTATCAGAGGTTGTAGGTATAACTCAGTACTTGAAAACTTCCATACACCCTCAAAATCTCAACTTATGGCCAAAAAACAGTTTTTGGAGTTTCCCGTGTTTCAAATTTTTTTTTACTAGGTCATTTTTTATTTAATATTAGATTTGAAAAGAAAAAAAATACGCACTTTTTAAAAATATGCACTTTTGCAATAACACTTCAAAACTTCTTGTTGATTGTTTGGATTAAATCTCAAAAATACATATTTTTTCCTATTTTTTTAAGCATTCAAGACCGTTTCAAGCAATATTCGCATTAAAAAAATTTGTATTTGTTAATTTATTTTTATTGTAAAACGTCCGACAAATCGAATGACATATCATATATTAGAATCTAATAAAAATTTTGGACGATACGATTTTTTTAAAGATGTCAATTTTTATTTTTAGAACAAACTACATGTTTTTTACCTATTAGTCCAAGCGGCGGCAACAGTCGGATTTCTTAGCTTATAAGATGTTATATAGATTTAAATTTGTGTTAAATAAAAGATAAGTTGATACTGAAAATAAAAATATAGAGTTGCCACTTTTAAAAAGGGTGCATCAACGTGGCAATCCTGTTTGAACAAAAAAAAAAGTTTATTGAAAAAGGGAAATGTTAGTTATGCCAAACAAAAGATAAATATAGGTACAAATTAAAAAATAATGTTAATAACGTAAAGCTGAGAGTGTGGCAACCCTACTCAAATTAAAAACACACCCAAATAATTCTTATTTAAACAAAAAAAGTATCAATTTTTGTTGAGTTAAAAGTTAAGATGTACATTAATTTTAGCCCGAACTCTTCTCTATCTAAAAAATGTCGGGTGCCATCTCTTAAATGGAGGTAAGATACACCGCACCCTATTTGAATGCAGAAAATAACGATAATCACTTCTTTTTTAGTCAAAATGCACCATATTTGACAGAAATAAAAGTTAAAATGCACATAAAATTTTTTGATTGGCCTTTCTTCTACCCAAAAAATGCGGCTTTTAACTCTGTCATATTGTGCATTGACGAATGTGCCAATTACCATACTAACCTAATATTTTATACATGTTCGAGAAGTAGGAAAGCGTCTTCCATCGCAGATCAAAATCGTCCTATTTAATGCCACACACTAAATTTCATAATATTAAAGCCTTGAGGTACTCCATTTCCTTATTATGTATAACTTTCCTCTCAAGAATTCAGTTCTTACGGTATCTACATCACAATCTCTGTTTAAAACTCTCCCTTAACTTTAAATAAATAAAACCGTGCATAATATCTGTGTAAATACACATTACACACACCCCGATTTTTAATGAATTGATTAAAACAAAGAAAACCACAACTTTTGTTAGAAACAACAAAAACAAATAAGAAAAAGACAAAGATAAAAAAAAAAAAAAAACAAAAAGTAGACCAGAAGAAACTCAAACTCCGGATGTAATAGTTTTTGTCTAAATTGCTGGAACGTTTTTAACTTTCAGTCTGTCAATAGTGAGGATTAAGCATTTCAAGTAACGGAAATGATAATATCCGTTTGGGTTTCCCATTACCATATCCCATTACCAACAAAAACTGACAGCAGAAAGGATATTTGCACTCAATCCTGGAGACATAGAAGTTCCCTACTTGATGTGAGTTCATAGATTTTTTTTTTTTTTCTTTTTGTTGTTTTTGTTGATGTTACGGCTGGTTTTCTCTGTGTCCCTTCTTTAGTTGCTACTTCAAAAACATATGCATAAACCATCAGGATCCTTGCATATAAGGGGTGTGTGTTATTCCTTTGGCTTTAGAACATACCTACACACTCCTACACACATTACTCGACATGAATTAAGCATTTGAGAGGGTAAATTCAGTGAGACACAGTATCACATTTTACTTTCAAAAAATGGAAGAGTCATCTCCAAGCTACGATTACGACCCTGAATCCATTACTTGTGGGAGTATATATGATTTTTTTTTTGTTTTTTTTTTTTTTGAAAAGTTTGCGAAAACTTTCCCTTAGAATTCACAATGCGTTGACAAATTGTGATTCATAAGCGTATGTGTTTTTAATTACACATCTGAGTGCTAAAAACAGTGGAGAGGAATGAAGCTTTTTTAAAAGGTTGAATCTATATTTGGGTATAGTACCTAGAGATAGAGATGTAAGGTGTCGCTAGACAAGTTTTATCACACGCAGAGGACAAGAAGATAATGTCAGATACCTTTTAGAACGAGTTTACAAAAATAGGTACCTAACCTACATTATGTAATGTTTTATGCTTGGTGTGTTATTTGTACTTTGTAAAAAGATATACAGTTTTATTTAACGTACTTTTAAGCCCTGTTTTTAGTTATGGTTCAATGAGCATTCAATTTCATACAATTAAGTATTTCAGCCTGACTCGAGTTTAGGAAATGATGTACACTCAGTGACAAAAGTTCCTTAAGAAGATATGGCTATTCTGAATTTCGTTTCATCATAATCTTGATTTATAGATATTGGATGGCTCCGATTTGGGTGATTTTTTAACTTGCTCTATAGGGCAAGTATTGGTTTCGTGTCAAAAAAAAAATTGAGGTTTTAATCAAAACCAACATTACGATGATGGAGAATTCGGATTTTCTTCAAATTTGGTACAGATGATTTTTACGTAATTTTGAAAGTTGTTTTTATTACTTGCGATATGGGTACCATATACATATCAAGTTATGCATTCGTACAAAAAAAAAAAGTTGATATTACGTTAATAGAGAATGAGAAAAAAGTGGGTCGGACAATTCTGTCTGTCTGTCTGTCTGTATGTATCAGAGACCACAGCCTAAACGGATGCGTCGATTTACTTCAAACTTGGTATGTGGCGTTTTTTGGAGAATATCCCCAGACATTTTTTTGAATTTTTTTTTTTTGGACCCCAAATAACGGTACCGTCATATACCGGTTTTAGAAAAACTCATTTTTCTCACAAACGGTGCCTACGATTTTGATTAAAAAAATTATGGTTAGTTTTTTTAGATATGGTATATCTTTCAATGGAAACCATTTTTTTTTTAAACCGTTATTAACGGTACCTGCCATAGAACCGTTTTTTTTTTAATTCTGATTTTCTCCTTCATGACTCAATCAATTTCAACCATTTTTTTTACATGAATGCTTTTAAGTTGCCGTAAGGATATTTAGTAAAAAAAAAATCGAAAATTATTTTTTTGGATTTAAAAAAAAAAAAAAAAATTGAAAAATATTTTTTTCGAAAACTACTCAACATGAATAAAATCTTAAAAATGTTGTACCAATTTTTTTTTTATAAAAGTAAAATAGAAAAAATAGTTTTTTTAAAAAACGGCTCTAACGATTTTCAAATTTTTTTTTCTAAAAATGTATCATTATAGAAGAAATCAGATATCATACTTCGTTTTGAGGTAAAATTCATTAAAGAAGCTGTTTTAGTCATTTGAAAATCGAATTTTATGCTTTTTTAATTTTTTTTTTCTACAAAAATTCCTAGGGAGAATTTTATTTTTTTATTTTAAAGAGTATCTCTTGGGGATTCTAAGACCACAGAAAACCTCACAAAAAACCTTCTGCATCGTCCGCCATTTAAAAAAAAAAAAATGTTTACTTGAATTAATTGGTCGAATTGTTTATTGTCGAAAAACTGTCAATTTTATAGTTAAAAAGTTTTAAGGTTTAAGGTTTACCTCGACCAATGTCCATCCGAACCGAAAACCACCCAAGACACTTTTTATAGAACGATGAATTTCCTACATTTTTGTATATTTATATTTCATGTCAAAAACCTTCTTAGAGACAATGGGCCGTATTCATGGATGTTGTCTATGCCGTTACTAAAAAGACTCGGGTTTATCTTATGTTATTTGCATAGGATAGACCCACCCGAGTCTTTCTAAGTAACGGCTTAGATAACATCTATGAATGCGGCCCAATGTTTCCAATATTCTGTAAAATAAAATGCACGACTGGGTCGCACGTACTTGCTCTTATAGATAAAGTTACTATATATTCTAAGCTTTTTTAACTAAAAATTTGTAAATGCAGTTTAAAAAAAAAGAAAAAACCATAAAAATCGATTTTCAAATGACTTAAAAAGCTACTTTAATGAATGTTAACTCAAAACGAAGTATGCAATCTGATTTCTTCTACAATGATACATAGAAAAAAAATTGAAAATCGTTAGCGCCGTTTTTTAAAAAAAAACTATTTTTTCTATATAAAATTTTGCAAGGACTTTTATAAAAAAATAATTGGTATTCCATTTTTAAGATATTATTTATGAACATCTAAAAACTAAATTTTGAAAAAAAATATCGAGTAGTTTTCGAAAAAATGATTTTTCAAAAAAAAATTTCAAACTTTTATTAAAAATCTAAAAAAATAATTTTAGATTTTTTTTACTAAATATTATTACGGCAACTTAAAAGCATTCATGTAAAAAATGGTTGAAATTGATTGAGTCATGGAGGAGAAAATCTGAATTAAAAAAAAACGGTTCTATCGCAGGTACGCTAATAACGGTTTTTTTTTAAATGGTTTCCATTTAAAGATAGACCTTATTTAAAAAACTGACAATGGTTTTCTTAATCAAAATCGTAGGCACAGTTTTTGAGAAAAATTATTTTTTCTAAAACCGGTATATGACAGGTACTGTTATTTGGGGTCCAAAAAAAAAATTCAAAAAAACGTCTGGGGATATTCTCCAAAAAGCGCCACATACCAAGTTTGAAGTAAGTCGATCCATCCGTTAAGGCTGTGGTCTCTGATACATACAGACAGACAGACAGAATTGTCGGACCCACTTTTTTCTCATTTTCGCTAGGGTTGTCAAGTAGTATTATCATTCAAGACATAGGGCTGCCAACCTTTAAAGTTGAATTAATTTTTTCAATTACCTGTCCTGGCTGTGTGACAACCCTAAGCAATATAATATAAAATGCACGCCTGGGTCGCACGAACTATATGCTAAGCCTTTTTAATTAAAAATTTCTAAATGAAGTTTTAGAAAAAAAGTTAAAAAAGCATAAAATTCGATTTTCAAATGACTCAAACAGCTTCTTAAATGAATTTAACCTCAAAATGAAGTATACAATCTGATTTCTTCTACAATGATACATTTTTAGAAAAACAAAAATTGAAAATCGTCCGTTTAAAAAAAAACAATTCTTTCTATATAAAATTTTTTAAGTACTTTTATAAAAAATTGGTACGCCATTTTTAATATACTAATTATCAACATCTAAAAACTAAATTTAGAAAAAAAAAATATTCAGTAGTTTTCGACAAAAATTTTCAAAAACAAAATTAAAATTTTTTTTTAAATCCAAAAAAATAATTTTCGAATTTTTTTTTTTACTTAATTTTATTACTGCAACTTAAAAGCATTCACGTAAAAAATAATTGATTGAGTCATGAAGGAGAAAATTAGAATTTAAAAAAATGGTTCTATGGCAGGTACCGAAAATCCAAAACAAATTTTTTGGGGGTTAACGAGTTGGAGCAGAAATTTGAAACACACTTTTTCGTAGAGCAACAGTATAAAAGTATGATACATTTTTTTTATTATTTTGAATGCTTTAAATCAGTTTCGTATGCAAAAGACAGCACGTTTTTCTTTAAACGAAAGAGATACACTCTGCTTACTTTCAAATATTAATTGTCAATCAATTAGAAATATTAAAAACAAAACAAACAAATAAATTTTAAAATGTCGAAACTGTGTTGGGAAGAAAATTTTAAATTTATTCAATTGGAAGATTTTAAAACGAGAAATATGTGCGGATAAAAACCTTTTTATCAAAATAAATTTAAAAAAAAAATTTGTTGTGAAAATGCCAAACGCCATGATCTGCCAAGTTTGAAAGGAGAAATGTCAGAAAATTTAGAAAAATGGCTTAAGCCCGTATGATACTTCTTTTTTTTGCTATTATTTTCAATTCTTTAAATCAGCTTCGTGTGAAAAAGACAGGACGTTTTTTTTAAACGAAACAAATACTCTGCTTACTTTCAAATATTAATTGTCAATCAATTAAAAAAATAGAAATTAAAACAAACAAAAAAATTATAAAATGTCAAATTTGTCTTGGGGAAAAACATTTAAATTTAATTATTTGGAAGAATTTAAAAAAAGAAAAATGTGTGGATAAAGAACTTTTTTATAAAAATATATAAAGAAATACAAATTTGTTAGTGAAAATGACAAAAGGCATATTGTGCCAAGTTTTAAAGGAGGAATGTCAAGAAAATCAGAAAAATGGCTGAAAAAAGTAAAATTATTTTCTTTTTTAGTACATTTTTAGTACTTTTTTTGACATTTTTGGCCTTTTGTGTATACTTTGTACACACTTCCTCTTGATTTGATTTTCCATTTGAAACGTTCCGTACTACCTACTCTGTTTCCTTTTTTAAATATAATAAGAATAAAGCCCGTATGATACTTCTTTTTTTTCTTATTTTTAATACTTTAAAAGGAAACAAATACAGTCTGCGTTCTCATAAATATCAATTGTCAATCAATAAAAAAAATAAAAATCAAAACAAACAAAAAATTTTTTAAAATGTCGAAATTATGTTGGGAAGAAACAATTAAATTTAATTAATCGGAAGATTTAAAACGTGAAATATGTGTGGATAAAGACCTTTAAAAAAAAAAAAAAAACAATTTTGTAGTGAAAGTGATAAATGTTATGAAGTGCCAAGTTTTAAAGGAGAAATGTCAGGAAATGGTATCACACGGGCTTTAAAAAAAGTGAAATTATTTTCTTTGTTAGTACATTTTTAGTACTTATTTTCTGACATTTTTTGATATATATGTATGTTTATATTCCTTACACACTCACTCTTGATGTGATTTTTCATTTGAAACATGCTGTACTGCTCTATTCCACAAAAAAGGAGACGCTCTGACATGTACCAACTACAGAGGAATTAGCCTCCTAAACGTCGCATACAAAATCCTGTCGTCGATACTGTGTGATCGCCTAAAAGCTCTTGTCAACGATCTGATTGGCCCCTATCAGTGTGGTTTTAGGCCAGGCAAGTCAACAGTCGATCAAATGTTCACACTCCGACAGATTTTGGAAAAACCCTGGGAAATCCAGATCGATACACACCACCTCTTCATCGATTTTAAAGTCGCGTATGATAGCGTGAATAGAGACGAGTTATACAGAGCCATGTCATATCTCGGCATCCCTGCCAAACTCGTCCGCTTGTGCAGGATGACAATGGAGAAATTTCGCTGCTCCATCAAAGTCGGTAAGAACACCTCTGAACCGTTTGATGTTGAGAAAGGTCTAAGACAAGGCGACGCGTTATCATGAAACCTATTTAACATCGTTCTTGAAGCAGTTGTACGCAGATCACAAGTCAACACCACTGGTACAATTTTTCAAAAGTCCGTTCAACTGCTTGCTTATGCAGATGTCAGACATAACAAACAGGCAGAACAAAGCGAGCTGTGGTTGGTGGATTTGCCAGTATTGAATCGGAGGTGGCAAAAATGATATTGGCTGTTAATGAAGACAAAACAAAGTATATGCTATCAACGAGAAGGGATACTCAACATCGTCGACTCGGCCAAAACATCACGATGGATAGTTATAACTTCGAAGCAGTCAAGGACTTTGTCTACCTGGGATCCACTATAAACTCAAACAACGACATCAGTAAAGAGATCAAACGGAGAATTATTACTCTTGCCAATCGCTGTTTCTTCGGGCTGAGGAGGCATTTAAGTAGTAAAGCCCTCTCTCATAGAACCAAGTAAACGCTATACAAAACCGTAATCATCCCGGTCCTGCTATATGGGGCAGAAGCATGGGCGTTATAAGATTCGGATGAAAATTTGCTTGGTTGCTTTGAGTGAACAATTTTTCGAGTGATTTTTGGTCCTGTGTGTATCGAAGGAGTATGGAGAAGAAGATTCAACGACGAGCTTTACGGGCTGTACAGCTACGTTGACCTAGTTAAGAAGCTGAAAATACAGCGGCTGAGATGGCTGGGACACGTGGATCGTATGGACATCAACGCACCAGCCCGACGAGTCTTCGAATCCAACCCTGATGGTGTACGCAGCAGAGGGAGACCGTGTAACAGGTGGCGCACACAAGAATGACCTCAACCAACTTGGCGTGCGTAACTGGAGGCGGCTAGCTAAGGACAGAGCTGGCTGGAGAGGCATGTTGGTTGAGGCCATAATCCATCCTGGATTGTAAGCGCCACCTTAAGTAAAAGTAAGTAAGTACTGCTCTATTTCCTTTTTTAAAATATTAAAAATAAGAAAAGATAGAACTATCATACGGGCTTAAGAAAAAAAGAAGTACCATACCGTATATACCGGTAGTAGATTTCACAAAATTGTTGACTAAATCTTTTTTCAATACCTACCACTCCTCATTATAGCATTTTAAACTATAAATAAATATTTGTGGTACATACAAAAGAGTCATTCTTTATGTTTTTTATTTAAATAGTATTTGCAAGAAGATTTTTTTGAATAATGCAAACTTAAACTTAACTCTAATTTTCGTAGTATTACCTACACTTCTTGCCTTTACGGCAGTGGCGTATTGAAGGTGTGGCCCAATAGCTTCATTAGCGAGCAAGTTACAGTTACGCAAAATGCACACCTGTTTTGTATGCTCTCTTTGAAGTAAACGCTATGAAATAAGGTAGTCTAACGTTACAAAAGCCATACTGATGCAAGTCCTTGTTAAAATCTTCAATCCGAAACTATGTTTGGTTCATTTTAGTGTCTTAATAGCACATTTAAATAGTAAAATGTATGAGAGTATTTTTAATTATTTGAAAAAAAAAAAAACTTTTTACGGAAGTAAGTGCCTTTCTATAGTCAAGTTAAAGGTATTAACGAAGGTACAAATTTAGGTAGGTACTACTTTTTTTAAGTAATATCTTCTCAGATCCAAAACGTGGATCCTTTTGAGGCGGCTCTTGACTTCCTTCATGTCCAACAAAAAAAAAAAAAAAAAACTTCTTTGAAAACAAAATCCATTCCAGTTGGACGAGCCTCTTTTCGATTTATATAAAAACACAGACTTTTTTGTCCCGAGATGTTGTCGTTTCTTTGCTTAGAACCTCACAAAAGACACAAACCCAACGATAGCACACATAAAAACTGAAAATTCAAAAAAAAAAAAAAAGGATTCGATAGATAGAAATAAGCGTTCCTTAAATTTAATTCAATAAAAATCGATAAGAAAAATGTGTGTAGATGTACCTTCAGCTTCAACATCATACACATACTCGTTGAACAAAAAAAAAAAAAAAAAGGGAAGCACATTGTCGCTGGTCATGAAAAAGAAAAAGGTTTTTCTTTATATGTGGTAAATAGCCCAAAGGAGTATAGACCGTGTTGGAAAGGATTTAACATGGTCTCTTGCAAGGAAGATAACGAGTTGTCTTTGGTGTAATCAAAAGTCACAAGGACACAGTATTCAAGAATTAAGCATTGGAATTGTGCAATGAAAGTTCCATACACGCTTACATATATAGTTTTTTCTCATATAAATACATATATGTCTACGTAAGGAAAGGAAGGAAGCGTCATCCCAAACTGCCGGTCCCAGCTCCCAGATCCAACCACGCACTGACCCACGTCCTTTAGAATCAGGAGTTTTCCATGATTTAACGAAGATAACAACGAAGACTGTTATGTCCGGTCGCAAAAAAAAAAGGTATATGTAGCCAGTGAAGCATGTCAATGGAGAGCCAACTAAAATGAATTGGGTTTTTTTTTTCTCCTTTCTTGACGTTTTTCTTTTTTTTTTTTTTTGCCTCAGTTAAAAATATAATTTAGGGTCATCTTTGCCATTTCACAAATTGATGTTATTTCTGGAGAAGAGGAATGACTTTTTTGTACGAGAGCGAACGAAGGATGAGTCTGGCTTTAAAATAAGATAAAGCATAAAAAGGGTAACGTTTTTGGTGCTTTCGAATTTATGATAGAAAATATAAGAAAGAATAAAAATCAAGAAAATGAAGGGAGGTGGAGCTTTGAGAGAATGGATGTTGTTTTTTTTTTATTTTCTTATTTTTTTATTTTGTTTGAACGAATGTTAGATTTGCTCGTATTTTCTTGAGAGTTGGGCGGGAGGGTTTTGTGGATACACCACATAATTCGAATTTTATCATGCAAATGTTTGGGATACTTTTTTTCTTTAAATCAAAAATGTGCAATAACTTTTGAGGGAATCAGAGTTATGGGATTTTCAAGATTTGTGACATTTTATTTTTTTGTTTTTTTTTTTTTGTTTTTATTGTAAATTGGCTTAAGTAAGGTAAGAGGTTTCTTTTATTGTCTGACTTATGGGTCGAAATAAAATTTAATGAATTGTCTTTAATTTTTGGAATCAATTGGAAAATGAGTGCGTATAAAACGGTTGAATAATGTAGGTATCTAAGTATGTTTGTCTTATAGTGTAGCATCATATACATCAAGGACTAAGACTTTATTGTTTGAGAGTATTCGTGAGCCCCATAAAAAATTGTTTTGAATCATAAAATAAAGTGAAATTTAGAAAATTTATTGGTATTTTAATTAAATAGAAAACGTATAGGTACATTACCGGTACATTAGTGGTACAATTGTCTTGCGAAATTACCTTTCGAATAATTTGTTTTCAAGAACGAATGAGGTGGGGTAAAATGAAAGTGATGGACTCCGAAATGCTAGCATCCTATATGCCAAATTTCATGGTCTCTTGAAAAACCTACAGGTTTCACTATTTGGTTGGTCATAGAATTTTTGTAATTCAATTATGTATTAGTCCAATAATTTGGTAGTTTTACCTGGAAAGTTTTGGTGGAGTTTTTTCATTTTTTTTTTATATTTTTTGTAGTTTTTGAGGTGCTCTTTCCGAATTTTCACTTTGCCAACTACTACCTCTCCCGCGTAAGTCACCATTTAAAAAATGGCGGCCAAAAACTGTTCTTCGGGAAAATCCTGCTTTAAATTATTTTTACTTGCGATATGGATACCATATGTATATCAAGTTATGCATTCGTACAAAAAAAAATGCACAAAAAAATGCAAAAAGTGCACGTACTTGCTCTTATAGATAAAAATACTATTTATGCTTAGCCCTTTTTAATTAAAAAATTGTAAATGCAGTTTTAGAAAAAAAATTAAAAAAGCATAAAATTCGATTTTCAAATGACGAAAACAGCTTCTTAAATGAATTTAACCTGAAAACGAAGTATGCAATTTGATTTCTACTAAAATGATATATTTAAAAAAAAAGTTGGAAAATCGTAGAGCCGTTATCTAAAATAATTTATTTTTTTATATAAAATTTGGCAAGGACTTTTATAAAATAAAATTGGTGCTCCATTTTTAAGATATTATTTATCAACATCTAAAAACTAAGTTTTGAAACAAAAATATTGAATAGTTTTCGAAAAAATGATTTTTCAACAAAAAAATTTTAAACTTTTTTTAAAAATCCAAAAAAATTACTTTTGAAATTTATTTTTATTAAATATTATTACGGTCCAAAAAAAAATTATTAAAAAAAAACGGTTTTTGAAAACCATTTTTTTCAAATTCTGATTATTAAATTCTGATTTTCTGATTTTTAAATTCTTATTATCTTCTTCATAAATCAATTTATTTCAACCATTTTTTTACATGAAAGCTTTTAAGTTTCCGTAATAATGTTAAATACAAAAAAAATCGAAAATTACTTTTTTGGATTTTTAAAAAAAGTTTGAAATTTTTTTTTTGAAAAATCATTTTTTCGAAAACTATTCAATATTTTTTCTCAAATTTTAGTTTTTAGATGTTGAAAAATAATATCTTAAAAATGGCGTACCAAATTTTTTTATGAAAGTCCTTGCTAAATTCAAAGCAAAAATAGTAATAAAACTGCACTTGCAAATTTTTAATTAAGCAGGCTTAGCATATATAGAAACATTATCTATAAGAGCAAGTACGTGCGACCCAGTGGTGCAATTTATTTTATTTTAGATTAAAACTGCTTTTAGGAAGTTAACTTCATAAACTTTTGATCCCATTTTGTTGATTACATAGTGTAACTGCATGAACTATGAATATATTGGTGTATTTAGTTTTAGGGCGAACAGTGTTGTATGAAAAATCGGTTTTAAAATATAAAATCTAAACCAGTGATTATAATTTTATAAAACTTTTAGATGTGACTAAGAGTAATATAAGAAAGCATGATATTGAATTTCCGGCGCAGAACAAAACTTGTAAACTATGTGTTTTCTAATATTCAATCTGAAGAATTTTTTTGCCACGCCCACTTTTTTTAGGTATAAACTAAATAAAAGTATAGCACTCTCATTTCTAGTGGAAGTTTTTGACTCATCTGATAAAAAAAGGATTTTGTAAAAAAATCAACCTCATAGAGGTGTGGAAATAAGTATTTTGCCAATTCAGATTTTCCTGGAAAACATTTAGTATGATTTAAATTTCATATATCTTAATTTACAAAATCGTTTTTGTATCAATTGAGTCAAAAACTTCCCCGAAAAATTAAAGTGCTAAGATTTTATTTAGATTAGGTACACCTAAATATTGATAAGTTATTTCTATTTGCATGGAATTTGATTAAAAAACAACTTTAAAGTACAAAAAAAAACAACCTAAAATGTGGGCGTGGCAAAAAATTGTTTAGACGGATTATTAGAAAACACATAGTTTACAAGTTTTGCTAATAACGCAATCGTTGTTTTACAAAAAAATTGTGTAAAGACAACTTTTTCAAAAAGTAGGCGTGGCAGATGGCTGAAATGTAATATCATGCTTTTTCATATTATTCTTAATCACATCTTACCCCTCCCATTTTTCCGACCAAATGATTGGACTATCTGTATTTAGGAAGTTTATCTTAAACGGTCACTATGGCGTATGTGTAACATTTTTTTTTTTTTTTTTTTCCTGTTTGGCATTTGAATTGGGCCCATGTCAGAAAACATAAGTTTTCGTCTTTTTTATAAAAGTTATCAAAATAAGTTAGGCCACTATGGCTCTCAAGACCTGATTTGTACTCACGCTCTAAAAGGAAAGAACTATGAGCCGATCTAGAAAGCATTTTACGTTCCTTTCAAGAAGGCGTATGATGATACGTGCCCGAAGTATGACGTCTCTACCCCAAATCTTATAAAATCGTGCTCAGATTGATCAAATTTGCGTAGGTAGAAATTTGCTAAAGAAACCGACACTACGCCTTGGATAAGGACTGATCAAACGCTGACGATTTTTAGCTGTTGTACCCGGACAAAGATTGGCTTCTGTAATGTATGTGACCTTCTCGACAATTGTTAAGAAGGGCCCCAATATGTCAGATTCCTCCAACTTGAACGAGAGTTCATGAGATACGAATTGGACATCTTAGGATTAGTGAAGTACGATGGTTGGGTTCGGGCAAATATAAATCGTGCCACTGTACAACTCTACTCCGGAAAAAAGCCTGGAAGTTTCCGGGAATCAGGAGTTTGACTGCTACTTACCAAAACTGCTCACAATAGCCTGATTTCATGGGAGCCTCTAGGAGACAGCATACTACAGACAAGGTTTCGGACTAGAGTACGTCGCGTCACCATTATACATTGCTACGCCCCAACAAATGCCGCACTTCCTGAAGTAAAGGACGCTTTTCATAACCAGCTGAATTATATTTACAAAAATACACCACGCAGAGACATCATAATTGATATGGGAGATCTGAATGCCAGAGTTGTCAATAACAACAAAGGACTGAGGCATATGGTATGCGTTAGCGATTCGACAATGGTGAACGTTTCGCGGATTTCTTCAATGTCAACCGTCTTGTAATTGGTGGCACCATGTTTGAGCACTAGACGTGCCACAAAACAAGTTGAGTGTCCAACAATAGGCAAGCAACCTCCAACCAAATTGACCAATTCGCGATCAGCTGACGTTTTAGAAGTAGTCTCCTGGACATCAGGAACAGAAGAGGGGCAGACATGGGAATGACCCGGGACCACCATCTGATGGTAGCTCTTGTAAGATTACGTACAGCTGCAGTTCGGAGATCCCAAGCAAACACACGAATGCCCAGGTTTAATACCGACAGACTTTAAGACCCCGTAGTTCACCAACAACTAGGGGACCATCTATCCCAAGGACTGAGAGCAATCAGCAGCAGTGAACTACCTCCATCGAAGACCAATGGTGTGCTGTGAAAAATGTGTTCATAACCGGTGGTGAAAGAAAAGTCGGTCGGGCACAAGAAAGAAATAGTGCTTGGCTATCCGCAGAAACCTGGGAAAAGATCGAAGAAAGAAAACAACTTCGAGCTCGCATCGCAGCTACTCAAGCAGCAGAGAGAAACGAGCTAGAATCCACGTATCGCATGAAGATGAGAGATGTTTACCGTAGCGTGAGACGTGACAAGCGTAACTGCATCAACGCATTAGCTGAAGAAGTAGGAGAGGCCGCAAATCGGTGTGATAGCACAACTGTTTGTAGAATCACCAAGGAGCTTACTGGAGTACAATGCTCCAAACAACACCTGGTGAAAGATGTAGATGGTTCCCTGCTCCATTCGGATGAGGACCAGCTCAGAAGGTGGAAGGAGCTTCGGAATTAAACCGTGTGGTCGCCAGCGATGCGCATCCAATACCTGATGACCCGTCCGAAGCAACAAAATGCCCGAATAAGCAGCACACCTTCCACTAGAGAAGAGATCATTGCCGCAATTAAAACACTGTAAAACAACAATGTGGTAGGATTGGACGGTATTCCTCATTCAAGTGAGCTACTGCATACACTCATAGAAAGAGCCTGGAACTCTGAGTGCTTCCCAGAGTAGTGGAAAAAGGGAATGATCGTCAAGCTTCCGAAGAAAGGAGATATGATGCAGTGTGAAAACTAGAAATTTGCGTTCTGCCTGCGGTTCCGAAGATAGCAGCAAAAATTCTATTAGAACGAATAAAGGAACATCTAGAAGACACACTCAACGCCGAAGAAGAAGGTTTCCGCAATGTCATAAGTGTTGACCACATTAACAGTCAGACAGGATTGCATACTATCGCCATTACTTTTCCTGTTAGTGATGTGCTGCGTGCAGCCCTGTTAAACGGAAATTGTGGAATTCAATGGAGTCTGACATCCCAAATAACACATCTGGATTCTGCTTTCTCTCTAATAGGATCATTGATCTACATCAAATGACATCAAGGGTGGAGAGAGAAGCGGAAATCGTGGGGCTGAAAATTAATACCACAAAAATAAAAATGACCAGCCTCAGAAGAAACTTATCCGTTCAACTCAATATTTCTGGACAACCGGTAGAGAAAGAAGAAGACTTTCAATATCTGGTAAGTGGTTTTATTAACTCCCGCCACAATACATATTTCTTTACCTCTCGTTAAAAAGTTTTCATCTAAAATTCATCTAGCATTGATATTCGGTTTGGAAAGTTTTCTGACCACCACTGGTTAGAGACCCTGGGCTCACAGAAACGGCATTCTTGCCTTTTTAAAACACAAATATAAAATACATCGTTGAACTATATGACCCTAGTGACATGCCAAATCTCTGGATTAACATTCCATCTTTGATACTTTTAAACATCTTCAAAACTTGTAAGTGTCAGTGTTGTATTTCCCTAAGCAGTTATTTAATGGTGAAATACAAATTTAAGGCGATATCTTTAACCAGAAGTAAGTAACAGTATGACATAGGTTTTATAAGCCGTAAAATTGTTGTTCAACCAAAGATACGGTTTTATTTATTCTTTCTTACCCTCTCGCTCTCGCTCTCGCTCTCGACCTCGAACATACAACAACAACAATAACAACAAAAATTGTCATTAGTTGTATAAAAGCTCCCCTAATCCCAAAACACAACTGTCTGATTCTATCTGGTTCCTTTTAAGGACCCAAATATGTTTTTAATCCTTTTAGCTTGCTTCCTCGGATTCCCAAAAAGTCCTCTCTCAAATAATATTTAACAACAACAATAAAAAAAAAAATGCAAAAAAATACACAAAAAATATTCTCGTATTGAAAATTCTAAATTATTCTGAAAACACTTTACCTAAACCCAAACATACCATCCTCCCCAATTAATATCCGGTTGCCGGAATCTCTTTTTTTTTTTTTTTCTTTTAATAATGCAAAGTAAAAATGTTGTAATTCACCAAGCGCGGGTAGCCCGCTTTTGTAATCCTTTTTCTCGGAGGAATGCAAACATCCTCCAGCCAAGAGCTGAGGGAAAACCCGAAAATGTTTTTTGTTTTTTTTTTTTCTTTTGTTGGTTTTTGTTTTTTTGTTTCCTTTACATTGAACTTATTTTCATGATTGCTAACAAGAGTTTGATTACAAATTTATTCCCATCTTCTCTGTTTGTCTACCCATTTTGGAGTCCAGTGCCATTGCCAATACGGATCGGGTAAATGAAGATGTTAACAATAATCATAATAATACTTGAGTTAGTGTCGTCTTTGGATGTAGCTGTAGGATTGGGGGACACTTTTATCATGATCCCTATTACTCCATGCAGACCCAGCATATTATCTTCTTCCTCCTATTCGTACTTTTCGCCATGTCTTTGAGTTTTCTCTTGTGAATCATTAACCGGAAATAGAGTTATCAAGAATTCTTTTTCTTTATCGGTTTCTTCTATTTTTTCTATTACTTTTTCTTTTGGAATAGGCTAGTTAGTAACTTGCTCGCCTTGTTATTTAGGTGGAGTTCATGTCTTCATTTCTTTGTTATAAGGAAATTATTATTGAAAAAAACTTATTGTCAAAAGTAGGAACCATTAACATACATAAATGAATTTGTTTTGAAGAAATAAGGTCATACAGAATGATTCATTCCAAAATAAATCGGGTTGGCAGGGTGTTTGTAGAAATCGGGTAAGCCCTGATCGGATTCAACTTGGCACTTGACACCCATTGAGCCGTAACTTTTTCTACCCCGACTGAAGATTGGTTTTTACATTTTTAATACCCATCTTGACAATTATTGCAGAAAAGGGTCTTAAAACGCCAATTTCCTTCAACTGGAACGTGAGTTCATGCGATACAATCTGGAAGTGCCAGAGAACCAGGTTATGGGCTACTACTTAACAAAACTGATTTCGTTCAGGGCCCTGAGTTCAATGTTTCGGGACAGAGTGCGACGCATCACCATTGTACAGTGTAACGCCCCAACAAGCACTTCAGATCTTGAGAAAAGAAGACTTTTTAAAACCAGCTAAGGGCCACTCACAAAAAAACACCACGCGGAGACAAATCACAATGTTATGGAAGATTTGAATTCCATCAGCTGGGTGTACACAGTTAGGCAAGCAACCTCTAATCAAATTGATCACTTTGGTATTAGCTGACGTTTTATAAGTAGACTCCTTGATGGCAGGAATAGAAGGGCCTTAATGGTAGCTACGGCAAGGCTACGAACAGAGATCCCAAGCAAACACCTAAATGTCCAGGTTTATTACAGACATGCTAAATAATCCCTCAGTTTGGTAACAACTAGAGGACCACCATTCTTAAGAACTGATAACAGGTAGCAGCACTGAACCTGCCCCAGAGAAAACCAATGGTGTGCTGTGAATTTTTTTTTTTTTTTCATAAACGTTTCTAAGAGAAATGCTAGAATACGCACCGAACCTCCATATCCCAGTATAGAAAAGATAATTGCAGCTATATAAAACATTAAGGCAGTAGGGTTCGAAGGTATTCTAGCAGAACTCTTACAAGCAGTACCAAAGACATCGACTGAGCTACTGTATCCATTATAAAGAGGGCTTGGAACTTCAAATGCTTCCCTGGGGAGTGAAAAAAGGGAATGATTCCCAAGCTAATTGGTATATTTAAGGAAACTTACGATGGAAACAAATGTTATATTCTGCATAAAGGAAGGTTTGCAGATGAATCTAAATTCCAATGTGGAGTCAGGCAGGGTTACATACTATCGCCTATACTATTCTTGTTAGTGAAAAGCCCTGTTCAACGGAAATGGAGGAATTCAATGGACTCTAACATCCCAAATAAAGCACCTGGGAATAAAGCGATGCAGTTGAACCCTCTCACACAGGCAGATAGAGAAACCGGTCGGCCGTGAAGCACATGGAGCAGGACAGTCGCACAAGAATCTGAAGAGAACTGCAGAACATTTTTAGAAACCGTACACGACGGTGCGTAGAAGTAGTGGAGGCCATATGCCTCTTGATCGAAGCAAAGGTCAACTCTTAGATCTTACTTATTGCACTGAAAACATATTAATCATTGCATAAAAATGATAATCTTCCTATTATAGAATTTGACGAATGCATTGCGGTGGGATTCGCACTTATTTCAACCATATTTTCTTCCAAAGAACTAGCAGGTGAAGAAGTTTGTTAATGGAAATGGTAAGGTAGTTCCTCTTATTGGTAATATAGTTCACCCGGTAAGTTCATAATTGCTTCGTTGACTCCCCGGGAATAAAGTATTGCGAACTACACAATAAATATAGGCATGAGTATTTTCTTATAACGTAAGTCTTATCGATTTATTTTTGGTCATTTCGAATGGTGTTTAAATATCAAAATACAGTCATAGTTTTCCTAATTGTTGTTTGATCGATTTTGGTTTTCAATAAAGGAGTACTTTCGGCTGGTTCGGAACAGAGTATGTCTAACAAAGAGTAAGGACACTAAGTTTTTAAAAGCGGCACGAAACTATCTCTTTTTGGCTAATGCAATTTTTTTTAAAGTGTCCCTACTCCTTGATAGATATATCTACTCTGGTTCCGAACAACGCGCGATAACCACTACTCTTGTAGGTTTTGACAATTCCTCGCAAGAAGAAGTACTCCTAACAATTCAATGTGGCATAGGCTAGGCTGGGAATTGAACCCAGACCTCCAGCGTGATAGTCCATTGCACCAAGGGGTGCTACCTTAATAATGTGTTCATAAATAAAGCTACTTAAACCTAAAATAACAATACTAATGGCGTTTTTGCAAGATGTCAGCCAAACCTTAAATGGGACCTGTTGCCAACAATTTCCACTAATAAAAATGCTGCCAAGTATTAAAGTATTTCATCCGAGTCAAGCCTTTTTTTATCGAATTGCCCTTTGCTAACAAAAGTTACTCAAATCTAATATCGAGTAAATTATTTTAACATTTATAATGTATAATCCCTCTCAAAATCAAAACTTATATACCTGATAATGATTGAATGCCTAAACCACGCAATGAAAGATTAATGATTGTGCTATAAAGTCCGAATCTCTCAAACAGCAATCTCTTCATGCATATAATTGAATGTTATCCAACTTTTAATTACATCTCCGTCTAGAAATCACGGTTTCTTTTTTGTCAGTAGGAATAGAGGTGTAATAATTACACGGCAATGAATTTGCACAATTTCCAAATGAACAAATTAAAAAAAAAAAAAAAATGAAACCACATGCACGAATCGAAACTCATCCTAAATGAAATAATCTGATGGTAAAAATGTAACAAAAACTTCGATACTTGCGCTCCAAAAAAAAACACATCATCGGCAAAACGAAAAACTCCAATCAAAGTTCTGCCTTCTGCGTACCTATACCTTCGCTATGCATAGCTTCAAGCTAAAATAAAGAACATAACCCTTCCCGAAAGAAAAGTTCCAACTCTATACCCAAGCCACCATACACCTGCCTCAAACATAAAACATAGCCAACTTGAATTCTATGTATACACAAAATTCACATCTCATACTTTGCAATGGTAGCGGTAGGTATGCGGCATATAGAAGTGTTATTAATTTTTTGCTTGTAAATTTTGGCAAAATAATTAATTAAGAATTTAACATTGTTGCTCAAGAGCACAGAGTAAGAGTCTTAACAGAAAAGAGATGTGGGCTGGTGCTAGAAATAGTAACATCAACTTTGGATGGCGACTGTAAAAAGCACTCCAAGTTGCCTGACATTCGAAACTAACAAAATTCACACCCCGAAGGACGCAAAAACTTATACCTAGCTGATGTTCCTTCCATTGAGTTTTGAAATTGTGGTGGCGGCAACGACGATGACGACGACAGCGACAAAGAAACACTACACGAACTTCTTTATATTGAACAGTGCAGTTGTCAGGATTAGGCACGCTTTGAATCTTTTTGGCCAAACCATGTGAATCTGCATCAAAGCTACTAGATTCCAGAACATATTTAAGTCTAATAAAATGTATACACACCCCTGACCAACGAGGCTGCCGTTTCTACCAAGGAGGAGGTTTATGAACCTTTGGATCAAGCCTTTCGGAGAAAAGAAAAGTTCGAAGAATCTTGCTATCAAAGACCTAAAAAAAAAACACCTAAGAACAACAAGCTGTTGGTTCTAAGACCAAAACGCAAGCTTTTCAAAACATTGGCTACTTTTAGTAGCTATCATGTAGAAAAATAAAACTTACATCGGGCAAATGAAGATCCAATACCTTAGTTCAGCGTTAAAGAGGTTGAAGGAAACATAAATATGCTTAACAAGAACAAAACGGCTGGCTTGATATCTTCTCTGCGCAATTCTTTAAGCACGTAGTACTTAAATGGCGGATCAAAGAAAACAAAAATATAAAAGTGGGATTTTTGTCGTTTTTGTTGGTCTAAGAGAAAAAACCGGTAATATTGTGTTTATTATTAAACGTTTATAGCTTGAACCACAACAATGACTAGGCCACGCCCCTTTGGGGACATTAAAATTAATCTTTTGTTCCATAAATGAAGTTTTGGTCTTAATACAGTTGTATGAAATTTAATGTAAAAGAATTATATAGGTATTTTATTAACTAGCACTATTCTCATAATAGTTCAAATCAGAGGTCCTAAAATCCGATAATCTTCATAAATCATCAAATCCGATAATCTTAATAAATCATCAAATTTAAGTTAAAACTTTAAATGTTATTAAAAATAAAATTGTATTAAGAACATACTTCATTTATATAGCAGAAGGTTCATTTAACACCCCCAAAAGGGCGTGGCCTAGTCCCTGTGGTGGTACAAACGTATAAATGCTTCTAGCGTTTCAGGATGAACATAGACCTGATTTATTCCTGAAAATAATATGTATCTGCAAAAATTTAATAGCAAAACTAAAAAAAAGATGGATGTCTATCTAATAAATATTATGTAAAATGGCATTTTAAAAATTTTTTATCTGAATAATTTTTTGTCTGAGACCAACAAGATCGGCACTTTTAATTTTAATTTTTTTTTTATTTCATCTGGTTTTTTGTTGCATCCATCTTAAATTTTTAAATATTTTTCTATGAATTCTGAACAAACAAGCACTAGAGTCTTTTGTATGTAAATTTCATCAAATTTCCTTAGAAATCAAACAAGTTTTAAAAAAAAACTATTTCCCGCCCCAAGGTAGGCGTGCCCTAACTGCCGATATGAAACAAAATATATTATCAAAACCATAAACATATTCCAGAAGGTTTCAAATTTCTATCTATTGGTAGAAATAATTCAGAATTTTGGCATGTTTTCTGCAATAAATGACTCTACTACTGTATAAAAGCCTAAAACCTTCCACAAGACTGAAATCTACATGTACCAGTTTGTACGCCTCGTCAGATAAACAATCGATCATATTTTAACACTGAGACAAATTCTTGGAAAGTCCAATGAATTTCAAGAAAAAATCCATAAATTTTCCATTGACTTAAGAGCCTATATCGTCAGGTGATCTTCATGTAGGTTCTGAAACGGATAGGTTGCCCGACATTAACAAGCAACGCAGTAATAACTAAATAGGAAAAAGAATTCTACCAAACAATTTGAAAAATGCACCAGCTTTCCGGCTTAACATAGAAGACACTGTCACTGACCTCAACAAAAGCTTCCAAATTCCAACTAAAATCCATAAAAAAGTTAAAAAAAGTCGATTTTTTCAGTCTTTTGGTAATTTCGGAACTAAAACCCTAGTTTTTTTATTGATCCAGGAAATGTTTTTGTGAAGCGAGTAGTTTAAAAACAAAATTGCTTTTCAAAAATTTCTAATTTCGTCGGAATCAAATATTTTTATTTTTTTTAATTTTCTTGCCTCGAGGAGTGCCCAATCTTTAAGCTCAAAGAAAAACCGGTTTTGGAATCAATCAAGACAAGTCATTTTTTGAATTAAATTCCACTAAATTCGCTAATTCCCACACTGTGCGTGGCTCTATTTGCCATCAATAACAATTAATGATGTAAAACTGTCCATGAAATAATTCGATAAAAAAATTAATTTTACAACTTAAATGAAGTTTTTTTTCCATTGAGACTTAAATACTTTTTTTTTAAGAAAATTCTGATAACACTGGTCTGCAAAAATTAGATTTTTTTTTGTCCTTCAAATATTTTTTTTTTTTTTAATTAAATAAGATTGGACTTTTCTGAATCTAATGCCGGATTTATACGAGTGGCAAAATGTCAATATTTTTGTCGCTGTCACTATTTTGTCATTAATGTAGAATTAATGACAAAAATAATGACATTTGTCACTCGTATAAACTCGGCATAAAGCTGGTTTCAGAAAAATTCTATATCGTACATTTTTTCTAATTGATTTTAAAATTGTGATTGTTCTTAGAAAAAAGCTCTCTAAGATTCGGTTGAACTGGTATATATTCAAAACTATTGAGCCGATTCGGCTGAAATTTGCAAGACTTATTCCACATAGCAAAGCTAAGATTTGAAACCAGATTTATTTATCAATGTATAGTCACATTTTATTTTAAACAAAAAATCACCATAAATTTCACAATTCCGTAGTTTTTTGGGATGTAGCTGAAAAAAACGCTCTTATTTAGAGGATAGTATATAAAATTTATATTCTTGATACTGGCCAAATTAATTATGGTGTAAGAAAGGCAATAATAATCAGAGAAAAACCTATATTTCTCATGGATTTTTCAACATATTTTTGTACAGAATCCAGAAGTCGTACAAAAAATTGGCCAAACACACAAATTTGAAAATTTTGTCTACATTTGTTCAAATGCAAAATGTTCATAACATTTTGGATTATATGTACCAAAAACCAATAAAAAACTATTTTTTGTAGGTTTTTCAATGATTTCTCATGTTTCCGGTGATAAATTTTGTTGGATAACTTCAGATTCGTACTCAGCATCCCAAAAAACATAAAGTTAGCCATTCAAAATTATTACATACAACTGGTACAAAAAATAATAAAAAGAGAAATCGCGATACCTCATCCCATGTTAAAAATTTTAGTCCACCTCCTAAACGTACAAATCTCATTTGCAATCCTCTCAATATTGCTAATACTATAGAATAACCTGTTCCGATTCAAACTGTAGCCTTAACAAATACCAACTCCGCACCTGTACTTATCAAGGCTGTTTCTAAGCCAAAAACAATTTTCATTTCCCACCTGGACCCTGATACTACATCTGATGATATTATCTCCCACCTAATTTCATGTAATGCCATACTCACAAATACAGCTATTAAATGTTCAAAAATAAGCAAAACAGTTTTGTTTCATCCTTTAAAATTGTAACAAATCCATTACATTTTGACTCAATTTGCAATATTAGTAACTGGCCCCCAGAAACTCTAGTTAAGGAATTTATTTCCACAAATAAACGATGATCTAAAATTCAACTATCAAAAAACTCAGTAGGATTACCCTCTTCTACCAAAACGTAAGAGGGCTTCGAAGTAAAACCGCTGACATCTTTATGAATTCTCAAGCATTTCCACATGACATATTTGTTTTAACAGAAACTTGGCTAAGCCAAAGTTTCTAGCTTATAGAAAAGATCGCCATGTTGGAAATACAAAACAACTGGGAGGAGGTGTCTTAGTAGCGGTTCGAAATAAATTTGTTTCTTCTTCTATTGCATTCCCCTTTAAGCTCTCCATTGACTTAATTTGCGTTAAACTATCTGTAGAAAACAAATTTGTTTATATTTTAAAAGCATATATTCCTCCAAAAAGTACGGCACCTACTTATGCTGAACTTTCCATTGTTTTAGACTTCGTACTTGACCTGTCTTTCTCCAACAGCAACATATTACTTCTAGGTGACTCCAACTTGCCCCACATCGACTGGTTTCCTTGTGAAGATGAAACATAACAAGAAGCTTCTTTGACCTCTTCGCAAAGGGAACTTGCTTTTCTAGATGATATCTCTTATACAGACTTACAGCAAATAAGCTGTATTAAAAACTCTAAAAATCGAATTCTCGATTTGGTATTTTCGTCTGACACTATTAGTACTCTTGTTCTAGAGTCTAGAACTGGAATCACTAATGTAGATAATTACCATCCACCTTTGGACATTTACTTTGACTTCAGATTCGGGTTCAGCGGGCCAATATCCTTTAGAAAAGTATAATTTTGTTTGAAGCCGATTTTCGTTGCAGACTTGTGTAATCTACTATGATTATATTTTTCTAGATGTTACCGTTGCCTTTGAATTGGTATTTTTATGTGTGAAGTCATTTTTTTTTAATTCTCCCCCTGCTTGAATGTCCATGACAATTTTTTTTCCTTTTTTTGGCCCAATCAACACGTTCTACTAAATTGATTTATCTTATGGGAAACAACATTTTAAATTTCTTAATATAATGTTAATTTCTACTACTTGCTGTTATATTTTGTATTGCTAAATTTTGAAAAGCTGTATCTCGGAAACTGTCGGGCCTTTAAAATTGGAACTGAGGTCAAATTAACAAAACGCGAAACTGTATAATATATTTATAGTCAAAAAATAGTCCTTCATAGCTAAAAATGTGAATTTTTCACAAATTTCTTTTTTTGCAAAATTTACCAAATTTTACGTTCGGCGCTAGAACTAAAAAATAAGTAGGTTTACTCGAAAACACACGTATAGGGATCTTTTCATAAAGTTACAGAAAACACTAGTAATGCTAAGACTTATTGATTTGAACGAGAAATTCATTATTATGAAGTGTAGCCGTACCCTATAAATGCACGTAAAAACGCTTTTTATATAAAACAAACTAAAAACCATTGTGCGTCTAATCATGTAAGGAGCAGTGTAATATGGTAAACAATTAGTAATACATACATACATACCGCTATCTCTATCGCTCCGTACAACGAGTGACGCGACGACGACGACGTCCGTCAGTTGATGTAGTCGGGTTGTCGTCCACCAAAATGCTCAGCTCAAACGAAATTCACTGCTTCACTCGAGTTGTTTTTGCCTTTCAACCATTTCTCAGGAGAAATTTGAAATATTTAAATTAAATTTCCTCTGTGATTTTGCACAACCAACTTAATATCCCTGAAAGTTGGTCGCAAAAAACCTCTAGGTGAATTCAACCAAAATTCCAACCCCTCCTTGTTTTTTTTTTATTTATATTTTTTTTTTTTTTGTAGAATAGCGTGTGTTTTTGAGGAGTTACTTTACAGAGCTGCCACTTCTCTTCTACACAAGCTTAACTCCCACTGCATCCCCCAAGGCTCTCTTATAACAAGCCAACGGACAACAAAGCACCGAGGAGGAAAAACAACATTTTACAAAAGTCAAAAAACAACACCAACAGCAACAACAACAACAATATACTACGAAAAGAGAACAGTGAAAAAGTTTTATTGAGCAAAAAGAGTTTTGGGGTAAGGGTAAAAAATAGCAATTTTTGGAAACTGCCATTCTAGGTGCAACAAACTACAGTTTGTAACAAAAAAAAATAAGCAGTGGATATCGTACACTGTACACCTATTATCATCATTACACCTCTGGTGTCTTTTGTTGATAAAACTAAAAAAATAAAAAAAAGGTCAAGACTGTCGAAAGGAAGTTATGTCTTATAGCGTTTAGAGAAAAACTAAATAAGGTACCGTTAAAAATTTACGTAGATCTCTATGTTGGATAAACACAATTAGAAATTCAGCTGTATTCCTGGTAAAGCTTTACGTAAAACGTCTTCAGAAGTGAGACGAGGCCAGTATAAAATCTATGGATGCATGTATAAGATTTTAAAATTAAGTTTTGCTTCAGTAATTGAGCCATGAATAGCAAAATGTATGACGAAAACTTGACAAAAAACGGTCAAACTAGATTTTTTTGTTTTGATTTTGTTAGTTAGGGATAGTCTTTTTACTAACAATGTTCTACGATTTCACTCTTCACAGCTTTTCAAATTAGAGCAATACAAAATGAATCCCGTGACATTGCACACATTCAAATATCCCCTTTTAAAAGACCGGGCGGTAGTGTAATACGGGTCTAAGCGGTTCTAAATAAACTGCATGACTGGGTCGCACGTACTTGCGATAAAGTACCTAAGTATCTATGCAAATCCTTTTTAATTAAAAATTTGTAAATGCAGTTTTAGAAAAAAATTAAAAAAACATAGAATTCGATTTTCAAATGACGAAAACAGCTTCTTACAAAGAGCGAAAAAAGACTTCATAAAATCAATAAGATTGCCTTATTGTGCTACTTTGCTTAGAAATCTTATTAAAAGTAAAGAAAAATAAGAAAACTTATTGATTTTATGAAGAAAATCATTTTGAAGTTCAGAACAGATTCTAGTATATGCAAACCTTATTACCCATCAATTTTTAGAAGTGAATCTTATTAACTTGTTATTTTTGTATAGACTCATAAGGAAATCTTCTTAAATCGATAAGTATTTTCTTATAAAAATGTAAAAATTCAGTTGTTTTTCCATGGTGCTTCTGCAGGAGTGATAAACAATGAGAAAACCTTATCTCATTTCGGTTCTAAAAAGATTAACTTATTAAAAATGTCTGTTCATTTACGTTAATAAGAAAACTTCTTTAATCAAAAAGAATTCCTTTTTAAATCATTCGAAGTCGAAAAGAATTCCTTTTTAAAAGTATAAGTTATCTCATATTTTGTATAGCTATACGTGAAACGCAGCTTTGCTTTGCAAAACGTATTTTTTTTCTTCCAGACTAGAGACGTCTACGTGCGGGAATTTTAAGAAAAAAATTAAATTGTAGGTATAAAATTATTTAAAATGGAGGAAAATGTTGAACAAATTGAAGATGTGATCGCGAGTGCTGGTGAAAGTGGAATAGTCAGTGAAGCAATAAATGTTCCATGTTTAATATGGAACACTGAAGAAATTGAGGAGACCCAGCAAATTTGTCTCGCCTGGGGGCTTAGTAGTTCGGTGTCCGCATTACTCAAAATGTATGGAGTAAACTCCATTGATATCCTTGATAAAATGGAGTTGGAAGACGTCGACAAATTCTTTTGCAACTTCGACAGTTCTGGATACTTTGGCGATCGAATTAAATTTCAAGCTAAATGTTATATCTATGAAATAATTTATTTTCTCTTTAAAGATGATAACGTAAAAATTAAATGGGATTGTTTGTTTTTTCAGAACATTTTCAGTCATATTTGGTTGGAAATAAGAGTCCGTCATACACGACTGTTGAATTCAGTTTATTAGATGGAACTTCTATCCATTTGTATGACTTAAACAAAGGACTTAAGGTAGTTCGCCCAAAAAAATACTGGAAATAAAAGGTAGCGGAGAACTTATGGGCCAAGAGCGTAGCAATTTTTGTGTGGGATTTATTTATTTTTGTTCATAGTTATTATTTTTTTTTACTTTTTTGTTTATTTACTTTAATGTTAATGATTTTATATATAAGAATTTATTTATTTCTGTTCATAGATGTTTATTATTATTTTTTATTTATTTACTTGAAAACGTCTTCCTTTTTTTTTAAAAACGTTTCTTGAATTTAATTACCAAATAAATGGCATTTTTGGAGATAAATGATCGGATGTTTATTTCATTATAAAGAAGAAGGTATGCCGTTAATAATGAAACACAACATCAGCCAAATGGCCGCCAAGACCACGCTTACAGGCCCATATCCTTTTCATAAAATTTTCCATAACCAAATCGCAAAGTGGCTGCCCTATGTCCTCGATAGCCTCACGAATTTCATCTTTGAGGTCTGTTGGCGTTGACCTTATCTTTCACGTGGCCCCAATGGAAGAAGTCGCAAGGTGTTAAATCACAAGATCTCGGTGGCCAATTGTGATCACCTCTTCGAGAGATAACACGGTCCGCGGGACCATAAACCACACCAAACAGTCACGCGTTGAGGATGGAGAGGCTTTTCAACAATAACTCTTGGGTTTTCCGAGCCCCAGATGCGACAGTTTTGCTTGTTGGCGTAGCCTCCGAGGTGGAAATGGGCCTCATCAGTCAAGATGATTTTTCGATGAAATTCCGGTTCATTTTCATGCATTTCAAGGACCCAATCAGCAAAGACACGACATTGTTGATGATCAGCCGGCTTGAGTTCTTGTGTTAACTGAACTTTATAAGCCTTAAGACCCAAGTCTTTATGCAAAATACGGTTTAATGACGTTTGTGGAATGCCTAATTCCAAAGAACGACGAGGAATGGACAAACCTGGGTTTTCTTCAACACTTTGGGCTACAACAGCAATATTCTCAGTTGTTCTTGAGCGACGTGCACGGGTTTTATTCTTCACATCACTAACTTGTCCCAACAGCTCGAATTTGTCCACCAATTTCTGTATTGCGGTCCGACAAGGTGCTTCACGACGACCCAAAAATGTTTTAGTTTTACGAACCGTCTCTGCCAAATTTTCACCATTTTTATAGTGAATTTTAATAATTTCAATGCGTTGTTGAAGCGTGTATCGTTCCATTTTTATTAATAACGTAGTTTCTACTTGTCAAATGTCAAAAAATGACAGCTTCAAAAGTGACAGCTACCGAAATAGCGGGCTATTCAAAATAACACATCTTATTGGAAAACCCTTTACTATGCAACTATGTTGCCTTTCGTAAAAAAAAAAAAAAAACAAAAAATTGTTTGAAAAAAGTTATGTATTTCGTCTTTTCTTTAAATGAATTTAACAGAAATTTTGTATAAAATTATTTTAAATTTTCATATTTTTCTAAATGATTTTCAAATGAACCTTTAATAAGTTCGTCTCATTTTTTCTAAGAGAATTTCACACTTTCTCATTGTTTCAAAAAGATTTTTACTGGCTTTTAATAAGTTCTTCTCTTTGATTCAAAGCGTTTTTAATTTTCTTCCAATAAGATCTTCTTATTGTTACTAAAAGATTTTCAAATGCTTTCTATAAGTTTTTCATATTGATTCAAAGCGTATTCCACATTATTTCAATAAGGTTTTCTTATTGTTTCTAAAAGATTGACTTATCCTTATCAATAAGATTTCTTTTTGTTTTAAGAAGCACTCATATTGAAACACAATTAGATATCTTCTTAAAAATATGTGGATATCCTATAAAATGGGCATCAAGATTTTAATAAGATTTTCTCTATGGTTTTTATAAGACTTTCTTCTTGGATGAAAACCATAGAGAAATCTTATTGTTTTTCTTCTATTTTATGTGGTACTTTTTTCTCTGTGTAAATGAATTTAACCTCAAAACAAAGTATGCAATCTGATTTCTTCTATAATGATACATTTCTTAAAAAAAATTTAAATGGTTTTCATTTGAAGATACAACTTATCCAAACAAATTACCATGATTTTTTTAATCAAAATCGTAGTAAACATTTTTGAGATAGTCTCCAAAAAACTCCAAATACCAGGTTTTAGGCTGTGGTCTGTGATACATATAGACAGACAGACAGACAGAATTGTCAGACCCACTTTTTTCTCATTATAATTTAAGCCATGAACTGTCAAATTCCGTTGGAAGATGGCTACGATGTCTATGGATTAAAAAAAAACCAAAAAATCCAAAATGTTCAGATTTTTTTTCTGGTCCGGAAGCAATTGATTTTAGAGCAATTGGCTGAAAATTGGAACGAAGCATACTTTTTGTGTCAAAATATATTTCATTCCTGATGTGTAAAGCTTTGAACTGTCAAATTCCGTTGGAGTTTAAATACCATATGTCGATGCTTTGAAAACACCAAAAAATCAGAGTTTTTGTAAACAGGTGATTTTAGAGCAACTGCATGGCATTTGGAACGAAATGTGCATTTTGCGTCAAAATATAGTTCATCAGCGATCTATCAACCCAAGATCTGTCAAATTCCGTTGGAGGATGGCTACGATGTCGATGGATTGAAAAAAACAATCAAAATCCAAAATTTTCAGAGTTTTTTTTTCCGAAAACATGTGTTTTATGTCGTCTTCCATTCACCAAAAAAGAGTCACTTTTTCTAATCTGATAGCTTATATAGGGAGATAATACTATTATTTATTATCCTCCTATATTAGCTGCCAGATTAAAAAAAAAAAGGTGAATAGAAGATGACATTAGAGTAACTGAGTGACATTTGGAACGAAATATACATTTTGCGTCAAAATATAGTTTACCCTCGTATGCACTAAATAAACATTAATAGTGTGTAGTGTAGGGAACTTAAAATTGGGGAAATGTAACTCTGCGCATGTGCCTTAAATGAAATTGGCAAGGTAGTTGCTCATAGCGATAATATAGTTTATCCGACGAATTCTATAATTCCTTTTAATTGCGAATGCGAATCAATCGCAAATCGAGTTTACTCCCCGGGAGTAAAATATTGCGAATTCCATAATAGGCATGAATAATTTTGATAGAAAAAATGATTTCCTTGAAAATGTTTCTGGGGTTAAATTCTTAAATTCGATTTTGTTTTTTTAGTTATACCGAAAATATTAAAAAACAACCAGTGTGACCATTCTTTCAGAAATGTAAAAAATTAAGTTGAATCATATGTTTAAAGTATGCTGAGATATCGCACATTCTGCCATGCACACGAAAAAATCAAAAAAGTTTGATTTCAAGAACATCGTGTCTGACAGTGAAATCGTTGTGCAGTGTTCCCACCAGCCCATACACTGCACACATTTTAGTAAACCGACACCGGTGCCATTGCGTGCACAAGTGTCGTGTGTATAAGCCATTTATGGATGAACTACATATTGTTATTTTGGTTTTGGTAGTTCCACAATTAAAGCATGCAAAAGATTTAGTTGTTTGCTTTCAGTTGAAGACTTAAGACTTTACGTTTTCTTTAATATGGAGTTTGACTTTTCTAATATATAACATCATACTCTCTTATACAAAACATTGTGATAACAATGCATCTTCGTTTCTTACCGATTGGCTTTTTGCAATTTCATTTGTTTTGTTCTTACCTATTATGCAATTCATTCGTATCGTTGAGCTAGGATGAGAAAAAAAATAAATAAAAATGCTGCATTCAACACTGCAAATGCCAGGGCAGAGCACACAAGAATCTGCCACACACAAACAATAGCCTGTTCCAGCTGAAATGGTAGGTATTCTATATTTGAAATACCGATGTGGCAATAGATTTCAATAAACGTCCGCACGTTTAAATTGTTGCGGTAGAATGGAAATGAAAGAGCAAAACGTTTGGCAATCTACAACTTTCTGCATTCCAACAGGCTTGAGTGATTAAATTTGATTTAAAGTTCTTTTTAACAGAACCAATTTGGGGTTAAGCTATGTTTTGAGAATATTTCGTTTTTTTTTTCTTTTTAATGGGATTTGTTTGTATTGCTTGAATGGTTAGCGTATATCGAAGGAAAGTGTTTTTTTTTTTAATGCCCAAAATTTTGACATTATTGTTTATTCTTGGACTAATTTTCTTTTCATGAAAACATCAAAATTGTATTTCTCATTTAGAAGAGAAGTTTTTGTTAGAGAAAAAAAAATATAGTATAAGTCATCTCAAAAAATGGACGTACATGTAAAAACTATCAAAAATATAATTAAAAATTTGCTTAACTGGGCAACAAACTGGCATTTTTGTTACAAAAATCAAACTATACTTTTCCGAAGAAATTCAGCAAACCAAACTGCTGAATTCAAATTCGACCCCGAATTCATATTCACGTTTTTATTCTCAAGATATTTCCATTTTCAAAATTGTGCCAAGGCCATTTTTGAGAACATTTGCAGCAAAATTTCAAAATTTAAAAATGCTCCTTGGTCAAAATCAAGTTTGCACTGAACTATGTTTAAACATTTTGAAATTAAATAAGTGTGAAGAGGCGTATTTTGGAAACTATTGTAGCTAGGTAGACAATTTTAGGTTAATTTTTTTGAAAGTTAAGTTTTTTTTAACACGAAGGCAAATTATTTCAACCAAAAACTAGACCTTCAGGGTAAAATTAGTGTTTTTTTGTATTTTTTACCATTTTACGTCAACAGTGTGTGAAGGTGGGAAATAAAACCTCTGAATTCCTTCGAGTTTTAGCAGGTGTTCCGCAGGGCTCTGTGCTTGGTCCACTGCTGTTCTCTATGTATGTTAATGAACTGCCAGGATTGGTTGAGCATTGTTCTGTTCACATGTTTGCAGATGATGTCCAGTTATACAGTGGACCCTAAAGCATAGTCTGTATCTCAACCCAAGTAAATCAAAAACATTATGCATATATAAACAACGTCAAGATACTTCTCAATTTCCTCTGATTAAACTAGGCGAATCTATCATCGAATACGTCCGCACTGCAAGAAATTTGGGCGTACTTTTTAATGAGAATCTTACTTGGACAGATCACATAGCAACAACAGTTGGAAAAGTCTATAACAGCCTTCAATTACTTTGGTGTTACCAAAAATTTATACCAACGCTACAAAAATGGTACTTATTAAAGCTTTACTTTTGCCAATCCTCAGTGTTCTGTAATATTGATTCTTATACCAAATACAAATTGAACGTTATATATAACAATTTAGCTCGATATGTTTTCAATAAGAAAAGAAAATTCGACCATATATCTGCTTATTCCATACAAATAACTGGGCTTTAAATTGGAAGATTTAATAACATTTAGATCGCTTATTTTCCTCCATGGTATCATGCAATCACGTCAGCCAGACTATTTGTACACAAGACGCGATTTAATTGTTTACAATCCGAGCGAACATTTTTTATCCATGTCATCCTTCAATGGAACTCTTTAGCCATAAAACTTAGGAGAATCACAAATGCAAGCACATTTAAAACACATCTTTTCAATCACTTGACAAGAGATTCAAAAAATCTAATTATAAAACTATATCGAAAACTATCTTTAAAATTCTTTGAATTCTAGATTGCATAGTCTCTGAATAAATGTTTACTTTTTGAAATTAATTTGTATATTGTAAAACTGTATATTTTTAAGCCAATCACAAACTGAATGATTCAAATCTTTATGTGAAATTATAAACTGTTAAATAAATATCAAATATCAAATATCAAAATATGAACTAGCGACCACTTACTCAAACAGATTATCTAAATAATTGGTACAGATGTTTTTAACGTAATTTCGAAAATTTGATTGTTTTTTTTGTTTTTGAACTTCTCGTCTAGAAAGACTAGGTACCTCACATTTAATATATTTGAGTTATTCGAATTTTCTCCAACACTGATTGCAAAAATACTGCACTTTAATGTGAGAAGTCGATTATATACTATTTTTGATATTATTTAATGATATTGCGGAGCTTGTGAGTGTCTTATTGCAACAAATTGTATATCAAAATAATTGCTGACATTTTAGGTGTAGTTTTCTAGAAATTTAAGTAGACGTAGTCAGATATTATCAATGGTACAATTGGTCAAAGGAGCACAATAATATATCATATAATATATCATTTACAGTCTTTGTATTTAATTTAACCAATTACCTTTGTATGGCATTGTTTTAGAGAACAGATACCCACATCTTGAAATTAAGCTAAAAATTATTTCAAAATTATTAAATTTTTCATTCAATTCAATAATCCTAACGCATATATAAAAAATATATTTTCACTAAATGACCGCTGTGGCATTGTTTAATAATTAAATTACCAATATTTGAAAATAGTTCATACCATTTTGTAAAAATAAAAATAAAACAAACATTTATTTTGCCTTTAACTACGTTTTTCTCATTATTTATAATTATAATTGTATAAATTTTAATACCTAAATTTTTGAAATCCGACACTAAAAAAAAAAAAAACAAATTTTATAAGCGAAGCATATCGAATTCATTTGTGAGCCAACAGTACTGTTTTCCATGAAAATTATGATTAAACTTAAATTAAGATTGTGAAACTTGAGTAAATAATTATTTAGCACCGCATACAAAAAATCTCTTTTTACCGTTATCTTGGCTCACGGAGAACAGAATTTTGTTTAAAATGTATTTGCTCATAAATCTAATGGCTCTGTAAATTTCAAGTTTAAAAATGAAAAACCAAAAAAAAGATGTAAATAAATAACATTTGGAAACGATCAAAAAACTTGGACTAAAAAATTTTGTTTTCACTGTTTTTCATTGAAAAAAAATGTTTAAAAATTTAATTTTTTCACACATGTGTAGACAACACATAAATCTAAAAGTAGTTTTGACAAAATATTTGTCCTGTAATTCCCTGACCAACATCAAAAACGTTTGTGTTTTTATAGCTCAAAAAAACGTTGTTTTTGCATAATAAATTTTTCAAAAAAATGTCGAATTTACCCACACTGACATCATTTTTAAAGGTCTAAGTATGTAAATATTTGATTTTGGAAAATAATTTTTAGCTTGAAAAGTTTATATTTTAGAATTTTGTTCTTAAGCAATACTCATCACCATTTCAATTTATTTATTCAATAAAATTTATTTCATAATTTAACCCTTATGCTCTTAGAGATATACAAAACATTTTTTTTTTGTTTTTTACCCCATTTTACCCTTACTTCCTTGTGGAATATCAAAAAAACCCATTTTATCATAATTTTAAATTATACCACCTGTCTTTTAATGTATTTATTTTTTTTTTGTTTCTATCGCTTATAGTGTAAAATATAGATCAGTCAGATTATCAATAACAATATCCGACACACAAAATGCAAAATAAAATAAAATGCACGACTGGGTCGCACGTACTTGCTCTTATAGATAAAGTATGCAATTTGATTTCCCCTTTTATGTTGCATTTTTAGAAAAAAAAATTTGAAAATCGTTAGAGCCGTTTTTTTTTTTAAAATATTTTTTCCATATAAAATTTAGCAAGGACTTTTATAAGAAAAAATTGGCACGCCATTTTTAAGATATTATTAATCAACATCTAAAAATTAAATTTTGAAAAAAAAATATTAAGTAATTTTTGAAAAAATGATTTTCCAAAAAAAAATTTTCAACTACATATTTTTTAAAAATCCAAAAAAATAATTTTCGAAATTTTTTTTTACTAAATATTATTATGGCAACTTAAAAGCATCAATGTAAAAATGGTTAAAATTGATTGAGTCATGAAGGAGAAAATCAGAATTATAAAAAACGGTTCTATGGCAGGTAACGTTAATAACGATTTTTGAAAAAAATGGTTCTCATTTGAAGATAGACCTTACCCAAAGAAATAACAATGATTTTTTTAATCAAAATCGTAGGCACTGTTTTTGAGAAGAATGAGTTTTTCTAAAACCGGTATATGACAGGTACCTTTATTTGGGGTCCGAAAAAAAAATCAAAAAAACCTCTGGGGATATTCTCCAAAAAACGCCACATATCAAGTTTGAAGTTAATCGACCCATCCGTTTAGGCTTTGGTCTCTGATACATACAGACAGACAGACAGACTGACAGACAGACAGACAGAATTGTCGGACCTAGTTTTTTCTCATTTTCTATCATCGTAATGTCATGTTTGATTGTTATCTCAACTTTTTTTTTTTACGAATGCATTACTTGATATATGGGTACCCATATCGCAAGTAAAAACAGTAATAATGGGCTGAAAAAGTCTATGTGTTATAACTTGTTGAATATTTTTATAAACGCTCCTAGGTCAAAATCACATTGCGCTGAACTATATTATTACATAGTACTTAATATTTTACAAGTCTTAGAAATTGATAAAGTTTGAAGAGGCGTATTTTGGAAACTATTATAGCTATAGGTAGACAATTTAAGGCTAAACTTTTTGAAAATTCAGTTTTCTTTAACACTAACATAAACAAAAAGTTGTAACTTAAAACTAGTTCTTCAGGGTAAGGCATTCAGATAGGGTTGCCGTATACTTGCACCCATTTTTAAGTTGGCATCTGCATTTTTTGGATAAAGAAGATAGAAGGATACAATTTGGTATACTTTTAGCTTTTAACTCTTATTCCCATTTTAGAGTTGGCACCCGATGTTTTTAAGATAGCAGAGAATTAAGTCCAAAATTTGATCAATTGACTATACCAAAATGTATACTATTTTGTTTAAATAAGAGGGTGTTTTTCAGTTAAACAGGGTTATCACATTCTGAGAAGAATTAACAGTATTAACTTTATTTTCTGATTTTTTTTCTTCATATTTTTGACTTTTGTTTGAAAATATTAATATTTACGTTTTTTAATAAAAGTTATTATGCATAAAGTGCTGTTACTTTTTTCCGTTCCACGTTGATTATCCATTTTAAAAATGGCAACCCTATGTTATTATTTTAAGTACCAACTTAACTTTCACATCAATTTAAATCTCTAACCTAATAAACTAAGTAATCCAACGCTTGGACTATAAAACAAATTTAAAAAAAAAAATATTCTAACATAAATGTTTTTTGTATTTTTTTTTTCACTTTTCTTAAAAGCTATCACATAACTAAAAGCTTACATTTTCTAGCTTAGTTAATATTTAATAGCCTTGGACTACATGAGCAAGTTCGTGCGAACCAGTCGTGCATTTTATTTTTTTTTAACGGCCGGTTTTTAATTTGTTTTGTAAAAAATCATCTTCATAGAGGAAATCAAATTGCATCTACGATCTATGAAGCTGTATTAGTCCTTTAAAAACAAATTGTATGTGCTTTTTCAGAGTTTGCCAAAACTGCATTAAAAAAAACTGTCTTAGCAATCTAAGCAACTTTTGCAAGTACGTGCGATGCAGATGTGAATTTTATTTTTGCAAGTTTTATATCTCTATTTGCTCAGAATTAATTTATGGACGTTTGTAATCTAGTAAATTTTTTAAAAATAGTTTTTGTTTTTGATTTTTGTTAACATTTCTTGCATAATTGTTTATTTTTGCAAAAATTTTAAGAGGTATCCGTTTTCTACAATTAGTTACTCAAGTTAAATTTTCAAAAACATTTGATCATAGATATTTTTGGTAAAAAAGGAAATGATTTGGTCTCTTACTTACAGCTTGTTACCCAATTACAAAAACAAAACTGTTACTGTAAAAGAGGAACATTTTCCAGTCAAAAAACCAATCCAATAACTTTAAATTATAATTTAAGTAATCAATTATTGAATATTAAAAGGACACAAAACCCTTTTTTAGTCAAGTCATCAACTAAACTTTTATAGCAAATCAACAATCTTAATGGACTTTTGATGAATGAAGGGTCGATAGCAAGAAATTATTCAATCTTGCCATATTATAACGGATGGCAGATAAGATCTTAATAAAACTTATTTCCAGCTTTCTACGGTTAGGTAATAAAGAGGACGCAAAAATGCTAATTAAAATCAATTATTCTGAAATTCTCAAACCAATCGATTGCCTTTTTTAGCATTATGAAGAGTTTTCTTGCCATGACGGCTGAGTACCTTAAGAAGAGATTCCTTAAATGGTTTGATTAAATAATTTACATATTCTATTGACTTTCAAGGAAAACAAACAAGTTGAAAACAATCAAGGTGCGTTATAATTGGGGATGATGGTAATGGATTGGGTATAGCACTGTGGCAGCCAGGTGATTACTTTATGTAGTTCGGAATACCTATATACCTTCATTGTGTAGATAGATAATAATTGATTTACTGGATTTATTTACTTGATATACCTACTGGATGCGTGTTTAAGGAAGACGTAAAATTGTTTGGAATATAATTTTTTTTTTTGACACAGTCTTTTTTCAGTACTGAGCTATACTTGAAACTAAGCAGGTAAATCAGACAAATATATGTAATGCCACAGTAAGTGCAAGAACTAGCTCGGGGTTAACTTTAATATCAACCAAAAACTAGTCATTAGTAACTTATTACTAACCTAACCCTTTAATGAAACACAGTTAAGAAATCCAAAAAGTCGTTTTCATCATAACGTCTGATTGATTGATATTTTTGTACCTACTTCGTGCATTTAGCTATGTCCAAAATGTGATTACTGATAACAAATCTTTGTTTAATATTATTTAAAGTAATTCCAAAAATTGTTAACTGTTGTTGAGTGGTTTTCAGGAGGAATATAGCAATTTTATTTGGATATTTTATTTAAGAAGTTAACCGGGGCCTTCTATTGCGAAAATTTTGATACAGAAAAGTGGAATTTTATGTTATAAGCGGGACATACAAAAAAGAAGAAGTAATTACTTTTGTATCACTTAACATGATCATATAATAGAGGTAGGTCTGTAAGCCTATAGCGTTGTTTCTCCATATTTTGGAAAGCATTCCGAAAGCAGCCGTTTCCTTTTTGATACTGCTGTCGACATCTTGTTCGGTTCCGTCTTTGGTAGAGACAAAACTCCCAAGATATTGAAAGTCTTCTACTTTCTCTACCGGTTGTCGAGAAATATTGACTTGAACGGATGAATTACTTCCGAGGCTGATCATTTTTGTTATTGCCGTGTTAATTTTCAGCCCCACGATTTCTGCTTCTCCCTCCACCCTTGTTGTCATTTGATGGAGATCCATGATCCTATTAGAGAGTAAGCATACATCGTCCGCGTAGTCAAGATGTTTTAGTTGGGATGTCAAACTCCATTGAATTCCACTATTTCCGTTTAACAGGGCTGCACGTAGCACATCACTTATCACTAACTGGAAAAGTATTGGCGACAGTATGCAACCCTGTCTGACTCAACAATGGACTTCGAATTCATCCGACAACCTTCCTCTATGTAAAACGTGACATTTGCATCCATTGTAGGTTGCTTAAATAATAGCGATTAACTTATCTGGAATGCCTCTCCTGCGTAAGGCAATCCAAAAAAATTCTCTGTTTACACTATCAAACGCTTTTTCAAAATCATTGAACAGCAAGTGAAGTGGTGATTGATATATTGCACTGTTCAATAATGATTCGGAAGGTGTTAATGTGGTCAACACAGGATGAACCAGTGCGGAAACCTGCTTGTTCGGCGTCGAGTGTGTCTTCTAAATGTTGGTTGATGTTGGTGCTGCTTGCAAGAGCTCTGCAGGAATAACATCAAGTCCTACAGCCTTGTTGTCCTTCAGTGTTTTAATTGCTGCAATTATCTCTTCTCTACTGGGAGGTGTGGTGCGGATTAGGGCATTTGTTGCTTCGGACGAGTCATCAGGTATTGGATGCTCATCGCTGGTGAACACACGGTTTAAAAAAGAAGCGAAGTGTTCCTTCCACCTTTCCACGTTTCTCTAGAGTAGTTGCGATGCGAGCTCGAAGTTGATTTCTTTCGTAGATCTTTTCCCAGGTTTCTGCGGATAGCCAAGCACTATTTCTTCTGCCCGACCGACTATTCTTTCACCGTCGGTTATGAACACATTTTTCACAGCACACCATTGGTCTTCGATGGAGGTAGGTTCACTGCTGCTGATTGCTCACAGTCCTTGGGAAAGATGGTCCCCTAGTTGTTGGTGAACTACGGGGTCCTTTAGTCTGCCGGTATTAAACCTGGGCATTCGAGTGTTTGCTTGGGATCTCCGAACTGCAGCTGTGCATAATCTTACGAGAGCTACCATCAGATGGTGGTCCCGGGCCAATTAATCAATTAATGGAAGTTCCCTTAGAGCAATCCTCTTAATATGGGCTTAATGATAAGGGAACCATATACTTGGAAAACATATATTCAAGTAGATGTCTAACAAATGTGGTATAAAGACATTTCGTAAAATATTAATCCGAAAACTCCCTAGACCAGCACTTGACGAAATATAACCCAGAATTAACCCCGACAATTTATTTTTCTAGTTCTTAAAGTTTAAATATTTGAATACCAATATTTGAAAATTAAAAAAAATCATCTAAATTGCTGTTTTGACTGTTTCCGAGATAATATACTGTAAATTACTCCACTAAAGAAAAACCTACAGAAACTTATTGTTCTTTATTTTTTTGTCAAACTGATATTTACCCATCTCCAATTTCTTTAATCTTAAAGTTCAAGAATTTATTTTTTTTCGAATTAGGTTTATGGAGAATTCCTCTTCCTTTAAAAATGCAAAGCAAGCGAAAAACCCACAAAGCTTTCCCCATCATCAAAATTGTCAGTAATACGGAAGTCAAACACGAAGTCTTTTTCAATATTTGATGTAGCGGTTGCCATTTTAAGTGAAGTGGTGTAGAAATTTCCCGAAGGCGCACAACCGCCTATCCTTTCCATATTCTCGCAATGGGGTTATGCAAATGTCTTATAAAATAGAAGGAAGCGGCGGCGGCTTTTTTCTTGCCACGTCACTAATAGAGATATTTTACTTTGCAAATGTTCTTGTATGTTAATAGTGCTGTGCAAATAACTTCTTATTACAGAATAGTTTTTGTGCATTTCTGAAACATTTACAATTGAAATAAATGATAAGTTGGAAAGTGTTTCTACTCAAATTAAATACTTTTGAGTTCTAGTGTTCGAAACATTCCGGTGCATTAGAAATGTTGCGAAAGAATTGCCATTTTTTTTACGAGTTTTTGACTTTCGGGATTTTGAGTTTTCAGGACTATGGGTTTTCTGAATTTTGATTTTTGAAATTCTGGGTTTTCATAATTGTGGATTTTCGGTAAGTATCCTGGCTTTTTGGGATTTTGAGTTTTCGGAATTTCGTGTTTTCTAAATTTTTGAATTTGGGGGTTCTTTCGAAATATATTTTGAGCGTCACACAGTAAAATCAATGCAAAAACCGTTAATTTGGCAACTACCATGTTTCTTTTTTAATCTACTGTTATTTTCACAAAACAAAATATCCGGTATTTTCCATATTTTATTAGTGTACCACTAATTTAAAGATGTTCAACGCTAATATTTTACTTTGCATCTGTTATGGTCTAAGAGCTAGCGACGAAAAATCAACGCCACAAGGTGCAAGGACACATTTTGTGGGAATCGACAGCCCTTTAACTTATTCAGAAAAAATCTCTCTAGCCGAAGTCGAAAGTTGTGGTGATTCAAACACGCAAGTTTTTTATTGCAAAAAAACGCCATCGGAGCAAGGCTGAAAATTTGCAGAAGTCCAAGTGGGGACAAAGCGTTGCCAGATGTCATCAAACCTAAAACCTAAAAAAAAAAAATTTTAGACAAAACCTGCTAAGATACAAAGCTGAAAGTTAACACCAGTTTTGTGAATATTAATATGGAAACGAATCGATATAAACGTGAATGGTCGGTAAAGGGTTGCCAAAGGTCATATATTAAAAACTAAAATAATTATTTAAGAAAAAAATTGATAAGGTATAGAAACCTGCAAATTTGTACAAGTACATATGTCGATAGATATTGATATGCGTGCAAACCTTACTAATACAATAAATTAACAAAATTGGCAGAAGCAAGATCCGATACATTGGGGTTGCCAAAGTTCATTCAATTTCGAAAATTTAAAGCAGCACAAAACTTAATTCTGATAGGATAAAAAGACGCAAATCGGCATAATTATTGATTTTATAAACGTTTTGAAGAATCCAAATTGGCAGAAGTATAAGTTTTTCCATAGGGTTGCCAAATTCATCAAAACCGAAATCTTAAAAAAAAAATAAAAACAAAAATTGATGACCAACAGAGCGGAAAATTGGCACATTAATTATGCGTTGTTTGAAGAAACCAAAATAATAGAAGCGTAGAGTAAATAGAAGGGTTGCCAGCATACATAAAACTTTAAATTTTAAAACAATATATTTAGAAATCCTGATAACAAATGTATGAATAAGGTTGAGAGTGAGTTAAAATATAGGTTTTATTGATATATTAAAGAAAACAAATTGGCAGAAGTGTCGGTTAAGCCATGGGGTTGCCATAGCCATCAAACATGAAATCTTTAAAAAATAAAATGCACGACTGGATCGCACGTAATTGCTCTTGCAGATAGAGTTACTATTTATGCTTAGCCCTTTTAAATAAAAATTTGTAAATGCAGTTTTAGAAAAAAAACAATTATAAAAGCATAAAATTCGATTTTCAAATGACTAAAACAGCTTCTTAAATGAATTAAACCTCAAAACAAAGTATGCAATTTGATTTCTTCTATAATGCTACATTTTTAGAACAAAAAATTTGAAAATCATTAGATCCGTTTTTTTTAAAAAAAACTATTTTTTCTATATAAAATTTTGCAAGGACTTTTATAAAAAAAATTGGTACTCCATTTTTAAGATATTATTTATCAACATCTAAAAACTAAGTTTTGAAAAAAAATATAGTTGATAGTTTTCGAAAAAATTATTTTTCAACAAAAAAAATTTCAAACTTTTTTTAAAACTCCAAAAAAATAATTTTCGAATTTTTATTTACCAAATATTATTACGGCAACTTGAAAGCATCCATGTAAAAAAATGGTTGACATTGATCGAGTCATAAGGGAGAAAATCAGAATTTAAGAAAACGGTTCTATGGCAGGTACCGTTAATAACTGTTTTTGAAAAAAATGGTTCTCATTTAAATATAGAGCATACCCAAAGAAATGACCATGATTTTTTAATCAAAATCGTATTCACCGTTTTTGAGAAAAATGAGTTTTTCTAAAACCGGTATATGACAGGTACCGTTAGTTTTGGTCAAAAAATCAAAAATCGTCTTTGGATATTCTCCAAAAAACGCCACATACCAAGTTTTAAGACCCTCAATAACTTTCTTCACGAAAACGATCTGTCAATGGACTTTTGCGTGTTTATTCCATGGACCAAAAATGAAGATAATTGCATTTAAAAATCTTCACGTGAAATTTTTCGGCAGTGAATGTGCATTTGGTTTGTGATTCGTGTAATAGCTGACTTATTTATCTTTCAACATTCAATTGAAAAAAAGAGCTTCTAATATCCTTGCTTTATTGCACCTCTTTTCCATGTAGCCTATAACCCCTTAAAAATTGGCTTGTAAGAACCTACCAATAATTGAAATCGAATAAATTTTTATTCACATCACTGTAACTAAAATGAAGCTATCATAGCTTAAAGAACTTTATTTCAATCAGGCCATAAGGAGGATATATGTGTATATCAATGAGTGTCCTTTTAGATGAAGTCTGGCTCGTGGGTGTATCAAAAGGATAAATAATAGAATACACATATACCAACACACACTTATGTGCACTCATATGTTTCTCTTTATTTTTCTTACCAAGGACCTATGGCTTTGTTTTTTATTCGTTTATACGAGTGGAGTATATCTAAGCTAAGCATATTAAACGCAAGAACTCGCCATCGCCACTCCTTGAGATAAAACCAAAGTCAAGTGTTGTGATTAATGATAATGATTTAAGAATGGAAATCACACACTCATTGCGGACTTGAGATTCTCGAATGAGTGATGTACATTTTGGCCTTATGCAAATTTGTTTCACATTACCTACATATAAAAAATTGCTCATACTGAATTGGGTCGGTTTTAAGGAGTTTCCGCGCGAATTTGATTAACCAAAAAGAAACCATTATTGGCTTCGCATAATGTTTGTATTTTTTGTTTTTTTTTGTTTTTGGTTGTAAATAGCTTTTCTAACCGAAGAATATTTTTATATTTGATGACAAGTGAAAAGAAAGGGTCTTGTTGAAAAAAGAAATCCTTAAATTATCATAAAAAGTGTCTTAAGCAAATTAAATGCTCCCACCTCTCATCCACTTAGAGTTAAATGATAAAGTGCTAGATATAAAAAAAGATACTAGATACTTGTTTTTATAATTGTAAGATATGGATAATGCTTATAATACTTTAATGCAATGTTAAAAAAAATTGAAAAACATTAAAGTAATTTTTTTTTTTTTTTGTGAAGGTATAAACATTTTCAGACATTACAAAAACCTAATAAGCCATTTTTTAGTAATAAATGAAAACATTTAGCAAATTGATTTTTCGAAAAAAACTCTTGAACTTTGTATTTCAATCCACAAATTTTGGTATATTGGTATTAAAATTTGACACCTTCTGCAAATTAATAAATATCAATTGAGCCGTTTGAGAAGCTAGAAAACAGTTCCATTTTAGGTTCTCGTTCTAAACCTGATATTCAATAATAAAGAAAAATAAATCTTAATAATATAGGCCTGCAATCTTTGCTAGTTTTTGGAGTCTGAAAGATAGCTCTTTTATACTATTATTATTCGAAATATCAGGAAGGGAGTTTTCATGCATCTTTTCTATTTCTCACTAATTATCATTCTTTTGGAAGAATGTAATAAAAGTTATGAACTTTTTTTTTAATGACCGTATGGTTTGAAAGGTAGAAGGTGAATTATACGCATCTAAGTGTCCCTTATTTTTGGACTTGACTGAAAACTTCTAGATGTGAAAATTACTTAGAACGTAAAATAAATAATAATTTCGAAGTTTAACTTAAAATGTTATCAATAAGTTTAGGTTACTTAGGTCGTCACACCTTAAAAAGTCCGTTGTGACCCCTTAAGGGGCATAGGGCTTCACCACTCCTACGCGCCATCGTGTACGGTTTCTGGAAATATAACGTAGTTCTCTCCAACTCTTCCCCAGCTGCGCAGATTCACTTACGACTGTCCTGCGCCATGTGCTTCTCGGCCGACCCGAACCTCTACCTGCCTGTGTGAGTGGGTTCCATTGCATCGCTTGGCCGTTGCCTTTTCGAAGCGTATGACCAATTCACTGCCACTTACGTCTGCGAATAGTACTGTCAATGGATTCTTGACCCGTTCTTCTATAAAGTTCTTCATTGGAAACACGGTTGGGACACAAAAACCTTAAGATGTTTCGTAGACACCTATTAACGAACGATTGCAGCTTGCTCGTGACAGTTGTTAAGATTTTCCAAGTGCTGCACCCATACAGAAGCACGGATTCAACATTGGAGCGGAACAGTCTCAGTCTGTAAGCTTATAGCGTTGTTTCTCCATATTTTGGACAGCATTCCGAAAGCAGCCTTTGCCTTTTTGATACGGCTGTCGACATTTTGTTCGGTTCCGCCTTTGGTAGAGACAAAACTCCCAAGATATTGAAAGTCTTCTACTTTCTGTACCGGTTGTCCAGAAATATTGACTTGAACGGATGAATTACTTCCGAGGCTGATCATTTTTGTTTTTGCCGTGTTAATTTTCAGCCCCACGATTTCTGCTTTTCCCTCAACCCTTGTTGTCACTTGATGGAGATCCTATGAGAGAGTAAGCATACGTCGTCCGCGTAGTCCAGATGTTTTAGTTGGGATGTCAGACTCCATTGAATTCCACCAATTCGTTTAACAGCGCTGCACGCAGCACATCACTTATCAGTTATCACTAACAGGAAAAGTATTGGCGACAGTATGCAACCCTGTCTGACTCCACAATGGACTTCGAATTCATCCGACAACCTTCCTCTATGTAAAACGTGATATTTGCACCTTTTTTCGACTTAAAATGACCTCAGGAACCCATGGTTTTCTTCTGCGGCGGTGATTTCGGGACTCCCTGTATACTGTCGCCATCGAGAGCGGAACGAAGCTCCAGAAAAGAATTAACAGTACTCTGTTTATTTAACATCCTGAGAACCCGCAAAAGATAAGTTCTTGTAAAACTAAAATCCATTCTTTTCGGTCGAAAATAATTTGTCGGGCAGTAAATTGTGAGTGCTGTATGGAGACTTTTAAAAATAATTTCAATAATCTTCAATTTAACCCGCTGAACTGCGTATACTGAAAGAAATGAAGGAAGAAATTTTTGGTTTACAATTTTGATGTGTGATTTTTTTTAATAGTATTTTAAGTTTTGGTTTTTTCACAATGTCTTGTGCCAGCCCTAAGCCCATTTTTAAAATTTAAGTTTTCCTTAATAGCATTCATTTGTTGCAAGATTTTTATATCATTTTGCTTATTTTAGCATCTGTTTCTACTCAACATAAAATATTATGTGTGGCAGAAATTCACTCGTCCTTTAATTTATATTTAAATTAATTATTTCACATTCCATTATTTGTCAAAAATAATAATTTGATTCCTCTTAATTGTTGCTCCTACAGTTTGTATAAAACATTGGTTAGCTTCACTTAGAAGCAGCAAGTCATCTGTGATAAAAATAAAAAATACCACAACCCACATCCTTTTGAAACACGAAATTATCTCAGCAAATAATTCTTCCACTAGGAAAACACTTTAATAACTTGCGGAAAACGGAAGCTATATGTAAAACTGTCCAATGACGCACGGTTTCTAGGTTACCTAGATTGTTTGTTAGTCTAATTGATTTCCAACTCATTATGCATAATTTAAACTTCTAGCTTGAGTGGAAACGAAGAGGTAGATTATAATTAAATCCACTATTCTAACTATAACTATGACCCTCATAATATAAAAGATTTTTCGTGTAGACTTTCGGTGGTCCAGGTTGAGGCAAGTTTTAATTGTGATGGGAGGCACTTGACCAAGAAGTACGTATTTTGAGTTTGCAACAATTAATTTTATTTTTGTACCATGTGGAGTTGCTTGAATTTAGAATATTTGAATCTCTTTGGTTAATTTAAACCTCTTGTTGCTGAAGAAATCACTCACATGCTTATGCTAAAGGAATAGATAATAATAATTTGTTATATGTGGTATATGTGGAACTGTGAAAGCCAAGTTTGCATAGTTAAAAGTCCATAATGCTGCTGTATATGCCAATGCGATTTTTTTGAGCTTTTTCCGTAAATGACATTTTTAGTTTTTGACTGTAAACTATGTCCCATGGTTCCACTCTTACAAAATATTCTATAATTTGAGCAAAATACAATTTCTTTAAATTCAACAGTTTTTAAACTTTTCGAAATATACCAATAAAAATTGCATACTGGAAAGTAGTCATCGGCTCGACAACCGGGGTCCGGTCCTGGCCTCTCTCAAAAAGTCTTTCCATCTATCCCGGTCTCGAGCCGACGCCATCCAGTTGCGCACCCCGGGCTTCGGGCGTCCTGGTCTACGCCATCTCTCCAGCGCAAGCATGGTCTACCACGCTGCCGTCTACCATAGAATGTACCACAAAAGACTTTCCGAGCAGGTTCCTCTTCACTCATACGAGCTAGGTGCCCTGCCCACAGGAGTCTACCGAGCTTAATTTTTGTCACTATGTCTGCTTCAAGGTATATTGCGTACAACTCATGATTGTACCGTCGCCGGAATCGTCCTTCCTCACATATGGGGCCAACAATTCTCCGTAAGACTTTTCTCTCGAACGCGGCTAAGAGGTCACAGTGCCTTTTGCTAAGAACCCAAGTCTCGGATCCATACATGAGTACTGGCAGGACCATGGTCCTGTACAGCAGCAGTTCTGAAGTTATGGTTAGATTTCTGGATTTGAATAGCTTTGACAGACTGTAGTAGGCTCTGTTGGATTTGTGAAGCCACCAGCGTTTATCTTCTTCTATGTTGTTATCTGCTGCTACTGTTGACCCAAGGTATTTAAAGGATTGCACCACTTCAAATTCGCGCTCCGCTACCTTGATTGTTTGACCAACTGTTCTTCTCGCATTCGCCGCCACCATATACTTTGTTTTACCTTCACTAATGTGCAGCCCCAGATTTTGTGCCGCCTGCTCGATCTGGATGAAGTAATCGTGTACAGCTTGTTCGGTTCTTCCGATGATGTCGATGTCGTCTGCGTAAGCCAATATCTGGCTGGACCTGTTGACGATGGTCCCTCTTGTTGCTGTGCCAGAGTCACGGATTGCTTTCTCCAACTCCAGGTTGAAGAGGAGGCAGGCCAAACCAACCCCTTGTCGGATTCCATTAAAGATGTTGATTGGTCTGGATAGCAATCCGGCTATTTTAACTTGGCTTGTTACGTTGGTCATGGTCAACCTACATAGTCGTGTCAATTTATTTGGGATGCCGAATTCTCTCATGGCTTTGTAAAGTTCTACCCTGGCAATGCTATCATGGGCGGCTTCAAAGTCTATAAACAGATGGTATGTTGGGATGTTAAGTTCCAGTATGCTTTGTGGATCGGTGATCAGATTTCTCTCTTCGTCCTTGCAGTATGTGCAGCATGGTGTGTACTGCGTCATGTTTCGGACGGATTGGTAAAACTTCCGCGCATGGTGCAGACCTCGCTCTCGGCTGTTCTCTATTTCACAGATTAGGTTCTTCTCCCAGGCTGATTTTTTCTGTCTGTGTAGCCGTTTTTCTATTCTTCTGAGCTCTTTATATTCCTCTTCGCGTGCCCGCGTTCTATGAGATTGTTGCATTGCTCGGTACGAAACATTCTTACGTTCAGTCGCTAGCTTGCATTCATCATCAAACCAGTCGTTCCGATTTCTACGACTGCTGCCTAAGATGGAGTTGGCAGAGTACTAATGACAATATTCTTAAGGCGTGTCCGCTTCTTATTTACGCCCAGCATACTGGCTCCAGGACTTACTCTCCCTAAATCAAGTGATTCTAGGGCGAGTACTAACGCATTACCAAAGGTGTTACTGGTGTTTTTGTTGCGTAGGGCAGCCGTGTTGATTCGAACCTGATCGGCGTTTGATTAATGTTACCCATAACATTAATCAAACTATAAGAACGTGTTGTAAGTTGAGGCCGTAATCAATCCTGGATTGTAAGCAAGTAAGTAAGTGTATTTTGTAATTAGTGATGGTAACAATTTTGTGTTTTTAGTTTTTCTCAAAAAATATACACAACAAGTTATTCTAGAAAAGTTGCACAATATGTAGCTATTTACTTGTATAGAGTTACTGGCTCAACTGATTGATTTCGTTCAAAACGTGTCACTAGATTCTTTTTATTTTCAAAAAGTTTTGTGTAATTAGTTTAAAAAAAAAAAGTTTTGAAAAAAAAATTAAACAAAAATGATTTTCTTCCACATACGCCACAGTGACCAGCAAAGAGTTAAACTACAAAATGTCTATCGCTGACCAAATTATAAATGATATTGATTTTTTTGACTATCAGAGTCAATAAAACTAACAAAAAACTTGAATTAAGGAAAAAGAAAACATGAAATAAAAGATGTTCTTGAAAATTTGTGGAATTAGCCATTTTGTCTATCCTCTTCCCTTCTCATCTAAGTTCATGCTTCCTCAAACTTGTGCAACCTCACTTACCAAAGTATTTCCGAACTTCCATAAGACTTTTTTTTAAACTTTTAAATAACTTTATACAAATCTCTAAAAAAAATCAGAGGAAATGGTTAAGGAACCCTATTTACAAGTTATAACTTGTCAAATCAATTGTTACCGAAGCTGGTGTACTAGTTGGGTTAGGTTCACTCCATACATTCCAGTATTCACTATTGATTGTGTTAACTTCTAGTTCATTGATCATTTCTTTAGCCATTTCGTGTGAAAATATGAACAAGTTGAGTATAGATGCAAGAAATGTGTGACGTAGCGAACTCAGATTTTGGTATTTCCGTTGTGGAGGGCCTATCTTGACGGACCTACATTTCTTGAGGAGCCCCCTCGCCCTCATGTCTAATTTTTTTTTATTTTCAGGCATACATTTCTGTATTTATTTCTTGTCTTCTCAGATGAAATAAATAGAGAAATACATTTTGACGTTTACCGATACCCGAAATTCACCGGACAAAAAATTCACACATATACACTTCGAATTTGGATACTAATTAGAAAAAAAAAAAAAAAAAAATATTATTAAAAAAGTAAAAATAGGCACAAGTATTGTTTTTAGTTTTTGTGTATTTTGAATTGATTTTGACAAGGTGATTTTCTTGGTGAGATCATGGTGTAAAATATAATTTCACGACATAATTTACCCACATAGTCTGGCATAACGTCCGAAATAAATATTTCTAGAAGAACGATGGCAGACCTCGTTTAAGTGGTAATTGTAGAAACCACAAGTTGTTACCAAAACATGTATTTCAAGTCAATTTATATGTATTCATCTACCCGTAAGATGCACTTGAAATTCATACTTTGCAAGCATATTTTGGACACACGGAAACAAGTCAACAGTCTTGAAACAAACTTTTCGGTAACATACAAGGGAGATCTATCTTACTGCTACCAATTTTGTTTGGTATCATAATTAATTCACAATTGTTAAGAAAACTGCAACTTTGAAAATTTACTTTATTTCAAGCTACAAGTGGTTGGGTGTGTAGAGATCGGGTAGGCACTGACCGGGCCAACTTGGTGGTTCCACTGATCCGCAACTTTTTCTACACATCAATTGTGCTTATTTTACCTCCTCCTGGTAACCACCGGATACTGGTCTTGTCCAACCGGACTTAACTTGCTAAACTTATAAGCGCGAGTGTTGAACGAAAGAAACTAAGAACACTATAATACAAAAGTTCCTAGCTTTCTAGGATAGGTTACGGAGGCTAGCACTCTTCGTAACTGAAGAAAATCCCGCTAACGAAACCGACACTACGCCTCGGATAAGGACTGACTTAACGATGATGACTTTTGGCTATTGTACCCGGACAAAGGTTGGTTTCTGGAATGTTTGTACCCTTCTCGACAATGGTAAAGAAGGGCCCCATAATTCCAGATTCCTCCAACTTGAAGGAGAGATCATGCGATACGAATTGGACATCTTAGGACTAAGCGAAGTTCGGTGTTTGGGCTCGGGAAAATATAAATCCCCAAACCATAACACTGTACTACTCTACTCTGGAAAAGAGCCCGGAAGTGTCCGGGAATCAGGTGTTGGGCTGCTACTTACCAAAACTGCTCACAATAGTCTGATTTCATGGGAGTCTTTAGGAGACAGGATACTAAAGGCAAGGTTTCGGACTAGATTACGTCGCGTCACCATAATACAGTGTTATGCCCCAACAAATACCTCACTTCCTGAAGTAAAGGACGCCTTTTATAACCAGTTGAGTGCTGCTTACAAAAATACACCTCGCGGAGACATCATAATGGTCATGGGTGATCTGAATGCCCCAAAGTTGGCAATAACAACGAAGGACTGAGGCATGTCATGGGAAAACATGGCGTTGGCGATTGCAACGACAACGGCGAACGTTTCGCGGATTAAATAACCACTATTTTAGCAACACTGGATTTAACTGCATTACAGGTGTACGCACTTTTTCATCCAAACTCGAAATTATTTTTTTACAAAAAATCAAGAATCCATTACTATGTTTTTTATTCAGATTTTGACCTTAATTTATTATTTGTTTTACTTAGTATCTAATAAATGTGTTATTATATGGAATATTGTATTATTTTTTCCAGTTTTTCTTTCAGTGTCACAACCGTAACGAAAACAAGTCACAACTGTAAATACATATGTGTATATTTAAATTCTCTTTTATTTGAAGTAGCCTATCCTAAAGGTTTTGATTCAAAATTTTACAGTCTGGCTTTTCAAAACTTTGCATTTGAAAAGTCGTCGCTACCATTACGACTTTTATTTAGTTTTTTACACGTTACAGCAGAAATATTACAGATTTTGTTTAGGTGGGTTTGTTAAGGGCTTATAATCGTAGGAGTTAAGGATTTTAAGTATATTATCGAACTGTTTGTTTAATAGTTCAATAAGGAAATAAAATGCACGACTGGGTCGCACGTACTTGCTCTTATAGATAAAGTTACTATATATGCTTAGCCTTTTTAATTAAAAAGTTGGTAATGCAGTTTTAGAAAAAAAAAATGAAAAAAGCATAAAATTCGATTTTCAACTAAAACAGCTTCTTTAATGAATTTTAACTCAAAATGAAGTATGCAATCTGATTTTCTCTACAATGATACATTTTTAGAAAAAAAAATTTGAAAATCGTTAGAGCCGTTTTTTAAAAAAACTTTTTTTTCTATATAAAATTTCGCAAGGACGTTTAAAAAAAATTGGTTCGCCATTTTTAAGATATTATTTATGAACATTTAAAAACTAAATTTTGAAAAAAAAATATTGAGTAGTTTTCGAAAAAATGATTTTTCAAAAAAAAAATTTCAAACTTTTTTAATAATCCAAAAAAATAATTTTCGAACTTTTTTTTGCTAAATATTATTACGGCAACTTAAAATTACGGCAATGTAAAAAAAAAGGTTGAAATTGATTGAGTCATGAAGGAGAAAATCAGAATTTAAAAAAACGGTCCTATGGCAGGTACCGTTAATAACGGTTTTTAACAAAAATGGTTTCCATTTAAAGATAGACCTTATCTAAAAAACTGACCGTGATCGTAGGCACCGTTTTTGAGAAAAATGAGTTTTTCTAAAACTGGTATATGGCAGGTACCGTTATTTGGTACTCTGACATACAGACAGACAGACAGAATTGTCGGACCCACTTTTTTCTCATTCTCTATCATCGTAATGTCATGTTTGATTGTTAACTTAACTTTTTTTTTTTTTGTACGAATGCATAACTTGATATACATATGGTACCCATATCGCAAGTAAAAAGGGTGTAAGGACGTCACGACCGTTACAATGGAATTACCCAATAGTACAAATTTATATGGAGTTAAACGCTTAAACATCAAATTTTAGTCTGAACTTTATTTCTTCTATCTAAAAATCATCGGGGCCATCTCTAATAAAAATCAACCCCATTTGAATGCACAAACAAGAGTTGAGTAAGATTTTAATTAAAAAAGCAGTAGGTTTATTCCAGCAAATAAGATCTATTTTTCTATGAAAACCGTTTTCAAAAATCTCTATTAACATTACCTGTCATAAAACGGTTTAATTATTCATTTTTATTACTAGTATCCACTACTGGTAAAATTCTCATAAACGGAAATTGTAAACAAAAACAAGTCAGCAGCCCTCGCTCGGTGTGAATTTCAACAATTCTTTTCCTCAAATATATATGTATACTTAAATCGGTCTGCTTTAGGAGGCAAACGTTCTTGTCTGGTATATCTTAAGTAATCTCACTTTAAATTAAATTGAAGTGCTCATCATCAACGACATCGCAAAAACAATAAATAAATTGCTTACATAAGTTATTGCACTTGCCCACTTGCCGGCCGGCCGGCCGGCCGGCTTACATTTGAACCAAGGGTGGAGGTCAGTCTTTCGTATATAACATTTGCCTTGCACCTGACACTTAAACATATCTTTGCCTCGCTCAACATGCATAACTACACGAGTTTGGTGTTGATCGGCTTATTTTAGTGTGACCATGTTAATTTTATGCATAAGCTTATTATATACTCTTGTGATGAATTAGTATCTATTTCGCACTGTGCACGTTTCCACGACATATGTACATGCAAATAGGAGTATAGTGCTACAGCATTTCACTATTGAGTGAGGTCGACTTTAAGGAATGATGTTAAGGTCAAGGTTCGGAGAACGAAAAATTTTTTTCGTTCTTACATGAAATTGAAAAATTCAAGTGGCAATTTCGTTTTTGATTCGTTCGCGAATATTATTTTTTGAGAATACAAGATTCATGGCATTATAGTGAAAGAGAATTTGCAAAAAAAAGGTGGCCCCACAATTCTGCATTTGTCTGTATCAGAAGTCCCAGCCTAAATGGGTTGATACATTTAATTCAAACTTCGGCCACGATGCACGATTTTTATAGAAAACTACTATTTTATTTTAACTAATTTTTTTTTGCTTGGGTATTTTAATAGTCTTGTTTTGATGGTAAAAATAGAATATGGATTAATTCTTACACAAATTAACTCCAAATTACCATTCTCTCCCCGCACTCAGCTTTACGGCACATAAACTCCTGCTTGGGCTCACGATATGACTTAGGGTAGGTTCAAGGTTGGGATACGCAAAGATTCTGTTGCATTAAAAGAATCTGAATTAAAAGATACTTTGAATTCATCCTACTATTCGTAATCCAAAGTCAATTATTTATTACTTTAAAAAAAAATAAGACCACACAAGCAAAGAAAAATTAATTTAATTAAATAGTTGTTCTGGTAATTTTCAGTTTTGTCGAAAACTAGAAAACATAAAATCATCTAGTTTTCAGCTTTTAATTAGAGCCGCAAATTCTTAGAAAAAAAAATAAAATTTTTGTTTGTCTTATTTCTTAAATTTTGAGTTTGAAACTCGTTTTTTTTAAAATTTTGCAAAGATTTCACTTGATTTAAGGGCCAGTTATAGCTATCATTGAAATTCATCATTGAAACAAATCAATGAAGTGGATTTTGACAAGTCAGATAAAGCCATCATTGCAAAGATTCCTGTCAGTGAACAATTCAAATAACAAATCTAAAAGGCATTTGAGATTAGAGTTGATCATTGAATGCAAAACAGACAGGTAAGAACAGAAAATTAATGGAACACATCAGTGAAACGATTGTATTCCATCAAATATAGAAAAAATCATCTTTTCATTGAAATCGAATTTGATCATTAAATTAATAAAAGTGGGCTTGCATGCAGGTGGCCACCAGACTTTCTAGTTTAGCAAAAGTGGTAATTACAATCTTTTACACATCGTTTGAACACGTTTCTACAATTTTTAGATTTACTACTACACTCATCGTTTTTTTTATATCTATATCCACTTAAAAATAAATGCACGACTGGGTCGCACGTACTTGCTCTTGAAGATAAAGTTACTATTTATGCTAAGCCCTTTTAATCAAAAATTTGTAAATGCAGTTTTAGAAAAAACAAACAATTAAAAAATCATAAAATACGGAATTTAACCTCAAAACAAAGTACGCAATTTGATTTCTTCTATAATGATACATTTTTAGAAAAAAAAATTTGAAAATCGTTAAAGCCGTTTTCTAAATAAACTATTTTTTCCATATAAAATTTAGCAAGAACTTTTATAAACAAAAATTGGTACGCCATTTTTAAGATATTATTTATCAACATCTAAAAACTAAATTTTGAAAAAAAAAATATTGAATAGTTTTCGAAAAAATAATTTTTCAAAAAAAAAATTTCAAACTTTGTTTAAAAATCCAAAGAAATAATTTTAGAAATTTTTTTTACTAAATATTATTGCGGCAACTTAAGAGCATTTGTGTAAAAAAAATGGTACCCATATCGCAAGTAAAAAGGGTGTAAGGACGTCACGACCGTTACAATGGAATTACCCAATAGTACAAATTTATATGGAGTTAAACGCTTAAACATCAAATTTTAGTCTGAACTTTATTTCTTCTATCTAAAAATCATCGGGGCCATCTCTAATAAAAATCAACCCCATTTGAATGCACAAACAAGAGTTGAGTAAGATTTTAATTAAAAAAGCAGTAGGTTTATTCCAGCAAATAAGATCTATTTTTCTATGAAAACCGTTTTCAAAAATCTCTATTAACATTACCTGTCATAAAACGGTTTAATTATTCATTTTTATTACTAGTATCCACTACTGGTAAAATTCTCATAAACGGAAATTGTAAACAAAAACAAGTCAGCAGCCCTCGCTCGGTGTGAATTTCAACAATTCTTTTCCTCAAATATATATGTATACTTAAATCGGTCTGCTTTAGGAGGCAAACGTTCTTGTCTGGTATATCTTAAGTAATCTCACTTTAAATTAAATTGAAGTGCTCATCATCAACGACATCGCAAAAACAATAAATAAATTGCTTACATAAGTTATTGCACTTGCCCACTTGCCGGCCGGCCGGCCGGCCGGCTTACATTTGAACCAAGGGTGGAGGTCAGTCTTTCGTATATAACATTTGCCTTGCACCTGACACTTAAACATATCTTTGCCTCGCTCAACATGCATAACTACACGAGTTTGGTGTTGATCGGCTTATTTTAGTGTGACCATGTTAATTTTATGCATAAGCTTATTATATACTCTTGTGATGAATTAGTATCTATTTCGCACTGTGCACGTTTCCACGACATATGTACATGCAAATAGGAGTATAGTGCTACAGCATTTCACTATTGAGTGAGGTCGACTTTAAGGAATGATGTTAAGGTCAAGGTTCGGAGAACGAAAAATTTTTTTCGTTCTTACATGAAATTGAAAAATTCAAGTGGCAATTTCGTTTTTGATTCGTTCGCGAATATTATTTTTTGAGAATACAAGATTCATGGCATTATAGTGAAAGAGAATTTGCAAAAAAAAGGTGGCCCCACAATTCTGCATTTGTCTGTATCAGAAGTCCCAGCCTAAATGGGTTGATACATTTAATTCAAACTTCGGCCACGATGCACGATTTTTATAGAAAACTACTATTTTATTTTAACTAATTTTTTTTTGCTTGGGTATTTTAATAGTCTTGTTTTGATGGTAAAAATAGAATATGGATTAATTCTTACACAAATTAACTCCAAATTACCATTCTCTCCCCGCACTCAGCTTTACGGCACATAAACTCCTGCTTGGGCTCACGATATGACTTAGGGTAGGTTCAAGGTTGGGATACGCAAAGATTCTGTTGCATTAAAAGAATCTGAATTAAAAGATACTTTGAATTCATCCTACTATTCGTAATCCAAAGTCAATTATTTATTACTTTAAAAAAAAATAAGACCACACAAGCAAAGAAAAATTAATTTAATTAAATAGTTGTTCTGGTAATTTTCAGTTTTGTCGAAAACTAGAAAACATAAAATCATCTAGTTTTCAGCTTTTAATTAGAGCCGCAAATTCTTAGAAAAAAAAATAAAATTTTTGTTTGTCTTATTTCTTAAATTTTGAGTTTGAAACTCGTTTTTTTTAAAATTTTGCAAAGATTTCACTTGATTTAAGGGCCAGTTATAGCTATCATTGAAATTCATCATTGAAACAAATCAATGAAGTGGATTTTGACAAGTCAGATAAAGCCATCATTGCAAAGATTCCTGTCAGTGAACAATTCAAATAACAAATCTAAAAGGCATTTGAGATTAGAGTTGATCATTGAATGCAAAACAGACAGGTAAGAACAGAAAATTAATGGAACACATCAGTGAAACGATTGTATTCCATCAAATATAGAAAAAATCATCTTTTCATTGAAATCGAATTTGATCATTAAATTAATAAAAGTGGGCTTGCATGCAGGTGGCCACCAGACTTTCTAGTTTAGCAAAAGTGGTAATTACAATCTTTTACACATCGTTTGAACACGTTTCTACAATTTTTAGATTTACTACTACACTCATCGTTTTTTTTATATCTATATCCACTTAAAAATAAATGCACGACTGGGTCGCACGTACTTGCTCTTGAAGATAAAGTTACTATTTATGCTAAGCCCTTTTAATCAAAAATTTGTAAATGCAGTTTTAGAAAAAACAAACAATTAAAAAATCATAAAATACGGAATTTAACCTCAAAACAAAGTACGCAATTTGATTTCTTCTATAATGATACATTTTTAGAAAAAAAAATTTGAAAATCGTTAAAGCCGTTTTCTAAATAAACTATTTTTTCCATATAAAATTTAGCAAGAACTTTTATAAACAAAAATTGGTACGCCATTTTTAAGATATTATTTATCAACATCTAAAAACTAAATTTTGAAAAAAAAAATATTGAATAGTTTTCGAAAAAATAATTTTTCAAAAAAAAAATTTCAAACTTTGTTTAAAAATCCAAAGAAATAATTTTAGAAATTTTTTTTACTAAATATTATTGCGGCAACTTAAGAGCATTTGTGTAAAAAAAATGGTTGAAATTGATTGATGACTCAATCAATTTCAGAAAATCAGAATTTAAAAAAACGGTTCTATGGCAGGTACCGTTAATAACAAAATAAAAATGTATCATTATAGAAGAAATCAAATTGCGTACTTTGTTTTGAGGTTAAATTCATTTAAGAAGCTGTTTTATTCACTTGAAAACCGTATTTTATGTTTTTCAAAAGAATGGTTTCCTTTTAAAGTTAGCCCTTATCTAAAAAACTGACCATAATTTTTTTTATTTAAAATCATTGGTACTTTTTTTGAGAAAAATGAGTTTTTCTAAAACCGGTATATGACAGGTACCGTTATTTGGGGTCAAAAAAAAATCAAAAAAACGTCTGGGGATATTCTCCAAGAAACACCACACACCAAGTTTGAAGTAAATCGACCCATCCGTTTAGGCTGTGGTCTCTGATACATACAGACAGACAGACAGACAGACAGAATTGCGAGACCCACTTTCTCGCATTCCCTGTCATCGTAATGACATGTGTGATTGTTATCTCGAGTTCGTTTTTATTTCGAATTCTAAACTATTTTATTACCTACATATATCGCAAGTAAAAATTTAGTGCAATTTTGTTCAGTAAGAAACATAAACATTCAACACTTTGGGCTACAACAGCAATATTCTCAGTTGTTCTTGAGCGACGTGCACGGGTTTTATTCTTTACATCACTAACTTGTCCCAACAGCTCGAATTTGTCCACCAATTTCTGTATTGCGGTCCGACAAGGTGCTTCACGACGACCCAAAAATGTTTTAGTTTTACGAACCATCTCTGCCAAATTTTCATCATTTTTATAGTGAATTTTAATAATTTCAATGCGTTGTTGAAGCGTGTATCGTTTTATTTTTAATAGCGTAGTTTCTACTTGTCAAATGTCAAAAAATGACAGCTTCAAAAGTGACAGCTACCGAAATAGCGGGCTATTCAAAATAACACCTATTATTGGAAAACCCTTTATAAATATGTACGTTTATCTTTTATTGGAAAATTTGTTTTTAAACACGGTTATTAACGATTCTTGCCAGAAAAGCGTTTTTTGTTTTTAGCTTTATCCTGAGCTACCAACCCGATTTCGATAACAGTTTAGAAATAGCCGTCTTAAAGTGATGTAAGCAAATTTTTCGAAAATGTTTTTTGGATTTAAAACAAAAAATTGAAGTCATATTTAAAAAAACTATTTCTTCGAAAACGGCTCAGTAAATTTTCTGTTAAGATGTTGATATGTTACAAATTGTATTTTTTTCTAATAAAGAACTCAAACGATTTTTTAACACATAAAAAAAACTCTACCTATATAAATTCAAATTGCACTATTTTGTGAACTGAACTTGGGTTTAAGAAATACCTTATACTTATTTAAAAACTGCAAACATTTCTTGAATATTTTTCGTTTGTAGTTTCGCTGTAAGTGTGTAGAATACCGAAATTTTTTTGTTTCGGTTCAGCTACGTACTAAGGCTTAAAGTCTGGTACGCAGCTAAAGCGAACGGAAATTTTTCGGTACTCTCCATTTCCACAACAAAATATCAACGAAAACATAATAGAAAAATATTTAAGCAGTATTCTGTCAAATTTGAAAAAAAAAATCAACCAGAAACAATTAGAAAACCTTCTTAGTTCAATAAAATAACTAAAAAAAAAACTAAATTTCATTCTTCGGTCAAAAATAATGTGTTGGGCAGTACCTAAATTTAGAGTGCAAAATGTGTGGAGACTTCTTCAAATAATTTCAGTAATCTTCAATTTTACCAGTCGCACAACGTACTGCTAAAGTAATAGACCAAGAGCCGACAGCAAATTTTGGGAGTGGAGGTGTAACCGAAATCTGAGTATGTAGTTTTATAGGTATACGCGTCCTGATTTCATATTCGAAAGTCTGGCAGGTTTATTTTTCAGCCTTCTGTGGTTTTAGGGGGGTTGAGGGATTTTTAGCAATGAAGGACTAGTTTTTGACTTTGAATTATTGTATCGTTTCGTACTTTGTTAATTTGACTTCAGTTTCATTTTTGAAGGGCCAACAGTTTCCAAGATACAGCATTTCAAAATTTAGAAATAAGAAAAATGTATATAACAGCAAGTAGTAGAAATTAACATTAAATTAAGAATTTTAGAATGCTTTTCATTAGATAATTCAAACTAGTAGAACGTGTTATTGTGCCAAAAAAATTAATAAAACTGTCAGGCAAGGGGAAAATTAAAAAAATGATTCATACAAAAAATAACAATTCAAAGACAACGGTAACACATAGAAAAGTATACTATAGATTACACTGGTCCGCAACGAAAATTGCCTTCAAACTAAAGTATACTTTTCTAAAGGATTTCACGAATTTGAAAATAATATGAAGATGTTAAAAACTCGTACATTTAACGTCGAATTTCTTTGCTGGTAAATACTTTATTACATAACTATTAATGGGATGTAGTCCAATTCAAGCGTTTTTAGAAATGGAAAGTTCTGAAGTAATACTTTTTATATCTAACTTTATGTTTTTTTGGGATGTTGAGTATGAATCTGAAGTTACCCAACAAAATTTATCACGGAAAACATGAAAAATTCTTGAATAACTTACAAAAAATAGTTTTTTTTTCTATTGTTTTTGGTGCACATGCCAACACATAAACGCTAAAACCGTTAATGTAGAACAAATTAAGACTAAATTACCAAATTTATGTCTTGGCCAATTTTTTGTATGACTTCTGGATTCCTACAAAAAAATTTTGAAAAATCCATAGAAATCAGTCCTTCTGAAAAGCACAAAATATCCTTTTTTATTGGGTTTTCTCTGATTACTGCCTTCTTTGCACCATAACTAACTTGGCCAGTATCAAGAGTTTAGAAATAGGATGCAGTGTACATCCCAAAAACTACGGAATTTTGAAATTTATGGTGATTTTTTTTTACATTACGGTTTAAAATGTGACTATACATTGAAGAATCAAAAATTAAAATCAATCAAAAAAAAATTTACGAGATACATTTTTTCTGAAACCATATTTAGATCCAGAAAATTTAAATCATACATAATTTAAAAATTATATGAAGGACACAAAAACTTAATTTTTGCAGACCAGTGCTATCTTAGAGCCAGAAACGTAGTGTTGAATTTTCTTTAAGAAAAAATATTGAAAAAAATTCATTTTAGCTTTAAAATTAATTTTTGTATCGAATTAACAACTTAAAAAAAAATATTTGAATCCAATGAAATTAGCAATTTTGAAAAGTAATATTTTTTTTAAACTACTCGCTTCACGAAGACATTTCCTGGCTCAATATGTAAAAAATTATTTGACTTAAACATCCTTTTTTTTAAACTATAGGGTTTTAGTTCAAAATTACTAAAAGTCTGAAAATTTCTGATAATGTCGAGTTCAAAACTTTAAAACTGCCAAAAAAAGCTTCATTTGGCTAAAATTTTGCATGGTCTTCATCTATAGAAACGATAATGGGTATAAACATGGGTATAAACATTTATTACTCGAAAAAATTTTAAGAAAGCACATCCCCCCCCTGAAATGAGATCCTGGCTACGGGCCTGTCTTATACACTACTGGTATTTATCCTAAAAATATCCAAAAAAAATCAGTACAATGTAATTTGCAACCCAAAGCGATTTTCAAACTAATACCAATTTTAAATTATTAGGAAATATGATTGCAACAACTGCAAGATAATATTAGTAAAGGTTTTATTAAAAAATAAAATCTACAATACACTACACAAACATACAACATCTGGTCACACTAACTATGGTGAAATTAAAGCATCGATTATATTTCACTTTTCAACATTTTCTTTTCGCTTATCAGCTCCAGACCTTAGAACACTGGCTGGAAGAACATCGAATATCGCAACGCGGGTGGTAATAGCAGCAACAGCTTCATATGTCTCTGACTTCCAACCACAAGTATAGCCACTGGCAGCGTTGTCGTCGTCATCGTTGATTGGTACCACTTGATCTTGGAATCAAATTTAACTCGACTTGACGGCCAATTAACTCTCCCAGCTCCCAGTCTCAGTCTTGATCCCAAACGTCGAGGATCGCGGACAAGTTCTGATATTCTCTTTATAAAATCGAAACGCGCATCTTTCTACGAAATAAAACAAAAAAAAAAAACGAAAACAAAAATGATAGCAGAATCTTCTATCTCTATTCAACATATTGTTTTTAAGCGCGTGCACTAAAAAACCTTATCAGTGTTATCGACTCATTTCTTTATATAACCGTGTGGCTATACTGTTAAATATATCGTTAATTATAATTTTATATATATAGTTTTCCGCCAAAGAAGTGATTAATAAAAAAGTAGTGTTTCCGGCGGGCGGTAAAATGTGGAACCATCTAAAGTGTTCAGTATTATTTTGTATGTTATCGATTTTTTGTTAAGTCTTAAATCTAAAAGATTCGAGCATCCTTTTTATAAATCAAATCTAAAATAAGTGATGAAGTCAGATCTTAAATTGAATATAAACATCCTAATTTCAAATATATGTAGTTTTGTTGATGTTGAAATCTTGTTGGAAAGTTGCTTCGATGAACCTGTATTTAATACCTAAATGTATATGCATATGAAAAAGTTTTTTTTTTTTTTTTGCTCTGTCGATAATTCTTATCAACACTGTTGAGCGTTTTTTTTTTTTATTTTTTTTTTGTTTCGTTAATCTTTGGTTGTGTGGTGATCACAAAATTATACTCAAATTTTTGAAATGGTTCTCGATTCTTTTTTGTTTCTTGGAAATAAACGGATATCAGTGTCAATTATTATGTCTTCTTGTTTTTAATTTTTTTTTTTTTTTAATTTTTTTTTTATTCAGATTTATTTTTAATAATTATCGATGCTGGTAGCACATTTAATATTATTGGAATAAATAAACAAATGCTTTATGAGTATGAAGGAAATGTTGCGGTAGGAGCAAAAGCCCCACAGGACGATGAGCATCCCGCACCACCCTCATCGGGATGGGTGGTACGAGGAAAACTCACGCTACAAAGGCAGAGTTTGGAAACCCTAGCTGCAGCTGTAAGTTTCTTTAAAATAAATTTAGTTGTAAGTGTTCACAGAAATTGTCGCGCATTTATCGATATATCAAACTTCAGAGTTTAGTTAAACCTTGTCCATACATTCACATATACAGCGTTTCTGTCTGTGCTTTAAACTTACATTAATCCCTGAATAACTTTTTAAAAAAATTATTGAATGCAGTCAAGAACAAAAATATATTATGGAGCATTCAGAGCAAAAGTTTTCAGCAATTTTTTTTCATATCATATCTGTGGATTCCATTAGTAATTCAACCTTTTAGGTGGAACTATGTACCTATACTATAGTGCGAGAAAGTTAGGAAATTTAGTACAGAGATGGTTACTTTAAATTAATTTATGAAAATTAATGATTGGGTGTTGGGGTAAATTTCACTCTTTATGTCAGGTTCAGAGTCCTCCGAATTCCCCTTTTGGCTTTTTAACTTCCCATTGGAGGTTATTGTGATTGGTGCAATTTGTAAATTGACTTTTGGTTTATTTTATTTTATACCTTATGAATTAAGAATTGATAAGAATTAAAGCACGACTGGAGCGGACGAACTTGCTCTTGTAGCTCAAAATTATTTAGTATGTATTTATACGAGTATATTGAAAAAAAAAATCATTTTTTGTTTACTTTTTTTTCAAAACTTTTTTTTTCTTGAAAAACTAAATACACAATACTTGTTAAAATGATGAAAACGACCTGGTGACAAGTTTTGGACGTAATTAGTTGAGCCAGTTATGATATAATACGGAAATAACTAAAAAAAAATTACTAAAACAACTTCTTTAATGAATGTTAACTCAAAACGAAGTATGCAATCTGATTTCTTCTAACGATACATTTTTAGAAAAAAAAATTTGAAAATTTGCAAGGACGTTTATTAAAAAAAATTGGTACGTCATTTTAAAGATGTTATTTATCAACATCTTAAAACTAAATTTTGAAAAAAATATTGAGTAGTTTTCCAAATAATGATTTTTCAAAAAAAAAATTTCAATTTCCAAAAAAATTATTTTCGAAATTTTTTTGACTAAATATTATTGCGGCATATTAAAAGCATTTCTGTACAAAAAATGATTGAAATTGATTGAGTCATGAAGGAGAAAATCAGAATTTAAAAAAACGGTTCTATGGCAGGTATCGTTAATAACGGTTTTAAAAAAAAATGGTTTTCAATTACAGATAGACCTTATCTAAAAAACTAACCATGATTTTTTTAATCAAAATCGTATGCACCGTTTTTGAGAAAAATGAGTTTTTCTAAAACAGGTATACGACAGGTACCGTTATTTGGGGTGAAAAAAAAATTCAAAAGAACCACATACCACGTTTGAAGTAAATCGACGCATCCGTTTAGGCTGTTGTCTCTGATACATACAGACAGACAGACAGAATTGTCGGACCCACTTTTTTCTCATTCTCTATCATCGTAACGTCATGTTTGATTGTTATCTCAACTTTTTTTTTTGTACGAATGCATAATTTGATATATGGTACCCATATCGCAAGTAAAAATTTATCAAAATCGTTAGAGCCGTTTTTGAGAAAATCCTGTTTTTTCCATATTGGTTGTACCGCAGGTACCGTTAGTTTTGGTCCTAAACAAAAACTTCAATTTCTCCTCTAGGGAATCACCAAAACCTTTTACTACCAAGTTTGAAGATAATCGCTTAAGTACTTTAGGCTCTAGCTCAAGATAGATATAGACAGACTGATAGATTGACAGACAGACAGACAGAATTGCGAGACCCACTTTTTTCGCTTTCTCATGTCATGTCTGATTGTTATCTCAAGTTCGATTTTTACGAATCCTAAACTTGTCCTATAGTAGGTACCTAGATATATCGAAAGTTAATAGGGACCACAATTTAAATTTTTTGGTATTTCTATATTGCCAGAATTTTTTCACATTTTAAAAATTATATTTAGAGGTCGCGAGCATCGATTTTATACAAATTTTTAAGCAATTAAAAACTCGGAAATGGGCCCATTTTGCATAAAGTCGATGCTCACGACCTCTTAATATAATTTTTAAAATCTGAAAAAAATCTGGCAATATTCTTTTGCTCAGAGGACCTTAATTCCAAGAGACGCCCAAGAAATACCAAAAAATTGATATAGTAGTTCACCCTAATGCATATTTGTGCTTTGAATCAAATAAACAACTGAATGAAATGTCTAACGACTAATTGACAATTCAAAGCAACTTGCTTCTTGCACGAGTTTCATTTTTATATAAAAGAGAAATATTATCAAACAATACCAACGCATACCAGTTATTATCCGGTTAAGATAAAATGTTCAAAGAGAAGATTAATTTGCATTCAACATATTTGAAATAAAAATTCTTTGACATTATTTTTGCACTACTGATAAAAATATGCTTAAGGATGTATTCTTACTTTGAAAAAGGAGAGGATGCATGATGCACATCTCTTTTTCTAAAAGATGTTTACATTATTTTGGATCCTTACTTATCACACTTATCACGATTACGAGGTGCTGCAAAATCAATTTGACAGTAGCTCTTGTATATTGAAATTTTGTGAAGGCTGTAAACCGTAAAAAATGTTTTCCTTTCTGACTTAATAGCATATTATATTGCACTTAAATCTGTTTTAAATGTTATGCAGATAGATTAAAGGTTTGTTGTAGCACCTGTGGCGTAAGGCATTTTTAAATTTTAAGTGTAGGCTCGGAGAGCGTTGATGTTCGGATCTGATAGTCATTAATTTTATTTGAATATTCAGTTGAAGTTGAATAATCCAGTTGAAGGGTCCGAAAAAACGGCATTCCAAAAGAATGTAATTTAAAATTTAATTTTTCATATAAATTTTCCAATAAGAGGTGTTATTTTGATATTCAAAAAAAAATGGCATTTTTGGAGATAAATGATCGGATGTTTATTTCATTATAAAGAGGAAGGTATGCCGGAACACAACATCAGCCAAATGGCCGCCAAGACCACGCTTACAGGACCATATCCTTTTCATGAAATTTTCCATAACCAAATCGCAAAGTGGCTGCCCTATGTCCTCGATAGCCTCATGAATTTCATCTTTGAGGTCTTGAATCGACGCTGGGCTGTTGGCGTAGCCCTTATCTTTCACGTGGCCCCAAAGGAAGAAGTCGCAAGGTGTTAAATCACAAGATCTCGGTGGCCAATTGTGATCACCTCTTCGAGAGATAACACGGTCCGCGGGACCATAAACCGCACCAAACAGTCACGCGTTGAGGATGGAGAGGCTTTTCAACAATAACTCTTGGGTTTTCCGAGCCCCAGATGCGACAGTTTTGCTTGTTGACGTAGCCTCCGAGGTGGAAATGGGCCTCATCAGTCAAGATGATTTTTCGATGAAATTCCGGTTCATTTTCATGCATTTCAAGGACCCAATCAGCAAAGACACGACGTTGTTGATGATCAGCCGGCTTGAGTTCTTGTGTTAACTGAACTTTATAAGCCTTAAGACCCAAGTCTTTATGCAAAATACGGTGTAATGACGTTTGTGGAATGCCTAATTCCAAAGAACGACGAGGAATGGACAAACCTGGGTTTTCTTCAACACTTTGGGCTACAACAGCAATTATTCTTGAGCGACGTGCACGGGTTTTATTCTTCACATCACTAACTTGTCCCAACAGCTCGAATTTGTCCACCAATTTCTGTATTGCGGTCCGACAAGGTGCTTCACGACGACCCAAAAATGTTTTAGTTTTACGAACCGTCTCTGCCAAATTTTCACCATTTTTATAGTGAATTTTAATAATTTCAATGCGTTGTTGAAGCGTGTATCGTTCCATTTTTATTAATAGCGTAGTTTTTACTTGTCAAATGTTAAAAAATGACAGCTTCAAAAGTGACAGCTACCGAAATAGCGGGCTATTCAAAATAACACCTCTTATTGGAAAACCCTTTACATACTTACACTTTTTCTATTTTTTTAAGAAAGTGTTAAATTGATTTTCTTAAAGTTATAATACCCTTAAACAGTACTCAATAAATATTACGACGCATTATTAGTTCTGTTTGGGTACTCACAAAAACAACGAATTTCTACTATTTTTGAGTTCAAGTCCTGTCAAACCTGTCAAGAGAGAGCGTACTGAGAGAGAAAATCAACCGTAATTGAGAGAATTTCATCCCCACTCTATAATTTTGACGGATTTCATATTTCAGCCCAAAATGTTCCCAAACGGACCTATTATTAGTTTAATTTTGACAGAAAGTAGACATGTTCCGTTTTTCCCACGGACGCTTTAGTTTGCTATTTAAGTAATTTAATACATTTAATGATAGAGGAGCATAGTAGCCAAGATAGTTATTTTTAACTGGGGTTTCCCGTAGGTACGAATAGGTGGGTACCTAATAGGTTAATAAAAAGTGTCTAAAAGCTTACAAAAACTTGATAAATTGTGCCATAAAACGATTACTGGCCCCATAAACCCATTCAATTAATTCTTCCTCTCGAAATAGCAATCAAACAGATGATAACAATGACGGAGAATGCAAACAAATTGAATGGAGTTCTGTTGCAATCGCTTTTGGCAAGTTTTCTTTAAGTTCGTTACAGGTACCTACCTAAAGATTTTGATTACAAATAATAATATAAATTGCTATCAAAATCGTTAGAGCGAGTTTCGAGAACATATCAGAGAATTACCATGCAACAAAAAATTAAATTTGTATACAAAAAGTACGTATACGCCATAGTGTACACAATTTACTAATACAGTTCATACAAACTCGTAGCTACTCGTCTGATATCAATCCGATATTCTTCTTTTTTATATAAAAGGTTTTCAAATGGGGACTTGACAACTTTGGAGTTAATTTGTGAACGCACCCTTTCACAAATCATCGATCTGTCATTGTCAATTTATACAGTAAACTCAACATTTTCACCGAAATTCGGAGTCGGTGACCGCAACTTTAGTAGACAGGCAGTAACAAGTTAAGTGCAAAAATTTGAGTCTACATATTCGTTGTGTGATGTTGCCGTGTCAGTGAGACAATGGGTTCGTCGAAAATATATCGCTGCCGTTCAGGCGTCCGTATAGGAAACGGTCCAAATCAGTCAATACCACGGTGTTCTCAAGAATTGGGTATCGCTCAGACTATTTTTGGCCCGAATAGGAAGAAATGGACTTGGACGACATGTGGTTTCAACAGGATGGTGCCACAAGCCACACAGCTCTCTTATTATGCAGTTAGAATTATTTCACATTATTTTTCAATACGTCTTGCAGTCAGAATGCCCCATGCAAAAGGTTACGGACCCCAATATTTATATCTAGGGCACTTACCTCTTTTATTTCAAACTTTAATGATTTTGCTGTATACATAAGTTTTATCTTGAGTACCCAAAAAAAGGAATTTTAAATGCAGCATTGCTCAAAAACGCCCCATCTACAGTAAGCAAGAACTTGATGTTTGAATGTAGAAAGTAAGGATATATCTTGAAGTACCAGTGACTTTATGCTATCACTCACACCCAAAAATTGTTGTGGGTTCTCGGTCCATTGTTATTGTTACACGATTTTAAAAAATTTCCCGAGTTTTTGTGAGTTTGAAATTTTTTTGTTTAATATGACAGAATACTCCTTGAATTGATTTGAATTAAAAATTTGTATTCCAATGTATTTTTTTAAGTGAACCATCTCAAATCCATTTGTGAGCCAAAGGTACTGTTATCCACTGGTGGCTGGTCGAGTTCCGAGGACCAAAGCATACAACTTTGTTGAATTTTGATAAAACTCTTTTTAAGTTTGTGAAGCTTTTATAGCATGTACATAATTAATTAAGCTTCGCCGCGTAAAACAAAATATTTTTACTGTTATCTCAGCTCACAGACCACAGAAAATTGTGAAATTTTGAACAAAAATCTATTTACCTACTATCTAAACAAAATGCCTTTACTGAAATATCTTATTTTTACTGTTATTCATTGAAAAAAAAATGTTTAAAATTCTTATTTTTTAACATATGTATAGATGAGTCATAAATCTAACAGCCATTTTAACAAAATATTAGACGCTTATTTTTTTTTATTATTTCTCAATGTGCATTTTTATTTTTTCAATAAAACGTCACTTCTACCCACACCAACGAACTTTTTAAAGGTCTAAAAAATATTTAATTTTAGAAAATGATTTCTAACTTGAAAAATTGATTTTTTTAACACTTCTGAAATTTAATAAATTATTGTGCTGCACACAAAATGCAAATAAAAAAAATAAAACTAGTATAAAATGTAAGTGTGTTGTGACTCTTTCTCTACTTATAGTACCTGCGTGAAAAAAAAACCAAAAGTCTATGTGTTATATCTGGTTGAATATTTTTACAAACGCCGATGAAGAAGTATAACTTCAAAAAGTTATAAACTCTTGAAGATATAGTTCTTGAAATTCACCACTTTTGATTTATCGTTCACAGATAAATTAGAAATATTTCGTACCATATAGAATGCCACGAAATAAACCTGCCAGACTTTCGAATTTGAAATCTGGACGCTTATACTTTTAAAATTTGGTGCCAGCTCTTAGGACTAGTTGTATTATTAGTTAAAGTGTGATTCAGAAATTCGCATTCCTTTGGAATTTAACAGTTCTGTTTTAAGGTTCATGTTATTTTAAAATAATCAAATACATGATTGAACCAGAGTTGAACCACAGCACATGCCAAGTGCATTAATCGGTGAGTTAGGGCCAGTTGTACTATTGTATACCGTGTTTCAGCAGTTGAGCTTTAGTACAAGGTTCATGTTCAAGTCATGCTTGAACCACAGATGAACCACAACTTATCCCAGATACCGTTGAGTTAAAATCCTGAACTAAGGCTCAACTACTTTCTTACAACAACTTTTTTACTTGCAAAATGGGTACCATATATCAAGTTATGCATTCGTACAAAAAAAAAGTTGAGATAACAATCAAGCATGACATTACGAGAATGAGAAAAAAGTGGGTCCAACAATTCTGTCTGTCTGTCTGTCTGACTGTATGTATCAGAGACCACAGCCTTAACGGATGGGTCGATTTACTTCATACTTGGTATGTGGAGTTTTTTGGAGAATATTCCCAGACGTTTTTTTGAATTGTTTTTGGACCCCAAATAACGATACCTGTCATGTACCGGTTTTAGAAAAACTCATTTTTCTCAAAAACGGTGCCCACGATTTTGATTAAAAAAATCATGGTCAGTTTTTTAGATAAAGAAACCATTTTTTTTTAAATCCGTTATTAACGTTATAAAAGTCCTTGCTAAATTTTATATAGAAAAAATAGTTTTTTTAAAAAACGGCTCTAACGATTTTCAAATTTTTTTTTCTAAAAATGTATCATTGTTGAAGAAATCAGATTGCATTCTTCGTTTTGAGTTTAAATTCATTAAAGAAGCTGTTTTATTCATTTAAAAATCGAATTTTATGCTTTTTAAAATTTTTTTTCTAAAACTGCATTTACAAATTTTTAATTAAAAAGGCTTAGCATAAATACTAACTTTATCTATAAGAGTAAGTACGTGCAACCCAGTCGTGCATTTTATTTATTATCAAAATTATGTTTCGTCAGTTAAAGTATGCTCAATTAGAGTTCCGTTGCCAAAATACCAACATTTAAATACCAACATTTGAAAAAAAAAATCATTCAAATCAGAGTTGTTCCGGCTGTTCTACTGTTAAACTGTTAAAATTGAAAATCACAAAAACTTTGTAAGAAGAATTTTTTTTGGAAATGGCATCCTTCGTCTGGTTTTTGGATTTTCCTATGAGATTATTTATTTTTGAATTAACAGATTTAACATTTACGGCAACTTTGGCTATAAGAACAAGTATTTGTAACCCAGTGGTGCATTCCATTTTTGTTCCTTCAACTGTTTGGACAAACTATAAGAGCAGAAAACCTTGCCGTTCGTTTTACGTTTTGTATTCGCAGCTTATAAGATTATTTTAAAGGAAATATCAGAAATAAAAATAAAAACTCATTGACACTTGTTAGTAAAAAATACAAAAAAAGAATTAATAAAAAAAAAAACTTATTGACACTTGTTAGTAAAAAATACAAAAAAAACAAGTAAAAAAAAAACTATGGTGCAAAATGTCCCAAACACCTAAAAGAAAAATTATTGAGCATTTGTACTACCTTTCCTGAAATAATAAAATCAAACTGATTTTTCCTCACCTTTTCATATTTCACCGAAAAAACAGCTTGTTGCTTCTCTACTACATACAAAATGTACAATTGTACATATCTAAAACAGTTTAAACAAAACAAATATTAGAACCCTAAAAATTTCTAATATAAAATTTACATCAAGACCCAAATAATCAAATAGCATAATGTGTAGAAAAAAAATAAAAAAAAAACTTTTTCTGCCACTATCAATCAATTCATTATCAATTTGCATATTATATACAAATAGATCCAATAAACGGGCATCTCTCTTACATTTGCCACTTCTATCAGTGGCACAGTAATTAAAATAGTGTCAGCAGTTCTTCATAAAAAAGAAAAACATTATGAAAATTCCGCAATTGAACAAGTGTCAATCAAATTAACCTCTCATTTTATGAATGAACTGTTTTGACGGATCGTCACTAAACATCTGTTGTTAATCTGTGTTCATGTTCATGCCTTACATAGCCGGTTTAACTCAGATTAGTTGAGGGAATATGGTTTTTTTCATTATCAAACGAGAAACGACATTATCAGCTGAATTATTATATTGAATGTTTTGGTCCAGCTGATAAAATTTAACTGAACTACGTCATTGCTTTTTGTTTGTCATCATTCATCTGAATAACCAAAGGCTCCAGTTTGATGTGCTATTATTTGTAGTGGTATTGGAAATGATATCATGGACTTCGCGTGATTAATTGTGTATTGTTTATATACTTCTTGTCATTTGTGCATTGGCTCTTGAGTCTTGGGTTAAACAGATCTAGAAATTATTAGTTTATAATATTAGTTTGATTATAATCAAATATTTATGTTGGAAACACAGCAGCTGTCAATTTTTCAGATAGAAATAGCTACCCATAGAGTTCTAGAAATTTTGTTAGTATGCCTACCATTATTTAACACATTTTTGCAGACTGTCCCCAGACGTTTTTTGAATTTAATTTTTTGGGCCAAAAATAACCGTTCCTGTCATATACCGGTTTTAGAAAAAATCATTTAAAAAAAAAACTATGGTTATTTTTTTTGGATAAGTTCTATCTTTAAATGAAAACCATTTTTTTCAAAAACCGATATTAACGGTGGCTGCCATAGAACCCTTTTTTTTAATTCTGATTTTCTCCAATTTCACTTTCAACCTTTTTTTTACATGAAAGTTTTTAAGTTGCCGTAATAATGTTTTGTGAACAAAATTTAGAAAATAATTTTTTTTTTATTTAAAAAAAATTTTTTTTTTTGAACAATCGTTTTTTCGAAAACTACTTAATATTTTTTTTCAAAATTTAGTTTTTAGATGTTGATAATTAATATCTTAAAAATGGCGTACACGGTTTCTGTTGTCATTTGATGGAGGTCCATGACCCTATGAGAGAGTAAGCATACGTCGTCCACGTAGTCCAGATGTTTTAGTTGGGATGTCAGACTCCATAGTCATTTGAAAATCGAATTTTATGCTTTTTTAATTTTTTTTCTAAAACTGCATTTACAATTTTTTATTTACTTACTTTATCTACAACACTACAAGAGCAAGTACGTGCGATCCAGTCGTGCAATTTATTTACTACTAGATAACAATCATCAAAAAAAAAAAAAATCTCCACCCTACTGGTCAGGTAATATCGAGTTATCTTTGGACTTCCAGCATTAAATAAAGTACACTACTGGATTGCAAGGACTTGTTCGTTTAATTCAAGGCTATTATGTATTAAAGGGCATGATAGTGCCCAGCCAAGTTCAAGCAACTTTGGCGCTACAGCCTTATTTACAAGAACACAGTTGCCCCCTCTAACTTCTGTACAAATAAGTCCAGAAATTTTAAATTTTCAATATTTGTTAAACTAGTCAAGAACACCCAAGCTCAGCAAATTTCATCAATTTTGTATTAGTAATTTGTGAATAATTTGATTTGAAATTGTATGATTCTCATATGATTCTCGCTGGACGTTTGGGCCAAAGACCCATTAGCATTACTGTTACATACTTCGATAATTATACATTTTGCATCACAATAACCTCTGTCTATAGTAAAGAAGAATGGGCACTTTTGTATGGGTAGCGTCCATTTATGTAATACTTAGTGATCTGTGCATATTTCATTGGAAAGGTCTAGAACAGTGCATCAAATTTGTATGGGAATAAGTCCGTTTCTCGTGAGAAAAAAAGGTATGGTCAACAAATTAAACATTTTAACATTTTTTACTTACTAAACTAAATTAAATTACTAAATTATCTTAAATCCTTTTTTTTGAATACCTTAATTCAATTAATTGTAAATCTTTTGTTTAACTTGCCTTTAACTATAAATTCCAAATTTGAAAACTCCTTTCCTATAATGGTACAGTGATAAAATTCGGCGAACGTTTAATTTTAAATGAGAACAAAGAGCTAAAATATTGCATCGAAATATTTTGTTTGGGTTCCTAATTTTTGTTTACGAACGACATTTTTTTTTTTGTTTTCAAAGTTACTTTCCTTATACATTTTGATGAGCTGATTTCGAAAATCATCATGAAAAAATTTAGTTCGTTCACATTTTTTTATTTAGTTTAATCATAAAAATAAAATACAAACTTAAAAAAAAATATTCGAAATATCGATTTTGTATCAGTATTTGTCATGGAAATAAACTTGTATACTAGATTTTAATGTGCTGAGTTCAAAAATCACAATTTAAAATTTATAAAAGTTCAGTTTTTAAAAATATAAATTAATATATTTTAATATATTTTTGTAAAAAGTTGTTTTAGTATTTTTCAATTTTGTTTAAATATAAAAAGCATAAATTCATGCGATTTTCAGTATTTGGATAAAAATAACACGAGCACAAAATAATGAAAGAAAATGTAGTACTTATTTATAGAAGAAACTTGACAAAATCAATTTTAATTATTTCATTACTATTTTTTTACTTGCGATATGGGTACCATATATCAAGTTATGAATTCGTACAAAAAAAAAAGTTGAGATAACAATTAAACATGACATTAGGATGATAGAGAATGCGAAAAAAGTGGGTCTGACAATTCTGTCTGTCTGTCTGTCTGTCTGTCTGTATGTATGTATCAGAGACCACAGCCTAAACGGATGGGTCGATTTACTTCAAACTAGGTATGTGGCGTTTTTTGGAGAATATCCCCAGACGTTTTTTTGATTTTTTTTTTTTGACCCCAAATAACGGTACCTGTCATATACCGGTTTTAGAAAAACTCATTTTTCTCAAAAACGGTGCCAACGATTTTGATTTAAAAAATCATGGTCATTTCTTTGGGTAAGGTCTATATTTAAATGAGAAACACTTTTTTTCAAAAACCGTTATTAACGGTACCTGCCATAGAACCGTTTTTTTTTTAATTCTGATTTTCTCCTTCATGACTCAATCAATTTCAACCATTTTTTTTACATAAAAGCTTTTAAGTTGCCGTAATAGTTTTTAGTAAAAAAAAATCGAAAATAATTTTTTTGGATTTTTAAAAAATAGTTGAAATTATTTTTTTTTGATAAATCATTTTTTCGAAAACTATTCAATATATTTTTTTCAAATTTTAGTTTTTAGATGTTGATAAATAATATCTTAAAAATGGCGTACCAATTTTTTTTTATAAAAGTCCTTGCAAAATTTTATATATCATATACAGGTACCGTTATTTGGGGTCCAAAAAAAAAATTTAAAAAAAATCTCCTTAAAAATCAACTTTTGATGTTGGAGGTATAACTAAACGTGTGATACATACATAAAAAATTAGGAAAAATTCCACAATTACAAATATGTGGGTACCAGACTTTTTATTTGCGGCATTCACCTTACCAGATGCCCTTGAAATTTGAAACGCACTTTTCAGAAAAAGGCTCGAAAAACTTAATTTTTTCGAATTAAACCATATACTGTATAATATAATTATTATAATAAGCATTTGTTATAATAAGCATTATGTGATGATGCTAAATAAATAGGTCCTAGACCTTAAAGTCCTGTCTGTAACCCCTCCAGACATTATTGAAGTAGCCTGAAATGCTTGTTTTCACACAAAAATTAAAATAACTGACATGTTTCCTAACAACATCCCAACAAATCAGCGATCTGCAATTTTTTGCGACTTTTAGCTCTTCATTTTTTTGTACTACTGGTTTATTTAGAACTAATTCCTATGTAACGTTTTCGAGTTATTTGATTTTTATCGAAAACGTCTCTGACGATTTCGATTAAATTTGGTGTATATTATGTAATGAGTGATTGTAATACATTTTGTTATGTTCCTTTTAAACTACTTGAACCATTTAAAAAAAAAAATTAAAAATGTTTTAAAAGTTTATATTCTATTCGTTCTCCAAATATGGTTACCAAAAAAAGTGTCATGAACCTACGAACACACAGACATATTTCTAAAAACGATGGATTCAGGCCTAGTGACCTCAAAACCTCGAGAAATGAACCCATTTTCACTTCGATAAATCGCACCAATGACAATAACTTCTAATGGAAAGTTAACAAAACTTTCGAAATTACATAAAAGTCATCTGTACGCGTTTGGGCATTGGAAATATGTTCAGATGGATGCTCGGAATGACGAAAAACAAACACTCTTCTATCATCGTAATGTTGGTTTTGATTAAAACCTCAACTTTTTTGTTTTGACACCAAACCAATCCCAATCTATCAATAACTACTATCTATCTAGAAATTGTTAATTCATGAAGAAAGTGAGCTCATTCCGTTGGAAACCAAACTACATAGCTGTTGAAAGCAAATAAACTACATTTAAAGAAAAAACTATCGCATAATTTGAATTTAATTACATTGAGTCAATTTTAACCGCATTTAATTTACAAAAAAAAAATAAATTTTGAATCATTTCAGCTTTCAATCGATGAAGTGCGACTCAATAATTCAGGTGAAAAGTTCCTACAAAACAAAGAAATGTATCCCCCATATAAACCGTTTAAAATCGTACTCACCAAAGAAGGAACTATATCACATTTGCTGTTCAAAGACAATGATCCGATTTGGTCGACAAATTTGAAAAGAGCAATAGCATCTACGCTGCAGTTTCAAATGAAATCGGTTGGAGCTTTTGTTGTTGATGAGGTAACCAAAGGTAAAGCAGCATGTAAACAATTCAAATTGTAACCAATTATCTCTGAACAGACGGGCATCCATGGCAAATGCTCCACTGAGTACTTTGTGTCCAACAAGACCAACTACATATCTATACGAAAGACCCCCGAACTTAAAACTTGTACTCCGCACTCAGAGGCCGTACATATAACCCGCAGTAATGTGCCGCCGAACTTGTGCGAATTCGATTTTCAAAAGAACGTTATAATTGGAAACGAAGCTGTCTATGGACTACTTCCACACAAGGATACCGAGTATTTTCTCAGTATGGCCCACGTAAGGGGCAACACTCTTATCCACACATTCGAGTCCACTGGCGAGGCACAATACATTAACTCAGAGTAAGAGATTCGCATTGATTAACCACCCTTCTATATACATATATCCACACCCCCCCTTCCCCTGCCTCTCCCCCCACAGAGTAATAGAATGTAAGTTGTTGAAAATGTTTTGTTTCGTTTTTGCCCCATCAACCTTGCACCACCACCCACTTGGCAACCATGCTCATTGTGCAGACTTCTGTTGAATTTCCTGAACGAAACCACCATAGATATTCCCATCGATATTGAAACAGCAATGGCAACGACTCCATCCGGACTAGAACTATTTCCATTGGATCCAAATGATCCAACTGGTGGCAGGCATCCGCAGATGCAGGAAGCATTAATAACCACTGCATCGGATATGCTTAATAGTCTGGCCGAGGGTCTGGAGAGTTCCGATTTGAAATTTGGCGAACCATACGACAGCACCCTGTCGGATATAATAAAAGTACTATCCCAAATGGATTACCAATCGCTGCAGAAGCTTTACACCGAAGTGGATATTGGAACATCGTACCGGCAAGAGACCATACGTAATATTTTCTATGAGATTATTCCTCGGATTGGGACAAAGGCTTCGGTCCTCTTAACAAGGGACCTGGTGATGGAAAAGCAAATCAAGTCAACAACTGCAGTGCAGTTGTTGGTTTCATTGCCATTCCATATTTTTGAACTATCCAAGGATTTAGTGAAGGAATGCGAGGCTTTTCTAAGTTTAGGTGAGTCATTGTTGTATAGTGCATAAAAGAAATGTTTTAGTAAAATTTGAAATATTTTTTTTGATTTCTATTGTTAAGGTCCGGATCGTCCTGAAGTGCGACAAGCAGCTATTTTGAGTTTTGCTACATTAGTTAATAATGTGTTCGTTGGTAGAGGGATATCAAAGGACTTCTTCGATATGTATGTTCAAAAATACTTCAATCTATTTCTGAGTAAGTTGACTTTATTCAATCTTAAGGTAGCGTAAAAAAATATAAAGATAACATATATGCATGCATGTAGTTAGGATGTTTATGTTTTTAATAGCCTTTGAGAGAACTGGGGGTTAAGTTTCGACAAATTACGCTGTCGACAAAAACAAAGGACTCGTAGAATAAAATAAAATTTAAATCAAAGTGAAACGTTAACAATTTGGAACCAAACGCGAAAATTTTAAAATCAAAACGTTCCACTTTGAATACGTAATAAGCGAACAAGAAAAAACCTCAAAACTTTCGCACTTTTTTCACTGTTTATCCTAGAAGTTCTAAAATGTGTATTTAATACAAAAAGCTACAAGGCATTAGGTAAAGAAAACGAAATTAACTAATAAACAAAAAATTCATCAACAATAGTTTTTAGGTTTTTTTGACCGTTATTGCAGAAATTCGTACAACTATAGGAAAAAAGTGAATGACGGAAAAAGTGATTGGTACTCGCTGTTTTGATGAATTTGAGAATCATTTCAAAGCTTATTATCTCAAGAAGTATAAATACAAGAGATCAGCTTGTAAGGACTTTTTCCTGTAACTGCAACTATTTATGCAATAACAGCCAAACAAAATTAATGACAAAATTAATTTTAGTGGCCTGTACTATCTCACCGGTGTTATTTACAGTTACGTCCCCATAAACGTTTTGTAGATCGCTTAATTTCAAAGTAGATTGCTTTTTAACGCTTTGAAATAGCATAAAGCGCTGTTGAGTTATAGAAGTTTGAAACAAAAAAGAACTCAAGTTTACCTGTATTTTATATGGAAAATCTTTAATCGCTGAGGGCAAGGGCTTAACATTAATTTTGAGGGCTCATATTTTAGAGGAATTTTTTGTTAGATATTTCCAACAGAATTTTGCTTGGAGAGTGAAAAAAAAAACAACAGTCCCAAAAATAAAAACAACCTATAGTAACTATAATATACACCAATGCACAGTGGTTTTGGTTCTATGGAGAAAGTGTCAAAATTCAATAAGAACTGAACCACTCAATCAATGGGAATGAAATTTTCAGGTATGATTATAAAATACATATCAAATTCTTGGACACAGTTTCCACCCACTGACATGCTCACTTTTTATAAAAATTAAGTTACGAAAATTTAAAAAATTGAGGGTAACTCAACTTTGGAAATAATAATTGAATAACTTGCACTGTTTTGGCAGTGACAAATACAACAATATTTTAAGAAGAATTACAAAAAGAAATTGAGCAAAATTATACAAAGACTATTTTCACTTAAAAGTTTTATGAGTTTATTCTAATAAAGTTTAAGAGATTTTATAAATTTAAAAATTAAACAAAAGAAGAACATTTCAAAACACTTTTATAATCAAAAACATAAAAATACCAAAAATATGTATATGTATACATACTAGGCCTCTGTTTTTAATATTTAGAGGTCATACCTTGGATTTTATCAGCACATCTTTTGACAAAGTCTAATCTATTTGCGAAAGCAACTAATACATCAAGTTTTGTTTGTAAACATTCGTGCAGTTTTTCCAGTCTAGATAATGTAATTGTATCACTGTTTTACTCTTATGTCGTTTTCGATTAGACGTCCAAAAGAGCCTAAAAGACTTCTGAAACTGTTTTATTGTGTCATATCTGTTATTTTTGCGCCAGTAAATCAGTTTTAGAAGACTTCTGGACATTTCTGGACTTCCAACCGCAAATGACATTAGTTACCGCTTAAGAAAGCTCTTCTATAGGCAGTAGAGCATTCTGAAAAGTCTATAATTATTCTGAAAGTATTGAAAAATCGAATCTATGTGTAAAGTAGGAACAAATATTTGATTACCACTCTAAACCGACTTCACAAAAGGAGGAGGTTATCAATTCGACAGTTTTTTTTTGTTTTTTTACCTCAGAACTTTTGACTGGGTTGATCGATCTTGATTTTTTTGTATTTGAAAGCTGGTGATCCCCATGGGGTTCCATTTCAAGTGAGTTGAGTTCTGGCAATGGCATCCATGAGAAAATATTAAAAGTCTTAAATTTGAAGTATGTTGTTTTTCTTTTGAGTGATATTTTTTTAAGATTGTTGTCGGTATATCATTCTTCATTTTAAAAGGCTTATTGTAACTAATAAAACACTAGAAACAACTTGGATTGCTTTACTTTTGAATTTCAATATGACTGAATCCAAATCTTAAACGTCGATTGCATCACTATGTTTTTCAAAAAATTGTAGCTTTTCTAGATTGCTCAGACAAAATTAAGGCGGAAGCAAGGTGGATGTAATTGTTAAATCCTTACTTAAACTTCGATGAAAAATAAAATAAAATAAAATAAATAAAATAAAATTTAAAATTTAAAATTTAAATCGAAATAGCACCAAAAAAGTTATAAGATACTTTCAAAACCATGCTTTTTTAAGTCCATAACAAAAAGAAATTTCAAAACATCATTTTCATATAAAAAAAAAACATTAAAATAACTTAATTTTCCACTCAAATTCAAATCAGTCCAAAAAGTGAGCTCACTTTGAATGCGAAAAAAAACTGATAAATCGTGATATCTATGGTTAAATGTTTGTAAAGGTAAATATTAAACCATAATCCATTATAAAAATCGAAAAAAACAATAGAAACAAGATATGGTACTTTTTTATTTTTGTCGTATGGGCGAAACCACTGTGCAATGGCACACAGCTTATACAAAAACGCCTATTCTCATTTATAGCTGCATTGGAATTGGAATTGGATTTTCAGAAAAAAATGTACAAGATTATAATGACGTCCAAAAGTAGCACACAATTACTTAAAGAAGTATTAAAGAATTCGCATAGCAATAAAGATAAAATTAAGTATGAATTAAGTTATCTGATAACGAAATTATACTATTTTGTGCTACTTGTGTCCCTAAGTTATAAGATGACCGTGTGACAGGTACATTTTTACGGAAACTTGTTGAAAATGTCTGTTAAACAGAAAACAGCGTCCATGCACACTGCGCTATACTTGTCAACAAGTGGGAAATTTTAAACTCGAGTGTTTCCTTAGCTGAAACAACAGCCTGTAACACAGAATAACAGGTTTTTTCAACAAGTAAAATCATTTCTGTAGCACATTACAAGCTTAAACAATTGTAGAAAAACAAAATTTTCCCTTGACTAGTTGAACAGCGATGAATAAATTATAAGTAGGTATGTACATTGTACATATAATAAGTTATAAATTGTTTGTTTTGGTTTCGTGTCAAAAACAAATTTAGGTTTTAATAAAACCAACATTACGATGATGGAGAAGACTAAAAAAGTGGTTTTCGTCATGCCGTACATCGGTCTGTGCGTTCATCTGTACACATTTCCACTGCCCAAACGCGTGAACGGATTGTCTTCAAATTTTGTAGAGATGATTTCTATGTAATTTCGAAACTTTTTTTTGAATATTTCATGAATTGCGCGAGAAAAGCGTTTTTTTTTAGTTTTTTACGCTAACTACATATTTTATTTTTTACTTTTTATTCTTATTTTTTTCATAATGTACAATTAACAACCACAATATTTATGCTGATTTCACAGAAAGAGATTGTAGAATTTTCTGTTTAATGCCCCTCCCCAAGGTGCGTGTCTCCAAAATATAGTGTTGCCATGTTACTACATATAAAATATGTATGTACAAAGTTTTATTTCGATACGATAATCGGAAGTTAGCTTTAAATATTGTGTTCTCACCTAAACTACATCATAGTACAAAGTTGCAGTTTTATACGATAATTGGAAGTAGGCTAAACTTGACTTAGGGTGTTTCGACCCCCAAATGTCCCTGCCATGGGTCCACACCATCAAAATACTTTGTCGTCATTTGAATTACATATACGAGGGCGGGTCAATAAGTCTGTGACTTTTGGAATAAAACACAGATTTTTTGATAAAAAAATAATTTTATTTTTCAACGTAGTCTCCCTTGAGCTCTATACACTTTGTCCAACGCTTCTCCAATTTTTTTATCCCTTCCAAAAAAGGGATGGCGCCGATTCATCCTTAGAAACCCTTTGTTTTGACTGTTGTTTGGTCTCTGGTGTGTTGTGATGGATCCATGTTTCGTCCACGGTTACAAAACGGCGCTTTAAACGTCGGTTTAAATTTTGACAGGAGTCAACTGACAGATGCCTGTTGACAGGAGCTGTGTTGCTATTTCAGTAAAGAGGTCAGAAATTCAAAAAGTCACGGACTTATTGACCCGCCCTCGTATGTACAAAGTTTCAGTTCGATACAATATTTGGAAGTAGGCTAATATTGATGTGGAATGTTTTGACCCCCCAATGACAATGACGAAGAGCTCTCCGATTCTGGATGCGAATAAACCAGCTAAACACTTCTGAAGTTTGTTTGTCAATGTGTTTGTGATATAAACACCGGAAAAAATTAATTAAGAAATATTTGATTTAACTCCATAAAACACTTTTTTTTCCATCGGTTATCAATTGTTTTCTGTTTTTTTATTTTATTTCAACACGCAAATGCTTTTTCTTTCACGAGTTAAACAAAATTTCCGACAATAAACTCAACCGTATTATTTTGACACTTAAATTATGTGTGTGTAAATAAATTTTGTCGTCCAAGGTTTGCCCAAACCAAAACCAATACATAGATACAACCAATATGGAATAAAATAATTTTCTCAAAAACGGCTCTTACGATTTTTATTAAAGTTTGAAATAAAAAAATATTTTAGTATCGGTTAACAACGGTACCCATAGAGCCGTTATTATTTTTACTTGCTCTAGGGCAGCCAAGCACGAAAGACCGTTCAAGATGGCCACCTCATCGTCGCACCTTAATTGGTTGATCTTCCGCAACAACAATGCTATCTTGTTGAAGAAGGCTGACATCAAAAAACCCTTCAGCACTGAGCCAAACAACTTGACTAACATCAGTTCGCACAGGTACAGTGGCTTGGTACACAAGAAGACCTTGGGAGTTATCACAGCCAAGAAAGGCTTCACAGTTTGCATGAAGTAAGGTAAATACCAAAACCGCCCATCAAAGAACTCCGTTCGTGTGACCATGAAGGCCGGACCCAGGCGCTCTCTGAAGAAGTTGAGGAATCTGCTCACCGGAAACAAATACCGCTCCGATCTGAAGCAGGCTGCTCTCCGCAAAGATTCAGCTATCTTGAGGTCACAAAAGCCAGCTCCAGTCAAGAAGACAAAGAAGGCCGAATAAGTTCTAGATGCAGTTTATACCAATGAAGTATTGGTTTTGTATCAAAAAAAAATTCTTCAAATTTGGTAGAGATGATTTTTATGTAATTTCGAAAGTTCATCTGTTGCGTCTGTTCATCTGTGTGTCTGTGCATCCGTGCTTCCATCTGTACACATTTCCACTGCCCAAACGCTTGAACGGATTTTCTTCAAATTTGGTAGAGATGAGTTCGTTTTTTTTTTTTTAATATCTCATCAAGAACGAGTACCTCCCATATACAACATTTTTGTGTAATTAGTAGTAGTTAACAAAATCAAATGGTCAAATGGCATTCCTAGTTTGGAGCCCAAAACAATTTAAGGAGTTTTTTAAGTCATTTAAGTAATAAATTTTATGTTTTTTTAACATTTCTTATAAAATTATTTATTTTTAAAATTTTTTATGAGAAGCCTTACCGTGCACAAAAAAAGTTGATTCGCACCCCGATTACAATCATTTTTTGATCGAAAAAAAAGTAATTCAGGGTTAACTCAGTCAAAATCTCAATCTATCAAATATAATTTGCCAGGATATTAGCTTTAAGTTTACTTAGCACTGTAAAACTTAACATTTACTTGCCTAACAAATTAATTATTTTTCAGATGAACACGACTACGAAAACAAAATGTTGTATCTACAAGGTCTAAGCAACTTGCAACTTGGCAATGTTGCAAATTATTTAGATCCAATTGTAAATAATGAAGGTGAAGATGATGATATTAAATTTCTTGCTGCCTGGGCAACATTACCGCTGGCCACCACTCGTCCTGATAAGGTGTTTAAGAAATTTCACAATAAATTTACTCTGCAAATATTTTATACAGACAAAAAAAAAAACATCTTTTAGATTTATGAAATTTACTGGCCAATTTTTGAATCAAAAAATGCAACTCTTGAACTACGAGTGGCAGCTGTAACATTACTATTGATTTCCAATCCGACTCCAGCTCGATTGATAAGTATTCATCGAATCATTCAAAGTGAAACATGTCGTCATATGATAAACTATTATCGAACTACAATAATAAGTATTTCGGAAACAACTTTTCCTTGTTATCAGCATTTGTAAGTTGAAAAATTATTATTTAAAGTTTTGATTTCAAAATGGTATGCAAATGTTTTATTCACAATGAATTTGTACATCTCATTCTAAAGACGCCGTTTACTTTCCTACATGCATCGCCACCTGCCACAAAAGCCTGAACCACGTTACTGGGTAACTGGAAACTATATTTTTGACTATCGTGACTCAAAGTTTGGAATTGGAGCTATGCTTCAAGCGTTCGTCGTTGGCGATCCCATATCAGACTTGCCCGTTGTGATGTATTTTAAATTTGACACAGAAGCTTTAGGAAAGTTTACTGGACAACTAGCGGTAAGGATTGTTTAACACTTTAATATGCAATTATTTAAAATACATGAAGTCCTTTTTTTTAAAGCTTTACATTAAAGCTCGTGGACTTCCCGATGCTGTTATTGGAAGACTTATGAAACCTGAAGCAAATACAATAAAGTTTGAAAGTATCAAAACTATTTTGGCATTCTTAAAAGCACCTCGGATTGAAAATAAGCCTCTTCACTTGGAATTAATCCTTCAAATGGAAGGCAAAACTGTGTTGTCATTTTACCTGAATCAACAAAGCTACATGAATTTAAGCTATCAAGATTGTAATTTACAGCAACTTTTACCTTCTATTAAATTTGAATAATACAAAAACACTTAATTTTCAGTGATGAGCCGATTAAGTTTCCTCATTGCAACTGATAGCCATATCAACATGCAAACAGTACGCTGGCCATTTATGACGAAATACGCTGTACCAACAGTATTGGGAACAGCAGCTGATGTTTTATTGCAAACCACTGTTTTAACTTCTTTAAGGGGAAACATAACCCAACACACATTACCAGATGCCATAAAGAGGACTCATCAAATTGATGCCAGGTAACAGACATGTCGTTGAAAAACTTTATTATAAAAGACTAACCATATCGTTTAAAAAAAAAAAATATTTCTCAGATACTCGTCCTATGCATCATGCCGTAGTCGAAGCTATAATCCATTTTTGAATTTGGATCATGAAATTAATCGTGAACAAGGATTTTTAATCTATATTCCATTTAACAATGACGTTGTCTTGAATATAACAAGTGTTTGTTTGAAATATTCATTCTCTAGACCTGAGAAGCTAACAAGTGGCATGTCATTCAAATCAAGATCACTTACATCGACTAAAGGTTTCATTACTAAATCATCCATACAACCATTTGAAGAACTAATTTTACCTGAAAGGAAACAAGGAGTGGTTTGTTTTGTAAATTTTGTATGAAATTTATTTAATAATTTCTTGTTTTATAGTTCCAGTTGTTCAAATACGATTCAGATGATTTAGGCGTCTCTTTGGCTGTGAACACCAACCACAACGAACTTATTAAATATTGTGGAATGTTACTTAAATCGGAGTTCATGGAAAAGTATGTTTACTAATATTGACATACAAACATAAGAACATACAAACATACAAACATACAAACATACAACTATATAAACATACAAACATACAAACTTACAAACATACAAACAATCAAACATACAAACATACAAACATACAAACATAAAAACATAAAAACATACAAACATACAAACATACAAACATACAAGCATACAAACATACAAACATTCAAACATAAAACATAAACATAAAAACATACAAACATACAAACATACAAACATACAAACATACAAACATAAAAATATAAGAACATACAAACATACAAACATACAAAAATATAAACATACAAACATACAAACATAAAAACATTCAAACATACAAACATAAAAACATACAAACATACAAACATACAAACAAACAAACATAAAAACATTCAAACATACAAACATTCAAACATTCAAACATACAAACATACAAACATACAAACATACGAACTATTTGCTACTATGTATTAATAATTTCGATGTAATTTTTTGTGAATCTACATTTTAGTGGTTTTTCACGAAGCAGCATTATCAACATACTTATGCATGTTTTTGGAGTTGCACAGTTAAGCTCAATTCATTTAGGACATGACCGAAATTTTTCGTTGTTGGTAACAAATGAAAAAAGCACCAAAGTAAGAATAATTTTAGTAAGTTTCAATTATAATTTCGTAAATACACATTTTTTTTTTTTGTGATCATAGATTGAAGGATGCTTTTGCAATACACAAATCATAAATGGAGATGATAATGTGGGACAACATTTTGATTTTACTATGATTCACACTGATGATGTTTCAAATGAAATTTTGCATAAATGGAACACAACAATGGACTTTAAGCAATCTACTAAAACTAAATGGTATAATGTTATTGGTAATATTGAACGAACTACTGGATCGGATGATAACGGTTGGAAGGTATGTAGCAATTTTTTATTAGTTTAAGAAAAGAATGAAGACCATATAGTTTTAGAAATCTCAAAGCCCAAATTAAAGAACGAATTTTGGAATTCCAATGTATCCATATTGATTTACTTATTCCACCTGAAAATTCAATAGAAAACGACAATTAGGCCGGTTTTATTAACTTTTGTTCAACTTGTCGAAAACTTTAAAGTTAACTAACTACGGAGTTGATCCCAAATTATGAGTTCAAAGGCAAGTTGAAGTGTACATATGTTTATTCATTACTTCAATTTCAAATTCCGAAGTTGAAATTTAAAAATTTGCCTACTTCCTGTTTTTTTTAAAATATCCCTAGGATATTTTTGACAGCTGCCGCACAAATGCTAGTTTCTGAAAATGGCAGAAATTTTCAATTCTACAGTAGGTAGTTAATGGACCCGACGGATTTTTCATTTTCCGTAATTGGCTGAATAATTTTAGCCTGGATCTTTAAATTAATTATCAGTTAAGCTATCAGAAGAAAAAAATTATTATTAAAAAATATTTTGTTCTAGGAATAGGCTCTGAATTAGCTCTGACTACTGACTGTTCTGCACTCTCTGTGTAAGTCGCCACGCTTTTCTCCAGCACTTTTTTCGAAGTATTTCAAGTTTTTTTTCGTGACTTCCCGTACTAACTTGCTATGCTATAACCCGAGCATTCAGTGTCCAATTTTGTACACTCTCTTTCGAGACCTACTACGCTTTTTTCCGCGGTATTAAATTTTTTTTCCAATGGTCTTCCCATGCTATTTTCCGTGATATTTCACCAGTATTCTGTACTTTTTTCACGATATTCCGAGCATATTTTTCATGACATTTTACGCTTTCCACAAATTTCTTCCCTTTGGTCCGCGGTATTTTACGCTTTTAACACGATATTTCGCGATCACCAGTATTTCACGATTTTTTCATGGTTTGAGCGCATTTAAAGCAGCCTTTATCAGTTTATTTCGCGATTTACGAAGCTTTTTTCCGTGGTATAATAGCAATTCTCCGATGGTACTAAATCTTTTTTAAGACTTTCCATTCTATTTTCCTCGGTATTCCACGATCCATCCGCATTCCGCAGTATTATACGCTTTTTCTCGGGATAGTTAGCTAGCGCTCTTTTCCTGACTTCCCATGTTAATTTTCGCTGTATTTCGCGATGATCAACGGTTTTTTTCTGCTGTTTTGCCGACATTTCAATTCCAACACATTTTCTGCGACATTAAAGGTTTTTTTCGTGCTACTATTTCAACAATCATCGAAGAAATTCTATCCTCTATTATGTTCATAATTGTTTTTTTTTTTTTGGTAAACCTAACGCCAATAATGCAGATCTTCATTGAAAATTTGCAAATAAATTGAAAATAGCACCACCAATCCCAACTTGAAAATAAAAACCATGAAGTTGTGTTTTGAGAAAAAGTCCGAGTTTTTTTTTTATCAGAAAAGTAAATTTATTTTTGTTGATATATTCAAAACTCAAAGTCATGTCGCAATAGGTTTTCATTCATTCATTTCCTCATCCTCTTCGGCTTTAATAAGTTCTGCAATACCATCATGCAACATTTTAACCAATTCAAATTCTGTATACCCCAAACGACGTTTATTTGAAATATCCATGATGCCATCTTCGATTTCAGTGTGTTCACCTCCCGTTCCCCGAATTTGTAAATTCAATTGATCCACCAAAGTTTGCAATTTTTCCATATTTCTTTTCATCAATGGTAGCTTTATGTGTACTGATGCACGTAGCGTGGTACCCAAATTGCTGGGACAAGCGGTCAAGAAGCCATAACGGTCATGATGAGCAAAGTTTAAACGTTCTTCTAGTGCACGTAAACCTTTGACCATACGATGATAAACATCACCTACAAAAGTTAATGTTTTATTAAAAAAATTCTCTCCAAATGAGTATCCTTAATCCATAAAAACCCGTATACCAACCTAAGTCACCATTGGAAGTCATTGATATAATTCGCAAATGATCTTCCTCATTTACCCAAACTAAGAAATTTTCTGCTGGATTATGGAATATGCCACGGCCTGTTGGCCAAAAACGATAGCAACCAGCCGTTGAGAGAAACTCATCACCCTTTCGAAACAATATTCTACGACTAACCATATCTGCTTGGGTGTCTACATCGAGATCCTTTAAAGATAAATAAACTCCAGCATGTTCCTCATCCAGCGATTCAACTGCTTCCATAATCTGAAATACATAATTAAATTTCAAGGTTTCTCTGGAAATATTTTACATTCGTTCAAAAACTCACCTTTTGTTCGATTTCAATCAATTGCCCTTCTGTCATCTTGGCAAAGAAAGGAAATTCAACCAAATTACGAGCAATGCGTATCCTTGTTGAAACAATGTACTTGTGATCCGGATCGAGGTTTTCGATTTCATCGATATCACCCCAATCCGAATCCTTCTGCAAACGTTCCTCACTCGCGTTTTCCGACTGGCCGTGGTAATCCACTATTATGGGATCAAATAGACTTCGATAGACATCATAGGACGCTATATCGGCTGCATATACACCCATCGATGATGCATGGTGCTGGAATCCGGATTTCAGACAATCCAATAGGTTTGCCTCGACGGGTGAGGGAGTAAAGGTCTTTTTCAATTCATCGCAAATCTCTTTTGTTAGGTGCTTGCGCAGCAATGAATCTTTGCACTCCTCGTCTTCCATCAAAGTTTTAAATCCTTCATCTATTATGCTTGCTACTTCATCGGGGGTTAGTTTCCTACATGACAAAGAATAATAGTATCGGGGGGGGGGGTGAAATAGAGACTGAGAGATGAATTATTAGTATATATTACACTTTCAGTTTCATCCTTTCTAATTCTTGTTCAAGACGGTTAATCGTTCGATTAGCTTCTTCGACTTCAGCTTTAAGAGTTTCATACATTGCATCATCTGGACAAGATTCACACATGAATTTGCGAACAAAACGAATAGCATCGTTGGGTTTGTTTTGTTCTTCGTAGAGTTTTATTAGTGACTTGCTTAACGCATCAACTACTCCACTTCTTTCCAAGTATTTTCGGAACTGGGTTCTTTTAGCTTCTAGCTGATAAGGTTAAACGTGAATTCGCAAATGCAACTTATTTAATGGAATTTTAGATCAATACTCACAGAAGTCATACTTTTTATTAAATTCTATATTTTGTATTTAAAATTTTTAGTACACAGGATTTGAATGGTTAATAATTTCCAAGACAAATTTTCGTAGGTTTAAGTTGTTTGTTTATTTTTTTTTTTCCTTTCGATTTCGATCAAACAAATATTTAAAGTGAACGTTGCTAGGATCGTTGAAAATTCAAGATTTTGTTTAAATGTAAGTGGTTAAGGAAACACTGTGTACAAATATAGAAGATATGGAAAAAGGTTGTCTTTACATAAAAACTAAAAAGGTAAAGTTACCGCCTTTTTATTTTATTCCTCCAATGTTTCATATATAAAACTAAATTGGGGTAGATTTTGAAACTAACCCATTGAAGGTTAATAACACTTTTTAACAGAAATAAAAATACGCAAATGTATAAAAAAATTTGTTTAGATTAATTTTCGGTTGCTTAAAAAAAATGGCATTCATTAGTTTTTTTCGAAAGAAACATTTTTGATATACATTATGGTAAACTGGGGCACATTCTGCAATTTTTTTTCATTAGCCTATATTTTAGTTGTTTATGCTCTGAACACATAATTTGTTGGCTTAACAGGTTGTTTCAATATTTCTCTTTACTTTAAGGAAGAAAATGTTTCAATTTTACTTACCAAAACTTAATAAAAACGTTTTTAAAAATTCAATTCTGTTCAATTAAAGTACCCCGACCCGGGGCAGATTCGGCTTTCAATGGGGAACATTTAGTTTTGTCAAAAAATAAGGGGAGCTATAGCTAAATTTGCATCTATCACAAATCTACATACAACTAATGTATTTTTAAATAGCATTTCTCCTTTTTGAACACTCTTTTTAAAATTGAAGCTGCCTTACCTTTGCTGCAAGGTTATCAATTGCCTTTATTATTATTTTTTTTCGATTATGATGTGAATCCTGTTTGTTTTCCTTTATAATTTCAAACAATATCAACCTGCAAAATTTAAAATAATGGAAGCTTTTGAAAATCTGACGAATCTACCCCGAATTCTCAAAATAACATTTTTTTGCACAAATTCATATAACATATTTAAAATTAGTTTTTTCTTGATTAAATTCCACTTTCTTACTTATTGAACTAAGAAATTTATAGTGAAACCTGAATTTCCTTAAATTCATTTTTAAATATAAAAATCACTTACTTATCCACTAGCCAAAATAACAACAAAAACACAAAACAACACTCAACTTTTCTTAGCGCGAAACTACAAATGTCAAATTTAGAGTGTGTTCATAACTTCAGCAAAGGATGCGTTCTGTGTTATTTTCATTTCTTAATTCAGAGCGCATCCAACCGAAAATGGCTTTTACGAATGTGTTCCGATGATGAATGTACCCCAGTTTACCATATATCAACTTTGTTCACATTATTTTGATAATAGCACAAATTAAAATATGCAATATTTACCTGCTCTCTATTTTTTAAACGACAGGTATTGTTATTTTGCTTTTTTTTTAATTATATTTATTAGTATAGTAACCTTGTCGTTTCGTAGGAAGGAGACCTTGGTAAAAGCAAAAACACGATTTGTTTGCGCTTTTTTCCGTGAATGGCATTTTTAGCTATGAAAAGATAGTTTTTGACTATAAACTATGGTCTACGGTTGCACCCTTGCAAATTTTTCTTTAATTTGAACCCACTAGCATTTCTGTAAATTCAACAGTTTCCAAGATACAGCTTTTAAAATCATAGCAATAAAAAGTGTATAACAGAAAGTAGTAGAAATTAAAAGTATATTAAGAGATTCTGCATATCTTCCATAAGATTAATCAAACTATATGGAAAAAAAATGTAGGGGTGGGGTGTCTATATCCCCACGTTCAGGCAGGAGGGGTAATTTTCAAAAATAACTGTAGCACCGAGAAAAAAATGCTCATCATAGAGCCAGGAACCTATTCTTGAATTTTATTTTAAAATAAAGTTATTCTACAAAAAATATTAGTTTAATTCGGTTTAAACTATTATTTAAAAAAAAACTCCATAATCTTGTCCTTTTTGTTTTAAGTATTAAATGTTCCTATCAATTTGTATAATTCGAAAAGGTCTTTTAGTTTTCGAGAAAAACTGAAAATAACGAAATTTAGATTAATTTTTACAGGCCAACAACTTTGATATTTGAAAGTTGTTTGCCGTGCCTGTAAATACTGATCGAGATCTCTAATTGATGAATTTTTTTATAACTGGTCTAAATTCCCCCAAAATCCCCTTATTGACTTTTTTTAAACAGCATTTAAAGGGGGGGAGTAGTGTGGGATATAAAGGAATATCAAGCTTAAGAATGTGTGTTAATAGAATCCAGATATATAAGTCATGATTTAAAGGTATTTTTCTTCTTGAATGAATGGTTTTTGTCATGCCGTCCATCGGTATATGCGTCTGTGCGTCCATCACACATCTCCACCGCCCAAGTTGTGTGTATAGATAATTTCGAAATTTGTTTTTGAATATCTCGTATAAAACGATCAGTACCTCCAATATAATATTTTTGAGCTATTCGAATTTTTACGAAAACAGCTGTATCGATTTTGATTAAAATTTGTTTTTTGTTCAGATATTTTATATCATGCCGTGAGAACCATAGTGGCCTAACTCATTTCTTACAATTTTCTTTATAAAGAATATAACCAATATTTACAGCAACAAAAATTAATTTTCACTTTGTATTGGTTTCGCCTCAAGAAAATCAAAACCAATATGACAATGATGGAGAAGTCGAAAAAAGTACTTTTCGTCATGCCGTCCGTCGGTCGGTGCGTCTATCTGTACACATTTTGACTGCCTTTCTTCAAATTTGGTACAGATGATTTTTATACGTAATTTCGAAAGTTGTTTTTTTTTTATTAGCTCGTCTAGAACGAGTACCTCCCTTTTAACATTTTGGAGTTATTTGATATTGTGTGTGCGATTTCAACAAAACTGCGTTTTATTTATTCTCAACAAACTTACTACTTAGGTCCTCAGACCTTAAAAAGTCCGTTGTGTTCCTCTTAAGGGACATAGGGCCTCCACTACTCCTACGCGCCATCGTGTACGGTTTCTGGAAATATAACTTAGTTCTCTCCAACTCTTCCCCAGCTGTGCAGATTCACTTTCGACTGTCCTGCGCCATGTGCTTCTCGGTCGACCCAACCCTCTACCTGCCTGTGTGAGTGAGTTCCATTGCATCGCTTGGCCAGCAATGCAATCGTTGCCTTTTCGAAGCGTATGACCAATCCACTGCCACTTACGTATGCGATTAGTACTGTCAATGGATTCATGACCCGTTCTTCTATGAAGTTCTTCATTAGAAATACGGTTGGGCCAAAAAATCCTTAAGATGTTTCGTAGACACCTATTCACGAACGATTGCAGCTTGCTAGTGACAGTTGCTAAGATTTTCCAAGTGCTGCTCCCATACAGAAGCAAGGATTCAACATTGGAGCGGAACAGTCTCAGCTTGGTATTTAAGCTTATAGCGTTGTTTCTCCATATTTTGGACAGCATTCCGAAAGCAGCCTTTGCCTTTTTGATACGGCTGTCGACATCTTGTTCGGTTACGCCTTTGGTAGAGACAAAACTCCCAAGATATTGAAAGTCTTCTACTTTCTCTACCGGTTGTTCAGAAATATTGACTTGAACGGATGAGGTACTTCCAAGGCTGATAATTTTTGTTTTTGCCGTGTTAATTTTTAGCCCCACGATTTCTGCTTCTCCCTCCACCCTTGTTGTAATTTGATGGATTTCCATGATCCTATGAGAGAGTAAGAATACGTCGTCCGCGTAGTCTAGATGTTTTAGTTGGGATGTCAGACTCCATTGAAATCCACCATTTCCGTTTAACAGGGTTGCACGCAGCACATCACTTATCACTAACAGGAAAAGTATTGGCGACAGTATGCAACCCTGTCTGACTCCACAATGGACTTCGAATTCATCCGACAACCTTCCTCTATGTAAAACGTGACATTTGCATCCATCGTAGGTTGCTTTAAAAATAGCGATTAACTTTTATGGAATGCCTCTCCTGCGTAAGGCAATCCAACTAAATTCTCTGTTAACACTATCAAACGCTTTTTCAAAATCAATGAACAGCAGATGAAGTGGTGATCGATATTTGACGCTCTGTTCAATAATGATCCTCAACAAACTTGGTTAGCAAAAAAACAGTGTTTCCATTTTTTTTAATTTGTGTACATCTGGTAAAAAATTAAATTTTCGAAAAAAATATTGACGCCAAAAAAATAAAAACTTTTTTTGCATTTTTTTTTGCACTTTTCTTGCAAATAAATCATAATCAAAAGCTTACATTTTCAAGCTAAGATTATATGAAATAGCCATAGCAACGACTTTTTAAGTGATTTTTTTTTTAATTTTGGTTTTAAAAGTATTAATGATTTCTTATATACATTTTTTTTTTTTTAATTTTAATGAATTTTTTTTCTAAAAATGCAACTTCATGAAAGAAACCAAATAGAATACTTCATTCAAAGCTTAAAACCATTTAAAAAGTTGAAGGGTCCAGGGCACAACTTCATTCAATAAACCCATTCAGAAATACGCACATTTTTGTTTTACTTTTTAAGAAAAGTTAGGATACCCTTAGATCAGACGGTACTCAATAAATACTACGAAACCATATTATGTTTATTTTAATTTTGACAACAAGTGGACATGTGCCGTTTTTCCCCTGGATTCTTCAGTTGTAAAGTCATTTAAGGAAAGAATAGTACATTTTTGTCTACATTTCTTATACATAAAAGTATATAATAATTGTTGTCAATTAAATTTTATGTTTGTAAATAAAAAATGAAAATGTTACACATACGCCAGAGTGACCGTCCTAAAATTGATAAAATATTGTTTTTTTTTTGTGAGCAAATACTGGCGCCTGTCAACCTTTGTTTACTATCCTTTCAACCTTAAATAATAAAAAATAATATTATACATGATTACCTATTCTAATCTAATATTTATCTAGTACTAGGGATTGTCTTGGCAGAATGTTTTTAAAAAGAAAGGATTTCAAAAATATTATATTCGTCTTGTTAGTTCCCTTATGTAAAACTGTTCATAATTTCTTGAGAATTTAAAGAAAAAAATGTGTAAATCGCTTCTAACCTTAAAACAGCCATTCTAATGAAACTGTTATACTTTGACGTGGAAGATTTCTGACCTTTGAAAGTGGACGTCATTTCCTTTATTTTGATACCAATTTCATCAAAATCTAAGAAATGGTACCGAAGACATCATACCAATATGCCAGGATGTCGTCTTTAACTTCTCATTTGAAAATTTCTTAAGTTCGATGAGTAAAGCATTCTGGCATTGGCCGCCCACTTTACGAGATACAAATCTAACAAAAATATTGATTTTTATCTTATTTTTTTCGATTCAGTTTAGAAGACTCGCACTTGATTTTTTTTTTTTTTTTGCAAAGTACTTACCTACTGCAGAAAAGTAGATTTAATATTTTATATTAACATTTTTTTTAAGAAATATTTTATTTTCTCTAATGTAGTCCTAAATAAATATTTTTATAAATTTTCAGGCTTGCCTAAATTTTACATACTCACCTTTAGTATTCACAAAACGACCTCATACACTCGATGGCAAAGTAATATTTGGTAAATCATCAGGCGAACAATCTTGTCCAAATGACACGTCAACAGTCATTATGATTGCCACTGCAGGAGTAAGTCCAATAAATCAATTGATGAAAAGAATAAACTAATATTTAATTTTTACTCCGTTATAGCCTTCGGAACATGCACATCAATATTTCTTAAATGATACTGAACTCATCGACACGAATTATTGCCCAAAGGAAGTTCTTAAATTCAGTCCAATACCAACATCCAAGTATTGCAAACGTATTAATTTTGAAAACTTTACCTCCATTACCCGTTATGGTATCGATTTGAAATTTTCTGAGGTTGTTTTTTTTTTATTTTTCAAAAAGAAAACCAAAAACTCAAAATTTTACATTTTGGTTCTCTTTTACAGATGCCGGAATGGTTTGCTCTATGGTCCAATCGCTTAGATCACCTTGTGTCTGCTCTTTCCAGCAAGAAAGTAGAAAGATTAAATCTCGATAAAGAACTTGACGTTTCCATTAAGACTCCCAATGACAACTTTCAGTTGATAATTGGAGTTAATAACGTAACTTGGAGTACCTATGACATCCCGCTTCTCCAGAAATTGGATTCAAAATACGACATTTCTGAACAACTATCCTATGACACTGGACTAAAGAGTAAATTTTGAACCCTAACTGCTTTGAGTGTATGAATATGCCTTTTTTCGTTTTTTATTCGAATCCAGGGTCCTGTTCCATTATAAACGGAATGGTCAACACTTTTGATGATCAACCGCTAAATTTAAGCGATTATTTCCAACGCAATGGATCTTGTATGACGCTTCTTGCCGCTGAGTGTTCTACACAACCAAAAATGGCAATCTTTCTAATTCCTCCAGTGGACGAAGAACAAAGCAATTTTGGTTTAAAAATTCATTTTGGTGAAAACTTTTTAACATTCAACCCTCAAACAAATGTATCCAGTCAAGGTCCTGTTTACATTGGTCTAAACAATACGTACAAAGTGGACGTTAGATCAAGTCCCTTCCATTATCCAGCCGATAAAAAGGATTTTGAATTTAGGTAAGATTTTAAGTTTTTTTTTTTTTTTAAATGATCAACATGATAAATACTCTGTTTTGAATTTGACTTTTTTTTAGAGTTGGCGTTAACGAACAGAATATTATGAACATCGAGCATAATTCCATGAAGTCAACCATACAGTTCGACATGAACAATCTTCTAAACTTGGAGATATTTGGAGTTTTCAAAAGTAAAATATGTGGTTTATGTAGCAAGCCTTTAAATCGAATGCCTAGCTATACAATTTGTGCTTAGAAGTGCACTTCTCTGGACGTTTTATTCTTAATCAAATAAATAAATTTTAATATTTTATTTTTAAATTAAATTTAACAAAAAAAAAAAGAAACTAAAGCATGATTATGTTGTAATAAAAAATATTGTGGTATTTTTTCAAAGTTGTGTACATAAATTTAATGTAAAGCAAAAATATGCTACAGGTCTTTTCCATTTAAAAAAGGAGAAGACATTTTTTTTAATTAAAGTAAATAAATGCTTAATACTGATACTAATTTTTAAAGTCAATAAATTAAAATTAACTTTTTACTATATTAACATAAACTCTGCTGAACATTATTTCCAAAAAATAGGGACACTCCTAACGGCAGCGGCATAAAATTTGTTTACACTAAGTTTTTAAAAGCGACACGAAACTATCTCTCTTTTGCTAATGCGCTTTTTTTTCTGTTCCTTTTTAGAGTATGCCTACTCCTTGATAGATATTCTTTGATTTTATTTTATTAAAATGAGTGCGTTCAGTGCGATGTGACGTGAAAAATATATGTCCTACGAAATAGGGCCAAATTTGAAATGGGGCTTCATTTCAATGTGAAAATTAAAATAACGCTCGATAATCCTTATTTCCAATGCATTTCAGAAATAAGACCCTTTCGAAGAATATAAGGCCACATTTAAAAAAAATGAGTGAAATGTCCGTCTTTTCAAGGTGGAATTCATAGTCGTCACTCAAGTCGAAATTTTCTCAATTGTACGTTTGAGGAGATTTTTAGCCACTGAAGGTATTCATAATCGAGATTGAAAGGGAATTTACTTGAGGATTTTCTAATTAACCTGCATTTTGTTTTTGAATACAGACTTATGATAGTTGAGAAAAATCTCGACTTGAGTAACGAATATGAATTCTGCCCTAAAAGTTTGCTTTTTCAAAACGCAACTTAGGATGTTCTTCAAAAGTTTTAAAAGTATAAATATTTTGAAACTTAAATTATCAAAATTAAATTTTTCAAAACTCAATTCAAAAAACAATTCAAAAAAAAAGATTAGAAATCTTTTTCGTACCAAAGTTCTCAAAAGCATATAAGCATCTAAAACTCAGTTCTTCAAAGTTACAGTGACAAACAAACTTTAGAAGTGCTCTGCTGTTTTTTTCCCATCCCGAATCGGAGAGCTCTTCCTTTGTGAAAAAAAAAAACTTTTAAGAAAATGCCCTCTCTCATCTGAATGGGTAAAAATAGGACCCTTTGTTAATATTTTTTTTACCAAGACGAACTGGAAAATTTTTGGCATTTATGGTTAAAATATTTTTACTTGCGATATAGGATATAGCAGGAAAAAGAACTCAAGAAAACAATCAGACATGTCATTACGATAGAGAATTCGAAAAAAGTGGGTCTCGCAATTCTGTCTGTCCGTCTGTCTGTCTGTGTATACCTCGAGCTACAGCCTAAGCCGCTGAAGCGATTTTCTTCAAATTTGGTGAATAAGGATGTTCGATAATTCCCTAGAGGAGAAATTGATTTTTTTTTTAGGACCAAAACTAACGCCATATAACATTTAAGGAAAAGTTAACTTTTTTCAAAAACCGCTATAATGATTTCGATTGAAATGTGTGTGTCTACTTTTGATAATGGGATCATACTTCTGAAATAAAAGAAATGTTTTTAAAAATTCTAGTAACGGTACCTCAAATAGAACCGTTTTTTTTCATCTTACACTTTTCTCTGAACGACTGAACTAATTTTAATGATTTTTTTTATGCAGAAGCTTCTTACCAAACTTAAAATTATTTAATATCAAAATTTTCAATAAAAAATAATTTTTGGATTTTTGAAAAATCTCTCAATTTTTTTTTGAAAAATCAGTTTTTCGAAAATGGGTCACTGTATTTTTGAAATTTTGGTTTTAGATGTGCATTAATATTTGCTTGAAAATGGCATACCCAGCATCTTTTCTTTAATCAAGGTTGAAGAATTTTTTTATAAAAAAAATTAAATTTTTTAAAAACGATTTTCAATTTTTTTTTTTTTCTAAAAATGTATCTTTTTTAATCAAATGAAATGGCATACTTAGTTTGGAGCTCAAAACAATTTAAGTCGTTTATGTCGTTTTAATAATGAATTTTATTTTTACATTTCTTATACAATTATTTACTACTCAAAATTTTATATAAGAAGCTTTAGCGTCCCCAGCAACTTTGGCCCTGAGAGCAAGTACGTGCGACCCAGTCGTGTATTTTATGTAATGTCTAAATTTGAAAATCTTGCATTTCTGGCATCTCTGATATGATAACTTTTCTGAAAATTTTGTTTGGGGTGTCATATGTTTCCCAATACACTATGTGTACGGAAAAATAAAACATGCAAGAAATGGGGTACCACAAAATTTTATTGTAAAACAAAAGTAAATATTATACATCTCTATTTATATTAACGAGTCTTAAAATTATAAAGAAAAAAAAAACAAATTCAATTGCAATAAGTCAAACAGTCATAAAAAAAGAGAAACAAAACAAGGATATAGTCAAAGCTAAAAGGAATAGCTTAATGAGGAGATTTAAAATTAATTTGGTATTCACGATCTCTATGAAGTTGTGAAAGCAAATGAATCCGCAAAGAAACAATGTTCTCAAGAGATTGATCACAAAGTTGACACGTGATTGCCGACACAGATCCATCACTAAAAAGAAAAAAAAACACATTCAAAAATAACATAGAAAACGAGGAATATATCTAATTTCAATTCTTACAATTGTTTCATACGATGTAATTCACGGCAATGTACATTGAGCGCGTGCATACGATCGAATGATTCATCGTAAAGACGCAGACCCGAATGCATAGGAAATATACATCTGGGTCCATAAATCAAAGGACTTTCGATGACATCCTTTTCGTCAGGTCGAACCCAAACATGATCCTGTGAATCTACGTGAGTTTCAATATATTTACGAGTTTTACTTAAAAGCCTAAAAAGAAAAAATGATTGATGAATTAAAAATATATGCTGGAAACAAAGAATGAACTTACTTTATAATGAGACTCTTAATTTTAGCTGCTAAATCAGCCCGAATATTGGGCAAAACAGTTGGTTTATCATCACCGGGATCGGTGTACAAAATAGTGTCCATGGAGTAACGAATTTGATTTATCTGGAAAAAAAAAACATAATATATATCGAATATTATTAACTGTCTCACTATTAGAAATATTTTTCTCACTAATTCAAGATCAGAAGTTAAAATCTCAGAATCCAAGTGCAGCACCATGTCATGTTCTTCAAATAATGGCTTATAATTCTCATCGTGACCAAGACCAGCTAAAATGGAAACATATTTAGATTTACTAGAGTTCCTATGAATCTGCATTGTTGGACAGAAGATTAAAGCCATCAGAGATGCAAAACCATGAATATTTGGCATTAGAGTAGTTTGACGTGCTGTGAGTGAACTTCTATCGACAGTCTCAGAAACACTCGCGGCAACAATCAATCGTTCGTGAACATCCTGTGGGTCAGTGTCAACTAAAACTGAATTTACTGATTCACGTTCAACATTAACGCCCTTCCAAGCACCAACACGTGTTGCAGAGAATATTTTCGCTTCAAGTGGACAAAAGGGGCCTCGAAGAAAGATATTATTTAAGCATAATTCTGGTGGTGGGGGATCGATTTCCATATCAACTTCGGGTTGAATGGATCGCAAGTACTCTTCGTTTTGTTTAGAAAAGTCCTCTTGCATGAATCTTTCTGCCACAGATTGTTTTCTCATCCGTAAATCATGGTCAGTCTTAATAGAGAAAATTATTGATATAAAATTAAATATGTATTTCTTTGATCATATTTTACCTTTGACATGAAACTTTCGTCAGATTTTTGTCCTAGTCCTTTTTCCACTAGAATATCATTAACAGTTGTATCACCAACTTTAACTAATACTGATGATACGCTATGCACCACCGAATAGACTTCTAATTCAACGACACCAGAATCTGCAACTTCTTGCAAATATTCCATGGCCTCGTCTAACCACTTGCCACTGGGACTTTTTACAGAAGATGGCTGAACCATTGCAAGACGGCATTCGTATACACGTGGTGGGATGTCAATAAGATATTCAGCTTCGAAGCATAAACGACGCAATTCTGTAAAGTTGACGACAGAAGTATTGCCAAAGTCAATGAAGAGAACCTGCATTCAAATGGTTTACTATGATTTAAATTTTTGTTTTGTTTTTCAATTCAATTGATATACCCTGAACTCCAAATGCTGTCTAGAACTGTGTATGACCTGGACAACTCTTGCACGGTAGTATTGGTTTTGAAAGGGGGCAGCTAAGAGCATACCCTTTGAAACTGCAGAAGCATTTCGAAATTTACGCTCATCAGCTTCCGGACAATTTAGTAGAGATGAAATTTCCTTAAGTCGTTCCATTTCAGTCAAAGGTTGGAAATAGAACTTTCCACAGTTTTCAATCTGAAAAATTAAAAACAAATGTAAGCATTAGCATGAAATTGTTGAATAGATTCTTCATAAGAATTACATGTGTCACGTATCCACGTGCTTGTTTTGTAAAAACTGTCGGAATTACAACGAGCTCTGGGTTCTTGATCTGCTTTTTGGTTGGTATCCAGGTGCCTTCAAACATAACGCCAATTCCACGTTCTTCAGCATAGTTTATTCCCGATCGAGCACTAAAATGAAAGATGTGAATCATTCGTAAAATTAAATTTCCTTCGTGTTTCCTTAATACATATTTCAATTAGTCAGATTTGTGTAGTACGACAAGCGGAAAGAGTGTTAATGTTAATAATGAGTGTTAATGGGAAGGAAAAACAAAGCCGGGTTATACGTTCCATTGTAGTATAGTGTTTATAATAGATTTTTGATAAGCTTTGTATTTTAAGGCTTGCCCAAATCAAACCGCGACAGTGCGACACGACACTGCTACACGGTGACGCCAAAATTTATTTAAACAGCGTCATATGAGAGTACCCACACCAAATGCGATTAATCGTAAAACTTTTTCATATAAAAATCACATCGCATATGTCGTGACGCACTGTCGCACTTTGGTTTGGGCAAGCCTTTAAGAGTCGACTATAAATAAACATTCATATTAGATTTTTAATAAATAATCACTCAATGTATAGCAGTCAAATTGATTTTTATTAACTTGTGCAGGACACTACATTGGCGACGAGGAAACAAATAAAAAAAACGAAATAGAATACCAAGATTCCTACGGGATGAATTCCAATTTGGTGGAAACAAGAATTATTCAATTATTATCAAAAGAAATAGAAGGAAGTTTAGGGATTTAATAACTTCTTGTTGAATTTGGCTAAAAATATTCACTCATGCTAATTTTTAGGTGAGAACATTTTAAAATAAAAAATAAGAGATAACATAAATTGAAATTATGTAATTTACATGTGTTTCTATGTGTCGAAACAAATTAAGTTTGTTTAGAGTTGCAGATATTTACTTAAAGATACCAATTTTTTTTGTTTTTTTTTTGCACACTGAAAACTAGCCTTTTATTAAAATCCGTTACTCAAAATGGGAGCAATAGAATTTTCTAGGTGACAGCTTAACAGTTTCTTTAGACGACCGACCCAAATAATGTTCAAAATTACCGAAAATACAGGAAAATTGGACAAAACGTACCCTTAAGATATGCGAACTCATTGAGTTAAGTTTTGAACAAGTTTTTTGTATGCAATTCTGTCTTTGGATAAAGAAAAATTGGAACTTAAATCATCGCAACGATTTTTTCCATTTAGTTTGAAATGTCAATCAGGTGGCAAGCAAAATTAATTTGCATCAGGAAAATACACTTCTTACAGTAAATAATTCTTTATAGTAAAATTTACAAAATTCTTTGAATTATTTGTCATCAATTAGTGTAGAATATTTTCCCTGATTCTTTTTCCTGATCACCGTTATAGCCCCTCTCATCAGATTTCTGGGCGAAATGTATTTAAAAGTTCAGGTCACAAAATTGTAGTCAATTTTTTTTAGATATGCGGTACTTTTTCACACTGTTTGTAGGCTCGTAAAGAATTAAAAGATACCAGCAAAATTTAACGTTCAAGAGATTCAACTCAAGAGCATCCGATTTTTTGGTTGACCCTGATTATGTAAGACTGATGGATAATATTTAAATTTGGTAAGTTCGCCATGCGTTTATGTTAATTGTATATTTTAAATTTCAGTGGGAAAAACATTTTCGTATTTTCTAAAATCAAGTTCTTTTGTAAAAAAAAAAAATACAAACCAAAAAACAGATTAGATAATGGAACTGTATACTACAGTTTCCAAAGTTAGTAAAGTCATAAACCAGACCAAAATAGCTTGTTGAGCGAAAAATTGACCAATAAAAATGTCCAGAAGAGATTTTTGGTTCAAGCGATTATGTCCACCGCGGCATACCAAAACCAAACCAGTGACCGCCTTGAATGACAAACCAGCAAATAATCGCGTCCATTGCACGCGACAGTTGATTGATCAAAAAACTAATTGAATCTTGCGAGCGCCAGGCAGCTATAATTCCAGCCTATGCACTTGGTTGTAAAACACACAGGCTGTTGTTGTTACATTGAAACCTTCAATGTAAATTGACGGAATAAGGCAGCCTTACTGCGAGTATAATAATATATATTCAAAAACCTACTTTAATTGAATCGTCAATTTTTAAAAGAAGATAAGACCATTTTATAATTTTTTTTTCATCGTTAAGAAAATATCGCTAAATTAAAACGTGTCTAATTTCAAAAATAACTTTTTTTTGTTCATATTATTCTTAAACGGTGAGTACTATCGAAAAGTTCTCTTGGAAAAAGTACCGTTGTTTTTTTTTTTAGACATTTGACACATTTTAACATGGCAATATCTTCTAAGAGATTGCTCGTAGAGAAAAATAAAATGCACGACTAGATCGCACGAACTTGCTCTTGTAGTTCAAAGTTAAAATATGAAAACAAATCATTTTTCCTTTAATTTTTCTGAATTTCCATTTTTTTTTAACTAAATGAATAATGTGTACTTTTTAAAATGATGAGAGAAACCTGGTGACAAGTTTTGATATGATACATAGGAAAATAACTAAAAATTATGGAAAATTTACTGAAACGGGTGTTTGCATTTTTTGAGAAAAACTAAAAATGCAGAATTGTTACAATCACTTATTACATAACATACAATAAATTTAATCGAAATCGTTAGTCGTTTTTGATAAATATCCAATAACTCGAAACCGTTATATGGGAGGTATTCGTTCTAATCGAGATATTCAAAAACAAAAAAAAAACAACTTTGGAAATTACAAAAAAGTAATCTGTACCAAATTTCATGCAAATCCGTCAACTCGTTTAGGCTGTGGTTCTCTGTACAGATGGATGCACATACGAACAGCAGAACAGACGAACCGACGAACAGACGAACAGACGCTCAGACCGACGTAAGGTATGACGAAAACCACTATTTTGGACTTCTCCATCATTGTTATGTTGGTTTTGATTAAAACCTCGAATTTTTTTTCTGACACGAAACCAATACTTGCCATATAGGGCGAGTAAATATGTCATAACATGTTTTAAGCGAATCACAAAACCTACAAGTCTCTCGTATACTTTTTTTATGGCTTCATCCTTATCGGAGTTATATATGAAAAAAACAACATTTTCAATATTGAACCTATAATATAATTGAACTTTATGATTTTTGGGGACTTTTGACATTTTACTTTTATCGATGCTCCAAATGCTCTGTAACAATTTTTAGCTCTATCGGAATTATTTCTGGGTTTAAATTTGTTTTGCCTATTTTTGTGGACTATAAAAAAAATAAAAAGTGGTTAGCATTTTGTTTCTAATACTTACTCCATAACTTTAATAACAGTCGGAATTCTTAAGTGTCTCATTTTAATCGCCTTATATACCTCAAGACGCACACTACCAGGAACTTGAACTCGATTGCTGCTTTCTCCACCATACTCATCTTCGGGATCACTTTTAAAGTTTACTAAAACTTTTTCACTTCCCGTCTGGAAACGTACATCAATATTTTTTGGATGTATACGAGCTTGCTTGAAGAGATCCTTAATTGATTTCGAATACAACTGACCAATGTGCTTTGTGTTATAATTATTGAAATAAACGGTACTGCATGGATCATTTCCAAAAATTGTGTGATAAGTGGCACGTTCAGCGTCTGTGTTATTCATATTGGAACGTAGAAAGTAGTATGGATAGAATGCACCTGCAATAACAATTTTCAAAATAATCGTCTTTTCTCGATCAAGCCAGTGAATGCGCTGATAAGCGGTTGTCTCTTTAATTCCCAAACCCATTAGACGTTCTTTTAATTCCATTACAAGCAAATGCATTTCCTTCATGGAACGAATATTTATAAAGTACCGATCGGCCCATGTGTATTCGCCAGATTCTTCGTTCATGTTGTGTTGTTCACGCATTGTACACCAAACCTATATATATTTTGTATTTTGTTTGTTCAAATTAGATATCAACACTGAGGCAAATTGACTTACCCGATAGGCCTTGAGCATGGCAAACAAATCGCTACCCGAAGCATCCGCCCAAGCGAGTTTTTGTGAGTAGGCCGCCAATTCGCCTCTCTTTTTGTCAGAGAATGTAAAAATCGATTTAACACTTAAACCAGCCGCTAGAAGAAGATTTTGTTATTTATTGTTCATTCATTTCAAATTAATTCATTCTTACCAATTATAATTGCCTCTTCAAGAACACTGTATATGTATCCAAAGATAATAAGACGGCTGACACGAATATCCAAAGGTAGAGCAGCCATTACTCGTCCGACAAATGACAAATCACCATCTTGAATTGAATATTTTGCATTTACAGTTTTGTATAGGGCACCAACTTCTTTAAGCACTAATATTGTGTTATGAACGTCTGATAGATTTGGTGGAGTCATTGCTAAAGCAAGTATTACTGGCGGTGGTTCCATATCAAGAAGTTTTGCTTTTAAAACCAATGTTTCTAAAGGACAGCGAACCATTTCCGGAATGCCAAATTCATCTAAATAATTCTAAAATAAGAAACAAAATATAGTATAACGAATAAGACTAAAACAAACAAAAGGCTTAAACGCCTTAGCATGCAAACTCTACATGTGATTTTTTTAGCGCCACTTCTTTTACAATCTTAAGTATATCTTTTACATTTTGCATTATAAAAGTAAAACACTAAAAGGGTAACTAGGGAAATGCATTGACATTTTTAAATAAATACGTCCAGTAATTTTATAAAAATGCTGTATAAAACCAAAATTATTTGAATGCACAAAATATGTCTTATTACTGGCTAATGTTTTAGCCCTGACCCTGATGGGTCGAGCAGGGTTTCGGGTAAAATAAAAAAAAAACAGCCGTTACTCGAAAACTGTTATGATTTGGGATAAATAAGTTATCAAATTCTGAAAGATCCATGACCTGGCCTATCAACATATTCAGTTTGAACCATCCTTTACGGGACACCCTGTATAAAAAGAAAGTTGTGCTAGGTACACCATTTAAAATTCAAGAACTCCTGGATCGATTTTTATGATTTTTGATTTGTCTCCACTTCGAATAGCAGAATAGCTATTAAAATACCCGAAAATGTCACGGCCAGTCTCGAGAAGTTTCCTCATGCATTGAACAAAAGTAAATCACAACAAAATTAAATTCCCTATAAAACAACATCTCTGATAGAGGATAGAAAAAAAAAACACGAAATGCGGCTTCGGGTAATGCCAATACATGGCGTTGCATTTTTGTACAGCTGATTCAGTTACAAAGTCCGTGGTGCATACCAATTATGTAGCTAACTGTAAGGACGTGCGTCATAATTTATCGGCATTATTTTTTCGGGTTTTCGAGAAATTTGCATTCAGTTTTCGAAAGTTGTTTCATTTAATTGGATTCGAATTAATACCAGTTATACGCTTATACAATGGGAAAAAGGAGTAAAATAGCCCGAAAAATCAAAGGAAGTCGCGGACAAAAGCGTACAAAATTTCGGAAAAAAGAGTGAAAAGTTGGTGAAAAACAAGTGAAATACCGCTTACAATCGTAGTAAAAAGCGTGGAGGTCTGGGTTCGATGCCCAGCCTATGCCACATTGATTTTTGTTCAGGGGTACCGCCTCTTGCGAGGAATTGACAAAACTACTACTACTGCCTACTGCTTGTCAAAAAAATGCATCACAGCTAGTATTTCTGAACCGGCTGAAAATGGTAGGTCCCCTCCATTCCTGCTAAACTACACGCAAACAGGAAATGGTTGAGAATATCAGTCACTAGGCCTTGGTTCTCCGTGAACTAGTTGTGCCACAATTTTTTTTTTTTGTTTTTTCTACGTTTCTTTCCGCATTGTATCATGATTTTCACATGTACGACAAGTGTGTGAACCCGCTCAAGTGTCAGAAAAACTTCAAACTTATTTGTCGGGAAGAACCAAAAATATTTAGCCAGTTCTGGGGGGTCATTCCATAATTTTCAAAACGACAGTCGTTGAAACGAAAGTCGTGAACGTGATCGTCGCATATTTGATCTACGTAACTCTATCACTATCGTTTCACTCTCTCAAACTGTGGTTGAAATGTCATCGGGTTACAAAAAATTACAATTTGCTGTTTTTTTTTTGTGCTTTTGGGGTGAACATTTAAAATTAATATCAAGTAAATTAAAATAAATATTTTTTTGTGATTGTGCACGCATTTAAATTGTTTGTAAATTTTACCAGAATTTACATTTTCACTTTTTGAAATAATATAATAAATGTACAGAAAATATTTCTAAAATAAATGTTTAGAAATATTAGACATCAAAAAAGTGAAAAATTACAGTGCTTTACTTTTATTAAATAAAACAATCCCTAAAAAAATTTAGTTTTATCTTTTGTGATAAGGACATTTTACTTTAAAATACATGCCAGACAACACTTATTTAGCTATCGTGGAAATACAACCACTTTCACGATGGCACTAGGGTGGTAATTGAGTTACGGGGAGCTAATTTTCAATCGTCGAAACGATATCGCCAAGACGATAGTGATTTTCAGAGTATCGAAAATCAAAAGCATCCTCGAGACGATATCGTTTGGCGATAATCGAATTTTTAAATCACAAAAATTAGAACAAAATAGTACTCTTGATGTACTTATGCTCAGCCAGAGGTATTCATGATCAGTTCAGCGCACTGCTGCGATTTTTTAGAATATCTGTTACTGGCATTTTTTAATTTTTGGGAAACAAGACATTTAGATTGGGATACATTTTAAGTAAAATTACCCTCACTTGTAAATCAATTTTCAGAATATAGTAATTTCGGCAATCCTGGCAATAATGGAGGCTAATGAATAATGGTTTATAATCCTAGGCTCTAAGCCTAACTGGAAATAAATCGTTGGAAGCTTTTTCACCAGAATACACAAGGAAAATTAATTATTGAATGTCAACCAAATGTGTTCTCAAAAGAAATTAAGGTGCATTGCAAGTTACAACGCATCATTTCATACGTAATGCGTAATAAACAACTATTTGTATTGGGTAAATGTTAATCGTATATAAATTTTTTTTTTTTTTGTTTTCATTACAAAACTATTATTTTCGTTCTTGTTCTTTTTTTCCTGTGAATCGAAAATGTGACCATCTTTATATTAAAATATAATATTGACTTACCATATAAAATTGTTTCGATATCATTCTATAAACTCGTCCATTCATTACACGTCCAGCACGTCCAGCTCTCTGGCGACAATTTGCCCTGGATGCCCAATGCAATTGCAACGATGTAAAATTTGTACTAGTATCAGTCATCAGAGACTTTGTCAAACAGAAATCAATTACTAAAAAAATGGCAATTTTATTTTTTAAATGTTGCAAAACAAATATTTAAATAACCCATACCATATTTAACATCAGGAACTGTAATTGAACTCTCTGCAATGTTTGTTGCTAAAATTACCTTACGATGACCAGGTGGGGCACGATGGAAGATTTTTTGTTGTTCATCAGGTGAAATCATAGAATGTAAACGAATTGGCATCAGTTTCACACCACTACCTTGCCTGCGAAGAACAGCGAAAAACCACAAGGTGAAAAATCTGATATTGTTTATATTTATTATAAAACTTACATATTTTGAATTGTTTCAAGTTTTTTGTCCATCCTGTCGATTTCATTAATACCCGGAAGGAATATAAGAATAGAAGTCTTTTGATTCGGATTATTTGAACTCTCATGACTTTCAATATTTTCAATCACTATAATTAATTTCAAAGCGAGTTGGTACATTTCATTGCTGATACCGGGCTCTTCATAGTCTATTTGAACGTTCTGAAAATAAAAGGTTATTTTTGAAATTGCGGTTTTATTGAACTAACCCCATGGGGTCGTAATAAGACAAATTTAATGTTTCATAAATCAATTTGCCTACAAGTCCTTCCACGTAAAAAAAAAACAAAAAAAAGGTTTTTCTTAGAAAAAAGTCGTATTGGTTTTATTTTTATTTCTCAAAAACGACATGCTATTTTTATATCCGGTTTTCTGGTTTTCTTTAAAAAAAAATAAGAGCATCGAATAGACCCCCCATACGATTTTTTTCTTATCTCAAGCTAACCTACACGCTCTAGCTTTTTGGCACATTACTCCTGAATCACCCTGTATATGCACAGTTTGGGACATATTCACCCTATCGGGAATGGAATTTCCCGGTAAAAATTGCTCCTTTTTGACTTTTCCGTTTTTCTTCTACCAGAGCAACAAATAATACATAAAAACAGAACAAAATTCTTGGAATATATCAATTGGGAGCCTTTCTCACAGGAACAAATTCCCCGACAAATTTTTCCCGATAGGGGTGATTGTTTCAGTTGAATTCGGACCAAATCCATAAAAAGTGAAAAATACGAATGTTGCCTCATAAACTTACTAAAACTCAAACATTAAAAACAAAAATTGTCTACAAAATTAAAGATTAAATAGCTTCCCAGCACAGGCTTGCGCTCAATTAAACTTATTTTTAGTCAATAACACACTATGCTTTGCAGAAAAACTAAATGACGAAACATTTTGTTGTCAGATGAGTCAAAGTCGGTTTAACGGGCCGAATGCAATACATCAGAAGCCCACACAAAGCTGAATATGATCATGGCCAATATTACTTGGCTTACACCGTTAAACATAGAGGAGCTAAAATACATATTTGTGGTTATTTTTCATGCATACGGAACAGGGCCTTTATATAAGATGAAGGATTATATTGGACGCCTTATGCAGAGTAGAATCTCCCACTAAATTGGACGTTTCAGCAGGATAACTCAATCATACCAGTGGCCTGATTATGGAATACGAAGTCGATCGTTTATCTCAATTAATATCTCGTAGGTAGAGTGGCGTGGCGTGAATAATTTTGAATGGTAAGTCGAAAAAATTATTCACTGAAGTTGAATGTAACAATGGGATCAACGTATAAAAAAGTGCCTTCGAAAATAAACTTATTTGGCAGATGCAAATTTTACATATGCCTCAAAAAAATGCTTTTTTCAAAAGAAAAAAAAAATAACGAGCTTTAGAATTATTGTTCCGCTACTCTTGACACATCAGCTCAACAGAGAGATACACACAAAATTCACCAAATAAGTCGAACAAAAGCGGGTTATTTCCTTCCATAAGAAATAGTGTATTGAACAGAGAGGAGTCAAATGCTGTGAATAGTAAACGAAGAAAGAGGAAAGAAGACAAATTTGTTCTGTCTTGCGAGAAATTGTATAATCCGAAATATTCCGAGTTACTTTTTTGTTGCTTTAATTTTGTGTATTGTTTATGTGGTTTATTTGTAAAGCAAACGTGTGCGTATAATAGAACTAGAACAGGCACAGTGGGTAAAATAATGTTTGCAGCATTTGCAGGTGCAGGCGTATGCTTCAATTAGATTCATGTTGATAGTTCTTAAAAATAATATTTTTAAAAGGTAAGTCGGAAATAATGGAGTTATGTATGGACACCACCCCACTGATACCTAAATTTTCTTCTGTGCATTCATTTAGTATCTTTCGCCACTCGAAACAGAAATCTGTCAAGAAAAAGCTATCAAATATGCCTGGGAATGTAAAAGGATACATTCGAAAACGAGAGCACTAATATGAAACTTCAAATTCACCAGCTAAAGGGATTCTCTTCGTAACCCATAATCTGGCCACAGGGTGATGTGATATCTTGCAACCTTATTAACATCGAGCTTTTGCGCAACTCAAAAGTCAACACCAGATAAACTATCATTTGAATTCTCCTGTACGTAGGAGAAGCATGAACACTTTCAAGTTAGAATGAAAACCAACTGGGATTTAAGAGAACTATTCTTCGATTGATATTCGGCAGTGTGCAGTGGTGAAGAGTAAAAGAGAAGATGCAACGACGAACTCTAACGATATAGGTCTGTTAAAGGTCACGTGAAGCATATGGACACCAATGGACCAGTCCCACGAGTCTCAGTATGTAACCCAGATGAACGACGTGACAGAGGAAGACCTTATCTTAGGTGATTCGAACAAGTAGTGGACGACCTCAACCAAATTGGTGTGCCTAACTGATGGCAACTCGCTAGGGACCGAGATGGTTGGGAAGGTTTGTTGGTTGAGGCCGATTTCCAACCAGGATTTTAAGAGTCATCTTAAGTAAGTATTCATTCGCCCAAAGAGTGAGTACAAGTCTCATAAATCTTGGCGCTCGAAAAACAAAAATGTATAAATGTATTTTGATTTATTATAATTTTTTTTTTTATATATATGTATTTAATGTAATAAATTAAAAATAAATAGCTGATACTCACATTATTAATTCTTGACAATTCGCAAAGATAATGTTCCTTTACAACGAAATTACGTCTTGAATCCACCTTGATTACAGGTGCAGGAGTTCTTCCAAATGTAAAATATTCAGCAAACTGTAATAACTCAAAATAAGAAACGGAATTATTTTTTGGAAAATAGATTTTTATTACCTCTCCTGTATTTATTGTGGCTGACATAAGAATCACTTTGACATTCCTAGAATTTGTCATCATTAGTCGTCGAATAACAATCAATAAAAAGTCCATATCCTGATCACGCTCGTGCACTTCATCCAAAACTATGTGCGTGTAGTTTCTAAGAGATTTCTCTTTGATTAATTTTTGCAAGAGGACACCTGTTGTGCAATACAAAAGGCGTGTATCTTCGGACATGTTCGCGTGCAATCCCACCTAAATGAGAAAAATCATTGCTATTATAGTAGCGGAGAGTCCGGTGCACTACCAACCTGATAACCAATAACACTGCCTTCTTCCCACTTGCGTTGCGAACAAACCCGACGTGCAATACTGATTGCAGCTATACGACGTGGTTGGGTGACGATAATGTTAACCCGCTCACGTCTTTTATAAGCGTCTTCAAGAATATATTGTGGCACCTACAAAACAAAGAGTGTTAGAACTTTAAATTGTCGAGTAGCTAGTAATTAATTGATACCTGTGTTGTCTTTCCACACCCCGTATCACCCTCAAGAATAACAACACGTTTTGAACGTATAGTTTCCATTATTTCCTTATGAGAATCATGAATTGGAAGACCATCATTCCATTGCATATTGAAATGATACTTATCATAGATGGGATCATCCGTTGGACCTGTCTTTTTCTGCTGTTCCATGTCATCATCGTCATCATCAATATCGTCCAATGTTTCCATTTCTGATAACATGGATGATTCGGCGTAAGTATATGAAGGGCATGCCGAAACATTATCTTCCTAAGCAATAAGAATAAATGGACATTGTACAACAAAAAAAAACTAGAGCTTTGAAAAATGTGTATAGAACTCACCTGCATCATGCGTTTTTTCTCAGCCATGCTATGTTCAAGGGCATACTCATTTCCCTTTTCTTCACGTTTTAATATTCGAGTATCAACGGCTGTTTGAGGATAATAGGTCGTCGAATGGCCACTTAAGCATCCAGACGGGACAGTTACACGCTCAAATTTTTTAGAGAAATCAAAAAAATCATTGATCTCATCCATTGCAGAAGAATGGTAATGTTAATTTATTTGTATTATTTATCCGAACTGTAATGTATAAATTTCAAATGAGAATTATCGTCTTTCGCAAATTGTTGGTAAAATTCAACAAATTTAGCAAGTGCAAGATGAAAGAAAATGTTAAAACTGCACCGTACACGAAAAACAGTTATCTGATTTTTTTTTATTTCTGTATTTTTTTGTTGGAAAACAAAATTCTTGACATATGGTCCAACCAGAACTACCTTCAAGATGGTTACTAGCGCTATCCTTTTGATTGCCGGATAAAATTAGCATGATTGTTTGGTGCCTGTCACACTAGGAGATTGAGTTGCTTGCATCTTTCGTGCGCGACAGTGTGACAAAAGCATTCACAAGTCGCTTTGGTGAGGATACTCTCATTTGACGCTATGTAAATAATTTTTTTGTATGTCAGTTTGTCGTGTCGCACTGTCACACAACGGTGTGACTTTTTGATTTGGGGAGGCATTTAATACCTCCCCTAAACTAAAGAGCTCAACAGAATGCATCGCTCATCGCTGAGCAGATGAAATTTGTATGGACATCACCCATCGGTAACAGAATGACGTCGCTCATCGCTCAGTGAATCGCCCATAAGTTCAATTGTTTTTAACTTTTTCGCGCGACGAATCTGACATATGTTAGCGACGTCACTTAGCGACGAGCGATGGTTTTAACTTTTGCGAACAATGAATCTGGATTATGTCAGTGACGTCGCTCAGCGAAGAGCGATGTATTCTGTTCAGCTCCTAACATGGGGTGCCACAAGGTGACACGACAATAGGGTTTTAATTCTTTAAGAAAAATTAAATATTTTTTGGGGTTAAGGTACTCTCTAGGTATTGTGGAAGAGACTTTTTACCGAATAGAGGCTTGGCCAAACCAAAGTGCGACAGTGCGTCACGACATGTGCGACGCGATTTTTATATGAAAAACGTTTTGCGCTTAATCGCATTTGGTGTGGGTACTCTCATATGACGCTGTGTAAATAAATTTTGGCGTTGTCACATGTCGTGACGCACTGTCGCAAGCCTTAAAGGCTTGCCCAAACCAAAGTACAACAGTGCGAAACGCTTGCCCAAACCAAAGTTCGACAGTGCGACACGATTTTTTATATGAAAAACTCTTCGTCGCATTTGGTGTGGTATCTCCATATAAAGCTATGTAAATAAATTTTGTCACACTGTCGCACTTTGGTTTGGGCAAGCCTTATATAACTGTGTTAATACTCTTCCCTCTTCTCAAAGATGCAATACAAAGTTCATCAACAACGTGAACATGTTGAATCGAGCTGAACGAGGCCATTATCTGAAATCTTTTGTCAAATTACCAAAACTACGTCTGCGCATTTTAATTTATTTGTTTAAATTCCGCTAAATATTTCTTTAATTTGGCATAACAAATGACATCAGGAAGTTTTCAAATGACTGATGGATCTTCTACAGAACATTTGAAGAAATTTGTCTTCACAAACGTAACACAAGCAAACCAAGGAATACCACCTGAAAAGTCTCTTGAAATACTTATTCCCGAGGTAAACTCTTTCCATCACCATTTATCATTTATTTTATTGATTGTTATATTGGTCCACAGCTCCTACAATCCGGCTACTCGTTTTACACTTGGCCTTGTGCTCCCATTCTAGCTTGGTTCTTGTGGGAAAGACGTCATTCTCTAGTAGGAAAACGAGTTCTAGAACTTGGTGCAGGCACCGCTCTCCCTGGTATTTTAGCCGCAAAGTGTGGAGCACAAGTTGTTCTGAGTGACAATTGCATCCTTCCAAAATCACTCGCTCACATTCGCCGAGCTTGTTTGGCAAATAACTTAGTTCCTGGTCAAAGTATTGATGTTATTGGTCTCAGTTGGGGTTTACTACTCAACAGCGTATTCAACTTAGGTTCCCTTGATTTAATCATAGCAGCAGATTGTTTCTACGATCCAGGTGTATTCGAGGATATTGTTGTTACAATTTCATTTTTGTTGGATAGAAATCCCGACGCAAAGTTCATATTCACATATCAAGAACGTAGCGCTGATTGGTCAATCGAAGCATTGCTCAAGAAGTGGAATTTACATGCAGTTCAGATAAATATCGAAGATATTGGAAAGTATTCTGGAGTAGATTTGATTGAATTGATGGGCGGTCATACCATCCATTTAGTAGAAGTGTCTAAATAAAGCTTAGAAAAAAAAAAAAAAAAACAATGTCTCAGGCTGCGTCGTTGCTTCGCAATTCCTATAAGCTATTTGTTGGGAATCTGACATGGACAGTGGGAAGTCGGGATTTGCAGTTGTATTTCTCAAAATTTGGTCACGTTAACAATGCAACTGTTATATTCGATAAAAACCAAGGATTCTCTAAAAGCTATGGATTTGTTGTTTTTTCAACACGCGATGGATTTAATAATGCTTCCAATCATACCCATCACTTATTAGATGGCAAAGTACTAAGAGTGCAAGAGGCAACGAAATAATTTTTACTATAGATTTTAAATTTCGATGTATATTTTGTTGTAAAGGAATAAATTTTGTGAACAAAACCGCATTAATTTTTTTTTTGTTACTTTTTTTCGTGATCCAAAACAATTTTCATATTCATGGTTGGTGTAAGAAATATTTTTTTCTAGTTGATTCAATAAAAAAAAAATAACTGACGCTGCGGACAGGATTCGAACCTGTGCGGGTAGAACCCAATGGATTTCAAGTCCATCTCCTTAACCACTCGGACACCGCAGCTGTTGAAATTAGTTTGTCAAACAAGAGACAAGAAGTAAATTGTATCGCTGAATTAACTGAAGAACAAATAAACAAAAGGTTTTTATTAGGAAATAACCTAATAAAATTTTAAAATAAATGTTTCAATTTTTTGTTATCAAGTTTTAGAAAACGGGTCATAGTAGAGTAATTAAGAAATTATTTCGGAACCAAGCAAAACTGCTCTGATTTGGATGATTTTTTTTAAATATTGTTATTCCAAAATTCTTTTATTAGTTCACGGTTTAATATTGCCGCCAAAAATTTTCCAGGTGTGTCAAAAGAAATGGACTAGAGAAGATATAGGGTCTATTTTTACCCGTGCAGATGGGTATATGATTTTTCTCCAAAGTTGACTTAGAGCAGAAAAAAAAACATTAGATGAAGAACTTTCTTCTATATATGTAGGTACATTTTGAATTAAGTTGTTCCAATGAATAGTTTTAGGTCGATTTTATGCACTCAAAGTGAACACAAAAATATCCCAAAAATATTTCTAAAACTGGAAGTAGACAAACTTTCGAACTTCAACATTGGTATTTGAAATTGAAGTAGTGAATAAAAAATAAAAAAAAGTCATACAAGGACAGTTTCAACATTTTCCTGCAAATTTCATATTAATTTCCTGCATATGCTACTTATGGAAGGCTGTCGTTTCAAAAGTTCTTATTTGATATGAGTGGTTGTGGTATTTTCCAATCCTAATGGACGTGTTCTAACTTATTTTCAAAGCTTAAAGCAATTTCAACAATTATTTGAAAAAAAAAGTCATACAAAAGGGCAGTTTCATCATTTTCATTATGAAATTTTGTTTTTTTTTTTTTTTTTTGAGTTCCAATTTCATCCGTAGACAAAAGAATAAGTATATGATGGGGTTGTGATTTTGCAGGATTAACTTCTTACCTGCATGTTGGTGAACAGTCACACAGACTTTGTGATATAGGCTTTCTTAGAGCAGCAGCTTCATGTCATTTATTCAAATTCTCTTATAAAATAAAAGACCAGAATTCAATATCAAACAAAAATTATGTTTTTAATAACATTTTCAAAAAAAGACTTAGAATAATGAATTACACTAGATGGTACAATGAAATAGTGGAATTAAATTAATATAAATAAATGGTTATGAATAAATTAATGAACAATTTCTTAGGTGGTAGTGTAGTTGTTCTGATGTGTTTTTTTTTTAACTGTGGACCTGTGAAAGAAACAATTAATGTTGTTTATATATATTTATAATAAACCATTACCTCAGTGAATTGATTTTTTTCTCAACATCTAGGGCGGCCTAGCTTCCGGAGCTCAGCAACAGCCTGTTGCTGGAAACTTAAGCCCAAGTCCTCAACAACATCATTGGGGAGTTCCTTTAAGACGCGGTCGAGGTTAGCCAGAAGCGAATAGTGCGTAAGTGGCTGCGTAGGGATCTCACTTTTTCTCAAACTAATGAGTTCTGTGACAGTTTGTATTAGGGTTGAAACATTTACTACCATGGCGTCTCTCTTTTGATTTTACGAATTCTGAAAGTATTACACTTTTTAAAATCTGCAACTTAAAAACAAATTACTCATGTTCATATGTATAGCTCGAAGCAGTTGTTTTAATTTCCGCGATGCTGTCTTGTTGATCCGTTTCATCGACTGCATCCATGCTTGAAAATGTTCTATAAAGTAGAAACAGTCTTAGTGTTTTTTTTTATTTGTTAATATTTAGATACTTACTTCCGTTTTTCGGAGATAGGGGTCAGGAGAGACAAACAATGTGCGAATTCCCAATCTACGGTACTGTCCTCAAATAGATTTTCTTCTTGGTTGGTTCCCATTGTAGCGCTCCCTGACTTGTTTTTTTTTTGAAACGGTATGGTACCTCAAACAATCACGAAGCGACTTAATAATAATTAATTATGAATTTTAATGCTTTGGCTTAGCCGTCAGCTCGGATGACAACAAATTGAATTTTGGTTTTTTCTTTGAAAGAATGTGTTGAACAATATGTCACGCGCTAAATGAAGTGGAGACTTTTTGAAAAAGTAATAGATGACATTTGGAATTAAGCTCGTGAACTGCGTACCTCTCGGCTAAAAATCCTCGCTAAGCGTGATCTGCGTACTAAGCTTAGGGTATTACACGGCGCATGTTTAGTTGCGCATGTATGAAGTGCAAAAGAGAAAGGAAATAAAACATTCATACAATTTTATTCTTTTTCTCTTTTGCACTTCATACATGCGCATCCAAACATTCGGCCGTGTAATACTGGTCTTACTGACAAGGTGCCTTACGTTAAGTCTATCGATGAGTCAAAGTGAGCGCCAACGGGACAAAACGCCAAATAATTTATATGGACTAAATGCCTTAAAAATCTATATTAAATTAATAATTTAACAATTCCACTTAAATAGTGCTAAGTCTTCTACTTGGCTGAGTTTTTTTTTATAGGCCAGTAATACAATCAAGGTCGCAAAAAATTACAGATCGTTGATTTTTGGGGATATAGTTAGGAAATATGCCAGCAGTATACGACCAAGTTTGCACCTTCGAGAAACCTGTGCTAATTGCATTAAAAACATAGAAACTTTCGCACTTTTTTCAGTTTTTATCTTATAACTTCTAAATTGTCCACTAACAGACATCAGGTAAAGAAGACAAAATAGCTACAATTAAAGTGTTACCACAGGTGCTTGTTTCCTTACAGCAACGATGTTATATAGTATGCAGCATGAAGTTCTTTGCTATATCCCTGTGTTTATAATCTTTAGTAGAAATAGCTTATTACATTATTCTCTTTGAATTCCTTAATGTTTTCCTGGATGTTTCATTTCCCATTTTAATATTCGAAATCAATGTGATATGTTCTCCCAAATCCCTTCCAATTTTTTTTTTAATATTGTCATATTTTTCGTATTAAGGTATAGTCAAACCAAGTGGCGATCCTATTTTAGAACTAATCGTTAAAATTACAAAAAAATATTTTTTTTATTTTCCCAACACGCTCAAATGTGTGGCAAACGTTTTCCCTGAATATTAAACCTAACGTTAATAAACGTATACAATTTAATATAAAAAGGCTAAGGGTTTCTCTTTGTTCTTTGAAACAAATTTTATTTACACAAATATTCTTATGACAATACTACTCCTTAAACACTAAAAACCTTACACAAACTTGTTGTCTTATGAAGCCTCTTGGTCTTCTTTCTGCATTTGTTCGATTAATCGCTTGCGTTCTTCAGCCTGCCTCAATTGTCTGAGAACTAAAGTTTCAAAGTCATTTGATGATCCGAGATTTTGAGAACCATTTCCATTTTGTTTTGGCGGTGGTGTAATCCATTCCAAGCTCAAGGAATTACTAAGATCTCCTTTTTCATATAATAAAGCCATTTCACTGGATTCTAAAGATTTGAATTCTACTAAAGCACTACCATTCTTCTTTGACATGACAAATGCCTCAATTTCTCCATACTTTTTGAGATAATTCAATAACTTGGACTCTGAATAGCCACCGTTTGACGGATCGGTCTTTTCTGCTTTCCATTTGATTTTGATTCGATGAAGAGTTGAATCGAATTTAGGAGTCTGTATAACTAAATTTTTTTTCAACTCCCTGTGCATTGAAGAGAGTTCTTCTTCAAGTAGCTTGGATCCTTCCTTTCGTAGTCGGTCGATTTCTTCTTGTAAAACTTGTTCATCGGTCTTCTGGACAGTTGAGTATCCTTTGAAATTTCGTTGGCTTACAACACTTGCATCGCGTTCCCTTTGCTCCAAGTCGGCTTTTAGTTTTTGTCTTTTGCTATCTAGCTGCTGGTTGCGAACTTCAGCTGCTTTTTTCGCTTTGAAAACTTTGTCATAAGCTGCTCTTGCTGTCGCATCAGTTAAGACTTCTAATGCTCTAGAAAGGATATGGAAGGTTTCGGCTGCTTTGGGATTATCAGGATTTTTGTCCGGATGGCATGCTAGTGCCTTTTTTCGGTAGGCCTTTCGGATATCTGCTTCTTGGGCATCGATAGATACACCGATGTATTCATAAAGATTTAATTTTGCAAAATCCGCAGACATATTTTTGTTGTTGATTTCAGATTTTCCCAATGATTTATTTTCCTCTAGACTAATCAGAAAAAAGATGTTGCCACTTTAGCTGTCAGGTTGACCTTTGCAAGGTTTGTTTGATTTTCTTGTTGTAAGGTCTGTTCAATGAATCTGTTACTGCACTATACTGACAGCATTTTCACAACAACTAGTTTTACCAGTGACAGTGATGTCGTGACGCACTGTCGCACTTTGGTTTGGGCAAGCCTTAAGTCTGGCAATTGTGTTTTTGTGTTTTTTCAGCTGCGAAATACATACAAAACGTGAAATGAACGCAATCAAATCTTTATAAAATTCTTAATTTTTGTCTTCCCCCTTCATCTTTACTTCCCCAAGTTGCCCAGAAAAAAACTTGTGAGCAAGCACCTCTTATCATTAAGGAGGTTCACATGGGCAAGCCTTCTAGCGAGCATGCTTCGACGACATACTATGCTCGTGCATTTCAACGAGAAAACAACATGTTGGATGGAAATAAAATGTTTTTGATTTCTGTGAACCGCCCTTACATATGAGTCGTCGTGTAAAAGATATTTATATTTGAATTTATGAACGCAACTTGCTGAAACATCTTGGGATGCACTCATTAAAGAAATGTCAAAAATCCCAACGTCATTTTACTCAACAAAAGTATCATAAGTCATAACATGTGTCTGTGGTTTCCTAAAATCAAAATTTGACCCGATAATTTTAAAAATTTACTAAACAGTTCGTAATTCATTTTGTATCATGTTTTAAGAAAACAAAAAAAAAATACAATGAGTGTATATCATGACGAAGTGGAAATTGAAGACTTCGAATATGACGAAGAAGAGGAAATGTATTACTATCCTTGTCCCTGCGGCGATAGGTTTCAAATTTCTAAGGTAACTAAAAACCCAACAAGAATTTTAAATAAAATAAAAATAATAACAAAAAAAATTCTAGGACGAATTAATTGAAGGCGAAGAAGTAGCTACATGCCCCAGTTGTTCTCTTATAGTAAAAGTTATTTATGACCCGGTAAGTAGTACTCATAAAATAAAACAAACAAAAGTGACTCACATTCAACTTTTAGGAAATGTTTAAAGCAGAAGATGATGAAGAACAACTTCACAATAAGCTAAAGGACTTAAGTTTGGAAAAGAACTAAACGTAAACAAAGTTTAAATTTTGATCGATATATAATTTTATTACTATGTTAAATATGTATATAATTAATAAGTTACATGTATACAGAATGTAATTATATACGTTGACTAGGTTAAACATTGTTTTCTTTTTCTTGTCTTACTTAATTCTAAGGGGGAATGCAATACTGCCAATGACAAACAAGGAAATAAAAAAGAAACTGCAAAGTGCAAAATTGGGACTACCATTATTATTTGAAAGATCCGTTCGCGTGTTGCAAATAAAAGATGAATTAGCAATCCAAAATAATTGTTGTTCAAATGCTTGTTTTTATTTGTCATGCAATTGCACTTTGTAATGTAGAGGCAGAATAAATCGAATATTCGAAAAAATTAAATTTAAAATAAAGTAGGAATTTAATTTTTGTTGGTGTTTTCTTTTTATATAAAATCTCTAGCCTAGCTAGATTTAATTTACGTTCAAAAATGTACAAATGGACAACGAAGTGTGTGTGTTAGTGAGATTATTACATTGAGTACTTTGTTGTATGTTTTTTTTTTTATTTTTCAAGGTTCGCGAGAAGTTTTTTTCTTTTTATTTCAGTTAAGAAGATTAAAACATACATACACGGAGTTTAAAAATGTTTAATTCGGGTGATGTTCCCGGAGGAACTATGGATGGGATATACTTTTGTTTTTTAAGTAAATTGATACCCGTGGCGGATGATGCACTACTGTTCTAACCATGAACCTGTTGCCGTGTTTGGAGATTTCAACTATAAAAATAAGAAAATTATTTTTGTTTGTTTTAAAATAAATAAAGTTAAATGCTAACCTTTATGTTAAACTGCTTAAGAGTACTCTCGAGAGCTATAGCATTCCCTGAGAAATAAGCAGCAATTGCATTATGCAAAAGCACCAATTGCTTGTGCATGACCTTAATCTAAATTTTGAAAGAATATTGTATGAAAAGATTGTTTTAATTTAATATAGAAAGAATCCTTACCCTATTTTCATCAAGGAATTGCATTTTAACAGCCACATCAGCTCTTAGTTTCTCGTAAAGTTCTTTTTGCCGTAGGAAATTCTTTTGCGCCTCTTCTGATATTGGGCTTTGTGGTATTTCTGGTCTGGAATTTTCTAAGTCCATTCGGTATGCATCAAATTCAACCCTATAAAAATTACGTTGTTAATAGAAAGAAAGCCAAGGTGTATTTTTTTTTTTTATTTTTTAATGATTTGATACTTCAGACTAATTTATATTTTAAAATTAAAACTGAAATCAAATAGTAACAAATTCGCGAAGAAATAATTAAGTGATTAAGTGACTATGATCCCTTACATTCACACCATTTCCAGTACATGAATATTTTGATGTCATAAATGCTTCCACAAGTTGAAAAAGAAATGCATGCGTTGGGTTTTCCAGCTGGATAATGACCCAAGCATCATCATCATTATAATATCACGATTCCTATTTGTCCCTTTTTAACTAAAATATGGTCAACCGATTTTAACAAATTTTGGTCATATTTGAAAGGTGCAGGCAGCCTTCCTCCTACAATTCAGTTTTTTTTTTATCATGATTCATCGGTAAAATTTTTACCGGTCGGCGGTACTAGTCATAAATAATACGTAAACACAAATTCCATTGCTTCCTTCTTAAGTAACTTAATGGCAACGGATTTTAATATTTTGGTCTTATTTTAAGCTATGTATGTTTGAAATAAGCCCAAGCAGTCCATGCTAACTGAAGTTCGGTGTACGGTGCACCAAAAATCTCGAAATTTTAGGCCTTTTGTAGTTTTAGCTTATTTTTTTTTTAATTCTTAGGTGCATTTAAAACCACAGCTTTGTGGGTCCAATAGGCAATTCAAAAAATGGGCAATTTTCCTAAAAAAAAAAATCGAAGTTATAGGTCTAGGCGTCTTTCAAGCATAGTTTTTATTTACTTAAATACCTACTTAATGCACAATTCAATGAGACTAATATCAAGACAATGCGACTACTACTCGCCATAATTTTGGTATTTGAGAGGCAGAAGCTGCCTTCGATTTGGCAGAACATCAGAATAAGATTACAAAGTAACACACTGATATTCACACTAGGTTCTATAGGTATACAAGCAGGTCAACATAAATAGAATTTTTAATCTTTTACTAAAGCTGATTTGGAGGTATGTACATTGTAAGAGCAATGTCCTCGGCCAATAGCTTGATCTTTGGGGATTACTACCCTAATAATGAATACATTGAGAGCGTGCATTTGAGTGGTTTTCCCGCCCGAGGCGCTCCTCCATTTTGGTATTTGGGACTTGTTGACAATATGTATTTATTAAATTAAAAAAAAAAGAGTTAAAAAAACAAGCACTAACGTAATCGTTGAAAATTGAAAAACTAATTTTGTAAATGGGTAGATGCAGAACCATAAGATATAAAACGGGAAAACTAAATATAAATTTTCGATACCTTGCTATTCGTTTAAGCGGTATAGACCATACAAAAGCGACGGCGGCGACGTAAACAAGTACATTGTACATTGTTTCAGCCGTTGCTGTGCTAAGAAAAATCTGGGTTTTTTCTATCACATTGAATAAGACAAAGAAACTTTAATTTGGTCCATTCGGTTGAGCTCCAGTATCTAATATTAAGTACTTCTAGCTTCATTCAATTACCTTATCTTTAACTTTAAGGTAAAAGCAGTTTGAAGCACTGTAAAGTATTTTAAAGTAGCACAAGCGAAAGCTTGTGCTTTGGTTACTTTGGATTACGTAAGAAACTACAAACTAGAATCCTTTTCCAAACTTAGAGCTCGTATCTGGTCTTATGAGTTTTTGTTACAACTCAATAGAAATTCTACAAAGGAAAAAAAGTGGGTCCTAGAGAGTGTATGATCTCAAAATAATAGGTTCTGTCGAATAAACTTGAAGATGGCTGAAATCAATTACCAAAAAAAAAATACAAAAAATACTCCAAAATCCAATAAAAAAAGTAGAATTTTGATACTCCTAAACAGTAATATTACCAAATTTCAAAACAGCGCAACCCAGCGCTATTTGTGTCATGAGCCAGGTGCTTGTGCCAGCCATTTTTACCTAATATAACTAAGAATCATCTTATTTTTTTTACTGACTAAAGTTCCTCGATATTGGTCTTCATTATATTCATAAAAAGTTACTTGTACGTTCATATTAACGAAAAACTATTGAAATAAATTTCTTTACTAATTGCAACCTTTGTCCCAATATACTGCTTAAACCCAATGGTTTACAGATTTTGTGTCCATATACAAAAATTATGTACTGTCACTAAGCCTTCCAACGAAAGCTACATAAACGCTAGGTATACAAAAATACCCAACAACAAAACAAATCTTAAATGCAACAACTGTGGTAAGGAAAATTTTGGTTATACGTTTAAATCAACACTGGTGTTAGGCAGTTGCATCACACGTATTAAAAGAAAAACATAGTTTTTTGTCGACAAAATGCGTGTGTATACTAAAACAAGTTCTTAATGAAATTCAATTAGGCATACGAATGAAACTACATTCAAAAGTGAAAAAACCTTTTAAATCCTCTTAAGACAAAATATTAGGCTCGTCCCACCAAATTAAAAAATCTCTGAGAAATTGAATCCAAAAATTTTTCTTCTCATTGATCTCCGCAAAATAAAGGAAACTGACAATTGAGATTTTTTGTCCCACTTAAGAAATCTCGGAGCCCTCAGATATCTCTCTTTGTGGGACGCGCCTATTGAGTCTTGTCTTTTTTAAAGAAAATAAAATTGCGCATGTTTTATCAATCGCTATTTGTTTTTTTTTCTTCGATTGTATAAATATCAACAGCCACAGCTATAGTAGTGCAATGCGAATGATGAAACGAATGAGTTTAGAAATGCATTCGAGGTTTTCAAATGGATTCATTTCAATTCCTGATTATTATAGATCAATAGTTTGCAAGAAACAAATATTCAACTTGACATTTTTAAACATTTTATTTCAAAAGGTAATACGTGCGTAAATAGGTAGAGATTGAAGGTTTCCAAAAATCATTTTTTTTTATTTCCATGTCAAAGTAATTATCAATTACAATGTTGCAGAGTTCCCTCTTATTATTTCGGATCGTATAAGTCTTAGAGCCGTTTGCTGAAAAGAAACATTTAATCTGAACGTTTGTCTTTATTGCCCTGATACTTCTCGATTACAAAAAATAGATATACGCTGTGTTTTATTTTCTCCCAGATCTGATCCGGATTAGATTTTCTTTCAAAATAAAATCATATAATAAAAAACAACAGAATATCCAATTTTGTATGTTGTTTTTGTTATACACGTTATTTATTTGATATCTGTATTTATGCAAAATTTCATTTTATTATTGCTTTGGCAATATTTTTGATATAAGAAAATAAAAAGGGGTTGGTTTTGTGAACTTTGTTTCTCTCCGATCAATTGGATTTTAAAAATATAAGGTGTGAAATAGCGGATGATGATGATGTTTTCTAAAATGTTTTTTAAATAAATTTGAAAATTTTCAGTCTTCCAGTTTTTGCTTAAAGTGGGTGTTGTACATCAGCCTTAAAAGAAGAAAATTCTTCTATATTTTGAAGTACTGGAGCGATGGGAAGTGTACTTTAATGAATTGCTAAATGGTCAGCTCACAGCAGAAGTGGAGGCTCCACTACTTTAAGATGAACACCCTATGCTACCGCCACCAAGCATAGAAGACGTTGAGAAGGCTATATAACGGCTCAAGAAAAACAAAGCCCCGGGAGCCGATAGCATACCAACTGAATTATTCCACCACGGCGGGCCAGCCTTACGTCAAGCAATTCATGATATCATAGTGCACGTATGGGAGCATGAAGAAATTACAGAAGACTGGCGAAAAGGTATCATATGCCCCATACATAAGAAGGGAGATGTCACAACGTGCAGCAATTATAGAGGTATCACGTTGTTGAGTACCGCCTATAAGATACTCTCCTCTATCCTACAAGACCGGATAACCCCATACGCTAAAACCATCATCGGACACTATCAGTGTGGTTTCATTCCAGGCAAATCAACAACTGATCAGATTTTTACCCTTAGGCAGGCGATGGAAAAATGTCTCGAATTTAACATCCCAACATACCATTTGCTTATAGACTTTAAAGCCGCCTATGATAGCATAGCCAGGGTAGAACTTTACAAAGCCATGAGAGAATTCGGCATCCCAAATAAATTGACACGACTATGTAGGTTGACCATGACCAACGTAACAAGCCAAGTTAAAATAGCCGGATTGCTATCCAGACCAATCAACATCTTTAATGGACTCCGACAAGGGGATGGTTTGGCCTGCCTCCTCTTCAACCTGGCGTTGGAGAAAGCAATCAGTGACTCTGGCACGGCAACAAGAGGGACCATCGTCAACAGGTCCAGCCAGATACTGGCTTACGCAGACGACATCGACATCATCGGAAGAACCGAACAAGCTGTACACGATTCCTTCATCCAGATCGAGCAGGCGGCACAAAATCTGGGGCTGCACATTAGTGAAGGTAAAACAAAGTACAAGGTGGTTTCGAATGCGAGAAGAACAGTTGGTCAAACAATCAAGGTAGCGGAGCACGAATTTAAAGTGGTGCAATCCTTTAAATACCTTGGGTCAACAGTAGCAGCCGATAACAACATAGAAGAAGAAATACGCGGGCGACTTCTCAAATCTAACAGAGCCAACTACAGTCTGTCAAAGCTATTCAAATCCAGAAATCTAACCATAACTTCAAAACTGCTGCTGTACAGGACCATGGTCCTGCCAGTACTCATGTATGGATCCGAGACTTGGGTGCTTAGCTTGTTGGCCCCATATGTGAGGAAGGACGATTCCGGAGACGGTACAATCATGAGTTGTTGTGGTACATTCTATGGTAGACGGCAGCATAGACCAGGACGCCCAAAGCCTTGGGGTGCGCAACTGGATGGCGTCGGCTCGAGACCGGGATAGGTGGAGAAACTTGTTAAAAGAGGCCAGGACCGGACCCCGGTTGTCGAGCCGATAATGATGATGTATAGATGAACCCACTGACGTAGCTTGACCAAAACAATCTTTCCAAAAAAGTCAACCAATATTTGCAGTGTAACGTTAAACAAAATCAAAGGTGTTTCTCGCATTTTGGGTAATTTTGTTTAACGAGAATATCGTTTTTAGGCTCGTTTCATAATCGCCTCTAGAGATACCTCGCTAGGGCCGAATATTTTGACACCTTCATGGCTAAAATGAAGGCCTGATTGAGTTAATAATAAATATTTACTTGATAGAATTTTTTTCCGGAGAAAAATACGACCCAGTTAATCCACCAATCTAAGCTCTTTTGAATGCAACTTCAACGGCAATAGTTAGAGGGCAGACGGTAAAAATAGGAAAGCAGTATATTGAGTATAAAATGATAAGCATCTTATAACGGGTGATTTTTTTGCTGGTTTGGTTTTGGCAACACTGGTTTTGACAGCTGACGTGTGTTTAGTACCTTGTGTCACTGTCAAACAGCTTCAGTTTGGTTTGCAATTTAACCATGGATCGTCTTACAAATGAACAGCGCTTGCAAATTATTGAATTTTACTATCAAAATTCGTGCTCGGTTCGAAATGTTCATCGCGCGCTGCTTCCATTTTATGGTCGGCATTCTCGACCTTCTGAGCAGTCTATTCGGAAGATTGTGACCAAATTTCGCACCAAATTTACTTTGTTGGACATTAAACCACCAACACGTTTACGTACTGTGCGTATTGAAAAAAATATTGCGGCCGCATCAGCTAGTGTGACAGAAGACCGCGAAATGTCGATTCGGCGCCGTTCCCAGCAATTAGGCCTTTGTTACAGCACTACGTGGAAAATTTTGCGGAAGGATTTGGGCGTAAAGCCTTTTAAGATACAGCTGGTGCAAGAACTAAAGCCAGCCGACCTACCACAACGCCGAATTTTCGGTGAATGGGCTCTTGGAAAGCTGGCCGAGGATCCGCTTTTTTATCGAAAAATTTTGTTCAGCGATGAGGCTCATTTTTGGTTGAATGGGTACGTAAATAAGCAAAATTGCCGCATTTGGAGTGAAGATCAGCAACAGCTACCAATGCATCCCGAAAAAGCCACTGTTTGGTGCGGTTTATGGGATGGCGGCATTATTGGGCCATATTTCTTCAAAGATGATGCGAATCGCAACGTTACTGTCAATGGTGAACGCTACCGAGCGATGATAGCAAACTTTTTTTTGCCCGAAATGGAAGTTCTTGACTTGCATGATATGTGGTTTCAACAAGACGGTGCCACATGCCACACAGCACGCGAAACAATGGCGCAATTGCGAGGCGAGTTTGGTGAACAGTAAATTTCACGTTTCGGGCCGGTCAATTGGCGGCCTAGATCGTGCGATTTGACACCATTAGATTATTTTTTGTGGGGGTATGTCAAGGCTAATGTCTATAGGGACAAGCCCTCTTCGTTTGACGCATTGGAAGCCAACATCCAGGCATTCATTCGTGAGATACCGGCCGATTTGTGTGAAAGAGTATGCCAAAATTGTACTCAGTGTATGGGCTACCTGAGACGCAGCCGCGGTCAACATTTGCATGAAATTATCTTTAAACATTAAATTGCAAGGTTCAAAATATCGATTCAAATAAATATTTCATTCAATTTTTCGATTTTTTTGTGTTTTTTTTGAAAAAAGTTCTAAACCTCTTAAAAAATCACCCTTTATATTCCCACGGGTAGCGAGCAGTTGAAGCTGGGAGATAAATAAAAGAAAGTGGTGATCGACCCACACTTCTAGTAGTCATCGCGTTAGTAAGCGCATCCACTGCACCATTACCAACCTCACCTGAAGTAACGTGAATAAATCGGACAGTAGCTCTCCCTCTACTTGAATAGGTTTAACCAAGGTCAAAGAACTGAGGAGAGTAAACAATAGGGTGCGAAATGATTCTAAATGAAAAATGAGGGCAGCTGCAAAACTTAATCATAATCATAATACATTTCAGCCAAAAATTTTGAACGACCTAAAAAGTAACATTTGCTCTAAAAATAAAAAAATAAAAAAAAACTTACCTTGCAGTTTCATACTGACGAATAGTCAACAAAGTATCATCAATTGTCTTATTGCACAAAGTGTTAACAGACGATATAAAAAAGTTCAATGCATTCAACAAAAGCTCTCCGTTCTTCGTCAGATTTCTTTGCGTTTCCGAGTTGCAAGTGAACTCCTCTTGTAGTTCGGGACTTTTTTGGGCCAAGTCCGAGAAAGCCTCAGCTAATGCATGTTGAGTTACAACTACATGATGGAAATGCGAGCTAAACGCTCTGGTAAGACGCAAAATAGACAAATATTTCCGTTGAGTTTCCCTTAACTGCTCGATTTGAGCTTCGAGTTCAGAGTCAACAGTTCGCTGTGATTTACCCAGTTTTTCCAACATAATTTGCCGCGTGCACTTGTAAGTTGATATACTCCAATTCTTAATGGTGTCAATTTTCGAAGCTCCGGTTCGAAGAAAATTCGTATCGATGCCATTTTGTGGACTGCTTGGACTCATTGGAGTTACTGGTGCTTTTGATTCAAAGATTACAAAAAAAAAAAAATAGTAAATATTAATGCAACAAATGTATTAAAAGTTTATATTGTGATCTCTCAAGAAAACTCACCGGAATGATTGCTGCGCAGTGGCAAACTATTTGGTGGCTTAAATTGCCTACCTTCTGTGCCCGAGTGAATGGCACTACCACTTTCGTTCATCGGCGGGGTATCTTTCAGCATTTCATGTATACTTCGTTCAGCGTGCACTGAGTGCGTCATGTCTGCAAAGGAAACTACTTTAGAAGTAATGTAATATAAGTTTTTTTTTTCTCAGAAATAAAAGCGACCACGAAAGACCCAAAAGCGAACGTTCTCTGTACTTTGTTTGAAGATAAACAAGAAATCGATTTTAATAGTTTCCGGTGTAAAATGTTGCTAGAGGCTAAAAAATGTTATTTTTATGTTGCTGGTTTACCTTCTAGATTGGTTTTATAAAGATGGTAATAATAAAGTAATTAAAATACGGATAATTTTATAAAAAATATATGATTTAAGAATGTTTTAAAATTTGCAGTGACGAAGATAATTTTTTTTTCTTGACAGCCAGTCCAGTCACTGACAAATGCATAAGTTCGTTTATCACAATGGAGGGTGAGTTCGGGAATGCAAAACCAAATAAGATTAGAGGTAGATAGATAAATTTCCGGATTTGCATCAGGACTTGAGAAGCGAGTATCTCAAAAAGCGTGAATTATTGCAGCGACAAAAATGCTGTCCATTATGTGGGTGGTTCACATTAACGAACATGCTCGTAAGCATGGTGTATGGTTCGATAAGATATGAACGAAAAAATAACATCATGTTGGCTGGAAATCAAAACATTTGGATTTTGATCAGCATGTTAAGGAGCATTCTCACCAATGTGAACCCCTCTGATGTGTCACGAGAACGACAACGCCTGTATAGTACCCACATCAAAACGATGAAAACTTATTATTTTGCCCCGTTGGTTTTGAATGATTTATTGATAAAGGCTTGCCCAAACCAAAGTGTCGCTCTGTCGCGCCGCGACAGACAGTGTGACAAGGGTGTTCATATGAAACACGCTTTGTTGCTTTGTCGCGTTTGGTATGGGTACTCTCATATGAGGCTGTGTAAATAAATTTTTTTCTCGTCGTGTTCGCACTGTCGGGCGAAGACCGACACTTTGGTCCGGGCAAGCCTTTATGCTTTAAATGGGTGAGGAGCTACACTCTACTCATCACTTTAACTGGCAATATTTGACCTAACAATAGCCTGAGATCACTCATAACTCACTAATATTCCTTGGTGAATACCGGTCTTAAGGCTTACCCAAAACAAAGTGCGACAGTGTGACACGAAAACGATAAAATTTATCTACACAGCGTCATTTGAGAGTACCCACACCAAAAGCGCAAAGCGTTTTTCATATAAAAATCGTGTCACACTGTCGTGATGCACTGTCGCTAACCGAGTACTAACCGAGTTAACAGTTATACTTTTACCAAAATCGTGCGAACTCGTGAAAAATTTCCTTCCCTTTACCTACAGAAATATATCGTGATTGGAAAAATCATCGAATGTAAATATGGGGCTGTAACGACACATAAATTGCCAGTGTAAACATCTGCCAAAAACGTATCTGCAAAAAACACACAAAATCTTTGAACACAACCATCGTTTGTGGAACTTATCAATCTGACAGTTCAACAAAAAGAACAACAACAAAAAGGAGGTAGGATCCACAATCCACTTTCAAATCAGTCAATTTTTTTTTTTCTAGTTTTCTACGGCTCTACTGTGATTTTTAACATGACGATTTGTTTAGGGTATGGTAGCGCCTCATAAATTTCACATAAAAAGTCTAAACAAATTAATAATTTCGCGATTGTTCTGAATATATATATTGCTTTATATGTGTTAACCTTCAGACTATTCAATTTGCGATTGTTTGCTGTGGCTGGAGTCGCCAATAAGCTCGCAAGAAGTGCAGACGTTCATTCAACATTTATAGCAGCAGTTCGCTCCATTACAACATTCAAAAGAATGGCAAGTCTACCTCATTACGCATCTGGTGAAATTGTTCCTGGATTTGGACGTGGCTCCAAGGAACTTGGAATACCTACCGGTAAGATTTTTGATGAGTTGCATAATAATTGGGTTTACTTTGTCTCTTTTTCTTTCTAATTTATTTTATATTTATCATCTTGTAATTTAGCTAACTTTCCACTGGATGTTGTGCAGGCTCTGCCCCCGGACTTTGTGACTGGAGTCTATTATGGCTGGGCGAGTGTAGATAGTGGAGAAGTACATAAAATGGTCATGAGTGTGGGCTGGAATCCCTTCTATGAGAACAAACAGAAAAGCATGGTAAGTGAATCAACAGGCAGGCAGTTATGTTTAATTTGTTATCAGTATGTAATAATTAAAAACGACCTTAACTTCATATCAATTTATTATTTATTGAGTGCGTCATTAGGAAGAAGAATTTTTGATCTAAACATTGAGTTGAAGAATACATATTTGCAATCTATCGTACGTATCTGTTATAGTAAAGATTGTTGTTTATCATTAAAAGTGAGTGATGCACGTGTACGTTGTTGTTGTTTTGGGGTAGTTTTAGTATTTTTTTAAATAAAGGCGTAGGTACGAAAACAAACTCGTTTTTTCGTTTTTCCATGATTTTAAATCTCAGTAATGGAAAACGAATTGCAATCACGTGTGTAATTTTTAATTGATAGACACATATTTATTAAATAAACAAGAATTAGATATGATAATGTACTAAATTTGGTACACTATTGTCTATCCCATTTTCTAACAGTATAATTTTCCTGTATGAGCTTTTTTCAAATGAGTTTTATTAAAGAATTTCAAATAAATGTAGGTATAGTGGTTACTAATGATGATATTACAAAATGACTCACATTAAATAATATTATCCATAACCAATCATTGCAACTACTGATCATTTAAATTTTAACAAAATCTATGATTTGATTTCCAAGAACCGCTAAATCAGCTGTTTTAGTCAATCAATGACCTGGCACTTTATTCATATTTTGTTTTGTTACAAAAAAAAAACCAAACAAATAAGATTGCGAAGTTATTTTTAGTTAAATTAATTTATTACCAAGAGAATTTATTTGATCAACAAAGCTTACAAAAGATCGTGCCGTAGGTACATAGAGGCCTTTTCTAATAGTGTTCCACAACCGTTGGTACCGTGTTTGCAGTAAAATCTTCTAAATATATAAAACAAAGTCGGGTTAGTTACACCATTTATTACTCAAGAACTGCTGGACCGATTTCAATGCTCTTTGATTTGTTGGATGCGTCACCCTTCCAAATAGCAAAATAAGTATTAAAAGTACGGAAAATCATGGTCTCCCAAAAGTTTTCCCATGCATTGAAAAAAAAAGAAGAAAATCACCAACAAATTAAATTCCTTTCCTGATATAGCACAGCAACAGAACACGGAATGTTGGCTCGGGTAATTCCTGCAGATGATGTTGTGTGTATTATCGTTCGGGAGGTGATTCAGTTCATTTCATTAAATACCATTTATTTAGCTCTTGATACGCGCACGACAATTTATCATAATTTTATCGAGTTTTCGATACCTATTTCATTTGAATTCCATTTAAATGAATACCAGTTAAAGATCGTAAAATAGCTCATCATCATCATCATCGGCTCGACAACCGGGGTCCGGTCCTGGCCTTTTTCAAAAAGTCTCTCCACCTATCCCGGTCTCGAGCTGACGCCATCCAGTTGCGCACCCCAAGGCTTCGGGCGTCCTGGTCTACGCCATCTCTCCAGCGCAAGCATGGTCTACCACGCTGCCGTCTACCATAGAATGTACCGCAAAAGACCGAGCTTAATTTTTGTCACTATGTCTGCTTCAAGGTAGAATGCGTACAACTCATGATTGTACCGTCTCCGGAATCGTCCTTCCTCACACATGGGGCCAACAATTCTCCGTAAGACTTTTTTCTCGAACGCGGCTAAGAGGTCACAGTGCCTTTTGCTAAGCACCCAAGTCTCGGATCCGTACATGAGTACTGGCAGGACCATGGTCCTGTACAGCAGCAGTTTTGAAGTTATGGTTAGATTTCTGGATTTGAATAGCTTTGACAGACTGTAGTAGGCTCTGTTGGATTTGAGAAGCCGCCCGCGTATTTCTTCTTCTATGTTGTTATCGGCTGCTACTGTTGACCCAAGGTATTTAAAGGATTGCACCACTTCAAATTCGTGCTCCGCTACCTTGATTGTTTGACAAAATGTTCTTCTCGCATTCGACCCCACCATGTACTTTGTTTTACCTTCACTAATGCGCAGCCCCAGAAAAAAAATAGCTCATGAGATGTCATAATAAAAGAGCTGTAAAGGTGTAAAATACTGTGCAAAAAAAAAACAAAGAAACTCGTAGCGAAAAGCGTGGAAAGTCGTGAAAAAGTGTTACAGACTACCGTGAAAAAAGCGCGTAAAACTGGTGAAAGATCGCGTAACACCTCGGAGAATAGCAAGAGACGTCTTGAAAAAGGTGCTTTATTCGATGGGAAAAAGCGTAAGATTTGAAATAAGAACAAACTGCAAGTGAGGTCAAAAGCGTAAAATATCACGTGGAAAAACGAAGAGAGTCAAATAGAAAAACGTAGATTAGCGCAGATTATTGTGGATAAAAGCGCTAAATACTGGGGAAGTGGTGAACTTTCAAACACCACGCTTTTTTCGTGATATCTAACGTATTTATTCAAGACCTATACCTTTCTTTCTAAGGTATTCAATACTTTTTCATGTATTTTCCTTGACTTCAAACACTTTTTTCACGACATTACAATTTTTTTCCTCGGTCTTCTGCATTCTTTCATGCTTCTCACATGGACAACTGTATATGTGTTTGGGTCAGTAGCTTATGTAGTTCTGTCTCAGTAACTAATAAACTTTATAAACAATCGTGTAATAAGACAATAGATGTTAGTACAAAAAATAATCAGCAGGGCCCCATTGCGCGAAATTACAAGTTACGATTACAAATTTGTATTTGTCTTTTATTAGTCAAATTTGTAATTTTTTGTATGAATTTCAAATTTGGTGCAAGCAAAATTCGCTAATTATATCACACTTTTTGTGAACAAGTGATTGTAAATTGTAGTTTGTAAATTGGTGTAATAGGCCCGAGGACAACGTCTGCCAAGTCAGCTAGTTACATTTAATCTAAGCTTGGACATTTGTTTCTGTTATTCGTTATTTCGACGTTAAGTGACCAAATATGTATCTTATTTTAGTAGAATTATACAAAAATATAAATTTGATAAGGACAAAATTAATAAACCCCAAATATTTAAGCAGGTGTTTATGAATATTCAAGAATTGTGTGCATATAAAGTGGCAAAGATTTTAGTTTTCATTATGTACATATGTACATAGATATCGTCCCTCTCAGGCCAGAAGAGTGCAACTTCGAATTTTGAGTTTATTGGTTGGTTGGATTGGTTGGATTGGTGATCTATGATCTACTAAAATTTAGAATACACAGACAGCAAGGAATCCTCTTTTTTTTTAATAATGTCTTTCACATGAATGAAGACATTGTTTTTAATTTTACGACACAGACAAACCTTGTAACACGATTTCCCAACATTTCCATTTTTGCACATTCATGATTCTAGTCTGAGGGGGACGATATGATAAAAAAAAATTAGAAAAAAAGTAGTTTTTTGGTGGACATTTTTGTGAACTTAAGATTTTTTACCTGAATAAATTGTAAAAAAGTGGACTTATGTTTTTTTGAAATGTGTTGGTTCAAGTTAACCATTAACTGATCTGTGATATTAGTTTTAATTTTTGTTGTTCGAATACTGTTAAATGTTAATTTATTTTTATTCGTTAATTTACTAAAATCAAACATAAACATAGCTGATTAAATGTAATCCAGATTGATTTCCCACAAAAATAAATTTAAAAAAAACCCTGAAGAAGCCGGAAAAGCCAGCGATTGCATTCATTTAAACGAATATTCAAACCCAAATAACTACTTAAGTTTCCTAATGCGTTTTCCAGATCACGTCCTTTTACTTATTTGTCTAGTTTTTATAGCTTACTAGCTAACTATCGTGTTTAAGTTAAATCAATTTTACATACTACTTGTGCTATGTAATTTATACAAACATATCAAATGAAACCACAACACGAATAATAATTGAAACCTCTTCATTTTATATCAACCGCTACCGCATCATGCTGATACACATTTACTTTTGAAGTTTTTAATTAAAAACTGAATTGCACGTATTTCATTACTGAGGTTTTAATATCCAATTCCAAAGCTATTGTAATTCAAGTTGCCTCTCAAAGTCGATTATCATTTTGTTAGATAAAAACAAAAAAAAAAAAAAAACATCAGTAATTTTCTAACCATAAGTATTGCACTTGTAGTTGAATCATCAGTTGAAAGAGGGAAAAATAATGGCCTTTATATGCATATGTTAAGTAAAAAATTAAAAATTTCGTGCTTCTTTGTTTGAGACATTAAAACTACATTAAAGAGCAAACAAATCGAATCACATTCTTGCGTTATGAAAAAATGCTGAATGATAATTGATGCCGATGTAATTGACATGCATGAGTATTTATGATTAAAAAGCTTGAAACACAAGCTTTAAATCAAGGCTGCTTACTTACTTACTCACTTAAGATGGCGCTTATAATCCAGGATGGATTACGGCATCAACCAACATGCCTCTCCAGCCAGCTCTGCCCCTAGCTAGCCGCCTCCAGTTCCGCAGGCCAAGTTGTTCTCCACTTGTGTGCGCCACATGTTACGCTGTTTCCCTCTGCTGGGTACACCATCAGGGTTCAATTCAAAGACTCGTCGGGCTGGTCTGTTAATGTCCGGACGCTCAACGTGTCCCAGCCATCTCAGCCGCTGTATTTTCAGCTTCTTGACCAGGTTAACGTCGCTGTACAGCCCGTGAAGCTCGTCGTTGAATATTCTTCATACTCCTTCGATACACACAGGACCAAAAATCACTCGAAGAATCTCTCAAAGCAACCAAGCAGATTATCATCTGAATCTTTTAAAGCCCTTGGTTCTACTTAAATGCCGTTTCAACCCGAAAAAAACAGCGATTGGCAAAAGTAATTTTACGTTTGATCTCTGAACTGATGTCGTTGTTTGTGTTTATAGTGCACTAGAGGAAGACAAAGTCCTTGACTGCTTCGAAGTTATAACTATCCATCGTGATGTTTTGGCCGCGTCTTCGCTGTTGAGATTCCCTTCTCGTTGATAGCATATACTTATACTTAAATCAATTCTGAGATCTTAAAAATCCGTTCAAGATATTATGTAGCAGTATTTTACTTTCCCCCAATCAAGGCTAAAATCTTAAAATCCGTTCCAGTTGTATTTTATTAACATGCCTACCTAAAACAACTTAAGATCCAGTTTTGTTTGTTGTTTTTTTAGACATGTTATTTTGAAAACAAAATGCAGTCTTCCGCCAGTTTCTATTAATCTTTACAACCACAACAACTTGAAGGTACTAATACCAACATGGCTAAAGTTATAGCTATTTCATTGGACTCCTTTTTTTTTGTCAATTCCATTGTGTTTGTGGTGCTAATCCTTAAAGTTATTCATTTTAATCGAAAAACTTTCCTCCTATACCCTAATAGGATTCGAATCCACGTAAGCTTAGCTTCAGAAGCCAGTACACTAAGCACTACGCCACCTCATCCACATGCTTTGCTTTGCCGAATCACCAATTGTAGGAAGTTCCTACAAGTACGCTATTGCTATTCGTCTCTTTCATATTTCCTTCCATGCTGCCTTTGTAAACCAACAATTCGTTGCGTTGCGTTAATTGACCTGATGAGTTTTTGGTGCCTCTTTGCACTATGTTATTTGTAGATTGTAGGATAGGGGTTTTTAGCTATAATACCCATCGCTCAAGGTGGCATTATCATGGAATCTGCAACAAAAATTCAGCATTAGAAACAACGTGATCTAGCAGAATATCGTAGATACCTTGATACGTCAATATATTTCCCCTTCAATTGCCACCAGGCAAAAAAAAAAAAAAAAAACAGCACAGAAGTAAATAATCAATTAAAATGCCTGTTTCGGCAAAACAGAAATGTGAAAATCGTTCTTAAGTTTTGCCTGTTGACAAATTATACACTTATCCGAGGACATGACTCGCCTCCATTGCGCAATTTCCCAACTGTAGTGTAGGTGAGATAATTTTAGTCGATACTGTCGAGGGATTTACAGTTTATTTTGCTCCTTTCGCAAGACTTTTTTGGGATAGGATCCACTTCTATATATCTTCTCATAATTTCCTAACACTTGCTATTCTTTTTTTTACTTACCTGCCTGAGCTGTTAGACGTCAAGCCAGTTATATTTCAATTTCAATGAAAATTCATCACAACAAATCCGTAATATCTCTCAGTGGTGCACCGTTGAAGTCCAAATCTTGGTCTTCACACAAACTTTCTAATCTTCCATGAACTTTCTGTAGATCTTTGAAGTACAGATTTGTCTTAAATACAGCCAAAGAGCCGTAAACAAACAAATCAAAATCAAATTGTCGATGAAGTTAAAAGTTGAGTAACTTTTCCGTCGTGTCCGTTCTTATGGATCGGTTTTCATAAGAACGTGTGTATTTTATCAAGCTGTCAGTTGAAAACATCAACGTAACGAACGCGACGGATTCTATGGGTTGGCCCCATTATATTAAAAATGTTTTAATCTTAACGCCGTCACGCACGTGACGCACTTGACCTATGCCATGATGGAGCCATTGGGCCATGGGCTTCATTCCTCTTTGTTAGAAACAACGTTAACAACGTGAACAATTTCTACAGTCTTTGTTCTATTCATTTCTTAGATTATATTCTTTTTTTCAATTTAAAGTCCAAGCTTTAAATAGAGACTAAAAGCATTTAAGTATGAGAGATGCATTCAGCATTATCATTTTTTTTAAAGGGCGAAAGGAGTGATTCCATCTGTTTTCTCTTCAGTATATAAGTTGTTCACTTTTTCAAATACATATATCTGTTTTAATTTTTACTTTTCTTATCTCACAGGAGACGCATATATTGCACGAATTCAAACGAGATCTCTACGGCTGCATACTTAAGCTAATTATAGTTGGATACCTACGACCAGAAAAGAACTTCGACTCTCTAGAAGCTCTAGTGGCTACAATAAAAAACGACATTCACGAAGCAGATGTAGCACTCGACATACCGGAGCATCGGCATTACAAAGATTCAAATTTCTTCACGGAAACCCAAAAGGAATCCAACAACAATGGCACTTCAGCAAAAGTGTGATTATGTGTCTTTAGCATAATTCAAATGAAACTCAAATTCCTGGTGGTTACTTAATTTATTATCATATAAATGGTATTTTTGTTATATTTTTTTTTTATCGCCGTTATATTCTTTTTATGTACAAATTACGACAAATATAATGTGTAGTTAAATTTAAACAATCAAAAATGAATTACATAGTGCAATTTATAATAATTACAGCATGTTTTGATAATCTTGTATTTCTAATTCTTTTTCAACAATTTGACTCAATAAATTCTCGAGCGTTTCTTGTAGTCGTTGTTTCAAGGTTGGATTTTGAATGGAAGAGATCTCTTGAGATTTCTGAGACTGTTGCACTTTGAGGTCATCACACTGGCCGCGTAGCTCGGATATCTTAGCTGTTATTTGCTCTCGTGTCATTTGGGCTTCATTTGAGTATTCGTCGTCGGTGTCGTTTCGTTTTTGTTCCTCATAGAAACCACTTGGACCGGCTAGACTTGAGTTGGAGCCGCCAAATGATTTGGAAGGATCTTTTGGGCTTCCAAACATGGACTTATTGAATTCCGTGACGATGTCTTTAGTGTTATGAGATGCAGACATTGAATACTCTTCGGACATGCGACTGTCATCGGCTGAAAGGCGAGAGGTTTCCTCGATATCACGCCTTACTGGACGATCTTCATCATCTGATGAGGAAACTTCCTCGCCGAAGATGTCATGTTCGGCAACATCACGCATATTGCTTGGCATCGACGAGGGCCTCTCTTCTTCGCCATCAGATTCGACATTGATGTCTTTGTTCGATTCGTTAAGCAATTTGTCATCTTGGAGTGTTTCCTCGTTATCTGTAGATTGATCTTTGGAATTGAGTATTCCACCGGACTTGTCGTCGTCTTCATTTATTATCTCATACTTAACATTCACCGCATCGTTGTCGACGCGAAGCAAACGTTTAACTTCTTTTTCAATTTCTGGAGCTTCTACATATTTTTTTTTTAGAGTTTTACGGAAACGACGCTTGCGAATATTCTTACAGGGTGGAGTTATGCCATGAGGCCAGAGAAACTTTTTGTCAACCTTGTTGGGGTCTTTCTTTTTGGCTTTGTTGGGCGATTCATCCTCGGGAACAGGAGCATCGGGTTCCTCTTTGCAAATCATCTTTAGAAGATAGAAAAGGTATAAATAATAAAGTCTTCATTTTTCTTAATTATTACAAAAGAAAAATTACAATTTGGCAAACATCAGCAGTTTTATAGAAGCTCTTGTTATCGATGGTCTTGAGGCATTCCATAATTGTTGGCAAGTCAACAATCTTTGCATGAAGAAGCCAATGATCGAAACGAACTTCACCGTAGCGCAAATCACTATCCATTTTAATGGCAAGGCGGTCCTTGAGGTTGCCAGATAGAAGGGCTTCATGTAGTATCTTTGCGGGTTCCTAGGGGACGAAAATCAAGACTTTATACTATAGTTTCATTTAGGTCGGTTCTTACCTCTGGAATTCTTAAAATAAATTGATTTTCAAGTTCAACACCATCATCTCTGGGCTTAGAATCATTTTGTTTCTTTTCTGGCTTCTTTTCTAGCATTTTAGTTTAGATTTTCAACAAAAACAAAAGAAAAGATTTGTAAAAATATCAATTTTTCATTTTTCACATTTGACAAGAAGAAAATTGACACACGCCGAATGTCTTAAAAAATGAGTGCGTCTAGTGGATGAGTACTAAAAAAGGTTGTAAGGCCCTGTACAGACGGAAATAGTTTTTCAGTATTACGTAATCGTCATTTTTTACGATAAAGAAGTGGCAATGGATTCTGAGTTCGACGTTTACGACAGACGACAGCAAACAAACAAAAAAATTAAAAAGACAACTCTTTTAGTTCGAAGACATTAGGTTTGTCTGGGTACTGCCAAAAACAACGAATTTTGAGTGGAACTTGGACTCAAAATTTGTTGTTTTCAACATAGTACTCAAACAGAATCATTTTTAAGTAACCAAATCAGGTTTAATGACATTTCTGAGATTTTTCTTGACAGATAAGCTGTAAAATGAATCCAACAGCCTCAGTGCAACTCTGTCGCGTGACAGGGTGATCTAACGATCACACCATTTACTTATACAGCGTCAATGAGCGTACTCACACTAAACGCGACAAAGTGTTTTTCATATGAATGCTTTGGTTTTAATAAGTTTTCATTTGAAAAACGCTTTATTGGCTTGTCGCATTTGGTGTTTTAAGGCTTGCCCAAACCAAAGTGCGACAGTGCGTCACGACATGTGCGAGACGATTTTTATATGAAAAACGTTTTGCGCTTAATTGCATTTGGTGTGGGTACTCTCATAATATGACGCTGTGTTAATAAATTTTGGCACTGTCATGTCGCACTGTCGCACTTATTGGTTTGGTTTGGTTTGTCGTTGTCGTGCCTCGTGAAAGAGTGACATTTTGGTTTGGGGAAAGCCTTTATGCTCCTCATTTGCACATTAAATTTATTTGTCGGCTATTATGTGTGTCCGCCTAAAGGCTTAACTACAATGGCCACTTTTTGCAAAAGTGCAAAACTAAAATAATTTTTTTTTCCTTATAGGTCAATTTGTTTGCAGAAAAAATTACACCACTTGTTTGAGAATCCAGAATCTAAGGTTATTGACCCTTTTTTGAAAATTTTCAGACTATTTAAAGTCAGAAAAATGAGTTTCAAATTTTCACTTTTGTACTTTTTTGAAAAAAAGTGGCCGTTAGTTAGGCCTTAAGACCTTTTACCATGCGCCCCACAATTATGTTCAGACGACAGCTATTCAATAAAGCCTATCGCCCAATGGTTCTATCATGCACTCGAATTAAGCACACACTAACTGACAGCTCGATTATGGCTACATGGCTTTATTGCCATGCTGCAATGCTGGAAAAAAAATAAGAGATGGATAATTGTTGCGAAATAAACAAAGATCAGAGGCCAAATCACGGGTTACGAAAACAATCGAACGTAAACGTATTGACGATTGCTGCCTCTGTATAAACTGTACAAAAGATAGAGACAATTAGCAAATGCGTTTACGTTTGCTCGTTTTCGTATGCAACGATTCGGACCCAAATGAAAATTTATTTATTTATTTATATGAATAGAAATAGATTATGCGACACTCCTTCAATTTTGATCCACATCGTTTAATTTTTCTTGCGATGATCTATATGGATCAGTTGGGACAATAAAACGCAGCTATTATGAGTATTCATGCAACCTGGTAAACGTGGTAATATGGTAAAGTGGTAATTGAACTGTCAAATGTTCTTAGGAAATCTTTACCAGAATAATGGCAAACTTAATTCGTATAAATGAAACCTTGAAACGTGGTAAAAATGGTAAATGTAGAAAACATATGTCTGAATTTGTATGAAAAGTTGTTGTATTTTATTATCTATACGGATCTTTATCTAGATCAATTTTGTCAATCATGTAGAACGAAAATAACATGTGATCCTGTTTTCTATCGGAATCTATATTAAAGATACAAAATATAGTTCTTATTCTAATACACAGATGGCTTTTAATTGTTGATTAGGAGAAAGATAAGAGATAGAAATTTGTTGCCAGATAAAGAAGCATTAAAGGAAAAGAGACAGATATACAATATTGCATTCTTTTTTATCCACATCGTTTTATTACCTTGCGATGCACTATGTGCATCTTTTAGGATAGTAAAACGTAGCTAATAGGGGAGTTCACAATATGCTCGGGAGCATGGCTTGACAGAAATCAAAAAGTTTTGATTTCCAGCATCGTATTTTGTCGAGCCATGGCATGCTCGCCCATGTGAAAATCCGTAATGACAGTTCGTTTACCAGATTTTGCACTTTACCAAGCGATTACTAGGTTGCATGAATACCCCTAAGCGACCTTCATGAAATATGCGTGCTAAACTTCCCCATTTTATCAGATGAAAAAGTTAAACAGGTTGCATATATACTCCTATTGTGTTGGTCAATGGTAGGGATAGGAAAAAAAAAAATGCATTTCACAAGTTTATTTTTGATTGGACATTTCACAACTAATCGCAATGATGTAGTCATACCCTATTTCACAAAATTGTTTTTAGCACTAACTTATTCATTCACTCCCAGATGTCGCCTCTGCTTATAAAAAGATTTCCAAATGCATGCTAACTTCGCTCACAAAATGTCTATTTCCTTTTCCGTGTTAGCTGTGAAAGAAGAAACATGCCGGTGGGTGAAAATTTATTAAAAAATCTTAAATAAACTGATTAAATTACAAAAAATGAATAATAAATCGATTTCAAATGAAAGTGTACAACATTCTACATCGATTAAACTTAAAAAATGTGTGATAGTGATTTATTTAAGTGCAAATAAATGCATCGAAAAGTTTGACAGATGATATGCGTACACATGGCTGCGAAGTGTTTTGTGTCTTTTTTTATGCCAGCTCCATTATCCACTTAATTCCAAAAATCTGAATAAAATCTTGTGATAAACAATTGCATTATTTCGAATCCTACTAAGCTCTGCGAATATTGTACACTATCATACTTTCGATAAAAAAACTCTTTAATTTCACAATGATTGGGGAAAATGGGTGCAATATACTAATCTGGAAATTTAATTTTTTTCATTCCATGCGATTTGCAGCTAGCAAAAGATTTACTTCACCCATTACCAGCTGAAGAGAAGCGCAAGCACAAGCTTAAGCGTTTGGTACAGCACCCAAATTCCTATTTCATGGATGTTAAGTGCCCAGGATGCTACAAGATCACAACTGTCTTTAGTCATGCCCAAGGAGTCGTTGTATGCGCTGGTTGTTCGACGATCCTCTGCCAGCCAACTGGTGGACGAGCAAAACTCACAGAAGGTAAGTGTCTCTATAAATAATTCCTAAAGAAAACGACTAATACCATTTTGTTTCAGGCTGCTCTTTCAGAAGGAAGCCCCACTAAGTGATTCGAGCTCTTTTTATAAAAATAGGGTTTCGTTCGCGGATAAACTTTGTTTTTTTTCGTCTCATCATGAGAATGACTTGTAATTTCGTTTAAAGAAGGCAGAAAATAATAACTTTTTATTTTATATCGTGGCCGCATGTGTATTTCAATTGTTACTGAGGAATTAAAAAAAGAAAAAAGTTTATTTGTGAATGAAAAGAAGATGATATTGTTTTTTGCTGGATTTTCAACTCGCATCTCAATTGAACTCTGTTCTGCGAAAGGTGTATGCGGTCCAAAATAGAAATCGTGCCCGGAAATAAAGTGGATGCGTACAAGATAATGTCTTCCGGATAGGCATTAGGGGATATTTAGTTGAGTTGATACAATAGAAATCATAGCTGTACATTTGGTACTTCCTCCAAGCTCTTACACTAACCGCCAGTTTTACAAATATTTAAACCAACTAATAAGTGTGTTCAATGACGTTGTTCTGGACTGTTCGGAACAGAAAAGTACAACTTTTTGCATAACTTCAATGCGGTTTTTCTGTTCCAGACTGTTCTAGTTTGCTGTTCAATGACGCTGTCAAGAATATTTTAGAACAGGATTTTCTGTACTCGCTTTTTTTAGAACAGATCAGAACAGATTCTTGAGAACTGTCCAATGTATTAAGATTTGGCTCTGGTTCATCCACGCTAAAATATTGCAGTCCATGCTTGAAGCTGAGTTGAATTAAGCCAATCCGCCGAAATCATTGAAATCATTGGTTCATTGGTTCAGGATTTTGAATCCCTGATTTATGCAAATTCAACCACAATAGAGCTTTGGCAGCATCTAGTTTGGTTCAATCGGCTGTTCTCCTTTTGATTGCACCAATTTATATCTTGTCAATGCTTTAAACCTGTAACCTTGTACTGCCAATTTTAGAAGATACGAATTGCCCACCCACGGTCTAAATATTTGTACAATTGGCCCTTATGTATTAGAACTAGAATTTGTTGATATTCTGGATCTGCTATTATCTCCACACTCATATGCAAATATTTAATTCAGGGAAATTTGTATCCACGATAACCCCTAATAAGTTGTATTCTTATTCACCCCTATTACCGATGTCGTTTGCACTAAAACGACTAGATCTAGAGGCCACAATTGACGGTTTAGTAAAACATTTCACAGCTAGATGGGAAGACAAGTGATAAGCAAAGATAATGCTTCTAGAGCGTTTAGTTTTCCCGTCTTTTTAGTACAAACGACATCGGTAATAAGGGTGATTAAAGGTATCGGGAATCTTCAGAGGAATTTTCTTAATCTGCAAAATTTTCCGGAATTTTATAATCTGTCAAAATCCCGAATTCCTTCGTAGTAGGAAATTTGTTGTGAGTCCCGCCGAAAGGACATTTCCAAATTTGTTTGATTCACTTTGAATACAAATCGTGAATACAAATTTCACTGAGAATTTGAGAATGAGAACGTGCGTGATATTGCAAAGTTAACTACGAAAGTGGTAGGTATCCAGCGGAAGGTTGGCTTTCTAATCTTAAGAAATATTTCCTGGTAAAATAGAAAAGAGAAGATCAAAATGATTAATTCATGAATTTTTTTGATTGGTATCGACACAGAATAACAGCGTAGGACTATCAGAAAACCAGTAAAGAGTTCGACCCATACAACCTTTAAATTTTTCAATTTGCGTTAACACTAAATTTTGTGAATTTCAAAACTATATCGGGTGTCCTGGGAAGTCTGTTTTATAACTGCTCTGAAAGCAGAAATAAAGAGGGGCTATCTCAAAAGGGTACTCAAATCATGTGCATTTTTTCACCCAGTGTCTATGGTAGACGGCAGCGTGGTAGACCATGCTTGCGCTGGAGAGATGGCGTAGACCAGGGCGCCCGAAGCCTTGGGGTGCGCAACTGGATGGCGTCGGCTTGAGACCGGGATAGGTGGAGAGACTTGTTGAAGGAGGCCAGTTTCGGACCGTGGTTGTCAAGCCGATGATAATGATGTATTTTTTACTTCCGATATATTTAAGTACTATAGGACAAGTTTAGAATTCGTTAAAAAAAAATCGAACTCGAGATAACATTTTATTACGATGATAGAGAATGCGAAAAAAGTGAGTCTCGCAATTCTGTCTGTTCGTTCTTCTGTCTGTCTGTTTGTGAATACCTCGATCTACAGCCTAAACTGCTGAAGCGATTTTCGTCAAATTTGGTGGTTAAGGACCTTTAGTGATTCCCTAGAGGGGAAATTGAAATCTTTTTAGGAGCCAAAACTAACGCTACCTGACGGTATATAACCATTAAGGAAAAGTTAACTTTTTCAAAAACGGCTCTACCGATTTTGATTAAAATTTTTGGGTCTACTTTTGTTACTACGGTGATACTTTTGAAATGGAAGAAATGTTTGTAAAAATTCTACTAACGGTACCATAAAGACCAAGAGCCGACAGCAAATTTTGGGAGTGGAGGTATAACCGAAATCTGAGATAGATACATAAATACACTTTAATTGTAATTTTCAATATCGAAATTGATGTTCTGTTATTTTTCCTAAGTCTGGAGACCTTAATCTTGACAATCCGATTAATAGAACCCAAGATTTTTGCTATTTAAGCGAACCATATTTGGAGACATTTCTGTTTTATTTTCTGTTTGTTTTTCTAATCTGAAAACTCTTCAAAAAAAGACCTGATATGTGTGGCTTTAAAAGCTTATTCCTTGAGTTCTAATAAGCAGATCTTCACGATTGAGGTCTAAAGACTTAGGAAAAATGACAGAACATCAGTTTCAATATTAAAAATTTTAATTGGAGTTGATTTGAATTTCTCAGATGACTTAGAATTATCGCGTTTTTCAAACCTCAGAAAACCACAGAAGGGTGAAAAAAACAGCCAGACTTTCGAATTTGAAATCAGGACGGGTATACTTATAAAACTGCATACTCAGATTTCGGTTATACCTCCACTCCCAAATTTGATGTCGGCTCTTGACTTTCTCTTAAACGATTAAACCAATTTTGATAATTTTTTATACGGAAGGCCCAAAAATTATTTGATATCAAAATTTCCAAAAAAAATAATTTTTGGCTTTTGAAAACGGGGTCACTGTAATTTTTTGAAATTTTAGTTTAAAATGTGCATTAATATTTTCTTCAAAATGGCATACAAGGCTTAAAGATTTTTATATATACAATTTTTTTTTCAAAAACGGATGTAACGATTTTCAATTTTTTTTTCTATAAATTTATCTTTTTTAAAAAAATCAAATAATGACATACTTTTCTTAATTTGGAGCTCAATTTAAGAAGTTGTTTATGTCATTTTAGTAAATTATTTATTTTTTAAAACTTTATATAAGCTAGTTTAAACGTCCACAGCAACTTTGACCTTAAGAGCAAGTACTTGTGACCCAGTCGTGCAGTTTATTTTTACTTACTAAACGTTTTTGAATTAACTACACTAAGAAATGCTTGTATTGACACCAAAACATACTTGGTAAACATATTTAACAACTATTGAACTTTTTTCGTTAAAAAAAATTATATTAGTTTTTTTAAAGCTTTAATTTGCAGTTCACCACAAAAATCTGTTTTCTGGTTTTTAAAAAACTGACCATGATTATTTTAATCAAAATCGTATTCAGCGTTTTTGAGAAAAATGAGTTTTTCTAAAACCGGTATATGACAGGTACCGACGGTACTTTTAAAAAAGTTTGAAAGTTTTTATTTTGAAAAATCATTTTTTCGAAAACTATCAACTATTTTTTTTTTCAAAACTTAGTTTAGATGTTGATAAATAATATCTTAAAAATGGCGTACCAATTTCTTTTTTTATAAAAGTCCTTGCTAAATTTTATATGGAAAAAGTTGTTTTTTTCTAAAAAACGGCTCTAACGATTTTCGAATTTTTTTTCTAAAAATGTATCATTATAGAAAAAATCAAATTGCATACTTTGTTTTGAGGTTAAATTCATTTAAGAGGCTGTTTTAGTCATTTGAAAATCGAATTTTATGTTTTTTTTGGAATTTATTTCTAAAATTGCATTTACAAATTTTTAATTAAAAAGGCTAAGCATATAGAGTAACTTTATCTTTAAGAGCAAGTACGTGCGACCCAGTCGTGCATTTTCTTTTTCAAGTTAATGTATAAACTTAAACTTTTTTTCATCAAAGTTTACCAAATTTTTTTGTATAAAATTTAATGATGTTTTTAAATATGGGCTTGAAATTTTGTGTACAACAAGCAGTTACTGAGCTATCGGGACATAACAACAAAAGTAACATTCTTCATTTTTAACGGATATCGAACCGAAAAAAAAAAATCGTTCAGACAACAACCAAACGCATAAATGAAGCTCGATAAATTTTTATTTATTTTACATAAAAAATGCCTTTTTTGTGATAACAAGAACAAAAATTAAAAAAAAAAAAAATTTGTTTTTAGGCATTTCTTATGCTTAAGCCATAATCTTAGCTCCAAAAAATTAATTCGTTAAAAGATTTATTAACTTTCAAAAGATGCATTTTAATTTTTCTTAAAATGCCGCCATTTTCCATTGAGATACAGTCTACTTCGATATCATTTAATATTTCCAGAAAAAAATCTTGTTTCTCTAAATGTCCGGGCTCTAATGTTTAAAGTTCAAAACCAGTTGTATAGGGCAGTCAAAAAAAGAATTTTCTATTTTCTTCTTCTTTTTTTTTCTAAAACTGCATTTACAAAACTTAAAATAAAAAATCTTAGCAACTTTATCTATAAGACGAGGTTCGTGCGAGTCAGAGTAAGTAGTGTATTTCATTCGAATTTTTTACTTTCAATTAAATTTAAATGTTAACCGTCAATCGTGTTATCTTTTATAGAACAAGTAGGTACTTTCAAACTAATAAGGATTGCTTTATGCATAACGTACATACATTTACGTAGAATATAAATATTCACTACGTGTTGTGCCGTTAAATCCTAGCTAACTGGGGGTTCCCATTTTCCATTCCTCTATTTTTTTTACCTATTATGGTCTTAATTTGATGAAAATCCAGAGTTCGACTTTTTTTTACTCCATCTCCATGTATATTATGGCAACTACAAAAGCAGCTAGTATGGTAAAGACAACTTTTTTTTATTTTTTATTATTCCATCAACATCAAAACAGTTGTTAAAGGAAGTTCATTGCTCGCAAACCAGAATCCATTTGGATTATAACAAAATACCATTAACATAAAAAAGCAAAGCAAAACAAAAAAAGAAGATAAGTATGTAGCTAGGTAGGTACTCACTCAGTTCTTCCGGTTGAAACACAAGCTAAAGAAACGAAGCAAAGGCCGTTCCTTTCAAGGCGCGTCAAACGTCTCCTATCTTTTGTCTGCCTCTGCCCACTTCTATCACTCCACACCCACTCTCATCATTCCTTGTTTCAAAATGTTTTACAATATTGTACATACTTAATGTAAAATGTTTTAAGAATCCATCCTCGTGTAGAGTGAATGTCGGCGCGTGATTTGAATTCAGCAAACTCGTTACTTTTTGTGATGGGGCTGCTGTTAGATTGGAATTTAAAGGAATTAAAGGTGAAGGGAATAACAATCTTAGTTATAACTGACACATCTCTATTCTCTAATAAAGTATAATTAAAAAGAATTAAATTATTTAATTTACCTTTACGATTTTAAAGAGTTGACAATAGTGAGATCATAGGGACCATTGTTCCCGGTCACTTCGCCTTAAATCTTTAGTATATCTTTGTCTAAGTTTCTGTTTTATAGTTAGGTTCCGGTCAATGTGGTCAATATATTGCAGTTTGGAAACTCAAACGCCTCTTAATTAGGCTAGTGGTGCATAATATCTCAAATTGAAGATAAAAGGATTTGAATAAAATTAATTCATACATTTTTACTTGCGATATAGGTACTTTAATGAAGTTATGCAAAAAAAGTTGAGATAACAACCAACATGACATTGAGATGATAGAGAATGAGAAAAAAGTGGGTCCGACAATTCTGTCTGTCTGTCTGTGTGTCTGTATGTATCAGAGACCACGGCCTTAACGGATGGGTCGATTTACTTTAAACTTGGTGTGTGGCGTTTTTTAGAGACTACCGTCAGACCATTTTTGAATTATTTTTTTTTACCGAAAATAACGGTACCTGTCATATACCAGTTTTAGAAAAACTCATTTTTCTCAAAAATGGTTATTACGATTTTGATTAAAAAAATCATGGTCATTTTTTGGGTAAGGTCTATCTTTAAATGAAAACTTTTTTTTCAAAAACTGTTATTGACAGTACGTGTTATAGAACCGTTTTTTTTAAATTCTGAATTTCTCCTTCATGACTCAATCAATTTCAACCATTTTTTTACAAGAATGCTTTTAAATTGCCGTTATAATAGTTAATAAAAAAAATTCGAAAATTATTTTTTTAGATTTGAATGATTTTTTTTTTGAAAAATCATTTTTCCGAAAACTGCTCAATATTTTTTTTCAAAATTTATTGCTTAAATGCTTATAAATAATATTTTTAAAATGGCGTACCAATTTTTTTTATAAAGGTCTTTGCAAAATTTTATATACAAAAAATAGTTTAAAAAAAAACGGCTTAACGATTATCAAAATGATTTTTCTAAAAATGTATCATTCTAAAAGAAATCAAATGTCATACTTCGTTTTGAGGTTAAATTCATTTAAGAAGCTGTTTAAGTCATTTGAAAAACGAATTTTATGTTTTTTTGATTTTTTTTCTAAAACTGCATTTACAAATTTTTAAATAGTAAGGCTCAGCATATATAGTATTTTTATCTATATATGCTTGCGATCGTGCATTTTATTTTGATTGGTATCGACGCAGCTGGCTCAAAGTCCTCCAAAAAATTTTTTAAATTGCATGACAAATGCAGTTTTAGAAAAAAATAAAAGAGGATAAAACTCGATTTTCAAATGACTAAAACAGCTTCTTAAATGAGTTTAACCTCAAAACAAAGTATGAAATTTGATTTCTTCTATAATAATACATTTTCAGAAAAAAAAAATGCAACTGTTTTAAAAAGAACAATATTTTTTCTATATAAAATTTAGCAAGGACTTTTATAAAAAAAAAATTGGTACGCCATTTTTAAGATATTATTTATCAACATCTAAAAACAAAATTTTAAACAAAAATATTAAGCAGTTTTCGAAAAAATGATTTTTCAAAAAAATAATTCAATTTTGAAGGAGAAAATCAGAATTAGAAAAAAAAGGTTCTATGGTAGTTACCGTTAATACCAGTTTTTGAAAAAATGGTTTTATTTAAAGATAGACCTTATCCAAAAAAATGACCATGATTTTTTTAATCAAAATCGTAGGAACTATTTTTGAGAAAAATGAGTTTTCTAAAACCGGTTTATGACAAGTACCGTTATTTGTCTGGGGATAGTCTCCAAAAAACGCCACACACCAAGTTTGAAGGCTGTGGTCTCTGATACATACAGACAGACAGACAGACAGACAGACAGACAGACAGACAGACAGATAGACAGACAGACAGACACACAGACAGACAGAATTGTCGGACCCACTTTTTTCTCATTCTCTATTATCGTAATGTTTGATTGTTATCTCAACTTTTTTTTTGTACGAATGCATAACTTGATATAACAATTAAACATGATATTACGATATCAGAGAAAGCGAATAAAGTGGTTCAGACAATTCTGTCTGTCTGTCTGTCTGGATGTATCAGACCGTGCCGTTCCTTGCCCTAAGAGCACCTGGGGCAAGCTTAGAAAATGCGCCTTTTCCTGCACATGTATTACTTTTCCGTACATGTAGTGTAAATGATAAGTACATATAGCGATGGACACAAATTTTGTTTTCAGAATTAGTCTATTTCATCGTGAAACACCATAAAACGTATAGAAAATACGTCTTCGAGACTTTTTTATGTGCGTGAGCCATTATCGTCGGCGGGGTGTCTGTATCGGTATTTGGTGTCGATGTCATTGAGTTCGAAATTCAGCCATTTTGAATAAAACCTTCTTGTTCTTTTTAACCGACTTCAAAAAAGGAGGAGGTTATCAATTCGTCGGTATATTTATATTTTGTGTGTTTGTTACCTCACAACTTTTTACTGGGTGGATCGATTTTGATGATTTTTTTTTGTGTTTGAAAGCTAGTGTGGTCTCCATTAGATCGGCATCTATGAGAAAATATTAAATTGTCTTAAATTTGAAGTCGGGTGATTTTCTTTTGAAAGGTATTATGATTTTTACTAGATTATGCAGTTATGAATGAACAGTTCTTATGGTTTTTTTCTTAAATAAACCAAGCACGAAAACAAATTGAACAAATTACAAATTCATCGTAATTTTTGTTTGACAGTTGTTATCTCAAATCAGGGCCACGAATATATTTTCCAGCATGATTCAGAAATAATTTTACTCTTGTCGAGATTTTTCTCCACTCAAGTAAGAGTGTTTTCATTTTATTTATAAATACGAATTTCGCTTGAGCAAAGTTCTTAAGATTTTTCTTAGCTAAAGGGAATTGAAAAAAATCCTAAATTTAGTAACGGAAAGTCTATAAATTTCTCCCTTAAAACCGAACCAAGTTGTGTTGGACTGGCAAAGAAAATCACCGACAAAGGAATGCAAATCTATGAAAAACCGAGAAATGATTCATGAATGTGCAAATTTAATTTTTTTCACATTGCTTCCTTCAATGATATTTATTTCGGTAACCTCTGTCGCTCAGGATATAAAACTGTGCCAAAAGTTAAGTCAGATTAATATATTATATATGTCAAATCGGTAAATATTAAATTCGGTCATAATTTACGATAGCAATTGGCTTTGAACAACGACCTTCCCAAGTTTTTAATCTTTCACATTCATCCTTCTGGCATGAGGGGGGTATATCGATTTTAGAAAAACTTATTTTCTCCAAATTTTTTTTTTGTAATACCCTCAATAACTCAGGAATAAATTATTTCACACAAAATTCTAGGAGGGATTTAAGATTTTTATTATATTCTGTGCAATCAGTTTTGTATTTTTGGTAAGCCTGCAACAATTTTTTAACAGAAACAGTGGATTTATAAAATTTCCACTTGGTGTTTCGTACAAAAAAAAACTTCTCTTGTTGAACAAGCAAAGCATAGTTGAACTAATAATTGTTCACTTGTTGACTTGATATAGAGGTCCCAGGTCAACATTTAATCGAAAACGCTGAATTTTATTTTAAGTTCACCTTTAATCTTTTTTAAATTGGAACTGAATTAAACCTTTTATGGTTGTTAGCAAGCACATGAAGGTAAACCTTCACGTGGTGCATTATAAAAGACATCAGTGTCTGTCACGTGAGTTCTACACATATTACATATTTCTTGGCTACTTCAGCTTGCAGTTGAATTGACAATGACTGTAACAACATTCTGTTTTGTTATGTCACATATAGGTACATTATTATAAAGGTACATATTCATAATTTTGGGTAGAATCCAAATTGTAAAATGTTCAAATATCAGTAGGCGGAAATGACGACAAATGCTAGTAGGACAGCCTTAAGCCCTAAGACCCAAGTACTACACGACCCCACTTTCCATAATGTAGGTATACAATATTTTACTCCTGCTTTCACTTTACTGACCTTTTTCGCAGTGCAGTACAGTACAGTAAAATATACCTATATAATATAGCAGCAGTTCTATTTGTATAGGAAGTCAATCAGAATATGGACTTTGTCACTTCCTAGTTCCTAGTTACTTCTCCATTTTGCTATCGTTGTAGCCCCATTATGCACACACACACTACGATGCCAACGGGGTGGTAATAACCATTCATCTTTCGAATAAAGTAGTATGAGTGTACGACTTTCGGTTTTTCTATTCAAAATAATTACCAAGTGACATAAAATAGTCGGTTATTTTCTTTTTTATTCTGAGTTTGTCTACAGCCTTTGAGGAATAAAAATATGCACCAGTATAACCTGCAGAAGGATCAATATTGCGACGATATTCATTGTTGAAGTGAATGGAAATGGTTGTAACTGCGTATAGAATAAGTCAAGGGTATAAAATAGTACAGAATTATGAAAATGGAAAAGCCATTACATATTTTCAAGTTAATTCAATTAAAGCAGTTTATGTTACCTATGACGAGGTAGGCAATGTGTACGTTTTTAGTAGAATAGTTGGTAAAGTATAAATGAGAGCGTAGAAAAAAGATACTGGACACTGATGGAACTCTGTTGTTGATAGTTCTCAGGACCCATGTTCTGTAATTATCGAATCGATAAAATTCGTCGAGAAGCGATAAAAATTGTAACGAAACTTCATTTACCGCATCAAAGGGTTTCTGTAACTTTGACAGTCGTTAACTTTATCGACTGGAACAGACTGAAGAAAAATACTGAAAAAAAGCGATAAAACAAGTTTCTCTATTCCTAGGGATCGGTAACTTTATCATTTTAAACTTCAAATTTGTCCACCTGCTAGGGGGTAGGCGGGTATAAAAAACAAATTTATTTTAAGAAAATGTTCGATATCAAGGGGCACGGTTAGTGCCCAGTCAAGTTCTCTAGCAACTTTGGCATTACATCCTTACTTAGAGGAAAATAGTTGACAAATTTTGAGCCGTCCTCTAACTTCTGTAAATATGTCAGCTACATCAGCAAATTTCAGTTAGTTAGTATAAGTAGTTCATTAACTACAGGGCTTCAAAAATTGAAAAAAACCGTAACTGAGTGACTGACTCACTGACAGTTCATCAAAATTATAGAACACTTCCCATGATCATAGCACCTTGAAATTTTCCACAATAGTAAATTTTGTAGAGCATATAAACGAAAAAATTGAAAACTTGAAAATTAATATTCAGGGGCGTGGCATTCGCCCATATTCACAAAATTGGTATCAATTATATGGAATACTTCTAATCATCTTAAAGTTAATTTTGCAGTACATATAAGAGAAAAAGTCCCAAAATTTTTATTTTTCATTCAGGGGTGGGGGTGGTGTCCGTCCATATTCACTAAATTGGTATCAAATCAATGTAGAGTTTTGAAATTATGCATGATGATTAGTAATGCGGTGTATGTGAATAAAAAAATAAAAACAACTTTGAGGTTTTCAACTCTGGGGGCGTGGTATCCGCCCAGTCTCTGAAAAATAATGAAATGCCTATATGATGCATTTTTTCTAACTATCGCTTTGAGTATAAAATTTGACGTTTCTCTCATATTTCAATAATGTCTCCTCATCTTCCCAAGAAAATATATTTCAATGTCTTGGCATAAGAACTTATTCAAATGTCAACAATTTTTATTCTTAGTAGTATTTGTTACTTCAAGAACGAGTTGTTGGGCCAACAATGTCATTCTTGAAAGAAATTTTTGACAACAAAAATAAGTGATACAACAATTTCATTGTTCGGCAAACAATTTTTTGTTCTTGAAAATGATTAACAATGTAAACATTTTTCTATCAAGAACATGATTGTTAAATTGACACTTTGATTTCTAAAAATTAATAAATAAAGGGTTTTAAATGGTGACTTGACAACTTTGGATTTAACTTGTCAACGCACGTTTTCACAAATCATCGAACTGTCATTGACAATTTATTCAGTAAACTCAATATTTTCATCATGACAAAGAACACGGTTGAGTAACGTCTCAAAATTATAAAAAATTTCTAGCGAATTTCAGAGTCGGTGACTGCAACTTTAAGAACCAATTTTCGATGGTAATTCTCGGCTACTTAACAAGTTAAGTGCAAAAATTTGAGTCTACATATTCGTTGTGTTGCCGTGTCAGTGAGATAACGGGTTGGTTGAAAATATCGTTGATATTCAGGCGTCCGTAACAAACGGTCCAAATCAGTCAATTCCACGGTGTTCTCAAGAATGGGTATCGCTCAGTCTATTTTTGGCCCAAATCGGAAGCTATGGACTTGGACGACATGTGGTTTCAACAGGATGGTGCCACAAGCCATACAGGACACCTTACAATTGATTTATTGAAGAGAAAAAAAAAATAGTTATCAAGTCCTTATTGGAAAACCCTTTAGTTGTTGCTCAAAGAACTTTTTGCTGAGTCAACAATTTTTAATTCGCAATCGTACAACAATGGAAAGCTCTTGGGATAACAATGATTTTGTTTCTGAGTGTATATGTGGTGCTTAGAAATCAAAATTAAAACTGACTCTAAAGCTTTTTGGACATTTTTAAATAGTAAAAGAAAATCATATGGCTTACTACTTAATATGAGGTATGAAGATATAATTTCATGTTGTGAAACGGAGATTTGTGACATGTTTGCTGCTTTTTTCAGTCAAATTTTGTATTGGAAAATTCAAATACAAACATAAGCTCTAGCCTCCAGCCAATTACATGTTTGGGTCTTATTCAACTTACCGAAGAAGAAGTTTTAAAAGAGTTCTCATCTTTAGATGATAATTCAAAATCTGACAGCAATGAAATTCCGCCTATATATTATTAAAAATCTGGTAGGTGTAGTGTAAAGCTTATTTGAATTTAGTCTAGGTCAGTTCTTAGGCCCATCGTCCATAATAGCACCAAACGACTTTTCAAAATTTTTGATAGAGTGCAGCATAATGTGGTAATAAAAAAAACCCAAATTCCTTGGTTTTCACTCTCAACTGTTGAAATGGTTGAATCAATATCTGAACGAAAGGACACAGTTTGTAAAAATTGGATCTAAAATTTTAAAGAACATTTATAATTTATACGTTGTTAGATATGAACTGACACAGAAATGTATAAGGTTCATATAAATACCTTTACAATAATGTTAAGACTCAACAACTTATTTAAGCCCTTAATATTATTGAAATACATAACAACAAAATGTATACCGTTATAAGTTAAATTTTGCCAGTACGATTAATTTTGGGTGTAATGAACTCTGATGAACATACTTTTCCTTCTTACAGCAGAGTATACATAATGGAGGTATGCTCTGATTTCTCTCGACCCTTTTTTTAAGAAGGTAATCGTTCATCTAAACATTTATTACAAATACCATTCTCCTATCCCAAAACAGAGCCCTCAAAATTGAATATGTTGTAGCAAAGGCGACACGAATAAAGTCAATATTTTGCAAGGATATTTCCCATGCTATATCTACTTATATACTGGGAGTTCAAACAATTGTTTTTTGCTTTTTTTACTTTTATTGTTACTGCTTTTTCTCTCATACTAGAATTTTATGCACGAGACGATTTTCAATAAAGCGTATCCAAGCATGTTATAGGCGTGGGTATTTTATAAAAAGAAACAACTGTTTTTTTGTTTTTATTGCACATTTTATTTTTGTTTTGTTATTAGAAATCCTTGATTTACCCTTCAAAGGGGGGGTTTTCTGATTTGTTGTCAAACAATCTTATACACACAGTTCTGTATTGTACATCTACCGATATGGAAATATTAATAATTTTTAGTAATTGCTTTATGTATATGAATGCTAGTAACGTTATCTTGGATATGTGGGAGCTGTGGGGAGAGGGTATATACGATGAATATATACCTAAATTGAAGAGATTTAGAGTTCAAAACTTCAAGGATTTATTCGCGTTTTTTCAAAACTCGAAATAAAACTAGTTTCCGCTAGTAGTGCGGCTAGTGAAAAAATGTCTGTTCTTAACAGTACATCCCAAATTGGGGTCTAGGGTAAACCTAAATGCAAGTGCCACTAATAGATAGTGGCAAAAGGGGTGGGCTCTTTGTGTTTTGGATGCATTAAAATCTACGTGGTTACTTATTCCCCAATGAACTGATGTTTTATTTTTGTCGTTTTGAAATCCACATCCGAAGAACAAGGATGGAAATCCAAAAACGAATATAAAAAGCTGAAGGTATAATCATCAGCAAAACAATTAAGACCGATTTTATTCGAATTCAAAGTTGGGCCGAAGTTTAACCCAAATTGTGAGTTGAACACCAAGTTGATTTTTTTTTTATTTACTGCTTAAAATTTTAATTTAAAAGTGGAAATTCAAAAGTTCGCCCAGTCTCAGTTTTCAAAATATCCCAAGGATTATTTGTGGCAATTGTGGCAAACAATTTTCTTAAAGAAGATACTTAATTGGTTCAAAGTTTGATTAGCTAAACTCTTGTATTTCGGGGAGTTAAGAATATCAAAAGTTAACAAACTTTGACTTTTCTCAACTTTAGAATTAATGGTGTAACTGAAGCAAATTATCTCGAAACCTAATGAAACTGCTCCGATTTAGATGTTTTTTTTCAAATTTTAGTGTAAAAAAACATTTAAGCAATTACCGGTTAAAAATTGCTACTCTTATCCGATTATTTTAAAATTTAACAAAAAGATTTTTGTAAACAAACACTTTTTTTATCAAAAAAATTTGTTAAAATTTTATAAAATAAAAAAATCCAGGTCTGTTTAAGGAAGGGAATTTTCTAAAAAGTTGAATAAAAGCAGGAAAAAATTATTGAAATACAACGGAGTTAAATAAAAATCAAATTAAATAAAGTTAATCCAACAAATAGTATAAAAAAAATAAATAGTGGTAAAGAAGATTCGCTTACCTTAGCGACTGGCTGGACAATGATTCTGTTGTATGATTCCAGTAAAGTAGGACAAATGGAATAGCTTACGCAGCGTAGAAGAACGATGCATGGAAGAGATACTATACGGACCAATGGATTTGTGTATCTGGAGGTCCTTTGAAAGTTTATATTGCTGTCATAAATGTAGATTCACAAAATCTGGATAATATTCAGGACGTTTGTTGATCAGTTTGTGGAGTTTTAAAACGGAAGTCTAGATTGTTTTCCCTTAACTGGTCTTCATTCAAAAAAGCTGATTTAACATGGAGTTTGATGATCGTAGGCATCATTGGACAAGTCAGGTATGAATGCACCTCCTACTCCGTCAATATCATCAATATCAGCAAAGGTTATTTGTTATTTGTTGGAAATAATATGCTCAACGGATTAAAATATATTTGAAATCTTTTTAGTAAGAGATTTTAAACAAAACAAAAAGAACCTTTTAATTATTTGTCAAGCATCGTTCCTTTTGAAGCGAACCATTAAGCAGAGTAGACCTTTCCTGGAATTGGTAACAAATCTAATCGAATCAAATAAATACTTTTATAATACACCATATATCGCTGCCCTACATTTTTTTTATCTGGGTATTTTTTGTTCTATTGGGTCTCGCTGTGAATCAATTTTAATAAGAACTAATACAGTCCGCTATTCCTAAACATATACCAAATAACTTGACATGATTAAACTGTGGTTTTTCTCCAAACCAACGCTCGAAATTTGTCTGATAGCTGTCTTTTGTAATTGTTGTTCGATTCAGAATATTGACAAAATCTTACTGTTTATAATAAACTCAGTGGCATTATCATAGCATATTCTATTTACCCTGCAGTTGCATGCATTGCACAAACCAACAAAGCTACTAGGAACTTAGATTTCTGTTGTAAAAAGTAGCAAAAACCTATTTTGTGTGTCTTCATCTTGAGGAGTATGAAAAATAAGAGAATTCATTCCTATTTTATTTCTAAAATCCATAGAGTCCTTTACTAAAATATTTTCAGGATAGCGACTTGTTTCTTTTGTAGCATTGACATATATGGTATTTTTTCAATGCAAATTACTTGCTAACGAATCTACTTTGCATTAATAGTAAGAATCTCAGTATTCATTGTTCATTTCAATATAAATTAGTTTTTTTTATTTCTGTCATTCGAATATTACTTTTCTTGTTTTTGAAAATAAGCACTTTCATTTCTAAAAGATACCGGACAGACAAAGTCTCTGTTCAAATGTACATTTTATAAGAAAACTGGTCATGTTTCCAGGGTATGTCTTTCAACTCTCTTATCTTATAATAAACATTCTGATCAATCGACAAATGCTATAAATGTTGAAGATAAGTCTGCTTTCTAAATTTATAAATCAATAACATTCTTTGCCAAATTTTCAAGTTTCATTTCAGGAATGGTGTTAAACTCATTTTTACAAGAGAAATAGATGTACAATATGCATTTGCAAGTTAGACTTGTACAAAGCTTACCTACATTACGCAATGAATGCCTTTAAAATCTTGTTGAAGACATTCAATAACTCATTCAAAAAACCTCCATGTCAATAAAAATAATTGTTCATTTCTATTAGAAAATATCGAATTCTTGGGACATGTTGTCGAGTTCAACAAAATAAGCAAGTCTCCAAAGTTCTACGAGCTATACATGACAAGTCAGCTCCTTCAAATGTCAAAAAAGTAAAACAGTTTCTCGGACTTGTGACAAACTAATCTCAATTCATTCTAGATTTTTCAACTATGTCCTATGCTCTTCGTTGTCTTCTAAAGAATTGTCAATAATGGTTTTGGTCTTCAAAATGCCATACTGCTTTTCTTAAACTGAAAACAAAATTATGCAGTGATCAAGTTTTCTAAGCCATTTAACCCTACCTATCCAGTCATTTTTTGTACCGATTCTAGTCCTCATAGTATACAAAACTCTACCCCAGATGACATATCAGCTCGACTTCTCAGATCTGCCTCATTTTTATACGGATTTGACAATGCTGTTCAGTTTAAACCAGGAAAAGATATACAAAATGTGTACTGTTTGTCCCGTTTACCATAGTTAAACCTATTCAAATCCAACAATAGGTGAAGAAGGAAAAATCTTATATGCTGAAACCATATTTCAAATTTTAAGCAAGGATATAACTGCTCAAACTATCAAAACTAAAACACAAAATGATCCAGAACTTCGAAAAATTATAAATTACCTGAAAACAAATCAACTGATTCTGAACTAACTCTCTCGCAGATGAAATTCTCTTTCGAAAAAAATATAGTTCTAATTCATTATATTCTCTAATCCTCTTCGAACTTTACGAAACACACTTGGGTATTACAACGATGAAACAATATATATAAAGACATGGAATGTTTTGGTTTGGTGCGAAACTGTGAAGATTGCGCCATCCACAGATCAAATCCAACAAAACCTCCTGTACGTACATTCTTGGGATTCATGACAAAACAAATATTTCCGTTCATAATGAAACCCTTCCATTAGTTCCAGGCCTACAACAACTCAGAAGATAAAATAGAAACAGACGTCCTCCAGTTCGATTTCGGGATAGCGTAGCTTTTTAATATCTTGGGGGAGACTAATTTGCATTAATAATAAGAATCACAGTATTCATTGTTCATTTCAAAAAAAAATAGTTTTTTCTATTTTCTGTCATTCGAATATTACTTTTCTTTTAATATATTATGTAATTATGTTTTGTTCTCTTGTTTTTGAAAAGAAGCATTTTTATTTCTAAAAGATACAACGCCATAGACAAGTATTTAACAGACTCGGTGAAAGCTATACATCCTTTCATATTCAATTTACTTTCAAAAACCTAGTTCGATCAAAGTGAATCTCTCGACGTCTAATGTTTTATCATTTACAATTTTTACACTTTGGAAAGCTCCTGTTGAAAATATATTGAACCAATCTTATCGAAATGTCGTGTGCCGAGTTGCTCCTGAATCCACTAACCACAAGTTAGAATAGTCAGCCCATAGGATGTCATCTGCGATAGCAAAGCGCTGCGCTGGGTAAATTATTATAACATAACTTATATCGTAAATCGTACCTCATCCTCCCCCAGCTGAAGTTTCGACAACAGGGTGTCTATGTCTATAGCTGGACTTTCCCTGATTTTAATCCAGTCGGTCGGGATTTTTTGTGCTCGGAGAACTACTTTCAATTAAATTTTCCATCATCTGAAATGTTCAGATTTTAAACGATGCAAATTACAAGAGTTCTCTTATGCTCTGCTTCCATTGCAGCTATAGAAATGGAAATATTTACTTGAATGCTATAAAGAACATCTAGAAGACTCACTCGACGCCAAACAAGCAGGTTTCCGCAGTGGTTCATCCTGTGTTGACCACATTAACACCTTGCGGATCATTATTGAACAGTGCGTCGAATATTGATCACCACTTCACCTGCTGTTCAATGATTTTGAAAAAGCGTTTGATAGTGTTAACAGAGAATTTATTTGGATCGCCTTACGCAGGAGAGGCATTCCAGATAAGTTAGTCGCTATTATTAAAGCAACCTACGATGGATGCAAATGTCACGTTTTACATAGAGGAAGGTTGTCGGATGAATTCGAAGTCCATTGTGGATTCAGACAGGATTGCATGCTGTCGCCAATACTTTTCCTGTTAGTGATAAGTGATGTGCTGCGTGCAGCCCTGTTAAACGGAAATGGTGGAATTCAATGGAGTCTGACATCCCAATTAAAACATCTGGACTACGCGGACGACGTATGCTTACTCTCTCATAGGATCATGGATCTCCATCAAATGACAACAAGGGTCGAGGGAGAAGCAGAAATCGTGGGGCTGAAAATTAACACGGCAAAAACAAAAATGATCAGCCTCGGAAGTAACTCATCCGTTCAAGTCAATATTTCTGGACAACCGCTAGAGAGAGTAGAAGACTTTCAATATCTTGGGAGTTTTGTCTCTACCAAAGGCGGAACCGAACAAGATGTCGACAGCCGTATCAAAAAAGCAAAGGCTGCTTTCGGAATGCTGTCCAATATATGGAGAAACAACGCTATAAGCTTAAAGACCAAGCTGAGACTGTTCCGCTCCAATGTTGAATCCGTGCTTCTGTATGGGTGCAGCACTTGGAAAATATTAACAATTGTCTCAAGCAAGCTGCAATCGTTCGTGAATAGGTGCCTAGGAAACATCTTAAGGATTTTTTGGCCCAACCGTATTTCCAATGAAGAACTTTATAGAAGAACGGGTCAAGAATCCATTGACAGTACTATTCGCAGACGTAAGTGGCAGTGGGTTGATCATACGCCTCGAAAAGGCAACGATTGCATTGCTGGCCAAGCGATGCAATGGAACCCACTCACACAGGCAGGTAGAGGGTCGGGTCGGCCGAGAAGCACATACCGCAGGACAGTCGAAAGTGAATCTGCACAGCTGGGGAAGAGTTGGAGAGAACTAAGTTATATTTCCAGAAACCGTACACGATGGCGCGTAGGAGTAGTGGAGGCCCTATGCCCATTAAGGGGATCACAACGGACTTTTTAAGATCTGAGGACCAAAGTAAGTAAGTAAGTAATGCTATAAAGTAGCAAATTTTTGTCAAAGATATTTGGCCTAGTTAAATCAGCTTCTGAAACAATAACAAAAGTATTCAAAACTTTGATGTATTAATAATTTTATTTTTAATGAATAAGAATTATTTAATTTAACTAGGTCCCCACGGGATGTCATGGCATCGTTGTTGTATCTCGTTATTATGGATCTGATGCTATTTTATCCAAACATCCTTTCCGAATAAAGAATTCCACGAATGTATGACATACTACGTAATGTCTAATAATCATAGATTATTATTTTTTCATGTACTTGGGTAAACTTACTGACTATATCGCCTAAAAGAACGACCGATGTACGAGTACATGGCGCCAGCCAACTGACAGGCACTCAATATCAATCTATATTTCCATTTTCCAACTAAATTGTCCGTTGATGTAACTAATTACATTGTGACAAACAAAGTTCTCTAAGTCGAAGAGGGTTCTATACACTATACCCCCAGTGAGACTATGAGCTGGGATTAAATGGAGAAAAACATAAACAAAGTTCCGACTTCGTTAAGGCACACACCACACATGCTACAACTGTGAAGAGTATAGTTTGGCAGGAATACTAAATGTTTCAGCCATAGTCCCAAGATTAATTATAAATATGTACTTGGCCTAGATTCAGTACGTTGCGGTTATGATTTATCGTTGGGCAAATGAATAAGGAGCATAACACATTTATCATTATACATAACTTTGTTATGGAAGCGATTTCAAAGGGAATACAAAATGTTTAGAGGGCTCTTGCTCTTAAATAAAATTCCTTCAAAGGAAATCTGATGTTTACATTATGTGTGATTGTTTGAAGAATTTATTATTTTGGCAAAAAAAACTAAATGCTACAGCAAAAGGTTGGACCTGAAACTATTAAAAGTAACGGTAGCCAATTAGTGTGCTATTAGTTGCATTTAAAATCCATTGACTTTGGGCGTGATTATGATTGCAACACAAATTAAAAGCGTTTTTGTAAATTTTCAGGAATCAAGATTAAAGTTGATGATGTAACACACGACAACATTTGATCAGTTCGTCTTTAGCTATTATAAATACTTAAATACATTAAGGGCACGAATAGCTCATGAAGAACTAATGCCTAGTAACTAATTCTCAAAAGAGTATGAAAACGCTACAAAACACTTTTGTTCACTATGGCGTATACGTACTTTTTTAAACAATAATTTATTTTATTTAAATCAAATTTGTTTTATAATTAGGTTTTTATGTTTATGGTATGCGTTTGGTTATCATTTATTAGTTATAAACGGGCAGATTTCAAAATTATTTATTTTTCAATTCATCGCAAACTATTGAGATTTAAAAAAACGATAAATTCCAATAAAATAAAGTTCTTAGATAAATAAAATCAAATCGTTTGGATACTTATAAGTAATTTTTCAGTTTTTATTGTGATTATTAACATAAAATATGTGTATTTCTTATAAAATTTCATCATAACATCGTAAATAAATTATAATATAATTTACCAAAACAGGCGTTCCCGAAATGATGCTAAATTGATGTACGCTCCTTATATATCAAATTTTATATCAATTATCACTTCAATTTGATTTATTTATGGAGACAACTATTTATGTAACTATAAATAATGACATACCGAAAATAACATATGTAGCGCCATCTGCACTTAAGATGAATACAAATTTGATATTTTGACACTGCAACTACATTCGGGCATATTTCTTCGGACAACTTTTATTTAAATAGAAATAATGCAAATCTGCTCATTTTTATGTAATTTTGGTAAAAAAAAAGCCTGGAAATCAAATTTTCCACCTCCATGATTTTCGCCCATACGTAAGTATAATTGTTTGTACGAATGATAGCCAAGCTGGAGGTTTCTTTTCAATTCCCAGCCAGTACCATCTTATTTTTTAGATGCACTGCCTCTGGCGAGGAATTTACAAATCTCCAAGAGTATTCTTGTCATTAAAAATTGCATCTCACCTTTTGCCGTTTGTAATCGATAAAAAAGGTTATTTCCATACGGAAATGGCTGAGAGCGTTATTCACTAAGTTTGGATTTTTCCAAATTTTGTCTTATCATGTAAGCATCATATCACTTTATAATATAAAACAGACAAACATTGCAAAGCATTGAAAATCGTTTCGCAAAAACATTTATACGAACTATATATACCACATGTATGTAGAAGATACCATCTATTTACATTTCTTTTTAATTTTCAAAGTGCCATCAAAAACAATAAATTAACCAAAATTAATAAAACCATTGTGCTTGTCAGCTTCCGCTTTTTTAGAAATTCAAAACTCCAGAAACTTCCGCCATGCATACCATAAGTACTTTGTATTAAAACACACGATATTTCACCTTTAATTTATCCATCCCGAAAATATACTTCTGTATAACTGTAACTAATCCCGGAAACCAAAAGGGGGTCCTTTATCCAACTCAAGCACCCTCTATATAGACAAGAATCGGGCAGAGTGTATAAAAGCCCTTATAGCAGTTCAGCGAAGTGCAAAACTTTGTGTCACTCTTCCATCCGACCTTTGACTCAGCACCAGCCACATCGAGTCATATGTGTATGATCAGACGGAAAGTAAAATGATGACAAAAAAAAAAAAAATTATTGTATAAAGCTGAAAAGAACTCTTTGGGGATAAAATCGACGATGACAAGGAATACAACGATGAGGATGAGAATGATGACGACGGCGGACAGGACAGGGCAGAGGACGAGTCCTACATTGCTGTTTCCGACATTTTATTCAAAGTGTTAAGGGGTCTTTTTTAAATATATTCCCGCATTTAGGTATATGAAAAAGTTACAAGCTGCACTTGCCCCTCCACCAACTCTCTGGTTTGGTTCACTAAAGTTTTACTGAATAAATAAAGTCACCATTTTCACCGAACCGTAATGGACATACATTTACTTTTGATGGAAAACTTTGTTCGAAACGAAAACATCACATTTGTCATGACGATGACGACGAGAAAACACACCAGAAAGGACCTAAAAGGACAAATTAAAATGGCGATGAAAAAAAAAACAGGACGAGATGAATAAAAAACAGGCAAGAGGAAGATTATAGTCCTGCATTTAGTGTTGCCAAAATGTACTGACGTAAATCAGTACATTTGTACTGATGTGATTGATATTTTATGTTATTCTTGATCACGTACAAATATAAGACTTTAAATATTTAAGACAGCTTTATCCTACAACTTGAACCACCGTGCATCCTCAAACCGAGTTTTACCAACATTTTTAAGAAGAAAATGTTTCTTGCACTAAAACCGTTTATTTAACACCCCTGGAGTTAGGGACAAAAAACGATTTTTTCGACCTTCATCCATTGTAAAAAAATTTAGCTTTGCCAAATTTTTACCCATTTTAGATTTTTGCACTGTTTTGGAAAGTTAGGCCTTTTTACACAATGTTAAAAGCATGACATTTAGTTAAACCACCTAGACTTTATCAGCTACACAATTTCAAAAATATCATTTTTTTCGTCATTTACCCGACTCAACTTACCGTAAAAATTTAGTTTTAAGCGAACCCCATGATTTTTACATTGTTGAGAACGTCTTAATGCCTGCTTTCTAAAACATTAAAGAAATTCAAATTTGCTGGTGAAAATTTGACGAAGATAGATTTTTGCAATAGATAAAGGTTCAAAAAACCGTTTTTTCCAGACCCTAAGTCCAGATATTGGGGGTGTTATGGAATTTTTACATACCGCTTTGTAATCAGTGCAACAAGCTCTATAAAATTCAATTGGGGAGGTAATCGAAACTAAAGTTTTTTTTCGTATCTAAACGTCCCAAATTGTTGAAATCGTACAAATTATTTTTCCTAGCCAACTTTTAACCGATTTTTTTGGAAATAAATATGTATTATATTCAGAATATATTTTTAAAACAGCATGTTGTTTTTTAAACGTATGCTTTAAATTGATGTGGCAGTGAGGGATGGTGGCAGGACTAATAGTAGAACGTAGATATTCCTGCAGTCTTTTTTTCAAAATGGTGGCCAAACTCAAAATAGGATTTGTTTGCACTCTAAAAAATGAGTAACGGCATCGCTGTCAACGATTTCCACCATTACCCGTTTTCGAAAAATGTATTTTACCAAAAAATACTTCTATTTTGTTCAAATACAAAAATTGATTTTGCTGATGAATTGCCTTTTTTCTCTGCACCCATTAAAAAACTAGTGTTATATGATCGCTACAAATTTTTTCTAGTATTAGGTATTTATTGTGTTTAACTACACTAGTGTCAAAAAAAAAAATTGCACTCTAAGTGCCAAAGAAAATATGGATAGATTTTTAAGTTACTACCGTTTTTGTGAATATAGTTTAGTTCTACTTTCTTAGTAACTTTTCAATATCTGTAGATTTTCTACAAATAAGATCTGTGGATTTTCCAAATGAAAGATTTAATAGAATGAATTATGGAATTCATGAACCTTTGTTTAATGCAGGTACAACATTTAATAAATATTTGAATGTTATTGATTTCAATGTATCAAAATAGATTATATAAAAAAATTTATATATTTATATTATTGCAAATTCGTAACTAAATAAATGATAAAAACTAAGCTGAATCTTAAAATTTAACATAAGTACATTTTTTGTAGGAAATCAATTTCCTATCGAAATTTGTAGTTTTTAAAATTTTACAAAAATAATTATGCAAGAAAGGTTAACAAACCCAATTTAAAAACAGCTATTTTGTAAGGTTTTTACTAAATTGTACATAATTTTGTCTGAGCAACATTAGATGTAAAACGTACAGGGAATATAAGAAAACGCTATAAATTTGAATATGCCAAACCAAAAAAGTTAAATATCTGAAACTGGCTGAGATATGGCTGCTCGAATTCTACTGCTTCTTTCTTTATTATTATTTATTTAAAAAAAAATTTTTTAACTTCATTTTTTTTACTTTTTTAACAATTTTTCAGCTCATAAAAAAATAATAAAAATAATAAGTATTTAAACTTAATTCATAATATTTCATTAACAGATTCGTCTTGTGGTTCAATGTCTGAATCGGGTTCGGTGTTAGAATCTGCTGGCACGAGCATATTTCTTGCTTCAGGGCAAAATGAACTTGAAAAGGTTCGCTTTTTTGGCCTAAGGCTGCTGATGAGTGGATCGGAACTGAGTAATAATCTGTTATATACATCCAAATTACACCGTTCTCTTGAAAATTTCCTTGCAAAATTTTCGCGATATAAGCAAAATGTTTAGTTCGGGCCTCTGCAGCTTCTTCTAATAATTGGCCTATTGGCAACAATGAGTTTTCGATTATGATTGTGTATCAATTTCTTGTGCATTGTCATAGTCATCGGGTGCCAATTATAAAAGTAAAGCTGACCTGTATCTTTGGCATATTGGTCACATTTTTGTGAATCAATTTTGTGTCCACTTGAAATGGTTTCTTATATGACTTTTAATCTATATATCAATTCAAAATGTATACCGGTTATGTCTGCAGCCAACTGGGGATTTTGAAAAAACCTTCTACTAGTGTTGCCATCATTGGTATTCCCAAAGTTTGATTTCGGCATGTCTACCAATAGTCCAGTTTCAGTCCGAAACCTTTGTTGAATGTGTCGCTTAGTTTGTTCTTCCAATTCTATTTCTTCTTTAGTCCTAGTTTTTCTATATTTTTTAACGGGTAGTTTGTATTTTTCCTTCAAAGTGGATTTAAATAAGGAAAATCTATGTTTCAAACTTTTTTTATCATCCACAGTACTGCCATAGTTTCACAAAAAGTGATTTTCTAAATAATTTATTTTCGCTTCAAAATCCGGTAAATTTTGTTCTTTCATAAGCTCATAGAGGTACCTCCGACTAACAATTTTCACTCCTGATGTGCTTGGAGCTCCTATAGCAAGAAACCGTAATGATTGCTTCACTATTGAGAATTTTAATTTTTTTGACCAAAAAATCTGTGCTGTTAAAAATGTCAATATTTTTGTCATCTGCAGTCTACTGCAGCCAAATTTTATCACATTTGTAGATGAAAAGGTTATACTTCACAATTCAAAAAGAATTATCATGCGGACTAACGGGGAAATATAACAAATTCAATTTTGAAAAGTAAAATATGGTAAAAATAAAGAAAAAAAAATACCCAAAGTTTAACAGTACTAAATTTTTAGAGTCATGCATTTCTGCGGAGCAAATTCTAATAATAATAAGAAATCATACCTGAGTTATCGAAATCCATCACTATATTATTAATAACACACACAGAAATAGAAATATTGACCCTACACCTTTATTTTTCCTGTAAACTATATGGTAAGAAAAACGTGTACTGCTTTTAGAGATCAAGTTACAATTACACGTGTTTACAAACGGTGTGCTTTTGGGGGGTAAAAAGAGTAAAATTAAAAACTGGGAGTATTCTCCTAACGATCGCCAAGCTGTTTTTTTTGTTTACCGTTAGTTTAAAAAATCGACTTTTGGCCGCATAAAAGCTATATATTGACCTATGTGTAACGCTGAACCACATTCGTGTCTTAGTTAGTTATTAGAAGCAAAAAGAAGTGTTAATAAATTTGAAATAAAAAAGGTAAAAAATTGGTTGTTTCGTTTTTTATTGATATATGGTACTGCAAAGATTTTACTTATTTCAGCACACATACATAAGTGAACCATATTAAGAGGAATCCCCTCAACATATACTCTATTAAAACATTTTAGAACTACATAGCTCAACACTCAATCAGAAATAAACCTGCTATGTCATACTTGGTGTCTAGTTTTTGGGTTCTGCTGCTGTAAACTTTTTGGTTATGGTAAATTGCCTAAATTCAGTACAACTTTATATTTCACAAACAAATTTCAAGCAAACCGCTGATCTTTGCATCAGGTTTTGTCAAAATATAAGGACAAATGCTTTTAAAATTTTAACCTTTCCCAACCTTATCAAGGTGAAACAGTTTTTTTGTCCACTGATTTGTAGTTATTAATAGTTGCTTTTCTAGGATTACAATCATATTAATATCAATATTTTTACAATATGCAACTTTACGTTCAAAATTATAAAGGGTGATCTGGCAATGCAAATCAGACCCAAAAAAGTATAAAATACGATGAATGCTAGAGTACACCTCCCTACACACATACTCTATCATCGCAGTTTTCTTTGGAGCACGGCGACTGAAGTTGCCGTAGCGTTTGTGAGAAAAACAGCGTATTCTGACTCAAAGAAAAAAAATAGGAAGAAAAAAAAAAAACAATATCATCCATTCATAGCTGCCTGAGTGACAAATTTGCTACGTGTGCCATCGCCATGCGGCAGCGCCTCTGGGTGACACCATCAGCCGAAGAGGATGTGAAGATATGAATATACGTGGTATAATATTTCTCCTACTCCGTACTTCAGTTTTAAGAGGAACAAAAACGACCAAATGTTGCACTGCGATTCATATGTATGGATAAAAACTGAGGTTGAGGATGAAGACCACATCATGGATAGAGGTACATAGCTATACTATAGATAGATGTGTGTGGGTTATAGAACCAAAGCATCGCAACCTAAATCCTCTATCTAACGTTGAGACACTTACCGTACGTGAAGGACTATAAGAAGTTTAGAATCCACTATTCAACTATAATGTTAACACTCTGCGCCACTTGAGTAAGGTCGACATTTTTTAAATCCTGTCGTCGTCATATTGATACTACCTGTGTGATTTTTTAAACATTTCCCTTGTGTTTTGGGACCTATAAAAGTATTTCTGCAGATTTGAAGCTGTATATTGATTGATATCTGTCAATATTTTGTGGTTTAAGTTCCTTAGATTTGATGCCTCAGAACTTTCACTTATTTTCCTGATAGTTTGTCAAATCAATTCTTAATCTGAGACCTCTGAGTGGTTTATATTTATGATTTTACTTACTTACTTCCTTACTTAGGTCCTCAGACCTTAAAAAGTCCGTTGTGATGCCCTTAAGGGGCATAGGGCCTCCACTACTCCTACGCGCCATCGTGTACGGTTTCTGGAAATATAACGTAGTTCTCTCCAACTCTTCCCCAGCTGTGCAGATTCACTTTCGACTGTCCTGCCCCATGTGCTTCTTGGCAAACCCGACCCTCTAGCTGCCTGTGTGAGTGGGTTCCATTGCATCGCTTGGCCAGCAATGCAATCGTTGCCTTTTCGAAGCGTATGACCAATCCACTGTCACTTACGTCTGCGAATGGTACTGTCAATGGATTCTTGACCCGTTCTTCTATGAAGTTCTTCATTAGAAATACAGTTGGGCCAAAAAATCCTTAAGATGTTTCGTAGACACCTATTCACGAACGATTGCAGCTTGCTTGTGTCACTTGTTATGATTTTCCAAGTGCGGATTCAACATTGGAGCGGAACAGTCTCAGCTTGGTCTTTAAGCTTATAGCTTTGTTTCTCAATATTTTGGACAGCATTCCGAAAGCAGCCTTTGCTTTTTTGATACGGCTGTCGACATCTTGTTCGGTTACGCCTTTGGTAGAGACAAAACTCCCAAGATATTGAAAGTCTTCTACTTTCTCTACGGGTTGTCCAGAAATATTGACTTGAACGGATGAGTTACTTCCGAGGCTGATCATTTTTGTTTTTGCCGTGTTAATTTTCAGCCCCACGATTTCTGCTTCTCCCTCCACCCTTGTTGTCATTTGATTGAGATCCATGAGAGAGTAAGCATACGTTGTCCACGTAGTCCAGATGTTTTAGTTGGGATGTCAGGCTCCATTGAATTCCACTATTTCCGTTTAACGTGACATTTGCATCCATCGTAGGTTGCTTTCATAATAGCGATTAACTTATCTGGAATGCCTCTCCTGCGTTAGGCAATCCAAATAAATTCTCTGTTAACACTATCAAACGCTTTTTCAAAATCAATGAACAGCAGGTGAAGTGGTGATTGATATTCGACGCACTGTTCAATAATGATCCGCAAGGTGTTAATGTGGTCAACACAGGATGAACCAGTGCGGAAACCTGCTTGTTCGGCGTCAAGTGTGTCTTCTAGATGTTCCTTTATTCGCTCTATTTATGATTTTGCATAATCATTTTAAAAATCAGAGCGTGACTTATAAATTTTAATTGTTTTCAGTATTTTTTCAGCGACAGAAAAACTTTTAATCAACAGTAAAAGTTTTTTAATAGAAACAAAAAAAGTACTCATACGCCACCGTGACCGTGTATATTTAGACTCTAAAAGTCAAATAATAGTTCAAAGATCAACAACATTTGCAAAAAAATATTAGATGAAATGTTTTACATTAACCTGAGTTAGTGGAGTGTATAGAATTAACTCCACCTGATATCCAACTGCGAGCGAGGGAACAAAAGAAGGCAAACCAAAAAAAAAAAAAAAAACAGTTTTTTTCAGCTCCAATGTATCTAATAGCTTTTTCAGTGACAAGGATTTCTTCTATGTACGAGTATTTATTTAAGAATGGTTGTCTTGCACGCACGTTAGTATAAAAATCTCGTTTGGTGACCCACTTTGAATATGAGAAAAGAACCGAGCAATAAATGTGAAAAATGTTGCTAAGTCTTGCGGGATTTTTTGTTCTTTTTTTTTCATCGCTAGCAGGGATAGTGGTTTAGGACAGAGTGGTGTGTGGCATTGGCGGCAAATGGAGTCGGCCATACAATTATAATTTACAATGCAGCTTCATTCAGTATCTATGCAAATTACTTTTGGGTCCAGAAGATATTTTATATTACTCATTCATAAAAAAACCTTTTTGAGGTACAAGGTATGAGTTAGATGAAAGTCTATGAAACTTTTTAAGACAAAAGATTGTCATCATCATTAGTCAAAGTAATGTTTTGGTATGAGTATGCGAGTGTTTGTGATAAATAGATTTAGAATATGAATGAAAATTTTGATTTTTGTTTTGTTTTATTTTTGAATGAAGTAAGAATATCTATGTATGCATATTCAGGATGATTATTTTGTCATTCATAAAAACAGTTGTACCTAAAACACTAAGGAATACAATTATTTGTATTAAGTTTGAAATAAAACAATATTTTTCGTTTGCAACACTACTTCGAATTTCTGTTAGAATTTAAAATCTTTGTAAATCATTTTTAATTTTAACAGTTTAATGTACTAGTTTAAGTCTAGTACCCTGCTAATTCGAAACTAAATTTTTTGTTGGTCTTTACCGAGAAAAGCAAAAAAAAAAAAAAAACAATTTTTCGCTTACGATTTTGCTGCGTAATTTTTGTATTGGATTTTTCGTTTCAGCAGCGTACTGGGCTTTAAAACTAAAAGGGAACAAAAGTGTCAATTGTTATTGAAAATGAAAACGGTGAAGTATTTTAAAGTTTGATCCTCCTGTTTAAGCCTAGTACGCAGCTGAAGTGAATCGAAAATTTTCGTTGATCTCCACGATCCCATTTGGGGTTTGGCCACCATCTTGAAAAAAACTGCATCAATAAAGCAATTTTTGGTTAAGCAACGAGTATATCTATTAAACTGACTGTCAGTGGGAGATCATTTAAATGTCAAAACAAGCTTATTTGTATGTTGAACCCATTGATATTGAAACCGGCGCATTGCGACTACTCTAGGTGATGGCAAATGTAAATTCCTATTTTTAGTGCAACAGGGGTAATTTTTCAGAAAACCCCCTTCCAATAGTGCTACAGCAATACAATTTGACAAGTACGTTTAATTTACCATGACAAATAAGAGACAAAAGAGTTCATCGAAATATTTTAGTTTAAAGAGTGTTTTTTTTTTTAAAGAAGAAGGTACGTTGTGCAATGTGCACCAAAACACCCTGTGAAAAAAAAAATCGTGAACATATTCCGATGTTCTTATGAATCAAGAATAAAAGAACACATCATGCATATAATTGGTCAAAGGATACTTTTTTTCAATTATACTGATTACACATTCGATTTTTGTAAGTTCTAGCTACAAAAGACGTGTTTTTAAGTGTAAATTTGCCTCATTTTGACTAACAAATCAGGGTAGTACAATTAAAGTCAAAATGAGATGATTTGACACTTAAAAAAACCGTCTTTGGCAATTTCTCGAAATTTCCTATGTTGCAGCTAAAACCTAAGAAAATCGTTGAAAAAAAGTATCCTTTGACCATGTGGTGATCGTTATTCTAAATTCTAATAAACATGGGACTATCTGCTAGTTTCATTAATTTTACAGGGGATTTGGTACTCGTTGCACAACGTTCTTTCTCGCTTTTAAAAAAAACACCCTTTCAACCAAAAAATTTCGATGCTGTACCACTTTTGGAAAGGGGTTTTCTGAAAAATAAGCTCTGTTGCACTGAAAATAGGATTTTACATAAAACGGACTATTATATCCACTTAGAGTGATCGTATTACCTTGGTTTTTATCTCAATCGGTTCAGCATTTAAACAAGCTAATTTTTACAAGGACCACTATTTGAATATACATAGCGAAGTCTAAAATTGCAATATTGATGCAGTTTTTTTCAAGATGGTATCCAAACCCCAAATGGGATTCGTTTTTATTTAAATTTCGTATGTTTTCATACTTGCAGTTAGGCTGCAGTCTTCCGTCAGTTTTTTGGGACTTTTGGGATTCGTTGGGACTTTTGGGATATGATTCAGGATATGACTTCCAACCATTTTCACTAATAAAAATGATGGAAAGTATTTTTTCCGGGTCAAAACTTGAATACCCTGGCCTAAATAGAGACTTTTACAAAAACACCAGTATAAACTAATTTCACTGGTCAGGAACTGCGTACTGCATAACGAAAGGCAGAGCGAAATTTTTCTTTTATGATTTGAGATTTTTTGTTTCGCTTCACCTAGTACGCAGCTGAAGCTTTATCCGGAATAAATAAAAGAAACACACTCCGTGTAAGGCCTAGTACGCATTTGGAGCGAAACGAAATTTTTCTGTAGTCTCCAAGTCTACAGTAAACTTCTCACAAAAACATAAACGAAAAATATTTAAAAAGTATTTTGTCTAATTTCAACTCAAAACAAATCACAAAAAAAAACTAAAAAATTTTCGAAGATCAAATTAAAAATGGCAAAAAACAATAAATAAACTAAAATCTATTCTTTCCCGTTGAAAATAATGTTACGGGGAGTAAACTGTTTGTGCAAAAGCTGTGTAGAGTTCTCCAAATATTGTCAATTATACAAAATTATTTCGATGGTCGAGCTGGCACACTGCTGTACGAAAAGCAGAACTAAATTTTTCGTTTTTGATTTAGTCGTGCGATTTTTGTATGGAATTTTACGTTTCACTCTAGCATCATACTGGGCATTTGGCTGAGAGTGGCGACACTTACAACTTTTAGGATCCCCAAATTCTTAACAAAAGCTAACGTTACTATAATTTATATGTACACCGCTGAAATAAAAATCTAAAAAATCACAATACTATAATAACGAAATATTTGTGAAAATCTGCTAATAATTTTTGAAACCTACTTGTTGAACCTAGATTGTAGCAAATTTATTTTTTTTTTACCTGATGCCTGGTTATTTTTTTACCATGAAATACTAATTTTAAATGTAATAAAATAATAGTTAAAAAAATTCGAAAATAGCTTCGTGGTTTTGGTGGACCATGCAGTTACCACAAGTTTTTCGAAACTGTAAATTTAATTTAACACTACTGATATCCAATAACAACGCAAAAAGTCAGTGATTTGCTATTTTTTTTCCAACCTGTAGCATGTGAAGTTAGCCCCCCTTGTTTTGAAATTATTATTTTTGAAAGTTGTTCCCGGTTGTTTCCGGCTTGTACCGGATTGTTCCAACTTTTTTTTGAAAAATATTCAAAACTGATAGAAACGAAAATCTGTTTTTAATCTAGCCCTCCTTTTTTCGAAAATTGTTTCTTTGAAAGTTGTTCCAGGTTGCAAAAATTGTACCTAACAATGATCCAAATTTTTTGGACCTCTTACTTCAAGAAAGTAGCCCCCATTTTTTCAATTTCTTTAGTTTTTAAATTTGTTTCTCCTTGAGAAAAGTGTTCCAAACATTGTTCCAAGGAATTAAGTTCGTAAAATTTGTGTTTTTAAAGACGTAGTTTTCGAAACATCAAAAACTCTAAAAAAATGTATTTCCAAATTTGTTCAGAAACTAGTTTCGAGATCGAATATTTATTAACCTTTATAACAACAATATTCACTCAAAAACTCAAGTTTTTAAATATTCAAAAACCAAAAATCCAAAAGTTGTTAAAAGTGAAACTTTTAAATATTTGTGACATAGCGAATTTCTATTTATACTATCAAGAATTAGATGTTTAAACTACCTAAAACTGTTTAAATACACTTTGAGTTCACCTGATCCTCCCTTTTCAAAAATTCAAAACAAAAAATTGAAATATGTTAATATCACGTTTCTCTAAAACGCATTAAAATTTTATTTCTTTCAAATATTTTTGAAGCCCTCCTAATCTCAAAAAACTTGCCTCACTCCCCGAACTGCAAAATCAAAAATCAAAATATTGCTCCAAATGCAAAAATATTCAAACCAAATTGTTCCAAAATTTCATCGTGATATATTGGAAATAATAAATTTACCTAAAGCAAAAAAAAAACAATTTACGATATTTTTCAAAAATCAAAAACATTGTTTCGTAGCTTTCAAGATCCCGCTCAAACTAATCCATGTTAAAATAAACACAAAAAATACCTAACAATTTGACTGCAACCAATGTGCACAACCCTTAGGTTTTATTCGGAAAAAATAAAAATTAAAGATTTAAAAATACAAAAATAAAGCTTACGATATTAAAAAAGAAAACAAATTCTGCCCTCCCCTCTTTTCGAATTCCAAAAATCCAAAAAATCCTTTTTCCATGTTGTTCTAGGGTTCCTCTAAAATGATCCAGAATATCGTTTCTTAATATTAATTTTTAGTATGAAAAAAATCAGAAAAATGCTTCTTTCAAAATACAAAAATAATTCCAAGTCCAAAATCACCCTAATCCAAATGTTCCAAAGATCTTTTTCCAAAAAATCAATTTTCGAAAAAGGGAGGCTAGATCAAAAATATATTTTTGGGTCTAAGACCCTCAGTTTTGAATAGTTTTTGAAAAACCATTTCATTACTATCGGGAACATCCTGGAACAACTTTCAAAAAAGGGGGCTAACTTCACATACTCTCGTTTCTGCTTAAACCTAGGAACTACAGTTTTTTTAGAAGATTTTGTTTAACATTAAACAGCGCTGGAAAACTATGAGTAAAGACGATGAAAGAGTATTATTTCGATTTCTTTTCATTAAAATACATTTATTTTAATAAATTTTGATTTAAATTTCACAATTTGTAAAACTTTGATCCATAAAATTGAGAGCTAACTCCTTTAAACCATCAAACATTTCTGGTACATTTTCTGTGCCAGAAATGATTTAAAATTGTATTTAGTTGATTTTCAGTCCAAGAAAGTTCTTAATTTTAATACCTTGCTACCGAATCAAACAGGTAGTTTACAATAAAGAAGGACATCTTGTCTAAGAAGACCTACACAATGTATCTCTCAATCATCAAACAACCTCTTTTCCCACTAATAGCTTAAGATCCTTTTATTCCACAAATCCTCCATATCTTCAAAGTATTTTTTTTTTCCAATGGCATTCTTCAAACAAAATTTCCTTGATATCCCGTCGTAATCTTCTAATCAAGTTAAACGGAAAAATAAATCCAACCAAAAACCCAAAATATACTTAGTCCATATTCTTCTTCTTCAACATGTAAAAAGGATTCTTTCAGCGCAGACAATTTAATATACAAAAAACATTCCGACAATAAAAGGATTCAAATTGAAAGTTAATCCCCATTGAAATGGTCGGCACGGTCCTGTGTGCTATTTTTAAATGAAATCTTAGCGCAATCATCCATTTTGACGTTTAACTTATTAAACTTACTTTTCATTAATTCAAAAATACGTATACGTTTAACAGCAATATCCTTGTATAATATTTGTCCTTGGTCGTGGTTTAATTTTATTTGCCAGAGAAGAAAAATAATAATCGTTCTCAAATATTTTTGTCTAATATAAAAAAGTTTATTTCTAGAAATTCCTTTGTGCAAAACTTTTCTTCAAGATGTTTTTCGTATAACTTTCTCTGTTATACCTATACGTTGTGTATGTGAAAACTTATTTCAAAAAGGAATTCTCTTGAAAATTTTAGATGAAAATTTAACTCCCTCTAAGATATTTGAAGGAAAAATCAATTTTTGCGGAAAGCATACAGAAGCGACAGGACAAGGCGATTGTACATTGGTACTCCTATACATATAGGTAAGGTATACGAAGTATATTGTTGTTAACATAATAAATTATTTATTTTTATTAAAACCTGCAAATCATGCAGGACTGAACCTCGACACCAAGGGTTATATATTTCCTCCTTCTTTCGTATTTATGCCTTTGGTTTTTGTTGATGTTGATGCTCTCTCGCAGGATCTCAGGCTATTGTTAGGTTAAATCTTGCCAATAAAAGAGATGAGTAGACTGTGGCGCCTCGCCCATCTGAACCATAATTCGTAAAAGGTGGATTCCGCTACAATTGTGGATATATAATATGTATATGTAAAATAACGGGTAACCATGAAAAATACGCTCTGGGCTTTTCTGTGCAGCTCCAAAGGATTGTGTGTTCGCGAGCGCTCACAGGACATAGCACACACACACCACATACATATACTTTAGGCAATATAATGCTTGTGCTTTCCTACAAGAAAGGATGTGAATCCTTTTGCGAAGAATTCATTTTTCCATGTGATTAGCTGCCCATTCAGAGATGCTCATTCAATGTTTTCGCTTGTCCTTTGGGATATTTCCACAGGGACGCTCACAGTGGCCTCAGAATGGAATAAATCTGATTTCAATCAAGAGGAGCTAATAAACAATGGTACTCACCGGAATCATTCCAAAAAGCTTATCGTTTTTGACTTCGATTGATTTAATAAAACTAATCTTGTGTATTTTTTAAAGAATCGTATAACCGTTTTTCGTTAGCAGCTTAATCGATCCCTGTCGTTAAACTTATTTATATGTAAGGACCAAAATCATAGAGTAGAACAATGCAGGGTTTTTTGCATCAAAACTACGAAGAAATATGTCTGATTGTAGTTCCACTGACAAAATACTTAAGCTAGCATCAAGCGATTTGTGTATACACAAACCTTTTGTGAAAATTTGTCTTTTTCGGTAATTAAAAAACGTAAACCGTTGGAACCACAAATTTGATGACAACAATTGACAGACATTAATGCTAGTATCACACAATTTGTGTATTTTAATCATAAAAATGCACAAAACAACCTGAACAACAAATTGGATGACAACAAATGACATACAAACATGATTTGTGCATCATTTTGTGTCTTCCGGATTGTGGTTTAGATAGTATTATGTATTTTTATAGCAAAAATATACAATTTTTTGTGAATACACAAGTCGTGTGATCTAAGCTTAACGATTTGGGTATCATTTGTGTACAGACTTTCACAAATCGAAATTTGTGTTCAAACACAAACCGTCTAATGGGGTACACAAATGATTTATAATTTATTTGGGTATAATTTGTGCATATCAAATCATTTGTGAACTCTGAAAATTAAAAAAATTCACAAGTTTCGAGCGTTTTTCTTCCTGAGAAATCGGCGTTCCAGAGACGCTAAAAGAGCAGCCCGGGCAAAAAAGAAGAGAGGAACGCCGATTTCTCAGGAAGAAAAACGCTCGAAACTTGTGAATTTTTTTTAATTTTCAGAGTTCACAAATGATTTGACAAATGATTCGCTGCATTCAGCAGCTGGCATTCTTTGGCGAACTAGGAGTTTCGTTGTAATTGCCTAGTGAAACCCAGCACATCAGTGGCAGCACTACTGATGGCTTGTTGACAGTGTCTTCACTTGTTGCTGCTGGTGGCTGGCTGGTCAAGAGATTAAGAGAAACGCGGTCAGCAAAAGTTTTGGCGGTTTCTTGCGATTTGGGTTTCGTCATAGATATCCGCATCCGTACTCGAGACACTATCAAGTAGTAGTCTAAGTCAACGTTTGCTCCTCGGAACGTTCGAACATCTAAGATACTGGAAGCATGTTTGGCGTCAATCGTGATGTGATCATTTTGATTGACAGTTTTTGATCATATGAATGCCAAGTCTACCTTGTGTATACTGAGGTGTGAGAATTGGATGCTCGCAATGGTGACATATCGCCCTTCCACAAAGTCAATCATTCTGAGTCCGTTATTGCAAGTTTCGGCATGTAGACTGCTCTTTCAAATTATCGACCTATAAACCTCCTCCTTACCAAATTTGGCGTTGCAGTCGCCAAGAATAATCTTGACGTCGTACTTGGGGCACTTATCGTAGGTCCGCTAGAGGAGATCGAAAAACTTGTCAATAATTGGGTCATCCTTCTGTTCGTGGGGGGTGGGAGCACAGATCAGCGTCAAGCTCTGAAATTTTGTCTTTATGCGGACCGTGGCTAAGCGCTTGCTTACCGCATGAAAGCCTAAGACACCCAAACGGCCGTTGACCCAAATCCTTGAAGCACTTCCCATGGTAGATGTCACACGATTTAATTCGTCGCATGCCCTCTCCATCCCATCGCACCTTCTGGATAGCTGTTACGTCAGCCCTTAGCCTATCCAGGTTCTCCACTAATTGTTCGGCTGCACTTGACCTGTATAAGAACAGTACACTCCACGTACTGATCCGAAATTCATTATTCTTGTTTTGTTTACTGGGTTCTTCAACATTAAGATCATCAGTATCCGAGGCATGTTGTTTTTTCGGAACTACTTTTTTTTTGTTCGTGGTAGAGAAGTTACCCCGACGCACAATCTCAAACCTAAGTTAACTCCAAGAGCGGGGAGCAGGATAAAACCGCTCCTTGTCGACCTGCGCTCCAAATTTGTCGTAGTAGCCCGTATAAGGTATACACTAAGTAGTTCGTTGATTTTTAGTACTCTCTGAAGTCGTCTTAGTAAAATTATGACAAGAGACCCCAAAAGGGTCCCATTATCAAATAACTTTTCAAAATTAAAATTTATTTTTTTGAAACTTTGGGGTTCCCTGGCCCACATACCCTCACCTAATGCTTGGCAGACTTCCATAGATGACGTAAATTCACTCACTTTTTTTGCCCCTTTAGGGGTCCCTGGCCCCCACACCCACCACTGGAGGCTTGGCAGACTTCCAAATTACTGCTGAGGAGCAGTAGGGGAGTCCAAAAAGTAATACAATTTTCGTTATAAAAAGACGTAACTTCACTCATTTTTTTTTGCCCTTTGCGGGCCACTGGCTGCCACACCCACCACTGCAGACATAGCAGACTTGTCGATTATTACTCAGGAGGATAAAGACTAAAGAAAAATCATAAAACTTTTAATTTTAAAATGACGTAACTTTTTATGTCGCTGGTTTATTTTATTGGGGCCTCATTTGATAATGAAATTATGTCTAAAAAAAAATGAAATAATTCCCCAAAAAATGAAATAATACCCCAAAATTTAAGAAGTTTCGTTGTTGTGGTTTTGTGTGTTTTTTTTTGCCTTATTAAATTTTGATTTTGCCAGGACCGTTATTAATTTTTCATTAATTCTTCGATATAAAAAGCACCACTGTATGACTAATGGTGAAAGGATGTCCCTATTGTTTGTGTGTGTGTGTGTGTGTGTTTTTTTTTGTCGGTAGGTAGTAGAACTTTCGGCCAATATACTTCATTTTTTTTTTCAATTTTCTCTGGACCAGGATTTGATACTGTTTCAAGATAGCACAAAGCACTTTTCTATGTCAAGTAATTTTTGAATAGATATTGTTGTTTGATCGCAAGACACAACCCTTTCAATTTCGACGGACTTATCCTTACTGCTTACTGCTTGAACTTTGAATTATTGAATTGAATAAAAAAAAAAAAACGATTTAAGTCATAATTCTGCCTTTTCCATGGTTTAATATTTTCTTTCAATAATGCTTTCCAACTAATCCGCATCCGGGAAGCAAATTGCAATTTTATTCATTTTGGCATCCAGGATAAAAGAAGGAGAGGGCATTTTCTTTTTATACAAAAATCATCTTTTATATTCTAAAAAAAGTGGGACGCTTTTTTTTACTTTTTTTTTTTTTTTTTTTTTAAATTCGAACGTAAATTTTGACAAGACCCACTCTATCCGAATCGTAGGAAGTAACTTTCATAATCAGGCACAAAATATGTTGGCAATTGCTAAGAAGAACAAGATGGCCATTCAAAAGTCACTCAAAGCACTTGACTTCAAGAGGGTTATGGCAATAATATAGACAGGCAAAATCCAACTCTAATACAACAAAAAATACTAAGAAAAAAAAAATAAGGCAGATGAAGGCCAAAATCCATCCATATTCTATGAAAGGACACGACATTCCGACACAGAAATTTCTTTTTAAAGAGATTTCAAAGATTTTCAAGATTTGATGTCAATTTTCTTCTCAAATGATACTTTTGCAATAAGGAATACGAAGAAATAGCCTTGGTTCTTCCGTCTCGCCATCTTCGTCGTCTTGGAATGATGACTTTGGAAGGTAGTTCTACTCGTACCATCACGATGTATGGGGGATAGAATCAACGTGTCAGGCTTTTGTGACTGGAGCGTTCATTTCATTCGAAAGGATTTTGTCGCATTATCCGCATCAAATGTTTCTTATCGTTTTCGCCTTTGTGATGTTGTGTTGTGGCTGTGTTGTTGGTTTTTATTTCATTTCTTTATTTTCATTTTATTTTTTATATGTATATGTATATTATACGAGAAACACACACAGATACATTCTTAGCACCCGACTTTGGCTAGTATTTTTTGCCGTCGAGTATTTCTTTTTTTTATATTTTTTTGTGAGTTTAAAAATGTGGACTATATAGGATTATTATGAGAAGAAATTGGATTTAACGATTTTTTTTTCTTGCCGAAGGATACCTACAATTGTTTGGGGGGGGGGGGGGGTTTATTATTTTCTCTTTCATTTGGTTTATTTGGCCTTTTCAGATGGATTAATGTTTTCATTTTGTGTTGTATATTAATTGGGGTGCTGTTTCAGAATTACAAAAAAAAATATCATTTAAAGAATTTTTCAATCTGCAAATGAATGTCGTAATATACATAAATAAGATTAAGTACTTATGAGTAGTTGCAGAGGCATTAAGGTTATGCAGTGTTAAGTTATCAATTTAATGGCTTAGGTTTAGCCCCCATTGGTATTCTTACCTATTCCTTATTTATGAACATTTAATTTGAGCAACTCGACCAAAATAAAATTGTTCTCAACAGACTTTCAATGCAATGAATCAGTTATTATCAGCAAATTGAAATGGGAAGAAAAAATATGTAGTTTAAAAACCTAAAAAAAAAACGCTTTTGTCACACACTAAAAATTGTAAAGTAATTTCATGCGCTTACATATTTCAAATGGTTAGACATAAGAGCGTAGAGCGTTTCAGATCCAGTACTGGCCAGATCTGTTTTGTCGCTAGGCAGGCAGTGATGTTATTCCACCTGAGGTTTGTTTTATGTATAGCATCATATTTGAGCAACAGTTTACACGTAGCGATGGGAATACTTATATTTACCTTATCTGGTAATAAAGGCATGTATTTGTGTTCCACTTTTGGCGAGTTCGTCAGCTCTACAATTTCCGAAAATGTCCCTATGGTCCGGCACCCAACATAGGTGAATATTGAACTGCTGCCCCATCTCCATCAGAGATGATCGACAGTTAAAGGCTTTTATTGAATTGGTAAAGACAGAATCCAGAGATTTTATAGCTGCTTGGCTGTCCGAGAAAATACGAATATCTTGGTTTGATATCACGTTTTTATTTAGCCAAGACAGGACTTATTTTATCGCCAAAAGTTTCGCCTGGAACACGCTACAGTGATTAGGAGGACGAAAGGAAAGACTTAAATTAAGTTTATCTGAGTAAACACCTCCACCAACCCCATTATCAGTTTTCGATCCATCGGTGTAGAAATCGATTGAATCGCATTCCAGGAATTCCATATCCTCCCAGAATGATCTAGCAGGGATGGTAACCTGAAAATTTTTCTTAAACTGCATCTTTGGGATCTATGTTACATGGAATTGATCTGAATGAGTTCAGAATGATGGAGTGGCCAATATTATTGTTTATCCATTGTGAGGGGGCTTTGCAGCCGTTTGTTTGCCGAAGGTGTCTAGGGGTGTTAGATGGAGCAGAGTATTAAGTGCCGCGGAGGGGGTGGTGCGAAGTGCACCGCTTATGCAGATACAAGCTGATCTTTGGATTTTATTTAGTTTTTATAAATTAATGTTTCTGTCCAGTGCAGTCCACCATACAGACACGCCGTATGTTAGGATCGGTCTGATTACCGAGGTATATAGCCAAGAAGTTATACGGGGTTGTAGCCCACGAGAAGAGAACCGCTGTGGCCTTTTTAACTCTTTCTTGAATGTTAGGTTTCCAGCTCAACTTCTTATCTAAAATAAGACCCAAATATTTTGCTTCGTCGGAGAATGTTAGTGGAATACCTTTAATAGAAGGGGGGTCTATATGGAGAATTTTGTATTTCAGAGAAAAGAGGACAAGATCCGTTTTGTGCGGGTTGACATCAAGTCCACATCGATCGGCCCAGCTTGTGAGCTTGTTTAAGGCATATTGTAAGATATCTTTTATGGTGCTAGAATATTTCCCTGATACGGCAATTGCAATGTCATCCGCATAGGCAATCACTCTGTAGCTCTCCGCTTCTAACGACCTCAGTAGTTCATTTACTACTAGGTTCCAGAGAAGGGGAGATAAGACACCGCCTTGCGGCGTCCCTCTACTGACATTTTTTTTTGCAGAAAAATCGCCTAGCTTTGAGTTGATAAACCTGCTAGTTAGCATCTAATTGATCAAATCTCCAAGCGATCTTTCCACCCCCAGAGATGACAGTGCAGACGTGATTGCAGATGTGTCGACATTGTTGAAAGCGCCCTGTATATCTAGGAAAGCGACCATAGTATACTCTTTATTATGGAGGGAGTATTCGATGGTTCTCACCAGTGTGTGAAGAGCTGTTTCCACCGATTTACCCTTACAGTATGCACGTTGAGCCGTAGACAGAAGTCTGGTGTCCATGCTGGTTCTTAGGTGGATATCAATCATTCGTTCAAAAGTTTTGAGAAGAAATGATGATAGACTAATAGGTCTGAGATCTTTTCGGTTCTTTTCCTATAATAGTTTAGCATATTATGTTAAGGAATCAATTTTTCCGATTGTTAGAAACACAATTTATCACAAAGCTATTTGTTTTAATTTCATCATCATCATCATCATCGGCTCGACAACCGGGGTTGAAGAGGAGGCAGGCCATCCCCTTGTCGGAGTCCATTAAAGATGTTGATTGGTCTGGATAGCAATCCGGCTATTTTAACTTGGCTTGTTACGTTGGTCATGGTCAACCTACATAGTCGTGTCAATTTATTTGGGATGCCGAATTCTCTCATGGCCTTGTAAAGTTCTACCCTGGCTATGCTATCATAGGCGGCTTTAAAGTCTATAAACAGATGGTATGTTGGGATGTTAAATTCTAGACACTTTTCCATCGCCTGCCTGAGGGTAAAAATCTGATCAGTTGTTGATTTGCCTGGAATGAAACCACTATGATAGTGTCCGATGATGGTTTTAGCGTATGGGGTTATCCGGTCTTGTAGGATAGAGGAGAGTATCTTATAGGCGGTACTCAACAACGTGATACCTCTATAATTGCTGCACTTTGTGACATCTCCCTTCTTATGTATGGGGCATATGATACCTTTTCGCCAGTCTTCTGGCATATCTTCATGCTCCCATACGTGCACTATGATATCATGAATTGCTTGACGTAAGGCTGGCCCGCCGTGGTGGAATAATTCGGCTGGTATGCCATCGGCTCCCGGGGCTTTGTTTTTCTTGAGCCGTCCTATAGCCTTCTCAACGTCTTCTATGCTTGGTGGCGGTAGCATAGGGTGTTCATCTTGAAGTAGTGGAGCCTCCACTTCTGCTGTGAGCTGACCATTTAGCAATTCATTGAAGTACACTTCCCATCGCTCTAGTATGCTTTGTGGATCGGTGATCAGATTTCCCTCTCCGTCCTTGCAGTATGTGCAGCGTGGTGTGTACTGCGTCATGTTTCGGACGGATTGGTAGAACTTCCGCGCTCGGTGCGGATCTCGCTCTCAGCTGTTCTCTATTTCACAGATTAGGTTCTTCTCCCAGGCTGATTTTTTCTGTCTGTGAAGCCGTTTTTCTATTCTTCTGAGCTCTTTATATTCTTCTTCGCGTGCCCGCGTTCTATGAGATTGTTGCATTGCTCGGTACGCAACATTCTTACGTTCAGTCGCTAGCTTGCATTCATTATCAAACCAGTCGTTCCGATTTCTACGACTGCTGCCTAAGATGGAGTTGGCAGTACTAATGACAGTATTCTTAAGGCGTGTCCACTTCTCATTTACGCCCAGCATACTGGCTCCAGGACTTACTCTCCCTAAATCAAGTGATTCTAGGGCGAGTCCTAACGCATTACCAAAGGTGTTACTGGTGTTTTCGTTGCGTAGGGCAGCCGTGTTGATTCGAACCTGATCGGCGGATGCAATGCGTCTCCGCAAGGCAATCCGCCCTCGGAAAACCATACCAACAAGATAACGATCCGAGTCGATATTGGCACCTCGGCACGTTCGTATCATCATCAAGTTCGAGTAGTGGCGACGGTCTATCAACACGTGCTCTATTTGGTTACGAGTGACTCCATCAGGTGATACTTAGGTGGCTTTGTAGATATCTTTACGCGGGAACCTGGTACTCGCAACGACCATGCAAACTATGGGTGCCTGCGTAATGCATGTATACTGGCTCCCGACCTATTTTTGCGTTCAAATCCCCAAGGATGATTTTGACGTCATACCTTGGGCAGGCATTGAGGGCCCTCTCGACTTGTTCGTAGTAAGTCTCTTTTTCTTCGTCTGAGGACTCCTCCGTAGGTCCGTGAACGTTAATGAGGCTGATGTTCGTAAATTTGTTTTAATTTACGAATTTATAATAGGTAATCATAACTCTAGTTCAACTAATCAAATTAAAAATATTGATTTTAATTTTTCAAAAGGAGATTATGTTAAGTTGAAAAACTATATTTTGTCTTTAAACTGGTCGGTACTTCTTTCTGGACAAATTTTCAGCTCAAAATTACCTTGGGCAATTCAAAGATTAAGAAATGTAAAAAATGTAAAAAACAAAGCATTCAAAACATTTAGGAACATTAAATCTGAAATTGACAGAAGTCGTTATTGTCAGTTGCGTCGTGAATATGATTTTTTGAATAATTTTTTGCATAAACAATATATGATGAATATTCAATCACAAATTTCAAGAAATCCGAAAGCCTTTTGGGCTTTTATAAATTCTAAAAAACAAAACTCGGGAATTTTTACCAATATGGAATATAAAAATCAAGTATCTGCCAATTTAGAAACTACTTGTGATTTATTTACATCATTTTTTGAAGGTGTATACGTGGATCACTCTAATGCAGTAATTCCAGATAATGATAATAATCAATTATCTGTTTCTAACGTGAATTTATGTCATCTTTTTATAACTGCTGAAGATTTAAACAAGAGAATTTTAAATCTTAATTCAAGTCTTAAGGCTGGCCCAGATGGAAAATTATCATGCAATTTCTAAACTTTATGCTAAACCAAAACTTTTAGATCTTATTGTTAAACAGAAAATTTATTTATTTGTAAACTAGAACTACAAATTTGTCCTTTTTTACAAAATGTGTGTCTGATGCTTTAGAATCAGGTTTTCAGGTGGATGTCATTTATACTGATTTTCAAAAAGCTTTTGATAGTATTTGCATAAAATTGCTTGTTCAAAAGCTAAATAAATTTGGATTTCAATCAAACCTCTTTAAGTGGATGTACAGACAGGTAGTAAAAATTTTCAACTGTAAGTCATCAAAAGTAATAAATGTGTCATCTGGTTTTCCGCAAGGAAGCCATCTTGGCCCATTACTTTTTTTAATTTATATAAATGAACTACCATTAGTGTTGAAAAATACAACTGGTTTATTATTTGCAGATGATTTTAAAATATTTTCAACAGTTAAAAGCATAAATGATTGCTTTAAGATACAAAATGATGTTGACGTAATAGTTGATTGGTGTAAGCAAAATATTCTATCACTTTATTATAAGGAAATGTAATATCTTCTCTTCTCATCGATCTCAAGCTGTCATTCTACATGAATACAGCATTTGCAATACAACTTTAGATAGACTATCTGAAGCGAAAGATCTCGGTATAGTGTTCGATGAAAAGTTAAGTTTCTCCTTACTTATAGATTTGATTGTTGCAAAAGCAAACCCAATGCGAAATCGCTCAGAATTTTCGAATCCTTATGTAATTAAAGCAGTCTTTACTTCACTTGTCCGTCCCTATTTGGAATATGCTGCAGTCGTATGGGATCCACATTATGCAGTTTCAAAAAATCGAATCGAAAAAGTTAAGCAATCTGTAAGAGGAAACTCGATAGATGAATGAATGAAATGATTTTAAATTCATTAAATATTTTATAATAAAAACAGCACAGCACCTTAAAAACATCATCACAAACCACTAAAATTGAATCATTTACAAACAAGCTCGAAAGGAATCAACAAATCAAATGTCCATTAAGTATAAAAGTATAAGTTTATCTAAGCTAAATTGACAATTTTTTCGCATATTCGACAAATGACATTCATACAGGAGTATGTTAAACAAAGATAAAACACATGACATCACACCATTCCCATTTAGATTACTTCCATATAACAAATGTCCTTACATCAATCATTTGTAATTGTCCTTGCAATCATCATCATTCATTGTCATTACTCATTTCACTCACATAAATCTTTTTTCACGTTTTCTTGTTGATGAGTCGATTTGAAAGGACTTTCACATACAAATACACTCGTAGGTGCAGACATCTTCCTATCAATTACATAGTTTCTCAACATTTATATAAACCAAATTCGACGAATTATTTTAATAACTGATGTTGGATTTGGATTGAATAACGACAGCTTATTGTGGGGGAGTGACTTTGTTAGGATAGCTCGTATAATCGTTTTGATATTAACTCAATAGTGCTCACTAATGTAGGCCAACTGATACCTTTACTCAAATAGATTAAATATAAATGTATGACTCGTGATCAGAGAATATCGGGACTTTAAGGAAAAATTATTACCAATATTAGTCATGTGGTTTTGGGAGGTTCCCAGTAAAATGTAATAGAAGATAAGAGAATGTTTGTTTTTTCATTTATTGGCTTGCAACCAATGGAATTCCAAGACAATTTTGTGTGTGAACATTATGGTCGAGGTAACCGAAATAATAATAATACAATTTTTGTCTTGCCTCCATGCCATCTACAAGCCCTCACTAAGAGCTCTAAAAAAATATTTAAAAATTGCGGCAACCCTATGATCTGCTCATCTCTGATAAGGCAACAGGATACTTATCGTTTTTCAATATAATATTACCTACATTTGTATTTAGAAATTATAGAAAAAATCGATATTGGCAAAAAAAAGTACTACATGGCAACCCTGAGTCCTGCCATGCTGCCTTATATGGGATGGAAGCCTATAGCACATTTGTTGCTTCGTTATAAAAAAATATAAAAACAAAGGTTGCAAGAGATGTTTAATTTTAGTGCAAGAAGGATAGACTTTCAGTGGAACGGAATACGAGAAGGCTGATTTTGTTTGGAAAGCAAGCTCTGTCTAAAAAATAGGAGCGTTTTGTTGAAAACAAGAATATTATATTGGTCATCATCGTTCACGGCGAACGAGTTGAAAGGTTAATGGGAAAAACTGCACATGTCCACTTTTTGTCGAAATTACGCTAATAATGAGGTCTTGTAAAAGGTTTTCCAATAAGAGGTGTTATTTTGAATAGCCCGCTATTTCGGTAGTTGTTACTTTTGAAGATGTCATTTTTTAACATTTGACAAGTAGAAACTACGTTATTAATGAAAATGGAACGATACACGCTTCAACAACGCATTGAAATTATTAAAATTCACTATAAAAATGGTGAAAATTTGGCAGGGGCGGTTCGTAAAACTAAAACATTTTTGGGTCGTCGTGAAGCATCTTGTCGGACCGCAATACAGAAATTGGTGGACAAATTTGAGCTGTTGGGACAAGTTAGTGATGTGAAGAATAAATCCCGTGCACGTCGCTCAAGAACAACTGAGAATATTGCTGTTGTAGCCCAAAGTGTTGAAGAAAACCCAGGTTTGTCCATTCCTCGTCGTTCTTTGGAATTAGGCATTCCACAAACGTCATTACACCGTATTTTGCATAAAGACTTGGGTCTTAAGGCTTATAAAGTTCAGTTAACACAAGAACTCAAGCCGGCTGATCATCAACAACGTCGTGTCTTTGCTGATTGGGTCCTTGAAATGCATGAAAATGAACCGGAATCTCATCGAAAAATCATCTTGACTGATGAGGCCCATTTCCACCTCGGAGGCTACGTCAACAAGCAAAACTGTCGCATCTGGGGCTCGGAAAACCCAAGAGTTATTGTTGAAAAGCCTCTCCATCCTCAACGCGTGACTGTTCGGTGCGGTTTATGGTCCCGCGGGGTCATTGGACCTTACTTTTTCGAAAATGAGGCTGGAGCAACAGTTACGGTCAATGGATTGCGCTATCGAATGATGATTAATGATTTTTTATGGCCTGAATTGGATGGTATTGATCTGGACAACGTTTACTTTCAACAAGACGGCGCTACGTGTCACACAAGCAATGAAACCATCGATCTTTTACGGGAAAAGTTTCCGGACCGTGTTATCTCTCGAAGAGGTGATCACAATTGGCCACCGAGATCTTGTGATTTAACACCTTGCGACTTCTTCCTTTGGGGCCACGTGAAAGATAAGGTCTACGCCAACAGCCCAGCGTCGATTCAAGACCTCAAAGATGAAATTCGTAAGGCTATCGAGGACATAGGGCAGCCACTTTGCGATTTGGTTATGGAAAATTTCATGAAAAGGATATGGTCCTGTAAGCGTGGCCTTTGGCGGCCATTTGGCTGATGTTGTGTTCCATTATTAACGGCATACCTTCCTCTTTATAATGAAATAAACATCCGATCATTTATCTCCAAAAATGCCATTTTTCTTTGAATATCAAAATAACACCTCTTATTGGAAAACCCTTTAGTATTTATTGAGTACTGCCTGAGGGTATATTAGCTTTTAGAAAACCTATTAAATTCTATTTAAAAATAAAATAAAGATGTTTTTTACACCTTGTATGATACATAAAATTTTAAATTTAGTTTTTCTCGGAATTGCTTGAAATCGACTTATGCTGTTTTTTCCCTGGACCCTTTAGTTGTTCTGCATAACAACGAATGGTTGGCTGTCTTCACAGTTAAGCAGTTTCGAAAAGTGTTCTTTCCACATCCTTTAATTATGTTTTTATGTTTTTTATGTTTCTTCTTGTTAAAGAAAACATCAAACTACTTGTTTAAAAACAACTTCACTAATTCAGATTAAATAAGCTTTTGTTATATTGTTTATGTTTTGATATCTTCCAAATAAATTATTCTTCATTCAATAAAAATCTTTGTATAAGTTCGGAACCAGTTGTTTCAATTTATTTCCATTTTTTCACTGCAAGAGGTTATGGGCCCAGGCAGTATGGATTTTCTGAAGACGACTTTTACCAAGCTTAATGCAGAAAATTACCATTTATGGAGATACAAGGTCGAACTTATATTGAAGAGGAAAGGAGCATGGAAATGTGTTTTTAAGGCACCACCGGCAGACCCAGACGATGCTTGGAAGAAACTTGATGATGAGGCGACTGTGATAATTGGATTATCTGTGTAAGACAGTGAACTCATGCTGATCAAGAAATCCAAAACAGCATATGAATCTTGGGAAGCACTTCGAAGTCAACATGAGAAGAACACGTTGGGAAGCAGCGTGCGCCTTATGAGAAGAATTTGTGGGATGAAATTTTGCATGGGTTCCAGCATAACAGAGCACATTATGGAACTGAAACTTTTATTCGAAAAGTTGGAAGCATTAGGTGAGCAATTTTCTGAGCGTTGGCTCGTGGCTATGTCTTCAATCTTTCTTCGATACGTTGGTGACGGCTCTGAAAGCTCGAAAGGTTGAGGAACTGACACTTAAGGTTGTCGAAGCCTCATTGATGAGTACCAGCGTCAATCACAAAATTTTTCAGGAAATAATACAGCTTCAAGATCATCGGCAAGTCTAGAAGAACGTAACAAAAAGGTTTGTCATCATTGCAAGGCCAAATGACATATCAAGAAAGATTGTTGGAATAGAATGTGAATGAAGCTTGAGAAGACAATGTGGAACAGGTTGTTAACTTTTGTTTCTCAATGGCAAATAACAAGAGCATTTGGGTTGCTGACTCTGGAGCAACCTGTCACATCAGCTCACGTGAGTCAGATTTTGTCACAATGGACAGGTCCGTTTGTGAAAAAGTAACAGTGGCAAATGGAGAATCTGTGGTTTCCAGTAGCAAAGGGCTTTGCCGAATAGCTCTTCTGAATAGCAAAGGTGAAAAGGTTATCGTTAACGTGAAGGATGAAGATGGGATTCAAATTACTATTCTCACAAGTTGCAGTATCCAGACATTGTTCGGCAAAGAAATTGGAGTTGCTGATTCATCCAGTGGCCTTTTCCGACTTCGCCAACCTTCCGACTAAAAGGCCCTAACAGTGTATTTCAAGTTACAAAACTGCCAGCACTATTGGCACAAAATCTTTGGACACCGCGACGTTGTTGCTGTGAAGATGATGCAACATGGAAAGACGGTAAGCGATTTTCATATTACTGATTGTGGTGTTAGAAAAAAACTGCGAGGTTTGCATTCAATGCAAGATGACATACTCCGTTTAGCAAGCAATCTGAAACAAAATTCAAACGTGTGTTAGATTTGGTCCACACGAACGTATGTATGTGGTCCTATGCAAACCATGACACTAGGTAAAAAACGTTATTTTCGGACATTTATAGACTACCTTAGCCGCTTTACAGTAGTGTATCTACTCCACGAAAAATCCGAAGTTTTCGACAAGCTCAAAATTTTTCTCGAAGAAGTCAAAAACAAGTTCATCAGATATCCTTCTTTTATTCGTTCACATAATGGCGAGGAGTACACCTCGAACAATTTCAAACGTTATCTTGAGAACAAAGGTATTCGTCATCAGTACACAGTAAACTATTCTCCACAACAAAATGGAGTTGCGGAGAAGAAAAATAGGTCCCTTGTGGAAATGGATTCGAAAGCCCAAGTTTTAACATTTGTTGGGTATGATCAAAATTCAAAAGGGTATCGTTTAGCCGATGTAAAAACAAAGAAAATAACAATAAGTAGAGACGTTAAATTCATGAAGGGAACTGAAATGACTAAAATTATTGAGCCTGAGGTAAATCAAGATTCGGAAACATTTGTTGAAATTTCTTGTCCCAAGACAAGCATACAAGACCAAGAAATACCTTTGGAAGATGATGATTCGTTCCAAAGTCTGGATGAGAATACAGATAGTCCTAGGAGTCAAATAAGTGAAGGTGAAAGCCGTGTTCGTAAGTCCGATTTCTTCAGATTCATCTCTGGTAGAACCTAAATCTTACAACAAAGCTATTAAATGTGAACAACGAAGCGAGTGGACAGTTGCTATGAAAGAGGAAATAGGTGCTTTGAAGAAGAATAGCACTTGGGATTTAGTCATTCCTCCAAAAGATGTTAACATCGTCGCACAGTGGGGCAGAAATGGCCATTTTATGATATCAATTATCTTTTAAGGTAAAAATACTATTATGATGGCTGTTTGTGTTTTTATGACAAAGGTAGTAGTTTATTGAAACCTCTGGTACAGTTTTAAATTTCGGGAATATTGTATAAATTAACCTGGAATCGCTTATTTAAAAAGTTTCAATTGACAAATTCTACTTGTTTAAAAAATAATTCTTTTCTAACCTATGATCACTTTTTTGAAGAATTTTAGTATTCTGAATTAGAATCCGAAGCTTAAAAATTCTAGCACAGCGCGTTTCTGAGATATTCTAAAACAATCTCTTCACGTTTTTGAGGAATAACAATATTAAAAATGTCAACAAAAAATATTTTTAAATTCTTTTGAGATTTAGATCTCAGTATAATTTTTGAACGCAAAAGTTGTCGTGAGATCTAAAAGCACTTGAAAATAACATGTCTGCAACCCTTCCAAATTCAATCAAAATCCTGTGAATAGAAGTGATTTTAATAAACCTACTCTGCGGGACATATTATTTTAATATAATACAAGATTTCTTGCATATTCAGATTAAGATATTTCAAAAATGGGATTTGTTGGAATTTAGTAGTTTCGAATTCGTATTGAAGCAACGAAACCTTGGGTAAGAAACATTTGAATACACAATTATGTTGTAATTTAGTGTTGTCAAACTACTAGGCAGTTGACAATTTATACATACATATGTATGATTATTAATAGAGTTAAACAATTTTATGAATATTAGAATAATTGGGAATTAATAAAAAGGAATGAAATGAATTTATTGTTCTTTGAAGGGCAAGCTGCTTTCTCAAAAAATAAATTTCAACCAATTTTTTTCTTGAGCATTGGAAATTTTGGTCTTCAGAACTTAAAAAAAAATCAAAAATGATTTTCAAAAAAGTAAGGAGTAGGCAAAATAACATTTAATTTAGTGTAGATGTCAATTTACTTAATTTTTTTTATTTAAGGCTCAAAATTGTAAATAAAATGGAAAGCATAATATATTTTTGGTAAAGTAAAAATTTTTCACAACCTTTTTTCATTTAAATAATTGTTTGAAAATTTCAAAAATATTGTTAACTTGCAATTTAGAACAGAAAAGGAGCAGAGAAATTGTATTGAAAAGAAGGACTATTGGTATAACAATTTGAGATAATTTTTTGAGAAGAAAAATTGAAACACTTAAAAACTATTTTATAATAAAATTTAGCTATCAGAAATTGAATATTGTTCCTAAAATTTTGTAAAATAAATTTATAAAAAGAAGTAAACAATTTTTCAGCTTTTTAAATACTATAACTTTATTTTAAAAAATTGAAAACAAATATTTGGGGCAAAAGTCAAGCACTTTTGTTTTTTTGGTAGTATAGGTATATTGTTCCTGAAACTTTTCCCACCTTCAGAATTGCTTGACTTTTCCCCCAACAGAAGATATGAAGTGAAAAGCAAAAAAAAGCCTTAACAAAATTTATTCTTCTCATTTCAATTATTTCAACACAAAGATTTCTTTTTTTATATTTTTAAACTTCAATCATAATCTACATACCTTCATCTAGGTGTGACATTTTTTGAAACTTTTTTCCGATCTTAATTTTGATTTTATGTATAAAACAAAAGTTAATCTTTTTTAGCACTTTTTAAATAAGCGATTTTTGCACATTAAAAGTCTACTTTGATGGGCTGTCTAACCTTGACTACGAGACATAAAAAACAAAATCACACTCTTCATATCAGATTTTCCGTTAGCTTTAAGAGAGCGAACTTTATAATCCCGTTGCTTTAATTTTGCAAGGTGACCTTTTTATCATCACCATGTATGGAGCTGCCCCACTGTGCGTCGGTACCTGTAATAGAACCGTTTTTTTTTCAATTCTGATTCTTTCCTTCATGACTCAATCAATTTCAACCATTTTTTTTACATACATAGATGCTTTAAAAAGGCATAGCATAAATAGTAACTTTATCTACAAGAGCAAGTACGTGCGACCCAGTCGTGCATTTTAATTCCCTCAGTTTCGGTATACGTAAACGATAGAAGACTAGGAGTCTATTTAAATGATTTCTTTAGAAGCTGCATGGACGAGGTGGATGATGAAACCATCCCATACCTTCTCTGTTCATGCCATGCTCTTTCCTAAAGACGTAAAATTCACTTAGGAATTTTTTTCTTCGATGATACAAGTGATTTAATGAAGAATTAGATTCATGGTTTCCATTGTTTTATCAAAAGCTCTAACTTTTTTATTTACATTAACTTATGTTATGTTATGTGGTATCAAAATGGGCCTATTATTGGGCTAAGCAGGTTTTCTGACAGCCACCTTGACTTAACCTAACCTTATTTAGGCAGCCTAGAAATGTATATGAATGTAATCAAGATCCACTAACAGTGACTGTTGATAAATGGCTATACTAATACCTCCTTCCTTATAATCCATTGATACTAATTCAAAACATCTCTAATCGTAATGCTCTGTTCGACCAAAATCCGGAGTTCGATTCGAATGCTTTTACGAATGCCATGTCTGTAATGGAAGGTAATTACTATACGTAAAAGTACATTTCAAGCAAAAATATTGTAAAATCTACATAGTCTATTAATCCACAAACATGGTTCCGACCTGTGCTAATTTGGCTAAAATTTACAACTTTACATATTTTTCATTTTCTAATTGCTTGTTTCATTGAATAGAAAACATTCTAAATATCTGTAAAGTATATTAGATAAATTGACACTTGATTAGCTTGTTTTTTCATTGTTTTAGTTGATAAAACTTAAATCAAGCGATTAATATTCTCTCAACGCATTTTGTTTCCCTCATTCTGGTTACAAGGATATCTCTACTGATATAATAGGATATTGCAAATTGGATGGTTCAGCTGCGGCAGTTTTCTCCTATCTAATTAAGTTCATTCTAGCAAAAGCTATGTAATAATAACAACAACAACGACAACAATGGCTGTTAGTTAAAATTTGGTTAAAATGATTATTTCACATGAATGCGTTACATAATTACCACGAAAGAGGATTATTTCGGAGGTTTTATAAGTAGTTGTGTTATAAGCAAATGTTAATAAGGTACGTTTGTATGTTTAAGGTTGCCTCAAGTCTAATATTCTAGTTTAAAAACTCAAGAACGAAAAAGAAGACTTAATCAAACCTTTATGTTATTATCTTTCTTCTTTTCAGTTTAACAATCTCTCTATGTTAGATATACGTTGTATCAACCAACCTATACGTGTCGTGTATTTGTTTTCTGTCGCACTCTTATTGATTGTGTCATCATCCTCGGCCTTGAGAATTTGGGAATTTATAGATACTTGTATATAGTATACCTCAGTTTGCTTTTCATTCCTTTATTAGAAATTGTGTCTGTTCAATTGAATTACCCATTTTTTGGGAGGCATTTCTTACACTTGGGTAAATAACCGTGTATAGAAACGGAAAATCCTGCTGAGACACACGTTTGTTTAGCAGAAGCGTATATAGATTATATTACGAGGGAGTTTTGTGTGTCAAACAGAATATCTTTTATCCGGATCAAGTGAATGTTTCAAATAAAACTTAAAAAAAGCCTTAATCGTGCGCCTCGCACTCAGTCTCAGGACTATTGTCTTATGCCCTGTGGTACCTCTTTGCTAAAATTGTAGTAGATTTGCTAAAATTTTTTAAAAATTCTAAAAATCTACTACGCACCTCCATCAAAATATCAAAATTTACTACATTTTAAAATTCTCTATTTAAACCTACTTCAATTTTATAAAAAAAGGACAAAATCTACTACTCCTTTTTTCTCTATTTCACTCTGCATACTGTATGTTACCTCAGAATTGCCATACAAATTGACAGAATATGTATGGTTTTACTCTCAAAACAATCTTTTTTTTTGTTAAATTTATTGAAAAATGATTATTTAACAATATATTAAAATATATTTTTATAATTATACAAAAATGAAGTCTTGAAGTATTTCAGATTTTGTTTTTTTTCAATTTTTTTGTCCAGTAAATTTTTACTTGCTCTATAGGGCAAGTATTGGTTTCGTGTCAAAAAAAAATTTGAGGATTTAATCAAAACCAACATGACGATGATGGAGAAGTCCGAAAAAGTGGTTTTCGTCATGCCGTCCGTCGGTCTGTGCGTCTGTGCGTCTATGCGTCGATCTGTACACTTCTCCACTGCCCAAACGCGTGGACGGATTTTTTTCAAATTTGGTACAGATGATTTTTACGTAATTTCGAAAGTTGGTTTTTTTTTTTTGTTTTTGAATATCTCATCTAGAACGAGTATTTCCCATACAACATTTTTGATTTATTCCAATTTTATCGAAAACGGCTCTAACGATTTTGATTAAACTTTTTGATATGATTTCTTCTATAACGATAAATTTTTAGAATTTTTTTCAAAAGAATCTATCTAAACAAAAAAATATTGACCCAATATGCAAAAAAATTACTTTTCAATTAAAAAAAAACCAAAAAGTGTTCCCGTTTTAAAAAAAAATATTTATTTTTCGACGGACGGCATGACGAAAACCACTTTTTCAGACTTCTTCATCATCGTAATGTTGGTTTTGATTAAAACCTCAAATTTTTTTTTTTACAAGAAACCAATACTTGCCATATAGAGCAAGTAAAAATAAGATTTAGATTTTAAAAATACATTAATTAGCGTTCCCGAAAATGATGTAGCTATCAGATGATGGATGTGTCCAAAACGACTGTGATGTTTTAACTATGTCAATCTTAATTTTTGCTTATAAACTTTATGATAAGACACCATTTTCAAGACATATTTGCATAAGATTCTGACTTAAAATACCAAAAATATTCAGATTTGTTTCGAGAATATTGTATATCTCATTCATATGCTAAAAGCGTTCCCGGAAATTACGTTCCCGAAAATGACATTTTGATCATTATTATCGTTTATTTTCTTTCTAACAAAAGCCAGCGAAATATTTTTGAGGTTTTATTGTATGTGGTCTTAATTTTTTCAATAAAATATTATTTCAATCTTTAATTCATACCAAAACAGACGTTCCCGAAATGACACTTAATTGATGTATGCTCCCTACATATCGAATTAAATTTTAAATACCACTTAATTTTGCTCTAGTAATGTTAAAAATACAGGTAGCTAAATTTAATTGATTTTAGTGTATTTTTTTCGAAGTGATTTGTGAACGAAAGTTGTATATATACAGGCTCGAAATCATGTAATTTTCTTACAATAATTGGATCTATGGTTTCGACGGTTGTTCTCTATATTTTTTTATTGATTGGATAGAGAGAAAACATAGAAATGATCCACAGAAGAATTGTAAAAATTATACGAGTTTTGGGCCAAGAGCTTTCACGTTTTACAGCAATGCAAGGTTTGCCGTGCCGATGATGGAGAAATCCAAAAAAAGTGGTTTTTGTCATGCCGTCTGTGCGTCTGTACGTTTGTGCGTCCATCTATACACATCTCCACAGCTCAACCCCGTAGAAGGATTTTCTTCAAATTTGGTACAGATGATTTTTACGTAATTTCGAAAGATGGATTTTGTTCTGTTTTTGAATATCTCGTCTAGAACTAATACCTCTCGTATAACGGTTTTGAGTTATTGGTTCGTGCGATCCAGTCGTACATTTTATTTTTCACCGGATCGGCTTCTGAATGGTAGACAGGAGTTAAAGTCTGTTGGTTTCCCAAGGAGCCGGCATCGAACCGGATATGAACTGTGGTTTACTGTGTGTCACCAAGTGTCGCGACGTCTTGGTAGGATACTGGAGGATATACGTACCGTGAATTTAAAGGAATCCACAGGCTGTTTATGTTGTTTCGTTTTCGTCATTTAATATTTGATACCATCATTTTCTGATTGAGCGTAACGTATTTTGTTTGCATTCCCTGTTAGTACCTAAATTTACTTTGAAACTGCAGATGCAGCATTCGGCGAGTCATTATGATTAGAATCTTCGCCATTCAATCTTCCAAAAGTGTATTCAATCTCGAAATTGTGCTATTTATTCTGCATCTTTTCTAAAAAAAAGACTTCTTCTACTTTCAAAAAGTACGACTTATTCATTTAAACAATTCTTCGTTGCACGATATAGGTACTACACAATGTAAACACAAACATCAGTTTTTTGTTGCGAATTCCGTTCTTAATAAACTATTTCAGCGTTTACTTACTTTTTCAGTATAGGCACCTCAAAAGAACCTAAATTGAACGTTTTGAAAATTAGCGGTATTTCATGGTATCCTATCCAAGTATACCGCCTATCTACTTGATTCCAATGTCCTTTCTTAATCAAATCTCAAACACATCACAATTGCTCTTACAAACATATTGATTGCTTGAAATTCCTCTGATGTATCCGCGCCTGGCCTACACACACAATTTAATCACATCACGTTTGAATTGATTGGATTTTAAAGTATGACGCATAAGGAGAATGGAACGCCAGATTCATTGTTGAAGCCAGGACTCGGGAATCGTTGTCTGACATTGCCTTTGCCTTGCCTTGCTTCAGTGTGTTGTCCTTGTTGTTTCGTCGATGTTGATAAAAGTACAATTGATGGTCCTTTGTCTCGGTTTGCATTTTCGCCTTTGACAAACGTTTATTAAAAAACCCAGCTGAGTTCAGTGAGAGGATCCGATTACTTTCGTTCCGCTGCCACTCAATACAATTTTCGGCAAAGAATAAAGGAAGAATAAATGTATCTTCTTCGGTTCTAAATACACACATGGGAGTAGGTAGTATGGGGGTGCTTTGTTGGTAAAATATTTGGATAGAATAGAGGTTGGAGATACTGATGGTAGGTATGTAGGCTTATAGAAGGAGGGTAATGCTATCTTCACCACACATTGAAGGTTTAAAACAATGCGGATTGAACGACACAACGACGACGACGACGCAGTGGCGCAGCGGTGGCGGCTGCTACAAAATCACCTTTGTTTTGGTTCGCCTTCGCTCCCACCATCAGATTTCAACGTAGGTACGTACAATAATACAATCGTATATGTACGTTCTCTAACGTGCAGTTTGTTCAATTTTTTGTTTCCGGTTTATTGCTGTGATGTACACCACACACTGCATCAAACTTAAATTGAAAAGTTTTTAGCCATGGTTCTTGCAACAACGGTAGGGTACCTACAAATATTGCACACATACACCACAAATAGGTATCTATTCCAATGTGTGAAGAGTTCAGGGTTGTGTCATGAGGTGAATACCATTCTGGGCCTTTTTATTTATTTATGAATATTTATTTCTTTTTAAAAAATATGTGTATTTTCAATGAAATCCAAGGGCCTATAAAATTTGATGTCTTTCTTACCCTAGGCTGCATTATTTGGTTGCGATGCCCTCAGACGGATTTCATTTCGCGGGGGGGTGGGGAGGAGAAGGGCTATCTTCAATTTTTTTCGGGTAATTCATCTCAAAAAAATACATAACCATACCTGCAAAAATTAATGTTTATACCCCTTATCGATTCTATAGAGGAAGACCATGCCAAATTCTATTCAAATGAAACTTTTTTGACAGTTTTTAAGTTTTGAACGCGGCATTTTCAGAAATCCATGAAAAGTAAATGAAAAACGATTTTTTCAACCCTAGTTTTAAAAAAAGAATGTTTAACGGCCAATTTCTTGACAAATTTCAAAAATCAGTTTAAAACTATTATAAAGGGTTTTCCAATAAGAGGTGTTATTTTGATATTCAAAGAAAAATGGCATTTTTGGAGATAAATGATCGGATGTTTATTTCATTATAAAGAGGAAGGTATCCGAAAACTTTTCCCGTAAAAGATCGATGGTTTCATTGCTTGCGTGGCACGTAGCGCCGTCTTGTTGAAAGTAAACGTTGTCCAGATCAATACCATCCAATTCAGGCCATAAAAAATCATTAATCATCTCTCGATAGCGCAATCCATTGACCGTAACTGTTGCTCCAGCCTCATTTTCGAAAAAGTAAGGTCCAATAACCCCGCGGGACCATAAACCGCACCAAACAGTCACGCGTTGAGTATGGAGAGGCTTTTCAACAATAACTCTTGGGTTTCCCGAGCCCCAGATGCGACAGTTTTGCTTGTTGACGTAGCCTCCGAGGTGGAAATGGGCCTCATCAGTCAAGATGATTTTTCGATGAAATTCCGGTTCATTTTCATGCATTTCAAGGACCCAATCAGCAAAGACACGACGTTGTTGATGATCAGCCGGCTTGAGTTCTTGTGTTAACTGAACTTTATAAGCCTTAAGACCCAAGTCTTTATGCAAAATACGGTGTAATGACGTTTGTGGAATGCCTAATTGCCTAATGGGTTTTCTTCAACACTTTGGGCTACAACAGCAATATTCTCAGTTGTTCTTGAGCGACGTGCACGGGTTTTATTCTTCACATCACTAACTTGTCCCAACAGCTCGAATTTGCCCACCAATTTCTGTATTGCGGTCCGACAAGGTGCTTCACGACGAAACAAAAATGCGTGTATCGTTCCATTTTTATTAATAGCGTAGTTTCTACTTGTCAAATGTCAAAAAATGACAGCTTCAAAAGTGACAACTACCGAAATAGCGGGCTATTCAAAATAACACCTCTTATTGGAAAACCCTTTATTTAGCTCCCAGTTTTTCTTAAGAAAAAAAAATAAAAATGAAACAATTTGAGTTTTAATTTTTCTTAAACCGAGTTTTAAGAGCTATGTCAAGAAATTGGCAGTAAGTCAAACAAATTTTGTACGTATTGAGCCAGGAAATGTATTCGTGAAGCGATAGACATACATATAATTTTTTTAAATTATGTAAGATTGGAATTTTTTTAATCTAAATCTGGTTTCCGAAAAAATATCGTATATTTATTTTGATTGATTTTAATTTTTGATTCTTCAATTTATAGTCACATTTTAAACCGTGTGTTATGACAGTTTTATTCTTTTTTTTCAAAATAACACGTTCTACTAGTTTGATTCATCTTATGGGAAGCATTCTTAATTTCTTAATTTAATTTTAATTTCTACTACTTGCTGTTATATACATTTTTCCTGTCGGTAAATATTGAACTGCTGTATCTTGGAAACTGTTGGCCCTTCAAAAATGAAACTGAGGAACAAAGTACGAAACCATAAAATAATTTATAGTAAAAAACTAAAAATGCCAATTACTAAAAAAGCGCACAAATTTCTTTTTTTGGATTTTAAAAAATTTTGCGTTCGGTGCTAGAGTTAAAGAATAAGTAGGTATACTCGAAAAAACAGTAAAATAGGCTTAAGCAGATGATATTTCTAGATTTGTGTGTTTTTTTGTACATCCGGGCTAAGTTGGACGAAAAAAACGCCTCGGGGCTTAACGAAAACACTTGGCAGCATTGCAAATGAAATGACATAACAAAAATAAAAAAAATGTTTCCAATATACCAATTGTTGAATTGTTTGCATTTTGTGTTTTATTAAATTCAATAACATATTTATAAAGAAATTTCAGAGCATTAAATGCACACACTTTAAAATTTAAATGAAATAATTTGTAAGAGTTAAGAAAAATAAACAATTTAATTTGTTTTTTTTTCACAACAAACGCCATCTTTGTGTTTTTATGTTCATACAATTAATCGATAATTTAACAGAAAATGAGCTGGTAGCACAGATTTTAACCCCTTCAAAGAGTTTAGCCCCGAGAATTGTCCGGGCTTAGTTCCTTAGCCCGAGGGGCTAAGTTATTGTTGTATTTAACATGTAAAGGGCTTAGCGCCGAGAGCGTTTTTTTTTTAAACAAGAACAAGGAATCTAGATGGACCTGAGAAATATTTTTGGTAAAAGGGTGTTTTTTTGAGGGGGAAAGTTATCTGTGGAATAGGTACCACAGCATCTGACTGAAAATGATACATTTATGAAACTTGGTAAAAATGTTACATTTAACATAGAAACTAAGAGTATACAGAGTCCATAAAAATATTTTGGGTGAAAGGGTGTTTTTTTTTTAAGAGTAATGCAAATCTGTGTTTAGTCCCAAGTAACCAATAATTTAAATGGTACGTTCATAAAAATCAGTATAAAAACTTCCTTTGTCATGGTAACTAAGAAACAAATGAGTCTATCACTTTTTTTTAGGGTGTTTTTTTTTGAGGTAGAGTAAATATACGGAGTAAATGCTTAACGTATCGTACCCAATTGAAAACTGGTAAAAATGTTACATTTGGCCTAGGAACCAAGAATCTAAAGAGTCCATAAAATTATTTTGTGTGAAAGGGTGTTTCTTTGAGGAGGAACAAAAGGCACCAGTTCAATAACTTTGACACTGACAAAATAATAAGTCTTCCTTTAAAGTAACTTAATGTAAGCATTTTTTACTATGGAAGGGGTAGGTCTATCTCACTTTGTGTAGGCAGCAGGGGCAATTTTCAAAAATATGACTTTAAATGAAACGGCAACACTTACAATCAAGAACTATACTATTTTTGAAAGCCAACAATCTGGATTTTATTTTAATTTTTAAATATTGTTATTTCCATGAAGGCTTTTTGAAAAAAATAGTTTTAAACTAAAAATTTGATAAAAAAATATTTGAATAAGAAGATATACTATCTTTTTCAAGGTTGTGAAATGAAATATTCAATGTTTTTTTTTCTGGAATAAACTGGCCACATAAACTCTTGATCTAATTTCAAAAACCAAATGATTTAATGTTTCTTAGTTTTTGAGGAGATTAAAAATTATAATAGCTATTTTTTTTCAGGAAATTAAAAAAAACTAATAAAAAAAAGTATTGCTTGAAATTTTTAATCTCCTCGAAAAAACACCCTTTCATCTAAAATTATTTTATGGACTCTTTAGATTCTTGGTTCCTAGGCCAAATGTAACTTTTTTACCAGTTTTCAATTGGGTACCGATTTTGTAACAGCTGTTAAGCATTAACTCCGTATATTTCCTCCAACTCAAAAAAAAAACACCCTTTTATTTAAAAAAAAATGTGATAGACTCATTTGATTCTTAGTAACCATGAATATGGAAATGTTTATTCTGATTTTTGTGAACGTCATCATCATCGGCTCGACAACCGGGGTCCGGTCCTGGCCTCTTTCAACAAGTCTCTCCACCTATCCCGGTCTCGAGCAACGCCATCCAGTTGCGCACCCCAAGGCTTCGGGCGTCCTGGTCTACGCCATTTCTCCAGCGCAAGCATGGTCTACCACGCTGCCGTCTACCATAGAATGTACCGCAAAAGACTTTCCGAGCAGGTTCCTCTTCGCTCATACGAGCTAGGTGCCCTGCCCACCGGAGTCTACCGAGCTTAATTTTTGTCACTATGTCTGCTTCAAGGTAGATTGCGTACAACTCATGATTGTACCGTCTACGGAATCGTCCTTCCTCACATATGGGGCCAACAATTCTCCGTAAGACTTTTCTCTCGAACGCGGCTAAGAGGTCACAGTGCCTTTTGCTAAGCACCCAAGTCTCGGATCCGTACATGAGTACTGGCAGGACCATGGTCCTGTACAGCAGCAGTTTTGAAGTTATGGTTAAATTTCTGGATTTGAATAGCTTTGACAGAATGTAGTAGGCTCTGTTGGATTTGAAAAGCCACCCGCGTATTTCTTCTTCTATGTATATTGTTATCGGCTGCTAGTGTTGACCCAAGGCATATGATACCTTTTCGCCAGTCTTCTGGCATTTCTTCATGCTCCCATACGTGCACTATGATATCATGAATTGCTTGACGTAAGGCTGGCCCGCCGTGGTGGAATAATTCGGCTGGTATGCCATCGGCTCCCGGGGCTTTGTTTTTCTCGAGCCGTCCTATCGCGAATTTTTGGTAATCATTAAATACAAGATTCATGAATGGAATCATTTGGAAAAGGAAATCGAAAAAAAAATGGAAAAATATTGAAAAAAAGCCGTTTTTGTTCAAAATTCAAATGACTTGGGGCAGTAGTAAATACTTTTCAATTTTAAAAATATTTTGGATTTGGTTAAAGTATCCATGGATGCAACTTTCCCACCGCGGCCCAATCCATTTTTACGAAAAAGTTGTTTTTTCATACAAAATCAATCCACCCTAATAATTACCTCTACTTTTATTTTTCTTCAAAATATATAAACATTAGAAAAGAAATACAGTCAAAGTATAAATGTACGAGTATATGTGCATAAATACTTGTATGTTAACAATTGATTATATTAAGAAACTTCCTCTGAACTCAAAAAAAAAAAAAACGAAACAAAAAACTTGACAACAAAGAATTAATTTAACCAAAAGCGTTTTACTTGTTTTTTTTTTTGTTGTAACCAGTCATGATAACTTCACCATAAGAAGACGCCCTCATCACGTTTTATTGTTTTTCTTTGTTTATCTAATCCCATCCTGCATAAATTTCAGAGTCAGAAAAATAGAATTCAAAATTCATCTCGTTGTCTTAAAGGATTTCCTATTCTGAGACACACACACACACACACACACACACATAGAGATGCGATTGTGATACCAACGATAAAGTTTCCTCCATTCAGTAGTTTTTGAATGCTGTTAAGCCATTGAATACCACTTTCGAATAGAATCTAGATACGTGCATCTCTCATAGGTAGAAGCTCATATCTACCATATAGAGAAACCCAGAAACAGATAACCATCAGAGTGCCCCAGAGAGATGTTTTGTGGGCTGCGAAAAGAATGGTTTCGGTATCAATGTGATGGAAAAAAAGTCCTCCTGATGGGCTGCTCGTCCTTACCCAGAAACAAACAAAATAATAATAAAAAAAATCAACAAAACTTTATCCTTAAATTAAGCTGAAGTAGACCATTTGTGTTGGGAAATACCATACAACTGCCAACACATATAGAACATAGAACATAGACTAATGTACTTACCATAAGGATATAAACTGAATTTATTGGCACATAATGTGATGGTCAACACAGTCATTACGTATGTCTCAAAAGATTATTTATTTTTGATTGTTTTTTTTCCTCGCATCAACATTTGCATTAATCCTTAATTAAGATGTCGTTATTTTTTTGATGAAAAATTTAAATTTACTTTTATTAAATGTCTCGCAAAAAAAAAAAAAAAAAACTGTCTCAATAGTACGGGAACTGTCATTAATGTGTTAATGTGAATGGTATTTCTTTTTTTTCGAAGAGATGAACAAAAGGGGTTCCCCTTGAGCACTTCCACGAAGTTTTCTTATTTTTATCAGAATTGCTCCTCGGTCTTAAAATTGTTTTTGTCTATTTACTATTATCACTTTTAATCTCTAAGGCGGTGTTTGGTTGAATGAAAGTAAAATGACACAAAACGTAAGAAAAAAAGTTTTTTTTTTTTGTTATATTTTGCTTCTTTTCTTTTTTTTTTTCTTTTACAGGAAAAAAATAAAGTTTAAGGATATTTGTCCCTGCAGAGAGTTTAATACTTTTGCATATTTGTGCTCAGTAAGGATTGACATTATAAGCTGTAAGCAGGTGCTATAGGGAAAAGGAAAAGGAAAAACTTTTTTTAAGCACAGTTCGTAGATGCATAGAGTTGGGAAAAACCAACATAAACGTAACAATGAGGGAAGATCATTCAGGAAATTGTTTATGAGCCATTGGGGAGTTAGGAACGGATTATCTGCTAACTACATACATGAATATATTTTTGTCGGAAAGAATAATATAAAAGAAAAAGTAATATAGTAGATACTAAAATAAGAAATCAGTTATTATAAAGTATAATAGTTTTTGTTATTTTTTATATTCTTTTATTTTTTCATTTCCGAAAGACGGCTTTAAATCATTGCTTATGAATGCATCAACAAAACCAAATTTGTTATCAATAAAACTTAAATCAAAGCTGTAACGAATTATTTAACTTCAAATAACAAATATGCGCTATAAAACTAGGGGACCATCCTTCCCAAGGACTGAGAGCAATCAGCAGCAGTGAACCTACCTCCATTGAAGACTAATGGTGTGCTGTGAAAAATGTGTTCATAACCGGTGGTGAAAGCATAGTTGGTCGGGCACAAGGAAAAAATAGTGCTTGGCTATCCGCAGAAACCTGGGAAAAGATCGACGGAAGAAAACAACTGCGAGCTCGCATTGCAGCGTATCGCATGAAGATGAGAGATGTTTACCGTAGCATGAGACGTGACAAGCGTAACTACATCAACGCATTAGCTGAAGAAGCAGAAAAGGCGGCAAATCTCTGTGACAGCAAAACTGATTATAGACACACCAAGGAGCTTACTGCAGTACAATGCTCCAAACGGGTTTAAACCGTGTGTTCGCCAGCGATGCGCATCCAATACCTGATGACCCGTCCGAAGCAACAAATGCCCGAATCCGTACCACACCTCCCAGTAGAGAAGAGATAATTGCCGCAATTAAAACACTGAAGAACAACAAGGCGGTAGGACTTGACGGTATTCCTGCAGAGCTCTTACAAGCAGCACCAACGACATCGAGTGAGCTACTGCATCCACTCATAACGAGAGCCTGGAACTCTGAGTGCTTCCCGGAGTAGTGGAAAAGGGAAATGATCGTCAAGCTCCCAAAGAAAGCGGAGAAAGATTTGACGCAGTGTGAAAACTGGAGAGGGATTTGCGTTCTGCCCGCGATTGCCAAGATAGCAGCAAAAATTATATTAGAGCGAATGAAGGAACACCTAGAAGACACACTCGACGACGTTCATCCTGTGTTGACCACATTTACACCTTGCGGATCATTATTGAACAGTGCGTCGAATATCGATCACCACTTCACCTGCTGTTCATTGATTTTGAAAAAGCTTTTGATAGTGTTAACAGAGAATTTATTTGGATTGCCTAACGCAGGAGAGGCATTCCAGATAAGTTAATCGCAATTATTAAAGCAACCTACGATGGATGCAAATGTCAGGTTTTACATAGAGGAAGGTTTTCGGATGAATTCGAAGTCCATTGTGGAGTCAGACAGGGTTGCATACTGTCGCCAATACTTTTCCTGTTAGTAACAAGTGATGGACAACCGGTAGAAAAAGTAGAAGACTTTCAATATCTTGGGAGTTTTGTCTCTACCAAAGGCAGAACCGAACAAGATGTCGACAGCTGTATCAAAAAGGCAAAGGCTGCTTTCGGAATACTGTCCAAAATATGGAGAAACAACGCTATAAGCTTAAAGACCAAGCTGAGACTGTTCGGCTCCAATGTTTAATCCGTGCTTCTGTATGGGTGCAGCACTTGGAAAATCTTAACAACTGTCACAAGCAAGCTGCAATCGTTCGTGAAGGGGTGTATACGAAACATCTTAAGGATTTTTTGGCCCAACCGTATTTCTAATGAAGAACTTCATAGAAGAACGGGTCAAGAATCCATTGACAGTACTATTCGCAGACGTAAGTGGCAGTGGATTGGTCATACGTTTCGAAAAGTCAACGATTGCATTGCTGGCCAAGCGACTTTACTGCGTGTATAATAAGATATACAAAAACCTACTTTTTTGCTAGCCTTTTTAGTTTTGTTTTCACTACCTAGTGCCCATTTATACGTAGGTACAGCTTCGAGCCTTCAAGTACAGGTAAAACGATAGACAGAATCACATTATCCACTTTTTTGAATTTTTACTCCCATAACGTCTATAGTATTTTTTTTAACAATTAAAAAACTTGCCCTATGGTATTTTATTATCATTTATTATCACATATAAAAATACACACGCATCATCAAACGCTTTCTCATAAGCTGGTGTAGCTATAACCATTTTATGTTAACCTTTAAAAACGAAATTATTCCATTACGCACTTTATGGTTAAAGCAATAATGAACAGGTCTGCTGCCCAAGGTTACATATTATTCTACAATAACCATTTCGTGTTTCGAATCCGTATAGGTACCTATATGTGAATGTCTGACTGGCATTCATCTTTAAGCACCATCCCATCACCCTTGCAAGCCACAAGCAAATCCAAACCCAAAGAATGGATATTTTCGTAAAATTTCAAGGATAAATGATAATGTAATATATTGTATTCGTTAGCAGTTGTTATACCTCCAAGAAAAAGAAAAAAAAAAAAAAATACAAAAAAAAAAGAAAAAGAAAATGGAAAATAAAACCTTTGGCAATAATTGAATGATATCGAACGTATCATCATCCTCTTCGACATATTTAAGTTTATTTGCTCAGACAGGAATCTCTTGCCAGCTTGCTCCGAGGACCAATTATTGCCTGAAGTTAAAAACAGTACACAACAAGATTTTTATCGAGTGGATAAAATACAAGCATATCCCGGGATATGTTTACTTATTCCAACGATGAATAATTAAATTCAGTCGCGAATGTGAACAACAAACTGAGATACGATGAAGAAAACCATTGAAAACTCAAAGAAATGTACAGGCATACCTAGTTGGGATATAAAAAAAAGAACATTTACAAATATTCGCCCAATGGCATTGATTAAATATTTTTTTTTGAGGACTTCAAAAGATTGATTTGACGTTCTGCGAGGGTAAGAATAGCCTTGCTGATGAAAAGGCACATTATGCAAAATTACATTCGCTTGGAGGATAAGATTCTTTTACTCTATGCAAGGATTTATTTTGCGTAATCAAATCGAGCTTTTAATCAAATCGACATAACTATGGTGTGGCACTTCGAAAAAGTTGATTTTCATTATTTCATAACACAGACCACCATAACAGTGTTGAGTCTAAATGTGTAAATGTGCTTGAATATCATTACAGATGATTTCTGAGTCAATCTCTACATTTTCATATTTTTTAGTTTTTTTTTTAGGTCATCTATTGGAGGTTTCTCCAAATCCAATACAAGTGCGAAAATGTTTGGTACTCATGCTAGAAATATTGTTAAAATAGCCAACAAAAGTCAAGTTATTTGTCAGCGGTAGACTATTTTTATTAATTTCTAAAGGCCTGGCTTAAACGGTCACTGTGGCGTATGAGTAACATTTTATTTTCTATACAAAACTTTTCTTTCGCTGGCAATAATGAAACTATGTGACCTTTGCTGACTGTTTTCTAAACTTGAAAATTATTAACTAGGATATTATAAATAAATAGGTTTCTAACAGGTTACCTCACTGTAAAAGAAAAAAAAAATCAAGGAAATTCTAATACAAAATCTTTTAGGGATTAATTTACTATATTTTTTGTTTATTTGAAATAAGTTAAGTATGCCCAGAATTTATGACATAAATTCTATTTAGCGACTTAAAATTGAATGAAATATCATGGACACCATTACTTACTACTAACTTAAGTCCTCAGACTTTAAAAATCCGTTGTGATCCCCTTAGGGGGCATAGGGCCTCCACTACTCCTACGCGCCATTGTGTATGGTTTCTGGAATTATAGCGTAGTTCTCTCAAACTCTTCCCCAGCTGTGCAGATTCACTTTCGACTGTCCTGCGCCATGTGCTTCTCGGCCGACCTGACCCTCTACCTGCCTGTGTGAGTGGGTTCCATTGCATCGCTTGGCCAGCAATGTAATCGTTGCCTTTTCGAAGCGTATGACCAATTATGACCAATCCACTGCCACTAACGTCTGCGAATAGTACTGTCAATGGATTCTTGTCTTGTTCTTCTATGAAGTTCTTCATTAGAAATCCGGTTGGGCCTTAATATATTTCGTAGACACCTATTCACGAACGATTGCAGCTTGCTTGTGACAGTTGTTAAGATTTTCCAAGTGCTGCACCCAACAGAAGCACGGATTCGACATTGGAGCGGAACAGTCTCAGCTTGGTCTTTAAGCTTATAACGTTGTTTCTCCATATTTTGGACTGCATTCCGAAAGCAGCCTTTGCCTTTTTGATACAGCTGTCGACATCTTGTTCGGTTACGCCTTTGGTAGAGACAAAACTCCCAAGATATTGAAAGTCTTCTACTTTTTCTACCGGTTGTCCAGAAATATTGACTTGAACGGGTGAGTTACTTCCGAGGCTGATCATTTTTGTTTTTGCCGTGTTAATTTGCAGCCCCACGTTTTCGGCTTCTCCCTCCACCCTGGTTGTCATTTAATGGAGATACATGAGAGAGTAAGCATACGTCGTCCACGTAGTCCAGATGTTTTAGTTGGGATGTCAGACTCTATTGAATTACACTTTTTCCGTTTAACAGGGCTGCACGTAGCACATCACTTATCACTAACAGGAAAAGTATTGGCGACAGTATGCAACCCTGTCTGACTCCACAATGGACTTCGAATTCATCCGACAACCTTCCTCTATGTAAAACGTGACATTTGCATCCATCGTAGGTTGCTTTAATAATAGCGATTAACTTATCTGGAATGCCTCTCCTGCGTAAGGCAATCAAAATAAATTCTCTGTTAACACTATCAAACGCTTTTTCAAAATCAATGAACAGCAGGTGAAGTGGTGATCGATATTCGACGCACTGTTCAATAATGATCCGCAAGGTGTTAATGTGGTCAACGCAGGATGAATCAGTGCGGAAACCTGCTTATTCGGCGTCGAGTGTGTCTTCTAGATGTTCCTTCATTCGCTCTAATATAATTTTTGCTGCTATCTTGGCAACCGCAGGCAGAACGAAAATCCCTCTCCAGTTTTCACACTGCATCAAATCTCCTTTCTTCGGGAGCTTGACGATCATTCCCCTTTTCCACTCCTCCGGGAAGCGCTCAGAGTTCCAGGCTCTCGTTATGAGTGGATGCAGTAACTCACTCGATGTCGTTGGTGCTGCTTGTAAGAGCTCTGCAGGAATACCGTCAAGTCCTACCGCCTTGTTGTTCTTCAGTGTTTTAATTGCGGCAATTATCTCTTCTCTACTGGGAGGTGTGGTGCGGATTCATTCATTTGCAGCTTCGGACGGGTCATCAGGTATTGGATGCGCATCGCTGGTGAACACACGGTTTAAAACCGAAGCGAAGTGTTCCTTCCACCTTCTGAGCTGGTCCTCATCCGAATGGAGCAGGGAACCATCTATATCTTTCACCAGGTGTTGTTTGGAGCATTGTACTCCAGTAAGCTCCTTGGTGTGTCTATAAACAGTTCTCCTGTCACAAAGATTTGCCGCCTTTTCTGCTTTTTCAGCTTATGCTTTTTTAATGTTTTTTTTTCTAAAACTGCATTTACAATTTCCCATGTAAAGTAGTTTTAAGAGCACCTATAACTGTATAAATAATTCCTGTAAAAAAAAACTCTCCTGGTACCAATAAAATGAGCAAACTTGAATACAATCGACCCGGTTGTTTACTGATGCTGTTTTTTTTTCAGAATTCAGAACACAATGACTGATTGTAATATCATATTTTATTTATGTTAATTTCGAGTTTCGATTTATATATGCATACATATGTACCTACAGCTTGTCTTTAAAGAAGTAAGAATGTCAAAATTCTGTGTTTAAGGACTCGCAAATAAAAAAAAAATATATTCTAAGTTATCTTTAAATATAAAAATGTACAAGAGATGAAAACAAAGAACAAGATGATTTTATTTATTGGTGGAACGGAAATTAAGGACTCTATTCATTATTCAGTTCTTACAGTTCCGCAGGATGACAACGTTATAGGGAAAGTAAAAAGGCATACGAAGTTATCGTAGGAAGTCCTGACACGACTTTTTAGCTGTTTTCTTTCTACTACAATAAAATAAACTCCCCACGAATACCGGAAACAGCTAAAATTAAATCTTTTATCGATTGATTTTCTAAAGAAGAAGAGAGTTCCTTTCAATTGCGCTTACTTTCATCCTGTTGCTGTGTATTGTTGTCTATCTCCTGAGTTCATGGCTTGATTTCCATTTGAAATTCGAATTTCAAATTGACTTAAAGGTATAAAAATGAAGGATCTCTGTAATAGAAGTGAAACCATTTTTGATGAGCATTGACGAAGACGCGTAGGTATACTCATACTCTGTACACATAGCTATGTTGGAATAATTGACGAATTTTAATTTAAATTTTGACTTTTCAAATGCTGTATCCGTACAATTTGTATAGGTACATAATACTTATACATTTACAAGGACATACCTACATAAAATATTCTGCTTTGGAATGGTTATTTATGTAAATATAAACATCTGCTATTGCTGCTGGTTTAATTGTGCAATATTCTTATTGTTACATTTTGATTTCTGCGATTGTTTGCTTTTGCTATGCACGCACAGTTTTGAAATGTAAATTTCAAATTGATTCAATCTGGTTAATATTTATATTTTTTGTCAAATATAATCAAAATTCTGCCATAGGCATTATTTTCTATCTATTTGTAGGTATCTGTAGTTCCTGAAATAGATAAATAGAATTCAATCGAAATGATTTTTTTTGTTGTTGTTTTCTTGTGAAAAATTAATTTAAAGTGACATTGTTCAAATAAATTGAATGGTATCACATTCCATTGAAATTCAGAATGTGCTTTGTACTTGCTCATTAATTTTGTTTTTCTATATTGTGTATATACAAAAAAAAAAAAAAAAAAAAATGTTGAAGGAATTCATGGTTTGGAATAGAAAAAAAAAGTTTTATAATATAAATAAAAATAACTTTAAGAGTAAACAAAAAAAAAAAAAATACTTTTTCCATTTTGGAAATAAACAAACTTTGAAGAGAGTAAATTTGGGTTACATGATAAACTTCTATTTTCCTTACATTTTCTCCAGAAAAAGAAAAATTGCTGAACCTACAGAATTATTCATTTATACTGCAAGTACTTCAAGAGAAATGAAACTAGGTTGAAGAATATTTTTGTGTCACTTGGAGAATGACAAATCTTCTGAAAATTAAATTCGGCATATAGTCTCTTGATTCTTGATTGTCGTCGTGGCAAAAGATTCATATGAAGCCAAATTTTACTACTTCAGGTATACCATTATTTAAAACATTAAAATATGGGTGATTCTACGATAATTGTACTATTTCTAAAAGTAAAGGGTTTTCCAATAAGAGGTGTTATTTTGAATAGCCCGCTATTTCGGTAGCTGTCACTTTTGAAGCTGTCATTTTTTGACATTTGACAAGTACATTTGACAACTACGCTATTAATAAAACTGGAACGATACACGCTTCAACAACGCATTGAAATTATTAAAATTCACTATAAAAATGGTAAAAATTTGGCAGAGACGGTTCGTAAAACTAAAACATTTTTGGGTCGTCGTGAAGCACCTTGTCGGACCGCAATACAGAAATTTTGAGCTGTTGGGACAAGTTAGTGATGTGAAGAATAAAACCCGTGCACGTCGCTCAAGAACAACTGAGAATATTGCTGTTGTAGCCCAAAGTGTTGAAGAAAACCCAGGTTTGTCCATTCCTCGTCGTTCTTTGGAATTAGGCATTCCACAAACGTCATTACACCGTATTTTGCATAAAGACTTGGGTCTTAAGGCTTATAAAGTTTAGTTAACACAAGAACTCAAGCCGGCTGATCATCAACAACGTCGTGTCTTTGCTGATTGGGTCCTTGAAATGCATGAAAATGAACCGGAATTTCATCGAAAAATCATCTTGACTGATGAGGCCCATTTTCACCTCGGAGGCTACGTCAACAAGCAAAACTGTACCATCTGGGGCTCGGAAAACCCAAGAGTTATTGTTGAAAAGCCTCTCCATCCTCAACGCGTGACTGTTTGGTGCGGTTTATGGTCCCGCGGGGTCATTGGACCTTACTTTTTCGAAAATGAGGCTGGAGCAACAGTTACGGTGATGATTAATGATTTTTTATGGCCTGAATTGGATGGTATTGATCTGGACAACGTTTACTTTCAACAAGACGGCGGCGCTACGTGCCACACAAGCAATGAAACCATTGATCTTTTACGGGAAAAGTTTCCGGACCGTGTTATCTCTCGAAGAGGTGATCACAATTGGCCACCGAGATCTTGTGATTTAACACCTTGCGACTTCTTCCTTTGGAGCCACGTGAAAGATAAGGTCTACGCCAACAGCCCAGCGTCGATTCAAGCCTCAAAGATGAAATTCGTGAGGCTATCGAGGACATAGGGCAGCCACTTTGCGATTTGGTTATGGAAAATTTCATGAAAAGGATATGGTCCTGTAAGCGTAGTCTTGGCGGCCATTTGGCTGATGTTGTGTTTCATTATTAACGGCATACCTTCTTCTTTATAATGAAATAAAAATCCGATCATTTATTTCCAAAAAGCTATTTTTCTTTGAATATCAAAATAACACCTCTTATTGGAAAACCCTTTAAAATTGGAACATATCTTTTTACTTGCGATTTACATAGGTACTATATATCAAGTTATGCATTCGTACAAAAAAAATAAAATGCACTACTCTGTCGCACGTACTTGCTCTTGTAGATAAAGTTACTATTTATGCTAAGCCTTTTTAATTAAAAATTTGTAAATGCAGTTTAAGAAGAAAAAAAATTAAAAAAACATAAAATTCGATTTTCAAATGACTAAAACAGCTTCTTATATGAATTTAACCTCAAAACGAAGTATGCAATTTGATTTCTCCTTTAATGATGCATTTTTAGAAAATATTTATTAAAAATCGTTAGAGCCGTTTTTTTTTTTTTTAATATTTTTTTCATATAAAATTTTGCAAGGAATTTAATATGAAAAAATTGGTACGCCATTTTTAAGATATTATTTATAGACTTCTAAAAACTAAATTTTGAAAAAAATATTGAGTAGTTTTTAAAAAAATGATTTTTCATAAAAAAAATTTAAACTATTATTTAAAAATCCAAAAAATTATTTTCGAAATTTTTTTATAAAATATTATTGCGGCAGCTTAAAAGTATCCATTTAAAAAAATGGTTGAATTTCATTGAGTCATGAAGGAGAAAAACAGAATTAAAAAAAACGGTTCTATGGCAGGTACCGTTAATAACGGTTTTTGAAAAAAATGGTTCTCATTTACAGATAGACTTTACCCAAAAAAATGACCATGATTTTTTTAATCAACATCGTAGGAACCGTTGGAAAAATGAGTTTATCCAAAACCGGTATATGACAGATACCTACCGTTATTTTTGGTAAAAAAAAAATAATTCAAAAAACGTCTGGGGATAGTCTCCAAAAAACGCCACATACAAATTTTGAAGTAAATCGACACACCGTTTAGGCTGTGGTCTCTGATACATACAGACAGACAGACAGAATTGTCGGACCCACTTTTTAATCATTCTCCATCATAGTAATGTCATGTCACACAGACACAATGAGTAGGTAAAGACTAACAACACTCTTACATTTTATATTGGGTTTACTTTTTTATTATAATAAATTTATTAATCACAAAGTCAGCCAATGTTTTTGATAAGTCTGACTGATTCATTTTCTATACTATAAGTGACAGAAATAAACTCAATGCACCAAAAGATAGGTGATACAATGTGAGATTGTGATAAAAAAGGGCTAAAAGATAAACCAAATTTTTTGTACAACGCGAATAAGAATAAAGGTAAGAATTATGAAAAAAATTTTATTTAATAGATAAATTGAAATGTTGATCAGTTTTGTTAAGAATTAAATTGTAAAAAATCAAGTTTTCAAGTGAAAAATTTTTGTTTCAAATCAAATTTTTTTTCAGATTTTTGAAACTGATATTGGTGTGGGTAAAAACAATGTTTTATTGAAGAACTAATTACGCAAATTGATAGATAATGAACAAAAACAAAATAGTCGTTTAATACATATTACATACAAAATGATCCAAAACGGTTTTTTTTTAGCTTTAAAAAAAAAAAACAAATACGTCTTTGAAAGTTTTTGTGGGCGGTTTAATTGATTAATAACTTATTTACCCAAGCTTTATTGATTTGATATACACATAGCTGTACAGAACATGCTTTAAAAGCTTCACAAATTTGAAAAGAATTTCATCAAAATTCCACCAAATTTGACAGCTTTGGTCGTTGGAAAAAAACATAAGAAGTTGATTTCATTGAATATTAAAATTTGTAACTTTAGAGCTGCAGGATTTTAACAAATTGAACAGATTCTATTAGATCAAATGTTGGACTATAATTCTGCATAAAAATATTGGACAATTATTTTTTTTAAACATTGACACAGAGGTCGTTAAGTGAAAATATGTTTTTAATGCATGCGTTAAAACTACAACATTTAATGAAAGATTTGATAATTTTGAAAAATATATAATTTTGAAATAAGCTCAATTTTAAAAACTATTTTTTGAAAATTTTTATATCAATTAATAATTTTAAAGTTGTTTAGAGGTCCCGCATAAAAATATTCATCAAAATTGAATCACTCGCTTAGCTCAAAGTCAAAAATGAAAAAAAAATGTTCTGTGGGAGGTACCGTTAGTAGAATTTTTACAAACATTTCATTCATTTCAAAAGTATAAGCCTACCAATAAAAGCAGACACAAAAAATTTAATCAAAATCGTTTTGGTCCTGAAAAAAATATTTCAATTTCCCCTCTAGGAAATCAGACAAGACTTTTAACCATCAAGTTTCAAGGAAATCGATTGAATCATAAAAGTTTTTGAAAATAAATAATTGCATAAAAAAGTAAAAAAAATCATTAAATTCATTTATAAAATGACTTAAAAAAATCTTTTTTAAATTGTTTTGAGTAGCAAACTAGATTATGGTATTGGAATTTGTTATAAAAGATACCTTTTTTTAAAAAACAATTTCGGTGAAACTGTTATTAAAATAAAATGCACGACTGGATAGCACGAACTTGCTCATGTAGTGCAAAGCTATTTTATGTATTAATTTAGCTTGAAAATTTTAGCTTTTGGTCATCTGATGTGTGTACTGTGTAGGTATTGAGAGATATGCACAAATAAGCAAAAATAAATATTTTTTAAAACGGGAACACTTTTTGGATTTTTTTTTTGAAAAATAATTTTTTTTCTATATTGGTTCAATGATTTTGTTTTTTCAAAATTTTATTTTTAGATGATCAAAAATATTAGCCATCTTCAAAATGACACACCCAATTTTTTTTTTAAATTATTTGAAATTTGTTTAATAAAAAAATATTTAAAAAAAAAAAAACGGCTCGTTAGATTATTTTGAAAAAAATTCTAAAAATTTATAGTTATTGAAGAAATCATATCAAAAAGTTTAATCAAAATCGTTAAAGCCGTTTTCGATAAAATTCGAATAACTAAAAAATGTTGTATGGGAGGCACTCGTTCTAGATGAGATATTCAAAAACAAAAAAAATAGCTTTTGAAATTACGTAAAAATCATCTGTACCAAATTTGAAGAAAATCCGTCCACGTGTTTGGGCAGTGGAGACTATCCCCAGGTAATTTTTTAATTTTTTATTTTGAACCAAAAATAACGGTACCTGTCATTCTAAAAACGGTTCCTACGATTTTGATTAAAAAAATCATGGTAATTTTTTTGGATAGTGTCTATCTTTAAATGAAAAAGCTTTTTTTTCAAAAACCGTTATTAACGGTACCTGCCATAGAACCTTTTTTTTAAATTATAATATCTTAAAAATGGCGTACCAATTTTTTTTTATAAAAGGCCTTGCTAAATTTTATATAGAAAAAATAGTTTTTTTTAGAAAACGGCCCTAACGATTTTCATTTTTTTTTTCTAAAAATGTATCATTATAAAAGAAATCAAATTGCATACTTCGTTTTGAGTTTAAATTCATTTAGGAAGCTGGCATTTGCAAATCGAATTTTTATGCTTTTGTAATTTTTTCTTTCTAAAACTGCATTTACAGTTTTTTAATTAAAAAGGCTTAGCATAAATATTAACTTTATCTATAAGAGCAAGTAGTACGTGCGACCCAGTCGTGCATTTTATTCATATATTAAATTTCTTAGACCTTGTTTTAAAAATAAGTTGGTATGCCGTTTCTAAGAAAATATTAATAAACATCTAAAACCAAAATTTCATAAAAAATCACCAACACGTTTTCGAAAAATCTATTTTTCAAAAAGAAAAAAGAAAAAAAAATAGTTTAGGATGTGGCAACATATTTACGATCAAATGAATAACTTTAATGCATGCCTTACATGATACAATATTATTGTGCAATAACATTGTCCAAAAATATTGTCAAAAAAGGGTCGTCCTTACACGACTCAATATTAATGCGCAATATTTTTATATTTTTTTGCTTATACTGTATGTGTATATGCCTCGTGGTGGAAACGAAAAATATTGAGTAAAAATTCAGAAAATATCAAACATTTTTAATATCACGCAATATATTGCGCATACCGAAAATATTGTGAAATACAGCCCTTACACGGTCAATATTATTGCACAATACTGAGTATTGCGCAATAATATTGTGTCGTGTAAGGCCGGCATAAGACTAGTACCGGTCCCAGAGTTAGGGTTCTGTGAAGAAATTAGCTGTAATATGTATTTATTTACTGTTTACATTTCAAATCCATAAATAACCTTATTGACTGTTGTATTTAAAAGAATTACATATTTGAACCATCAATTTAATCAAAATCGTTAGAGTCGTTCTTAAGGCAAAAATAAAACTTTCTCCCCAAAGGGAAATATCCATTAACTACACAGTTAGCAGAAAATCGCTCTAGTCTGTTATAGGGTGAAGCTCGAGTACCCAATTTTATTAATGGTTTAGATTCATCTTGTTATGTTTTAATTTTTAACACATTTTGACAAACAGATCCCCACATTAGAAAAGAATTATAAATTAGAAAATTAAAGTTATCACAAGATTACATTATTGTATCGCAAAGACGTTGCATTAATGCGGCTATAACTACAATAAAATAACTGAATGAAAGTCTTATACCTAAACAAAATGAGCCATATTCACAGACGTAATTAAAGTAATTTCTAAGAAAAACTAGAGTTTATCCAGTCTTAGGTAAATCGAAGATTAATGAATACGCCCCAATATTTTACAATTGCTTAGAAACACGTGCATTATAATGATTAAGGGAAGATGAAGTCATTATTTCTCTTAAAATTTAATTAAAACTTCACTTGTAGAAAAATGTCAAGTTGATTTTCATTTAAAATTAACTAACTAACACAATTTAACGATAAAAAGATTGAAGTGTCAACTGTATATGTATACGTTTTTTCATTAAATGCTTGATTTCTTATTTTTTATTCTCTCTAATGGCAATGCGATCTAAATTATAATTCCTTGCTATAATCCAAACGTACCTACATAAATAAGTTTTTTCCTTAACAATTAATTTTTTTTTGTTTGGGTAAAATAAGAGAAAATGAGAGTGATGCTGTGAAGAAAATGCCTAAACAAACGACAAGTCGTTTGTGAATTACCATGAGTAATCCAGAAACGGACATAATTTTCTTTTTTTTGTGTTGTTTTTGTTGTTGTTGTTGTTTTTTCTTTTCTTCTCCAGATGTCAATAGGTCGAGGTCGAGACTTAATTGTGTTTCAACTCCTCCAACTCGAACCTCCAACTCTATATTACGGTGTGTGCGCGCAGTAGATTTCCCAATTTAAATGCAAATTGACAGAGAAGAAGCAGCAACCATGATGATGATGATGCTTGCCTGTTTTGCTGCCTGCTGCTGTGACTTGTTGTTCCGTTTGTTCGTTCATTTCGTGACTCCAACGCTCCAACCTCACTTAACTCAACCCTGTGAATTACAATTAACGTCCAGAAATGTACAGCAATTAATGAGAACAAGCAACAAAAAAACAAATAAAATGAATAATCTCAGTTAGTGGGTATATAAGGAGCGGGCTAGGCAGGCAGGGTATGAAGCACTACGGCGATAACACCACCATTTTACCAGATGACGGCTTATACGACATGTCGTCGGACCATCAGATACGAAAAAAAGGAAAGCGGCCTAATTACCTTACTAAATGTGGACACACACTCACACACACACACACACATCTACAGACAGAATCTTCCTCCCCACTCCATCAGACCCGTGATAATCTTTCTTGGAAATATGTAAATGTTTGTTCCCTTACAACTTTTCACGGATAAGTTCCTGAAAACTGTACGGGGAATCCATCTACTGGAGATGGAAAACTATCAATAAACGTGACAAACAAAAAAAAAAAACACACTTTGTCACGCAGTGAGGATGAGGCAAACCCCCATGGGTCACAGCAGGGGATACATAGTTCATCCACCTATAGACACAGAAACATCGTGTAACCTAGCAATGTGCGTCGTCGTCGGTGGGTCGTCAGTCACCAATGAATCTTGGCCTCTGGAATACTGGAATGCAAACAAAATTTGGATAGTAAAAACAGTTATTTTCCGAGGAGCTTCCTGGAATGTCGGGTAAGTACCCGCCTTGGAACTCTGGAAAATGGAACACTCTTCTCTGATGAAGCAATCAATAAAATCTGCAAAGAGCGAGACACGCGCACATTATATATTTTTCTCTGGTATAATTCTGGAAGACTGGAAAAAAAAGAGCTATATTCCATAGGAACCGTTATTAGGTCACTCCCTAGGCTGGCTGGCAAAAGCTTAAATTTTTCCATGTCTATTTTTTTTTTTTTGCTCTCATTGCATATTCGTGTATCTTTGATTTTGTTTTTCTTGGAATCTTGCAAATGGATTGCATTATTGTGCCATGGGGATTAGAAATACACATATACCAGCAATTGCGGGTAAAAGGGACATTCCTGATGCATTCTCCCTTGAACTGTCTCACATTACCTTAATAATACGGTATAGTCTATGTTGGATGGATGATGGATTGAAATCATTTTTTTAAGGAGAGTAGACACATTGCAGTGGATTTTTGTTTTTTTGATGACTTTTGTGTTATTGAATATCATAACATAAAAATATCTTAGAGTGACGCTAACGTGTGACGTGACATGATGCGACGTAACTACCTTTACCGCTTCTACGCTTCTACCGCCGCCGCCGCACCGCCGCCGCACCGCCATCACTGCTGACAACGTGACACATGTTAAAATTCTGAAAATTGTTGTGCATTGTGCATTCTTGTTATGTGAGACCCTGAGGGATTTTTGGGATTCCCTTGGCAAATAACGAGTATGCCATCAATTTACACCTTATTTTAATTAATATTGCATAAAGTGCTTCTCCGTGAGTGATGATGATGCATCACGCACTCAAAAAGGATACATACACCGACATGCAGCAGTACCATACTATTTGAGTCACACATAAACGTAAACCTCTACGGCGGCGGGCGCGTTGTCAGGATATTATATTGGTTGGTTGTCGATTTTAAATTATGCTTTTTAATTTATCCTCATGGATGCCATAATAAGGAAGTGTTGCGGTGGGTTCTGATTTCAGTGTGTATGTTTTTTTTTTTTTTTTGTGTGATGAGCATGGCAAGAGAACATGACTGAAACATGACGCGGTATATTTTTGCTTAATTTCAAATTTAAATAGGATGAAATTATTTTGATTTGCAATGCGGTGACACAGAGAATTAAGTATTTACACAAAAAAAAAAAAAAAAAAGGTGAGTGGATAGTCGATAGTGTTATTCTGTGTAAAAGCATTATAGAGGATCTGGGTCATATTGGGGAATATTTAATCTACAGCAAAATGGAAACCTTTTCACCAATAGATCTATACTACATGGACCTACATGCAAAAACTACCTAGGAAAAAGGTTTCGATCAGAAAATGATGAGAGAAAATATTCAATTTCCAGGTTAAATTACGAGATAGAAACTATGGGATTAAAAATTTAATCTTTATAGGTTAGGTTAAAAAGTTTTTTTGCTTCTTTTTTGTCAGCTATTGCACTCTGTTTGGAGGTATTTGGACATGAATTTCCGATGAAAAATATATTTATTTATCTGCTTTTCTTAATACTTTTTTTTTTATATTATTTTGCTGATTTTTTTGTTACTAAAAACGCAAATAATACATTTCAAAAATATAATTTTAAGTTTTTGTTCATTGTTGTTTTTTCGAGGGTTTTTTCCTCCACATTTTAATCCTTGGACGTTGCGTTGGTTAAAAAAAATTGTTTGTTATCCTTTGGAAATATTTTAAGTGGTTCTTTTTAATACAAAATAATATTCGTTGAAATTTTAAAAGGTTTATATAGGAAAAATGGAATAAAAGGAATAATCATGCTTTTTATGGAATCCGTAATAATCTTCTCCAGCGGAATCAGTTTGATTTGCGGTACTCTCATTTACATTTAAGGCAATTATGGAACTTGAAAGGAGAGGAAATAATGGTTAAAAAATATTTAATATCCAGAATATTGGTAAAATAACGCCCAAACAATAATATTGCCCAAACGCGAATACCTCCCATATATTGGTTTTGAGTAAATGGATTTTCCTCGAAAACCACTCAAACGATTTTGTTTAAAATTTGTTTATATATATATTCTGTGGCTGCAAGCCATAACCGCTTAAGTCGAGAAATGACGAAATTGAGTTCTTGTTAAAATATTGTTTAGACTACTCAAATCTATGATCACTCAATTTTTTACGTTTGTAAATTTTTTTGGAACGGAAGATATTACAAACTGTTTTGCCCCAACAGCTTAATTCATAAGAAATATTTGTTTTTTAAAACTTAAGATAATCCATTATTTTTTTTTTTTAATTTGAAATGATATTCAATTTGAAATAAATGCTTATCTCAAGATGAGATATTTGTTGCATTTTCATAATTGACAATTGTATTTTTGTATTCATCATATCTTGACTTAGGCTGTTTTGCCTCGAACTGAAAAAACTATTTTATCGATTAAAGTTGTTTTGGCAAACGACAATTTCGTCTGTTGATTAACTTATCTCGAATTTAGTTGTTTTTCCAAATTAGAATATGGTTATTTGAAAATCATGAATTCATTTAGGCGGTTATTATTATTAAATTTAAAAAAATTGAAATTTAACTAGACTTAGTTTCTTTTTCCAAACGAAGTTTGTGAGGATATTGAATTAAAAATGAGTCATATCTTGAGATAGGTCGTTATGGACAGTTGTATTGTTATTTTGTACACCGAAAGTGTACTTTAAAAGTGATAAGAGTCATTTCATTTATTTGATTTTACGATGATCGGGGACATCTTAAAAAGTCTCTCTGTCTGAATAAATTAATTCGTAGCGATCAAGTGGTGGACGACCTCATCCATCTTGGTGGCAGCTAGCTAGGGACCGGGCTGCTTCGAAGGGCTTGGTGGTTGATTCCGTGATTCACCGGTATTGTAAGCACCATCTTAAGTACGTTAGTAATTCAATCCTGTTTGGTCTTAAGGCAGATATGACCTATGAGTATGACCAAAAAATTCGATATATTGGTTCGATTATAAGCATTGAGGATAAGCAGTCTGATGCAACTGTATTGAATGGAAATATAAGAAAAAGAAAGTGCGAGAATATTTTCAATCATAGCTTACTACTTACTACTACTTAGGTCCTCAAACCTTAAAAAGTCCGTTGTGATCCCGATTGGATTTTTGACCCGTTCTTCTATAAAGTTCTTCATTGGAAATACAGTTGGGCCAAAAAATCCTTAAGATGTTTCGTAGACACCTATTCACGAACGATTGCAGCTTGCTTGTGACAGTTGCTAAGATTTTCCAAGTGCTGCACCCATACAGAAGCACGGATTCAATATTGGAGCGGAACAATCTCAGCTTGGTCTTGAAGCTTATAGCGTTGTTTCTCCATATTTTGGACAGCAATCCGAAAGCAGCCTTTGCTTTTTTGATACGGCTGTCGACATCTTGTTCGGTTCCGCCTTTGGTAGAGACAAAACTCTCAAGATATTGAAAGTCTTCTACTTTCTCTACCGGTTGTCCAGAAATATTGACTTGAACGGATGAGTTACTTCCGAGGCTGATCATTTTTGTTTTTGCCGTGTTAATTTTCAGCCCCACGATTTCTGCTTCTCCCTCCACCCTTGTTGTCAGATGTTTTAGTTGGGATGTCAGACTCTATTGAATTCCACTATTTCCGTTTAACAGGGCTGCACGCATCACATCACTTATCAGTTATCACTAACAGGAAAAGTATTGGCGACAGTATGTAACCCTGTCTGACTCCACAATGGACTTCGAATTCATCCGACAACCTTCCTCTATGTAAAAATCATAGCTTAGAATCGGCAAAAAAGTTAAACGCATGCAAGGAATGACACCGAATGCTTCTTAAGAACATAATTAAAGCTGTGGAAATGAAAAATGAAGATTTTGTTTTCCAAGAACATTTTTTTAGGAAAACATATTGTTGAAGATGGAAACAGTTTTATTTGGAATTGGTGTGCAAGCAATATAAAAAATCATTAAAAATATTTTTTAGATATCTTGGATAGTTACGAACATGTTAAAACTATTTAAATGAGGAAGAGGAGACCTGCTTGTAGTTTACGCCGCCGGGTAAAAGTTATTACAGACTTCTCAAGGCAGTTCACATGTTAAAAACGAAATATTTTGAATTTGAAACATTTTCCCAGCCCTCAGATTTATTCGTTCCATGACCATTTGCCATTTGACATTGAAAATTAAACCGAATTAGAAAACGATAAAAATGTATTATAATAAAAAAGAAACAAAATTAGCATTAATTATATATTTTATAAGACACTTATTCGATTTGAAATATATATTAAATTAATAAAACCTTATGCATGCTGCCTTTTGTTTCAAAAAAGATGTAAGAAATTAAAAAAATAACGACGAAAACCATTGCAGGAAGCGTAAATTAACTTAAATTGACTATGAAGAATTAGCTAATGGTTGGGAAAAAAAGACTTATCTTAAGATATGCCATCTCATAAAATAAGTTTTCGTGCGGAATAATGACTTAAGTAGATATATGATAATTCAAAAAAAAAAAAAGAATGTTATACATGGAAAAACAACTTTTCTCCACTTAAGTTGCTGTTAGATCATAAAGTATGATAAGGCAAAACCGCTTAAGTAGACGTTTTTGAAATTTTATCCTTAAAATAAGCAATAGAGCTTTTTTTGATTATAGGTGGCAGAAAAGAATTATATTTTCTTCATTTACGTAAAAAAATAAAGCAATTGAAATAGTTCGTAAACTTCAAACTGCTCTCCTGAAAAGTATCAAAAAACGACTTTAGCGGTTATGGCTTGTGGCTTTTTTGTAAATACCTCGTAGACTGTTTAGGAATTTTGATTAAAACTTGTGCACAGATATTTCATGTATCCTCAAATAATCTTATTCGTTGTATTAATATTTAAATTTATTAAAATTAAAAAAAATTCAAATTTAATGAATTCTTTTTTGACATATTTCTACTTTTCTTATAACTTAACTAAAACCATAATTTGTTAACATTGCTTAAATTATTATTTATTTTTATGAACTTTTTATAAGAGGCTTTAACGTCTACAGCAATTTTGACCAAAATAGCAAGTATACGTGCGACTGAGTCTTGTATTCTATTTTTATTTTGCTAATATTTTTACCAAGTTATAAATTTCAAAATACAATTTTCAGTTTTTGTTTCTTATTTGGCAGGGTTTTTTTCCTCACATTAAAATCCTTTGACGTTCGTTCAAGCATTGTTTGTTATCCATTTGAAGTAAGTGATTCTTTTTAATATAAAATGTACCTATTCGTTTAGGTTTTATTAAAGCTGAAGATCGCTGCAAAAAAGAAAAGAAAATCTTTATGGAAGAATTTGGAGTTATTTTGCAATGATTTTTTTTTTTAAACTTTGAATTGGGTAATTTCTCACGATGTGATTTCTTTTCTGATTTAAATAATTTTGATTTTTAAGACTAATTGTTAATTAAAAAGTGTCAAAAATAATTTTTTACTTGATCTATACCTACAAGGCAAGTGGTTTCGTGTCAGCAAAAATGTTGAGGTTTTAATAAAAATCAATCAACGAACATGTGTACACACAGTCGAAACGGTTTGATGAATTTTCGTGGGTCTGTGTATTTTTCACTGCCCAAATGCGTGGACGGATAACCTTCTTCAAATTTCGTACAGTTGATTTTAACGTATTTTCGAAAGTCGTTTTTTTTTTGTTGAATATCTCATCTAGAACGAATACCTCCCATACAACATTTTTGAGTTATTTGAGTTTTCTCGAAAAATTCCCTAACGATTTGATTATTTTGTTTTTTTTTAAATAAGGGAGCGACAGTTTTTTTTTTATTGGTATAGCTTACAACAAATTATCGAGGGACAATCAATTGAAGGAAAATTTATAGGAAATTGGTAATTTCTAGCAGAATTCTACCTCTTGCAGTATTAATTTTAGATAATTCAGTTTAGGGGGTGTGGTTGCCCAAAAATGGGTGTGACATATTGATAGCGCAATCTATCTACGAAAAAATCACGACAATAACTGACCTAATTGTTATTCAAATTTAAGCTTTTTTTAACACTTTTCCAGGGGTAGAAGTGCTAGCTTGACCTTTAAGTTAGCAATACTTTATTTGAAATAAAAACGAGGCGGTACAATTTTTTTTTCCTTCACGACAAATTAATGAAAAATTCAAGACAATCAATTGAATCATTCCTTTTTGAAATTTGAAAGAACTAACTTGACGGAAGTGATAAGTGGTGTGCTACGTGCAGCCCTGTTAAACGGAAATATTGGAATTCATCCCACCTAAAACATCTGGACTACGCTGACGACGTATGCTTACTCTTTCATAGAATCATGGATCTCCGTCAAGGGTGGAGGGAGAAGCAGAAATCGTGGGGCTGAAAATTAACACGGCAAAAACAAAAATGATCAGCCTCGGAAGTAACTCATCCGTTCAAGTCAATATTTCTGGACAAGAGGTAGAGAAAGTAGAAGACTTTCAATATCTTGGGAGTTTTGTCTCTACCAAAGGCGGAACCGAACAAGATGTCGACAACCGTATCAAAAAAGCAAAGGCTGCTTTCGGAATGCTGTCCAAAATATGGAGAAACAACGCTATAAGCTTAAAGACCAAGCTGAGACTGTTCCGCTCCAATATTGAACCGGAACCGTATTTCCAATGAAGAACTTTATAGGAGAACGGGTCAAGAATCCATTGACAGTACTATTCGCAGACGTAAGTGGCAGTGGATTGATCATACGCTTCGAAAAGGCAACGATTGCATTGCTGGCCAAGCGATGCAATGGAACCCACTCACACAGGCAGGTAGAGGTTCGGGTCGGACGAGAAGCACATGGCGCAGGACAGTCGAAAGTGAATCTGCACAGCTGGGGAAGAGTTGGAGAGAACTACCTTATATTTCCAGAAACCGTACACGATGGCGCGTAGGAGTAGTGGAGGCCCTATGCCCCTTAAGGGGATCACAATGGACTTTTTAAGGTCTGAGGACCTAAGTAAGTAAGTAACTTGACGGAAATAGTATAAAAAGTATTAAGTTTGTATCACACGATTTGTGTAAGCACCAAAATTTGTGTTAAAATTTGTGTATTTTTGACATAAATAGAAAGAAAATGACATTAAAAACACGGTTTGTACATGTCATCTGAATTATGGTCCAGACAATATTGTGTATTTTTACTGCAATAACACACAAAGTTTTGTGTACACACAAGCTATGATCTAAGCTTTAGAAAGGATTTTGAATTCTTCAAAAAGAACAATAAAAGATTTGTGATCCTTTATTTCTTTTATTGCACGTTCGTTTGGTGGTCAAAGTGGCTTCGAGCGTTACAGGTTTTTGTTTAGCATTATTAAAAATTTATAATTTAATAAGAAATGCTTAAAACAACAGAAAATTGCTTCATAAAATGACATTATTAACTTCTCTTAAATGGTTTTGAGCTCAAAATGAAGTACATACGTGTGTAATGGAATACCTTACATAAAAACACAAAATATTCAATTAAGAACGGTTTACATGAAAATTAATCAAAATGCTTTTGAGAGTTGTTTTTAGAAAACAAAATTCAGTGTAGGTTATATATGGCAGACACAGTTTGTTTTTGTTTTAAAAACTGGAGAATCGCCTGAAACTCATAACTACCAAGTTTGTGGAAAATTACCTCAGTATTTTAGCCTGTAGGTCAAGAAGGAATAAGATATTTTTTGGTATTGTAGAAGGAAAATTTATAGCAGTGGAAACAATTATTTTGTTCAATGAGAATACAATGCCGATGCAATAACACTGATACTTTTTTGCTCAAAAAAGTATTTCTCTAACTGCTAAGATATGCTATATGGATTTTATTGTTAACACTCAAGTCTTTCCTAGAAACTAGGTGTCATTTAGTTATGATGTTGAAAAAAATAAAATAAATCATGAAAAAATCACCAACCTTATCACAGTTTTTCATATGATTTTGTGCTGAAATGTGTTTGACATTGAAACACAATCAAATTTACGATTCCATCACAATATGTTATCGCATATCACATATCATATTAAGTCGTATAAATCACACTCGGTTCTGAATAGTTGGTCAACTGTTGTAGCATTCATGTTGGTTAAGCAACGGCAATCAAAATAACCAACAAACCTATATATGCCATATAACTTCCGCCACTTATGACAAAAGGTGAACCATAAAAGTGTGTCCTTTCATTTCTGTTCTGATTATATCTTTCCTGTGCCTCATAATGGTTTATTGCTTTTTACGACCCCATTGTGTCCTAATACAATACTTTCGAAAAAAGCGCCAAAACATTCAACGCCTTTGATCTGATAAGCAATGCGATGTTATTCTGTTTAACTTGCCATTTCCCATCTATCAATCTTTGCTGCTTTCATACGTGACAACTGCGCGAAAGCAATAAAACATTCTGGAGGATTACGCGACCTCCGTAACTATTGCTTCTGTTGCACAATTCACATACCAATGACAGGCAATACTTTTTCAAAAGATAAACGATAGGTGGAAAATCTATCGAAGAATAAAATGTCAGTCGATGAATAGATGAACTTTGAAAGAAAAGCTATTTCTTTTCAACTATATAACATCATTTTACCTTCATATATTTATTTTTTTCGAAAAAAAGAACATTTTTCATTTCTTAAAGCAGTTGACGTGTTTAACGGATTTTGGTGTTTTTATGATATATATCTTTTGTTGCTTATGTTACAGTACCGTAAAAACTGTGCTGTAATTATCTTCTTCTTCTTGGAGGTAGTATAAGTCCATTAAATTTTATTCAAATACATTTTTCTTTTTCTGAGAATCTTATTTTCTTATTGATAGCTTTTTTGCTAACATCCATTGTCAGTTATATCAAAATTTAATTTGAAAGCAAACTGCCCAGGGCCCGAACCACATTATTCTAGACTGCATATTTGACTGGCTGCCTTACCTATAATGTAATTCTTCATGAACATTTCATGTATATACCAGTGTCAATAATTTTTAGAAAAAAATTAATATTAGCAGGATATGGATGGTAGGAAAAATTAAGAAAAAGGGCATTTAAAAGGGAAAAAATTAATTGCCTACCAAAAGATTGGGGGAAAGGGGGTGGGTGGACGAAAAAGTGGGGTGGGTGTCTAAGATCGTTTTTTTTAACGTTTTCTATCAAAATTTTAAGATGTATATTGGTCAAATCCTCTTTTTAAATAGGTACTAAGTAATAAAACAACACAGCTATTGTCGTTGTGAGAAAATAAAAAAAAACTAATTTTTACGACCGATTTTTCCTTATGACGGTATAGTTTCAGCCAGCGAAAAGTGGTCATAGAAACCAAATTAAACTTTTGCAAAAGATTTTTACTTGCTCTATAGGGCAAGTATTGGTTTCGTGTCAAAAAAATATTCGAGGTTTTAATCAAAACCTAATGTTGGTTTTGATGATGAGAAGTCCGAAAAAGTGGTTTTCGTCATGCCGCCCGTCGGTCTGTGCGTCTGTGCGTCTGTGCGTCCATCTGTACACTTCTCCACTGCCCAAACGTGTGGTCGGATTTTCTTCAAATTTGGTACAGATGATTTTTACGTAATTTCGAAAGTTTTTTTTTTTGTTTTTGAATATCTCATCTAAAACGAGTACCTTCCCTTCCATACAACGTTTTTGAGTTATTCGAATTTTATCAAAAACGGCTTTAACGATTTTGATTAAACTTTTTGATATGATTTCTTCAATAACGATAAATTTTTCGATTTTTTTTCAAGAAAATCTATCAAGCCGTTTAAAAAAAAAAAATATTTTTTTATTAACAAATTTTCAAACGATTTAAAAAAAAATAAAATGCACGACTGGATCGCACGAACTTGCTCATGTATTAACTAAGCTTGAAAATTTTAGCTTTCGGTCATCTGATGTGTTTTGAGAGATATGCACAAATAAGCAAAAATAAATATTTTTTTAAAACGGGAACACTTTTTGGATTTTTTTTTTGAAAAATATTTTTTTTTCCATATTGGGTCAATGATTGTGATTTTTCAAAATTTTATTTTTAGATGTTGATAAATATTAGCCATCTTCAAAATGGCATACCAAATATTTTTTTTAAATTGTTTGAAATTTTTTTAATAAGAAAATTTTTTTAAAAAAAAAAACTGCTCGTTAGATTTTTTGAAAAAAAACTCAAAAAATTTATCGTTATTGAAGAAATCATATCAAAAAATTAAATCAAAATCGTTAAAGCCGTTTTCGATAAAATTCGAATAACTCAAAAATGTTGTATGGGAGGTACTCGTTTTAGATGAGATATTCAAAAACAAAAAAGAGCCAACTTTTGAAATTACGTAAAAATCATCTGTACCAAATTTGAAGAAAATCCGTCCACGCGTATGGGCAGTGGAGAAGTGTACAGATGGACGCACAGACCGACGGACGGCATGACGAAAACCACTTTTTCGGACTTTACCATCATCGTAATGTTGGTTTTGATTGAAACCTCAAATTTTTTTTTTGACACGAAACCAATACTTGCCCTATAGACCAAGTAAAAATTTGTATTCCATTTTAAACATGGCTAATATTTATGAATATCTAAAGACAAAATTTTGAAAAAAACACAATTCATTGACCTAATGTGGAAAAAAAAAATCCAAAAAGTGTTCCCGTTTTAAAAAAATATTTATTTTTGCTTATTTGTGCATATCTCTTAAAACACATCAGATGACCGAAAGCTAAAATTTTCAAGCTAAGTTAATACATAAAATAGCTTTGCACTACATAAGCAAGTTCATGCGATTCAGTCGTGCATTTTTTTACTCTTGGAACTAGAATTTAGTATCAGAATCAGTCTATCATGCAAAATTTTTTAGTTATCGAATTTTAACTTCCCAAAAACACTCACAACACTCACTTTTAAAAATATGAGACTAGTGTTAAGTGCATCGTTTGTTTTTCCAAAAAAATATGGTCTATTTCTGAAAATAAAATTAGGTTTTTTTTTTTAAATATAAATTCGTCAAAAATTAATATTTTGGTTAAAAAAAAAAACAAAAATTGTGTGAGTAAAAAATATGGCAACGTACTATAAAACAAAGTTTCATCAAAATTTCATTATTTTTGAAATAGATAAAAAAAAAAAAAAAAATATTTTTGGCATTTTTCACAATGTTTTTGAAATTGTTGATGTTTGTACCACCTACAGTTCTTGTGTTAATTTTATTCCATAGAAGGTCTTTTGATAGAAATCGTAAAAAACAGGATTTTCGGCAACCATCCGACTTATTCGCAATCCCACACCCTTTTACCCAAGCTGTTGGTGGTTAATTTATTTTTCCCCTTTCATTTTTGCTAGAACAAAACAAAAAAAAATTACGTATACGCCACAGTGACCAACAGTAATTTCTGTTTGCCTCCTTTATTAATGTAGTTTGTAATTACATCGATGTTGCCACAATTTTTTTATCATGTGAACATTAAACATAATGTGGTGAAGCACAAACAAAATACGTTTTAGATATATTTTTCTCTTTGCTTGCTATTTTGCCATCGACGAAGCGATATTAAACACGATCACGACAGTCAACACTTTGAACTTTTTCCAACATTCTTATAAAGGGTTTACCAATAAGAGGTGTTATTTTGATATTCAAAGAACATCAGCCAAATGGCCGCCAAGACCACGCTTACAGGACCATATCCTTTTCATGAAATTTTCCATAACCAAATCGCAAAGTGGCTGCCCTATGTCCTCGATAGCCTCACGAATTTCATCTTTGAGGTCTTGAATCGACGCTGGGCTGTTGGCGTAGACCTTATCTTTCACGTGGCCCCAAAGGAAGCAGTCGCAAGGTGTTAAATCACAAGATCTCGGTGGCCAATTCTGATCACCTCTTCGAGAGATAACACGGTCCGGAAACTTTTCCCGTAAAAGATCGATGGTTTCATTGCTTGTGTGGCACGTAGCGCGCGCCGTCTTGTTGAAAGTAAACATTGTCCAGATCAATACCATCCAATTCAGGCCATAAAAAATCATTAATCATCTCTCGATATCGCAATCCATTGACCGTAACTGTTGCCCCAGCCTCATTTTCGAAAAAGTAAGGTCCAATGACCCCGCGGGACCATAAACCGCACCAAACAGTCACGCGTTGAGGATGGAGATCCTTTTCAACAATAACTCTTGGGTTTTCCGAGCCCCAGATGCGACAGTTTTGCTTGTTGACGTAGCCTCCGAGGTGGAAATGGGTCTCATCAGTCAAGATGATTTTTCAATGAAATTCCGGTTCATTTTCATGCATTTCAAGGACCCAATCAGCAAAGACACGACGTTGTTGATGATCAGCCGGCTTGAGTTCTTGTGTTAACTGAACTTTATAAGCCTTAAGACCCAAGTCTTTATGCAAAATACGGTGTAATGACGTTTGTGGAATGCCTAATTCCAAAGAACGACGAGGAATGGACAAACCTGGGTTTTCTTCAACACTTTGGGCTACAACAGCAATATTCTCAGTTGTTCTTGAGCGACGTGAACGGGTTTTATTCTTCACATCACTAACTTGTCCCAACAGCTCGAATTTGTCCACCAATTTCTGTACTGCGGTCCGTAAAGGTGCTTCACGACGACCCAAAAATGTTTTAGTTTTACGAACCGTCTCTGCCAAATTTTCACCATTTTTATAGTGAATTTTAATAATTTCAATGCGTTGTTGAAGCGTGTATCGTTCCATTTTTATTAATAGCGTAGTTGTCAAATGTACTTGTCAAATGTCAAAAAATAACAGCTTCAAAAGTGAGAGCTACCGAAATAGCGGGCTATTCAAAATAACACCTCTTATTGGAAAACCTTTTATATCTGCGAACTCATTACCTTCTATTCCAACATGAGCAGGATTTTAAATGAGTTTAATCTTAGAACTGGATTTAATTACCAAATCGAGAATTTTCGCTATTACAATCGTGTCATTTCTAGGATTAACAATGCTTTTCAGAACTGAGAGACTATCAGAACAAATAGCCCATTTTCCCGCTGTTTGTGAACATCTTTTTGTTGCCTCGAGAATAGCTATTGCTTCTGTTGTAAAGATGGAGGCAATATTTGGTAGTATTCCTTTTATAATTATGGAACCATCCTGATTTACAACTGCGAAGGCTGTGTTCGTTTCCGTTTTTAAACCATCGGTGTAAATGAAGTTTTAACCTATACGTTTTATAGAATGATCTTTCCGGAATTTTTGGTTTTCGGGATTTCGGTTTTTGGGATTTTGACCTCAAACCCTTGGGGTCAAGTCTTTAGCTGGTAAAACTAAAGTGCAAAAACATTTTTTTAAATTATTATGAAACCAACAAGATTATTGCCACTTTGATAGATCTTCCTGGCGTGTACCCAAGAAAAAATTGTTTCAAGACAGTTAACATACCTCCATCCACCCAAAGTGATAAAAATATCCTGGCGACAAGTTCTAAACGAAATCAGTTGAGCCAGTAAGGATATATGTATAAGGAGAAAACTAAAAATTATGGAAAATTTTGCAAAAAAACGTGTTCATCATATTCCCGTTATTCGATTTTTTTGGGAAAAACCAAAAATGCAGTACCTACTAAAACAATTACTCATAAGCAAGTTTTCTTACTATTTCTTTTCAAATAATGTCTTCGTTCAGATAACCTATCCCGCATTTTTATTCTCCTACCAAGATGAAAATCAAAACGTCAGCTAATAAAAACAATTTCAGCGTAGCACGTTAATTTTTAATCACAAGTTAACCCTAATTCGAGAATCCAGGGTAGGATTAAAACTTCACCATAATATATATTCTATAGCCTTACCTGCCACCTCAGGGATGAAAACTCATTCCAGGACTCAGAGAGGTACTAACACAGGATATTCATTGTTGGAGTTAAACTGCATACCACCACCAGCAACATCACACCATCATCGTAAGAAATAAAACAAAAGACAAAAAAGAACAACAAAAAAAATAAAAGTGCCCGACAAGGTTGGTCCAAGTAAAAGTTGGAAAAATCGCCCTCAGACCATAAAGTGGTAATTAAATGCCTCATCAAAATGGGCATGGTGTTTTCTTTTATGTTTATATTTCTTCCCTTGTCCTGCCCAGCCACCCGATCGCATCAAGCAGATATAGAGAAGGTCACCAGAGAAGTTGAAGTTACACACCAAACATAACTATAAGCTATATACATTTGGGCATTTATTATAGTAAAAGCCCTTGAGCGCTCTATGGCTACAAACTAACACACATACATACAAAGCACCATCAGGATCTGAAAGTAGAATAAAATCAGAACAAAAAAACATTAAAAAAAAAAAAACAAAAAAGAATTTAAACAAAACCCTTTCAGTCAGCAGGAAAAAGTAGACAAAGGTTTTGTCGTCCCGAATTTCTTTCATATAGTTTTCAAGGAAAAATTATCATCATCCACACTGTCGTCATAGTCGTCGTCCTTTGATCCTAGGTGGAGAAAAACAGGAAAGAACACAGAAAGATTTTGTAATAAATGACCTGTCTATACAGTCCTCGTGTTCCTTTTTGGGTTTTGCCTTTTTTTTTTTTGTTTCTCTCCAAGGCTCAAGGCGTTGTCATCTTGGCCGGGAACTTAAGCTGCTGGTGGTGGTGGTGGTGGGTGCGGGCGGTTATGGCACTGCTTGGTGTCAGAAGTGCTCTGATGGGGGACAAAAATAAAAAAAAAAAAAAAAATTCCTTTGCCATTCGAAGATTACGATTTGGAGGGAAAGACGAGGATAAACCAGCAGGGAATTCTATTGTCAGATAGTTGGTTGGAGCTGAATTTTGCTTTGCTATCTTGGCACCAAACCACCACTATTATATGTATGGAACTGCCAACACCCACATAATACAGAAAAGCCGTTTAATTAATTGAACGCGAGATATAGGTATGTCCTCGTACCTATACCATAAGCATTTTGCAAAATAGAAATAGTTTTGAACGAAATTAGAATATTTTGCACACAAACGCAAAACGCAAAAAGCTTAGAACAAAGTCAAGGTGGATTTTAAATCAAAGCTAATTGAAAATCAAGAAGACGTTTTCTACTATATAGGCAAAAGACAGGTCCCTTGAGTGTCTAGAGTGTAAGGTTTGGTACTTCAAGTCAACGAAAATCTTACTAATCTTCTTTGAAACACAAATTGTGAGGAAAATTTCATTTAAGGGATCTCTTGAGGTGCTGAAGTTGATGTTTTAAACGGAATAGTTTACATTTTTTTTTTAATTTGTAATATAGCTAAGTAGTATATTCATTTTTGTTTGTATAAGCTTTATTTAGAGGGGGGGGGGAGGGGGGCTGAATATAAATATCATTGTAAATTATTATACTTTGAGCTCATAATATATTAATGTAATTAATGTAAAAGCTATTTAAATTCAGATATTATAATAAAATAAGTCCTACTTGAATTAATTTCAAAGTAGAACTTTGTATGTGAAGAAAAGTCAAGGTTTTTAAATAGAATTGGCATTTTAATTAAAATGAATATCTGTTTTTGGTGTCTCATGTGGTTTAAATTTTGTACAGGAATTAGTTTATGGTAAAAGTTATAATTAGTTACTATAGAATACTATACTATAGTACAAGTTAAGACTACCAAATTATTTAACCCATCAAGTTAGTTGGGTTGAGTTAATGAACCAACAGTTGATCTGGTTACTGTCATACTTAAATTGATGTGGATTATTGTGATACCGGATATCCGCAAATGCGGATAATAGAAACGTCGGTGTTTGGCTTAGTGTTTGTCTTTCTTACTTACATACTTAAGATGGTGCATACAGTCTGTCAAAGCTATTCAAATCCAGAAATCTAACCATAACTTCAAAACTGCTGCTGTACAGGACCATGATCCTGCCAGTACTCATGTTTGGATCCGAGACTTGGGTGCTTAGCAAAAGGCACTGTGACCTCTTAGCCGCGTTCGAGAGAAAAGTCTTACGGAGAATTGTTGGCTCACATGTGAGGAAGGACGATTCTGGAGACGGTACAATCATGAGTTGTACGCAATCTACCTTGAACCAGACATAGAGATGGCGTAGACCAGGACGCCCGAAGGCTTGGGGTGCGCAACTGGATGGCGTCGGCTCGAGACCGGGATAGGTGGAGAGACTTGTTGAAAGAGGCCAGGACCGGACCCCGGTTGTCGAGCCGATGATGATGATGATACAATCCATGGTGGATCTCGGCATCAACCAACAAGACTTTTAAACTAGCCCAATACCTAGCTAGGTGCCACCAGTTTTGCACACCAAGTTGGTTGAGGTCGTCCACCACTTGATCGCACCACCTAAGATAAGTTCTTCCTCTGTCACCTTCCATCGGGGTTAGACGTGAAGTCTCGTCGGGCTGGTGCGTTGATGTCCAAACTTTCCACATGACCCAGCCTTTTTGACGAGGTCGATGTCGCTGTAAGGCCCATACAGTTCGTGGTTGTATCTTCTTCTCCATTCTTCACCGATGCACAATGGACCAAATATCACTCGAAGAATCTTTCTCTCAAAGAAACGCAGCTGGTTTTCATCCGAAACTGATAGTGTTCATGCCTCTGCCCCATACAGTTGGACCGGAATGATTAAGGTTTTATATAAGATCTCCTTGGTAAATTCAAACTTCACTCCAGGTTTGTTCTTAAGAAGGACATCTTTGTATTACATCGATTGTTTCCCCTACTCAACCCAAAAGAAAGACCTCGCTCAGCTTTACAGTTTCATGGTGTGGTACACCACTCCAAATCTTTGAAAAGAAAATCCTAAGGAAATTCACGGCAATTACGTTAATTATTATCTAATAGTTATAAGTATATTTTAAGACCAATTGTGTAAATAAACTGTTCAATAAAATATCGTACCGAACTTATAGTTTACGGTGCTGTGACACGAAAACCCACAAAAAAAAAAAAATGAACAAGAAAACAATATAAAAGTTAAATAAAACATCTGATAAACTCAAACGAAACATCCAAACTTACGCGGTCCAAGGACATTATTTACACTATCAGGCTATAGGTACCATTAAACACTCTCCAAGCGATGCCGTTAAATACTGTCTATACAACGCAAAGGGAAAAGAATCAGGACCTACGAGGCGAGGTTATAATTCGAACGAACGACAGGGAATTCTTTTCTGGCAAAAGTCCAAACACGTATAGGGGCGTGAAAGGATACATTGATGGCAGTGCTCCGCTAAAATAGAAATATAGAAGACAAAAAATGTAAAACGGACAAACATCGAAGCCGTTTCCTATATCTATTATAGAATGGAGACTGGTTTGTCCCTTGCAAAAAGCAAGCGAACACCAAGGAATAGAAAAAAAAACTTTACAATTCATTTAACATGATAAACGCCTTCAGGGTGATAGGCTTTGGCTAAAATGAAATTTCCTCCATATCGGCGACTATTTTGCCGGGACTGAGACCCAAGTAAAGAAAAGGCAATCGACTGTGACTGCAGCAGGAATCCAATTGTACATGCATATGTTTTGCATACATATACAATTTGAAAGTCTAGTTTCAGTGGTGTGGTTTATTTGTTGCCAGAGTACCCCCAACTCTCAAGTTATAACATCCATATACCCGGCTCGTATGTATTATATGGAAGCACTTTATTTTGCTTACTCTGAACGCAAAGATATTGTAGGAGCAGAAGGGCCAGAGTTGAAGTTTTAGTATCATCACCCATTGAAACATGTTAAAATGTTAATTTATTACTGGTGGCGAAAACGCAAACACCTTCGGTGTACGAACAGCAGCGAAGGAAAACTTCCACACTCCCTGGGGAGTATTTATGGCAGTGGCATAAAACAGGACTGTAATATATACAAAGACCTACCCTATTTACACGCATAAACTGTCAAGGTCGCGGCACAATTTAAGGTGTCAACGAGGGTATTGTTCACATTCATTGAACCAGAAAGCTATAGATTTTGAAGTTGTTACATTCTTTACTGTTAAAACTCAATTACAAAGAGTTCATAGAAGGTTATAATTATGTAACGTACAACGGCACTTGTTTTCATTTTTGATTGCATCCTGAAACAGATAGATTTGAGCGAGTTTTTCAAAGTACTTTCACAATTCTTTTCGTTAAGAGGTGCTCCGTATGTTTGATAATGTAAACATGTGACAGTTTTTACGAGGGTAAAACATTTTGTTTTTGTTTCAATTACTGCACCGTAAAAAATTTTGTAATCTTTTGCTTGTTTATAGTCTAGTGGTTACCTTATACCAATATCTTTCTTGTGTCCAGTGCCTACACTGAGAGAACAAATCGATCCCAAACGACTTCTTTGCTTGCTGGACAATTTTTCGGCTTCGTTTGCAGCAAACTGTTGAATTCGCTAAGGCTAAACACTTTCTGCGAACGATAAAAACAAAAATTAGGGTAAACCTGTGACTGAACTGGTGTCTTGTCATTCCGCTTCGGAACGTATAATTAATGATTGGAGTGGAATGCATTTGAACAAAATGAGAGAACGGATCGTTTGCTTCAAACGACTTTTTGTTTGTTGGATAGTAATTTTTCGACTTCAACTTCGTTTGCAGCAAACTCTTAAATGCGTTTCGGTGAAACAATTTATGCGAACAAAAAAGTTCAGCGTAACACCGGTGATTGAACCTGTTCCCCTCCATTTCGAACAAAGGCGAATGCTTTTGTGCCACGAACTTGAAAACTTCGTGTATAGCATAGAATGCATATGAACACCACAAACATAGAGTCAATTATTGAGAAAATTGGTTTCTTGCAGTCATTTGCTGTAAATGAATTGTATATACACTAAAATTGAAGTTCTTTGCCCAAAATAATTTCTAAAGAGGTTCTTCGCAAACTATTCACTGTTTGTTTGCTGCAAACAATAGAATTTTCTAGTAAACGAAAAGGTGTTAAGATGTGAAAAGCATTTTCGTTAGCCGCAATCAACTCTTGAGCTCCAAACAAATGGATTGTATTGCATTATGTTTGATGTAATAGAATTACAATTTGGGTCAAATATAATGATTTTTGTTTAATTCAAAGGATATCCATTAGCAGCAAACGAAAACAAAAATATTATTTCTGTGAGTGTCCTACGTTTTGTAACTCTCGCATACGGAAAATTTGTCGAGAAACATTGTGAATTTTTCACAAATGTCAAACTGTCAAACTGTATTTTCAATTGGTTACTCTCTAAGAAAAAATAAGGATAAAATTAAGAACTGAGTAGCATTTTAGTGTTAAAATAAACGCGGCTATTATTTCAAAAACAATCTGCCCAGCACTTTGCAAGCCTTTTCGTTTAAGCGTTTAAAAAAAAAACTAAATGACAGATTTATAAAATGCAACATTTGTGGTCCAAGGTGTATGTTGGGACCCAAGCCTTGAAAGAAATAAAAACACGTTCAAGAAGAAATAAGCGCAAAAAATATCCGCGAATAAACTATAAAAACAAACATTATTAAAAAAAAAATGCATTCATGTAAAATATTTGCATTTGCCTGCATTTCAATCAGGTTCCTAGACAGGCCCGTAGCCAGGATTTCATTTCGGTGGGGCTTTCTTCAAGTTTTTTTTTTTAGTAATTCATTTAACAAAAAAAAAAAAAAACCATACAAGGAAAAATTAATGTTTATACCTTTTATCGATTCTATAGATGAAGACCATGCAAAAGAGGTGTTATTTTGAATAGCCCGCTATTTCGGTAGCTGTCACTTTTGAAGCTGTCATTTTTTGACATTTGACAAGTAGAAACTACGCTGTTAATAAAAATGGAACGATACACGCTTCAACAACGCATTGAAATTATTAAAATTCACTATAAAAATGGTGAAAATTTGGCAGAGACGGTTCGTAAAACTAAAACATTTTTGGGTCGTCGTGAAGCACCTTGTCGGACCGCAATACAGAAATTGGTGGACAAATTCGAGCTGTTGGGACAAGTTAGTGATGTGAAGAATAAAACCCGTGCACGTCACTCAAGAACAACTGAGAATATTGCTGTTGTAGCCCAAAGTGTTGAAGAAAACCCAGGTTTGTCCATTCCTCGTCGTTCTTTGGAATTAGGCATTCCACAAACGTCATTACACCGTATTGACGGCTCGGAAAACCCAAGAGTTATTGTTGAAAAGCCTCTCCATCCTGAACGCGTGACTGTTTGGTGCGGTTTATGGTCCCGCGGGGTCATTGGACCTTACTTTTTCGAAAATGAGGCTGGAGCAACAGTTACGGTCAATGGATTGCGCTATCGAGAGATGATTAATGATTTGTTATGGCCTGAATTGGATGGTATTGATCTGGACAACGTTTACTTTCAACAAGACGGCGCTACGTGCCACACAAGCAATGAAACCATCGATCTTTTACGGGAAAAGTTTCCGGACCGTGTTATCTCTCGAAGAGGTGATCACAATTGGCCACCGAGATCTTGTGATTTAACACCTTGCGACTTCTTCCTTTGGGGCCACGTGAAAGATAAGGTCTACGCCAACAGCCCAGCGTCGATTCAAGACCTCAAAGATGAAATTCGTGAGGCTATCGAGGACATAGGGCAGCCACTTTGCGATTTGGTTATGGAAAATTTCATGAAAAGGATATGGTCCTGTAAGCGTGGTCTTGGCGGCCATTTGGCTGATGTTGTGTTCCATTATTAACGGCATACCTTCTTCTTTATAATGAAATAAACATCCGATCATTTATCTTCAAAAATGCCCTTTTTCTTTGAATATCAAAATAACACCTCTTATTGGAAAACCCTTTATTCAAATGAAGCTTTATTGACAGTTTTAGTATTGAACGCGACATTTTCAGAAATCCATAAAAAGTAAAAGCAAAACGATTTTCAGGCTTTTAGTAATTTAAAAAAAAAGGATTTTAAGTCAAATAAATGCCAGGAAATGTCTTCATGAAGCAAGTATTTAAAAAAAAAATACTTTTCCAAAAATTGCAAATTTCGTCAGAATCAAATATTTAAATATTTTGTTTAAGTTGTTTTGGCATGGGCCCCTTAATTTTTTTGCCTCGAAGGTGCGCCCACTGCCGTGGCTCTATTTGCCATTTACAACTAAAAGATGTAACATAGTCCACGAAATAATTCGATACATAAATTAATTTTAAAGCTAAAATGATTTTTTTTTTTATATTTTCTTAAAGAAAATTCAACACTACGTTTCTGGCTTTAAGATAACACTGGTCTGCAAAAATTAAGTTTTGTTTGTCCTTCATATAATTTTTTTAAATTATGTAAGATTGGAATTTTCTGAACCGTAATTTAAAAAAAATTACCATAAATTTCAAAATTCCGTAGTTTTTGGGATGTACACTGCATCCTATACTCTTGATACTGGCTAAGTTAATTATGGTGAAAAAAGGCAGTAATCAGAGAAAATCCAATAAAAGAAGAATTCAGAAGTCATACAAAAAATTGGCCAAGACATAAATTTGGTAATTTTGTCTTAATTTATTCTACATTAAAGGTTTTTAGAGCAAAATGTTAATATTTTGGACTATTCACCAAAAACAATAAAAAAAAACAATTTTTTGTAAGTTTTTCAATGATAAATTTTGTTGGCTAACTTCAGATTCAGACTCAACATCCCAGAAAAACATAAAGTTAGCTATTAAAAGTATTACTTTAGAACTTTCCACCTCTAAAAACGCTTGAATTGGGCTACAGAGAGTATTTTGGACAAATCATAAATTTCAATTTGCAATATCTTTGCACCGAAAGCGAATTTTTGAATGATTTCATTCCCATCCCATTAATAGTTTTGTAAAAAAGTAAAGGGTTTTCCAATAAGAGGTGTGGCATTTTTGGAGATAAATGATCGGATGTTTATTTCATTATAAAGAGGAAGGTATGCCGTTAATAATGGAACACAACATCAGCCAAATGGCCGCCTAGACCACGCTTACAGGACCATATCCTTTTCATGAAATTTTCCATAACCAAATCGCAAAGTGGCTGCCCTATGTCCTCGATAGCCTCACGAATTTCATCTTTGAGGTCTTGAATCGACGCTGGGCTGTTGGCGTAGACCTTATCTTTCACGTGGCCCCAAAGGAAGAAGTCGCAAGGTGTTAAATCACAAGATCTCGGTGGCCAATTGTGATCACCTCTTCGAGAGATAACACGGTCCGGAAACTTTTCTCGTAAAAGATCGATGGTTTCATTGCTTGTGTGGCACGTAGCGCCGTCTTGTTGAAAGTAAACGTTTTCCAGATTAATACTATCCAATTCAGGCCATAAAAAATCATTAATCATCTCTCGATAGGGCAATCCATTGACCGTAACTGTTGCTCCAACCTCATTTTCGAAAAAGTAAGGTCCAATGACCCCGCGGGACCATAAACCGCACCAAACACTCACGCGTTGAGGATGAAGAGGCTTTTCAACAATAATTCTTGGGTTTTCCGAGCCCCAGATGCGACAGTTTTGCTTGTTGACGTAGCCTCCGAGGTGGAAATGGGCCTCATCAGTCAAGATGATTTTTCGATGAAATTCCGGTTCATTTTCATGCATTTCAAGGACCCAATCAGCAAAGACACGACGTTGTTGATGATCAGCCGGCTTGAGTTCTTGTGTTAACTGAACTTTATAAGCCTTAAGACCCAAGTCTTTATGCAAAATACGGTGTAATGACGTTTGTGGAATGCCTAATTCCAAAGAACGACGAGGAATGGACAAACCTGGGTACAACACTTTGGGCTACAACAGCAATATTCTCAGTGTTGTTGTTGAGTGACGTGCACGGGTTTTTTCTTCACATCACTAACTTGTCCCAACAGCTCGAATTTGTCCACCAATTTCTGTATTGCGGTCCGACAAGGTGCTTCACGACGACCCAAAAATGTTTTAGTTTTACGAACCGTCTCTGCCAATTTTTCACCATTTTTATAGTGAATTTTAATAATTTCAATGCGTTGTTGAAGCGTTCCATTTTTATTAATAGCGTAGTTTCTACTTGTCAAATGTCAAAAAATGACAGCTTCAAAAGTGACAACTACCGAAATAGCGGGCTATTCACACCTCTTATTGGAAAACCCTTTATTTACCAGCAAAGAAATTCAGCCCCTCAAGCCCCCCCTGGCCTGTTCCTAGTCTGTTCCTAGAGCATATAAATCGTAACCTACCTTAACTTGTTTATATTGAAAAGGTCAGTGCAAATGTTATTATTTAGTGTCCAATTATGCTACGGATAAGTTAAACCATCCATAATTAACATCATGGTGCAACAACGAAGAATCAATTAATTTTAAACACAAAGAATAATTGTGAAATTGTACAGCAAACTGCTACGCATTATTTATATTTTAAACACACACACCACTGCTATGTTCTCCCGTTCATCGGCACCGGTTGGAACGGCACCTACATACCTCCTTCATCCGGTTCATACTATGCCACATAATATCCTACTCTCGTTCATACATTTTCGCAATGAAAAACAAACGGCAACGGTTGGTCGGTTAGTCGGTTTCCAGCACACTTCCATACATATTTGCTGTTCTTCATCCTCATATACGGTTCCTCTGTCCATAACAATAGTTGATCCGTATTTATTGCTCATATACCTACTCCTTGAACTCATAGATGGGTATTTTACAAAGTTTGTATTCGAAGAAATAAGGCACGAGGCGTTGATGCCATTTTTTTTGGAAACACAACCCAACTCAGTCCCAGCCAACAAAGCTGCTTTAATTTCTTCCGATTGACCAGGGAACCGAACAAGTCTTTCTCGTGTCGGTCGTCTTCTTCTTCGTCATTGTATATATGTATGTATGTGTTCCTGGACAGAATGGCCATATCCGGGCAAATGTCAAAGAAGTTTTCCATCTCTCTTCTATTTCTCCAACATTCAGCCTAGTTTAGGATTTAGCCTCATCCGGCAAAATATGGCAACTGATGGCAACTGTGGAAACTAGGTACCTCTTCTGCTCTACCCTAGCTCACTATTATTGAGCGTATTGTATTTGGGTTAATGTGTCTAATTAAAAAGAAAACACTGAAATAAAAGAAGAAAATGAAAACAGCTAAAAAAGGAAAATGGAAAAGACAAACCTGTCAGTTAATTTATTGTAATGACGGTTGCCATGGCAAGGATTGCGTGCATATAGCTAAAGACGTTCGGTGTGCGGTGTGGTGAGGTGCGGTGCGGTGCGCTGCGATTCGGTATAGTGGTTGCCTTAGTCCTTGTCTAATCATCTGCATTCCTATAGAAAAAGATAAACCTTTCCTGCTGGTGTGCTGGTTGCCGCTCTGTATACAGAATGCGGTTTTAGTTTATTTCCGGGCATTAAAGATTAAATAAATCCCATAGCATGGTTTGGTTGAGGAAGATGGTATTTTTGCTGGCAAGCCTCTATAGAAGGATTGTTTCACTTCTTGCAAAATATCCTTTATTTCTGCTTCAGTACTTTTCTTAATACTTGAAACAAAAATGTGAGTATAAATTATTTGTTTCTTTATTTTTTTATATTTTTCTTTTCTTTTTGTTTTGCTGCATACAAGTCACCATTAACTGTGAGATCTCTTAAAGAAGCCAAATTAAGGATTTCCTTTAGTTGAGAATACCGAAGCAATTTGAGTGAATTTTCTAGAAATGATGAAGAATTATTCGAAACGATGTAATTACAGTTGGGTTTTTCGGTAAAGTGATGTTTCAATTAGTTTGCAATTGATAATTACAAGAGAAACGCTTTTTATATTTTACACCTGAACTGTCGTGTAATTAATTCTTAAACAATAATTTCTATTTGATGAACATGGGACATTCCAAATAAGTTTATTTTCTATTATTGAAGCAATTTATAATGGATGATAATGTCACGTTTTGCATGAATAAAAGTTTTGAGATGAGTGTGAAGCCCAATGTAGAGTCAGAAATGCAGTCAAAACTTAATGTTTCGTATCAGCTGGTGAATGATTTGGGGAAGTCTTTCTGGCAAGGCAAATTTTTACTTACATTTTTACTTTATAGGACAATATTATTGATTTTTTGTGAAAAAAAAATAGAGTTGTTAATTAAAACCAACATTATGATGATGGAGAAATTTAAAAAAGTAATGGTGCTTTTCATGAGTTTTTGTGAAAAAAATTAATTTTCGTGCCCATATTTCTTGACGAAAATTTATGAATGTCGGTTCAGTTAGAGATTTTTCATTATTAGAGGAGAAAGCAAATTATCTCGAAACCGGGAGAAACTGCTCTGATTTGGATGATTTTTGTGTCTCAAATGTTAGCATTAAAAAATACTTCAACAGTTACCATTTAAAAATTGTCGCTTTTACCAGATTTTTCTTATAACTTAACAATAAGATTATTGTGAACAAATATTATTTTTTAATCGAAATTTTTTTGTGTTTAAATTTTCTATAATAAACTATGCTAAACTTTTTTTTGATTCAAACTCTTTTTTTTTTTTAAATTTCGAGGTAGAAAATTCTTTTTTTTTTTAACTATTGGATTAACTTAATTTAAAATGTTAAAAAGGAAGGTTTTTCTGACTATCTTTTATTTAACTACGTTTTATTTCAATAATTTATTTTTTACTAGCTGTTTTTCTTAAACAGACCTTGAAAATATTTGGCATAGTTTATTTTATAAAATTTTAACCAATTATTTTATAAAAACAAAAATATTTGCTAACAAAAATCTTGTTGCCAAACCGGCAACTGTTAAAGTATTTTTGAATACCAATATTTGAAAATAAAAATCATCCAAATCGGAGCAGTTTTACCCAGTTCCGAGATAATGCTTTTATTTGAGCTTTATTTACTCCACTTTATGGCGAACACAAAAAGTCTGCCAACTTTTTTATTTACAAAATGGCGGCTTCAAAATGGAGTCCATAATAAGTTATGAAGTTAAAAACTGAAAACATATCATTCTCTAATTTAGAATCCTTGATAAATTGATGTGAAAAAAGTGCCTAAATGTTGACAAAATGTGTAAATATTCATGTTTCAGTAATAGCAATAAAAAAATCAGATCTGAAAAACAAATTTCTCATTTAAAAAAATTGATTATTTAGTGTTGCCAGCTTACTCTTAAGTCAACGACACAGAAATACAAAATAATATAAAAGTAACAATATTCAATTTTTCAAAAGAGCTTTGGTCTAGTTAGTTTGAATCTGAATTCAGAAAAAAATTATGAAGTCACGTTTTTGAGATAAGGAATATTTTCTTCTAAAATCATACCAAAAACGTCACATCATAATTTTTTTCTTTCAAACACCAAAGCGTTCGGCATCTCCCCGTCTATAAGAAAAATTATTAAGAAACGAAGGACGTGAAGACGGAATAATATTGGATCAGTGAGTTTGTTCGCAAGCAATTGTGGGGCATATCAATTTTAATCCTAATCGACTCAAGCATTCTGCTTTTGTACTGCAAAGCGCTTTAGTAGACGATCCCTACATATCGAGGAGTTCCACACTTAAATTTAAGTTAGTTCAATATTTTGTAGAAATAAACAAAAAGCTAGAATCACGTTATCGATTTGTTAAAACGTAAGTTTTTTTCACTCTTATCGATTTTTGTAATACAAAATTTTTGGTAAAAGGGTGTTTTTTTTTTAGGTGGAGGGGTATGTATGTAAATAAGTTCCACAGCATCTGGCTAAAAATTATACATGAAACTTGGTATACGAATATTTCAACTGAAAGGTTTTTTTTTATAGGAAAAGAAAATATTCTATTGGATAAAAATGTTGTTTTGATGGAAATTGTTAAAAATGTTTCATTTGCTATTAAAACCAAGAGCTTTAAGAGTCCATAGAATTATATTGGGTAAAAGGTTGTTTTTTTTTTGAGGAGGAAGGAAAGACCAAGAAACTATAAAAAAAAATAATACCTACGTTTAAAAACTGTAGTAGATATTACCACACAGAGAAAAATTGCACCAACTTAAAACATTGCTTTATTGAGCTGTTTTACATAGAAATTATATTAAAATGAGTGAATAATCATTTATTGACATTTCCTCCTTGATTTCATGAAGAAAATCTTATCATTTTTAGAAAACAAATTTAAAGTTACGGCCAATTTCTTGACAAAGTTCTAAAATTAGTTTAAAACTATTATTTTTAGCTCTCAGTTTTTCTGAAGAAAAAAAAAAAATAAAATGAAGCAATTTGACTTTTATTTTTTCTTAAACCGAGTTTTAAGAGCTAAGTTGAAGAATTTCAAAATAATTTTTTGATGTATAAAAATTCTCAAAACTTGTTAAACAAATAAAATGCACGACTGGACGTTAAAGCCTCTTAAATAAAGTTTATAATAATAAATAATTATGTTAGAAATTAAGAAAATATAGGGTTCTTCTCAAGATAAATATATTTATTTACAAGAAAAGTGAACACATGTGTTAAAAAAATTAAACAAATTTTAACTCTTTATTTTTTTTTATTTTTTTAATTAATAGGTACATTTTTTTTTAAATTTATTCAATTGCTTATGGTTGTATGAAATATCTGTGTACAAGTCATAGTTAAAATCGCTTACGCCGTTGACGAGATATTCACAAAAAACAAAATAATTATTTTTTGCAAAAAACGGCAACGTTTTTCGAGTTTTTTTTTTAGAAAAACTAAAAATGCAGTTTTGTAGCAATCACTAAACAAAATATTTACATATACAAATTTTAAACAAAATCGTCACAGCCATTTTCGAGAAAATTCCAATAACTCAAAACCGTTTTATGGGAGTTATTAGTTCTAGACGAGATATTCAAAAATAACTTTTGAAATAACGTAAAAATCATCTGTACCAAATGTGAAGAAAATCCGCCCACGCGTTTGGGCAGTGGAGAGTACAGACGGACGCACAGACGTACAGACGCACAGATACACAGATGCACAGACCGAGGGACGGCATGACGAAAACCCCTTTTTTGGGATTCTCCATCATCGTAATTTTGGTTTTGATTAGAACCTCATTTTTTTTTTCATTTTAAGGAAATCTGCCTTCGACAAAATGTTTACCACAAACTGAAAGTTGTGTACCCTGACCCAGTTTTTGAGACTTGAAAGCTTAAAATTGAAATTATACAGAATGGAAAAAATGTGATTCTGATCTTTCTTTTTTTTTTTTTTTAAACTGTAACACGATATTTTAAATGTTGCCATTCTGCAAGATTTCAAAAAAATAAATTACCTTCCCACTCAGTCGAGAGAAAAAAATCCCGCATTAAAAAAATATAAATTGAAAAAAAAAAAAAATAAAATAATGAACAGAAACAAAAGCATCCTATTGTAAAATGTGAACCCTTATAGACGCGACTAATAAGTAAATTATCCTAGATCTCAAAACCCAGTGTGTTAAAACTCACATCACATATTATATCATTTGAAAAATCATAGAATAATTAAGTGAATGTTGTCTGAGCTATTGGTGAGGGACAGAAACAACTATATAATCTTTAAATTAGTCAGTAGAGAAAAAAGTTACACATACGCCACAGTGACCAGTAAATTTGAAATAAAAATTAATAAAATAAGGGGGAACTTTTAATTACTTTTTATTTATTATTTTAGTAAATATAGCTCAAAAAAGTGATGCAGTACACACAGTTTTCAACTTAAAGTTTATTAACCTAGGAAAAACTAGTTAAAATTTAAATTAATATTCCATATTGTAGAGTAATCGAAAAAAACAACATCAAGCTTTTTCAAAACCACGTTTTAAAAAAAAGTCAACAATCGAACTTTGACAAGATAAATTACTAAACTTCGACTTAAATTAATAGTACCAACAGGCAGGGACATTACGTAGCGTATAAGTGTGCCACATGATACATGTAACTAGCTCTAATTTACATATGTCATAATTTTTAGAATTTTATGCAACAAAATATGCGCCTAAAAAATACACTTAAAAATGGTATAATTTTGTATTTCAGTTCTTGGCTGGCATGCATAAAAGACAATAAATGCTTTGACTAAGGATTTTTTAAGTAAATACTTAATTTGGAATGCATTAAAATTAAGTAATAACTAGATTTACTTCAAGTAAAAGTATTTACTTTTTTCGGATGAATTTTTGCTTTAAATACTTTTTACTTGCGATATAGGTACTTTGGGGCAAGTTTAGGATTCGTAAAAAAAATCGAACTCGAGATAACAATTAGACATGACATTACGATGATAGAGAAAGCGAAAAAAGTGGGTCTCGCAATTCTGTCTGACAGTCTGTCAGTCTATCAGTCTGTCAATCTGGCTGTATCTATCTTGAGCTAGATAGAGCCTAAAGTACTTGAGCAATTCTCTTCAAACTTGGTTGTTCCCTAGAGGGGAATTTGAAATTTTTGTTTTTAGACCAAAATTAACGGTACCTGCCGTACAACCAATATGGAAAAAACTTGATTTTCTCAAAAACGGCTCTAACGATTTTGATTAAAATTTTTATGTGTAATACAACAGGAAAGATCGTACTTTTCGGTTAAAAACGGTGCCTCCCATAGAGCTGGTTTTCTCTTTTCTGATTTTCTCGTAAGAGACTCCACGGATTTCGATGACAATTTTTGCACACGAGGTTTAAAGTTATTTCAAATCAAAATTTTGAAAAAAATTTTTTGGATTTTTAGAAAAGTTTCCAATTTTTTTTTTCAAAAGTCAATTTTTCGAAAACGCGTGACTGATTTTTTTTTTAAATTTGGGTTTCAGATGTCCATTAATATTTTCTTAAAATTGGCATTCAAACTTTTTTTTAAACAAAGCTTTAGAATTTTTGTACATAAGAAATTAATTTTTTAAAAACGGCTCCAATGATTTTCAAATTTTTTTTCTAAAAATTAATCTTTCTTAACAAAATCAAATGGCATACTTAGCTTTGAGATCAAATCAATTTAAGAAGTTGTTTAAGTCATTTTAGTAATAAATTTTATGTTTATATTTTATTTTTTTATAAAATTAGAAACTTTATACATGTATATGAAGCTCTAGCAAGTACGTGCGACCCAGTCGTGCATTTTATTTTGAATGCATAAAAACTAGTATTTACTTACTCTCTGTAGTAAATACCTACTGCAAATTTTTCAAGTTGCTATCGACCATCCTGAAAATTTCATAGCATCTACTTTTGCTTGCATTTGGTAGTTTTGTAAGGTGCAAAACTAAAAGACTTTCGTCATAGATTTTGTAAAAAAAATTCTATAGCCTTGCAAAATACATTTTTGAGTCTAACTGTAATTATGAGGATGAATTTGAAATGCACAAAATCAAAGTATTTACTTCAATTAAAAAGTTTAAGTTAATACTATACACTAAGTAAAAGGTCCGATTTTCAGTATTTACTTCGTTTCGTATGCATATCAAATAAAATACACGACTGGGTCGCAAGTACTTGCTCTTAGGGTCAAAGTTGCTGTGGGTGCTAAGGCTTCATATATAAAGTTTTAAATTTTATAAGAAATTACAAAATAAACATAAAATTTATTACTAAAATGACTTAAACAACGTCTCAAATTGTTTTGATCTCAAAACTAAGTATGCCATTTGATTTTGTTAAAAAAGGTAAATTTTTAGAAAAAAAATTTGAAAATCGTTTTTTAAAAAAATTAATTTTTTATGTACAAAAAAAATTTGAATGCCAAGTTTAAGAAAATATTAATGGACATCTAAAACGAAAATTTAAAAAAAAAATCATTCACGCGTTTTCGAAAAATTGATTTTTGAAAAACAAAATTTGAAACATTTTTTAAAAATCAAAAAAAAAATATTTTTCAAAATGTTGATATGAAATAACTTAAAAAATTGTCGAGAACCTTTTGTGCAAAAATTGTCATCGAAATCTGTGGAATCGCTTACGAGAAAATCAGAAAAGAGAAAAACGGCTGTATGGGAGGTACCGTTTTTAACCGATAAAAAAATATTTTTTTTATTTCAAAAGTACGACCTTGATTGTTGTATTACACATAAAAATTTTAATCAAAATCGGTAGAGCCATTTTTGAGAAAATCAAGATTTTCCATATTGGTTGTATGGCAGGTATCGGTAATTTTGGCCCTAAAAAAAAATCACCAAAAACCCTTAATTATCAAGTTTGAGGATAATCGCTTAAGTACTTTAGGCTCTAGCTCAAGATAGATACAGACAGACTGACAGACAGAATTGCGAGACCCACTTTTTTCGTTTTCTCTATCATCGTAATGTCATGTCCGATTGTTATCTCGAGTTCGATTTTTTTTACGAATCCTAAACTTGCCATAGTACCTATGTATATCGCAAGTAAAAGTATTTAATTGATTGCAAATACTTTAAGTTCATTCAAGTAAATACTTAAAATTCATCGGAAATCACAGTAAATACTTTTTTTTTTTTTATTTTATTTTTAATTGATCAATTCTTTTGCTAAATTTACGGTATAAACAGTTACTGTACTGTAAACATGCATTACCCTGAACTTTTTAGTCATTCATTAGTAATTTGTTTAATTAACCTTTGAAAATAGTTGTAATCATTTTTATATAATAAATCAAATTTCTATGCCTTACCAATAAAAATGTTCACTTAACCACTCTACATTTTCTCGTTCAAAGTGATAAAGTTGCTTGAAATCTGAACAAGTCCCCGATCTTCGTTCTTTACATATTTTTGTGGAGTTAACTCGCATATATTCTGCCATTGTTATTAAAATATAAATTTTCCTTATTTATTTGAAATAATTTATGACCCTACTGGCTTTCAACACGATCTGTTACTAAAGTCTCTTAGTTTTGCACCTTACAAAACTACCAAATGCAAGCAAGAAATTTTCATGTTTGTCGATAGCAACTTGAAAAAATTGCAGTATTGACTGCAGAGAAATAGTAAATAATATACCCAGTTTTTATGCATTTCAAAAAAGCATTTACTGCAAAAATTCATCCGAAAAAAGGAAATATTTTTACTTGAGTAAATACTGAACTTCTAGTATTTACTTAATTTTTATGCATACCAAATTAAGTATTTACTTAAAAAATCCTCAGTAAAAGTATTTACTGTCTTTTATGCATACCACCCATTATTGCAGGATATTTTAGCTGTCAAAACTGATAAAATGTGCTAAAGATACATACTTTTTTATTAAGAGTGTCCTTTATCCATATTTATTAATTTTTCCTTGTTGTTCAATGTAATTGAAACCAACATTCCCTTACACGGCATGAATACAGAATTCCTATTGCCCTATATCCTTTATCTACCTATGTATGTCTGTATGTACGTATGTATAGTATACGTAAAAAATTAACTTTGTTGTTGTTGTTAAATTAATTGGAGTTACATTCCTCAGATATACACTGCGACACACATCCCATCCTGGTGTCACTGGCACGACTGGTAATTTTTGTTTACTTGTGGTCATCGACAACGTACACATGTTTTGATAGTGTGTCTACAATTTATTTGACCCTCCTCTGCCCCCCAATGCCCTCCCACTGCGAACATTTCAGCAATAATTTTCAATTGTCAACATTCCCATGTAATACAAGGCAAATAAAATTTTCCAATACTCCTCTACTTCGTTCTTTATCGCAAAAAAAAAGGCAAAAGAAAAAAAAAAAAAAAATGAAACCCTGAAAAAAGGGGATACATTGGCTGCCCGCCGGGACTTTTATTGAAAAATGTTCAAACATATTTTCAATTGTGGAAATAAAAAAATCCTGTACAACCATTCATCGCTATCACTTTACTTTTGCTTCCCCACCCCTGGCATAGCACCTCTACCCTCTTTCCATCGATGCCTCTACTGCTGTGGCATTCAATAAATTTTGATACCAGAAGACCACCCGTCCTGGGGTGCCCCACACCATCGGACTGTGCCCATCTCTGTAACGCTGGAACTTTAATTTTTTTTGTTATACAAAGTTACAGGGTGGCCACTCTAGATTTGAATTGGACTATTTCGAACTAAGAGTAATGCAATAGAAAAAGGGTATAAGAGTTTAATCCAATTATCAAGAGATTTGTCAATGTTGGACAGTTTCTTGTGGGATTATAATAAAGAACTTTAATCTTTATAGAATAGAATGTCCTTCAGTTGGTTAATATACCCCACTTTTGGACAATAATCATTGCAAAATAAACTTTCAAAACCAGAATAGAAAGTCGTTTACGTTACTTACAGAGGGACATACTATTTTTGTATTAACCGAATGTTAATACCTCACATCTGTTGTGGGAAAACCTAATTTTGAAATAAGAAAAACACGTAATGATTGTAGTCACCCTTTTGTCATCAAAGAACATAACTGTGAAATTATTTAATCGTTTTTACTCTCATATTGGCATTTTTTTCTTTTTACATGATTTCAGCAGAACATATTTCATATAAAACCTTACAAATATTGTAAACATCTACTTTCAGAAAGATCGATACTTAAATGATTAAATGATTAAGCAAAATCTACTGTTAAATATAGAATTTTCGAATTGAACAATTAGGATGGATTGATTTTGTATGAAAAAAAAACTTTTTAGTAGAAATGGATTGGGCCGCGGTGGGAAAGATGCATCCATGGATACTTCAACCAAATCCAAAATATTTTTTAAAATTGAAAAATTTTTACTGCTGCCCCACAAGTCATTTGAATTTTGAACAAAAAACGCTTTTGTTTTTGAATACTTTTCCATTTTTGTTTTTTTCGATTTCCTTTTCCAAATGTTCAAATGAGATGGTTTTGACATTTCGGTAGTAGATAGACCTACTACCTACTTTACAAATTGTTCCACTTGGCATGTGTTTTAATTTGGACAAAAACGTAGAAGTCCTTTTTGATATAAATTACCTCCATTCATGAATCTTGTATTTAATGATTACCAAGAATTCACGATAGGACGGCTCAAGAAAAACAAAGCCCCGGGAGCCGATGGCATACCAGCCGAATTATTCCACCACGGCGGGCCAGCCTTACGTCAAGCAATTCATGATATCATAGTGCACGTATGGGAGCATGAAGAAATGCCAGAACAACTGGCGAAAAGGTATCATATACCTTGGGTCAACAGTAGCAGCCGATAACAACATAGAAGAAGAAATACGCGGGCGGCATCTCAAATCCAACAGAGCCTACTACAGTCTGTCAAAGCTATTCAAATCCAGAAATCTAACTATAACTTCAAAACTGCTGCTGTACAGGACCATGGTCCTGCCAGTGCTCATGTATGGATCCGAGACTTGGGTGCTTAGCAAAAGGCACTGTGACCTCTTAGTCTTACGGAGAATTGTTGGCCCCATATGTGAGGAAGGACGATTCCGGAGACGGTACAATCATGAGTTGTACGCAATCTACCTTGAAGCAGACATAGTGACAAAAATTAAGCTCGGTAGACTCCGGTGGGCAGGGCTTCTAGCTCGTATGAGCGAAGAGGAACCTGCTCGGAAAGTCTCTTGTGGTACATTCTATGGTAGACGGCAGCGTGGTAGACCATGCTTGCGGTGGAGAGATGGCGTAGACCATAATATGGGTTGATTTTTCTTGGGGGTGGTAGAAGTCTTAGGTCAAAAATGTTTTAACTATAGGATCGTGATTTCCAGGTAATCCTTACATACCATGAATGGGGTTAATTTTATTATTCTAATTGGTCTCTAATTTTGTGTACAAGTCTAAGCTCATGTAATAAAAAAATCATTTGCGTAAGAACCTAAGTAATATTGAATGAATGTTGGTAGTTTATTTGAGAGACGAAATTTATACTTAAGAAAATGATCCAGTATGTAGTGGATCAGTCGTTGACAACTGTGAATCAAGTACATATCTTTTAAAAAATAAATCCAAAGTGCAAACATTCTAAAAATAAAGTAGTTAAGTAGTTTAAACCAGACATTGCCGAACGGAAACGATGATAGGGCTGAGTATTAAATGTAAATGTGTTGTTACTCTTTCTCTGCTTATAGTGTCTGTGTGAGAAAACCAGGGGTGGAATCGTGTAAGATATGATTGGTGATAGTTGACAGTCAAAATGATTGTTATATTTGACTATCATATTTTTGTGACTTTTTCTGGTGACACCTATTTTGCTATCATTTTCATGTGAAATTGCAATATTTTGTCCAAAAGATAAAAACAATTGAAAAATATTGTTATTTTATGGGGTCAATTTTTCTCAGTAATATAATATGATATGACAATAATTTTGACTGTCAACTATCAACAATCATCTTACACGATTTCACCCCAGTAATAATGGGCTGAAAAAATCTACGTGTTATTACTGGTTTAATATTTTTATAATCGCCGCTAAAGAAGTATAACTAGGGTTCCCAACCGTACTATAATATATTGTATTGTGCTATGTTTTGGCTTTGCGTACTATATACTGTTAAAGAAATATATTGTACACAAAGATACTATAATTCAATGGATTGAACATTGAATGAAAAGTGAACATATATCTCTCATTATGATTGGGCTTTTACCCCAGACGTCACGCAAAAATAGAAATTAATGAATATTTAGTGCTTAATCAGTTGGCTTTCAACTAAAAATTAACATAATAATAAATATAAACCGTTAATATAAAAAAAATGTACACTTTTTTGCAAAAATATTGAATATGGTATGCGTTGTTTGTTTACATTCTTCGAACAAGATTTACAGTTTTCTTTTTTTTCTATTTTTGTGTGAAAGCGAAGCGACAAAGACAAATGCGTGAGAAGCCCAATTGCACCATAAGGTCTCATTTAATTGTGCTAGAATATGAACACGGTAAGTCTTAACGCAATGTCAAAATTGACAGCGATGATAAACGTTTGTCAGTTACAACTTACTACTGTCGGTGTTCTTGTGTATATTTAGACTTTGTTTACAGTTTTTTTTTTTTGGTTGCTCGGGTTTTTTTGCGGCTGTTGAAGGTGAATGGCATGAGCTTAAACGTCATGTTGGCACTAGGTGGCTCTCATTGCTACCTTGCGTGGACAATAAACTTTTTAATAATGTATGGACAAAAATGGAGGCGGAACAAGATAGCATACATAAAGGCGCTAATAAAAATGCTGTGACTCCAAATGCATTGGATAAACATGAAACACATCTCGACCTGTGACGTCAGTGGTCTAAAGTGGTGGAGTGCGTAGTGCACACGACTTCTAAGACTTCTAAGACAATAAAATTGACGGAATAAAGAATGGTCAAGTCTAACAAGCTGACATTCTAGTACGAATAGTACAATAATAACAATAATAATAACTTAATAGACTGGTTTGTTACCGATCTTCCAACCTCTCCCCCTTTGATACGTACTACGAATTGTAGTCTATCGAAATAAGGTTTGGAGAAATATGGAGGCGGAACAAGACAGCATACTTAAAGGCGCTAATAAAAATGCTGTGACTCCAAATGCCTTGGATAAACAAGAAACACATCTCGACCTGTGACGTCAGTGGTCTAAAGTGGTGGAGTGCGTAGTGCACACGACTTCTAAGACTGAGCTAAGATCTGATAGCGTGGGTTCGATTCCCATGGTGTGCATAGAAAGTTTTTCATAATAAAATTGGATTAAAGCTCAGCACCACAAAAAGGAGACTGATGAGTGCATAAGTGGCAAAGCACGAAATAGCTATATCTCCAGCCAAACAAGAGTGGTAGTGCCTTTAAGTTGTTGTTGTTGTTCAAACATTCAATAAACTTTTTTAATGGAAGCCTTTGATTTTACTAGTTTAGATGAAGAATGTCCTAGACATATCAAAGATAGTTTATGTATGCAAGAAACATATGGAAACATTTAAGTTCAAATCTTTTTGAACTTCGCTAGCCATTTATTGCATAACTTTAATAAAGCTGTCAAACAACTTGAAGGTAACACCATCACAGTCGTAGATTTGTTTAACATTATGTCGACTTTAAAGATTGCGCTAGAACAACGCAAAACAGATTGTTTCTTTGGTTATGAAACACAAAAATTGTTGCAATCCTTAGAATCTAAATCTCCAAAAGAAAGTGATCAAATCAAAAACAATTTTATAGCATTCTTCAATAAATGTCTGGAATAACTTGAAAATGGTTTAACTTAAAAGAAGACAACTGGTTATACAAAATTCAAAGATTCAATTTGAAACAAGAGCCTTCCTTTGATGACTTTGAGATGGCATTACAAGTTCTTAACTTACAAGAAAGGATGGAAATCAAGATCTTTATTGTGAAATAACAATACTCAATGAAATATTTGCAAAAGTAAGGAATTCAAGAGATTTTACGGACAGAACTTCAGATCAAAAATGGCTGCATATTTTTCAAAATTCCGAAAACAATTTACCAAATATTTTTAAGCTAATTTCATTTCTACTCTCCATTCCTGCCACTTCGGCGTTCACGGCAAGGATTTTTTCAACCATGAACTCAAAATGGCGGGAAGAAAGAAACCAAGCGAGTCTCTCATTAATCAAAATTGAGCTTTTGGTGATAAGGGTTACGTTATTGTTAACAAACATTTAAATGATGCAAGTTCAAAAAATATAGATTTTATAAAAAATAATATGTAGACAAAATAATTTTGGCTTTTCTTTCACTTTTCATAAAATACTATTATTGTACTATATTTTTTTCAAGCTTATTTGAAAAATACTATAATCAGTTGCAAAAATGCTGGGAACCCTAAGTATAACTTCAAAAATTCTTAATTGGATGTTGGAAAAAATGGAAAAAAATAAATCAAATTTCTTGAAAAAAACAAATAAAACCTATATTTGAAAATGTCAGCCATGAAATAAATAAAATACTTTGCAACAAACAATTTTTTGATTGGGTCCGGGATACCACTGAATACCACAACACCTTCTATAAACCAGGAAGACGAGAATTATAACCTTTCAAATCCCTTTAGGAAGCTATAAATCCTTTTTCATATCTGCACCCTAATTGACTCGCTTTCCGAATTTGTTTTTTTTTTTTTTTTTTTTTTTGTTTTCTTTTGAATCTTCATATTTTGGTTTGCCTTATTTTTTTCGAAGGCAAAGGAAGTGATCTGAAAAAAAATCTATTCAGCAGCAACTATGGGAAACATCATCACTGTATTGGAACTTCCTTACACCTTTTTTTGGAAGGAGATACATAAACTGTGTATGTATAAGAACAAGCTGGTTTTTATTCAAAGCACAAACAGTCGATTATGATATCGATATGGATTTTTAATGTCCCGGTCAGCTGTCTGAAGTATTTTTGGCATATCCTCTTTGAAAAGTATAAACGATGCGGACAGCAAAACTGATATCCTTTCGAATTATCATCCTTTGCATACATATATTTTTAACACGCCTACCTGTCAGAGAAGCAACTGGAACTTTAAGAGAAACGAAAGAGAAAAAAACGTGTCTGTACGTTTTATCTACGCATTTTGAAAATGGACACCTTAAGCCTATTTGTGAACAAGTTATTATGCTGTTCAAGAGATATACGTGACTGGTCGAACTTAACAAACAGCCGAAAGCACTCCACAGAAACGTCTATGGCCAGCATAATGGAACAGCGCACTATACTATACCATGCATAGTCCGAGTCGAGTAGCCGAAATGTAATTAATTAACTTGCCTGTCATGCCTGTTCCATTATCTGTGCAATAAGCAAGCGTTGCCTTTTATGCCTACATAATATGGAAGCCAAGCCAAGGCAAGCCAAAGCCAAAGCCAAAGTCAAAAGCAAATTTGTAGTTCCGCACTTCCGCATCCGCAGTGTATCTGTATATACGAGCAAAATGAATACCCTAAGATTGGCATATTGTGTGAATGGGAACAAAAGCAGGGCACTGCGTATGTGCTCCGTCTCCATGCTCGTATATACTCGTACTTCGTATCCGTATCCGTTTCGTATATTCACCTGAAATAAAGCACTAAATTATACTTCATAGCGAGGACGTTCAAATTTGCCTTCTTACGGTAATATGTTCTTGGGGCTAGAAGAGGAGTATAGAGGTCTTTCGAACCCTAATGTTGGTAGGTAAGGTACATATATTTCCAACATTAATCGTGAAAAAGGTAACTTTTTATATGATTTACTCACTTTATACCTCATGATACTGTAGCCAGTGTTGCATCAACAGGTATCACGAGTATAAGCATACAACAGAAATGTGGTGAGAAATATCTAAAATACTTATCGTTCATGGCCACGCAGCGCGCAAGCATAGCTCTTCTACATATATAAGCAAATGAATGGAAATTGGTAAATTTATTTGAAGTGAATTGGATCCATTTCACTTGAGATACAATTTATTAATGCTGTCAAAAGTGTGACAGGTGTCTGGAGAGTGAAAGTTGACTTTAACATTTTTTTTTTTTTTGGGGCATCAGTTACGGTTTATGGAATAAAAGAGTGAAAGAACGTGATAGAAAGATGAAATACCTACTTAAAACGTATTTGGCTGTAAGTTGAGTCAAAGTGTGTGGGAAAAAAAGCATAACCTTAAATTGGAAATCATTGAATTTGTTTTCAAAACATATTTTATATTGTTTTGAAGTAATAGAAAAATCTTTAAATGAGATTATTATGAAATAAGATTATTGTGTCCTGGAATTTTGCAAAAGTATGATGTTGATGTATGTTCCCTCTGAAGCTAACCAGGTACGGTAAGTAGGGATAACACTTTGGTTTTTGTGCAAAAATCATAAGTTTGATTTTTTTCCTGGAACTCAGAGAAATAATAATTTTTTTTTTCGTATGCAGCTAATGAATATCCTTTGAATTGACAAAATTCAAAATTCATGTCCAAAATTGTAGCTTTTTAAATGCTTATTTGTTGAACTTCTGGTCCGCTGAAGGTAATGGAGAGCATTAGAAAAAAAAGACCTTTTAATTTTTTTTTTGCCAATAACCAAACCAAAATTTTTTCCAAAATTTTTTGCGCAAACCTCAATTTTGTACCTCAAGCTCTTTTTGAAATATTCAAGTTTTTGCTGAAAAAAGTAAGCTCAAAAGTGGCCTTTTAAAATCTAAAAAAGATAAATTAAAAAAAAATTGTTTGCAGAAATTTGAAGTCACCTTGAATTAGATGAAACGCGTTTTGAAGTCCATTGTGGAGTCAGACAGGGTTGCATACTGTCGCCAATACTTTTCCTGTTAGTGATAACTGATGTGTTGCGTGCAGCCCTGTTAAACGGAAATGGTGGAATTCAATGGGGTCTAACATCCCAACTAAAACATCTGGACTGTGCGGACGACGACGTATGCTTACTCTCTCATAGGATCATGGATCTCCATCAAATGACAACAAGGGTGGAGGGAGAAGCAGAAATCGTGGGGCTGAAATACGGCAAAAACAAAAAATGATCAGCCTCGGAAGTAACTCATCAAGTCAATATTTCTGGACAACCGGTAGAGAAAGTAGAAGACTTTCAATATCTTGGGAGTTTTGTCTCTACCAAAGGCGGAACCGAACAAGATGCCGACAGCCGTATCAAAAAAGCAAAGGCTGCTTTCGGAATGCTGTTCAAAATATGGAGAAACAACGCTATAAGCTTATAGACCAAGCTGAGACTGGGTGCAGCACTTGGAAAATCTTAACAATTGTCACAAGCAAGCTGCAATCGTTCGTGAATAGGTGTCTCAGAAACATCTTAAGAAGAATCCATTGACAGTACTATTCGCAGACGTAAGTTGCAGTGGATTGGTCATACGCTTCGAAAAGGCAACGATTGCATTGCTGGCCAAGCGATGCAATGGAACCCACTCACACAGGCAGGTAGTGGGTCGTGTCGGCCGAGAAGCACATGGCGCAGGACAGTCGAAAGTGAATCTGCACAGCTTTGGAAGAGTTGGAGAGAACTACGTTATATTTCCAGAAACCGTACACGATGGCGCGTAGGAGTAGTGGCGGCCCTATGCCCCTTAAGGGGATTACAACGGACTTTTTAAGGTCTGAGGACCTAAGTAAGTAAGTAAGTAATTTACTAATTTGCTGCAAATGAAGCCGAAAAATTATCCCGCTAACGAAAAGTCGTATGGGCAATTTTATCGTTTGCCGCAATCGATTTGTCCTCTCAGTGTACCAAATTGAAAATTTTAAACACATTTTTGCAAAATCGAGTTTTTTTTAACCATGACAGTCTTCAAATAAATGAGTAAATTATGTTTTCGAAACTTATTTCCAATGTTTTAGAGGGTCAAGTTGTAAGGAATGACTTGAATTTTTTAACGATCTCCCAAACAGTTGGAGATCCCTGCATGAGACACGGGGTTTTCGATGATTCACGATCTCTAGCGTGTTGCCTCCAATCACTAAGCACTCACATTCAAATTAATTTATGATTTTCTTGCGACCACGGTTATGAATACTTAAAATCATTAAACAACTTTTAAAATTTTGCAGATGTATTTTCGATTAGAAAATAAACAACGGTTTAAATAATATATACATAAAATAGGTTTGGATTGAAAAAAATTAATTTCGGTGCAAATTGAATGTACGAATTTACACCTCTGGAGTATATAATAATCCAGAAACCAGAACAATTTATGCACCGGTTGAACAATTTATATAGCAATTTTGGTATAATTTATATACAGCCAGTATAAATTAAAAATGAGAACGCAGTATTTTATCCACCGAATTGTGCAAAAGATGCACTAAAAAGTGGTATATTTTTTATATTGAAAATTTGTAACACGAATGTGCAAAAAATAACCTTTATATTTTGGTGTATTTTTGACTTTTGTGCTACTTGAGTACCAGCCATATATAACAATTAAGGAAAAGTTAACGCTTTCAAAAACGGCTTTAACGATTTTGATTAAAAATTTTGTGTCATTTTTTAATTTCTCTTAAACGACTGAACCAATTTTGATGATTTTTTTTTTTTTATAATGAAGCTTCTTCACAACCTTAAAATTATTTGATATCAAAAGTTTGAAAAATCAATTTTTCGAAAACAGGTCTTTGTATTTTTTTCAAAATTTGGCTTCAGGTGTGCATTAATATTTTCTAGAAAATGGCATACCAACTTTTTTTTATAAACAAGGTTTGAGAATTCTTATATACAAAAATTAATCAAAATTTAGAGCGGCTCTAACGATTTTCAAATTTTTTTTTCTAAAAATATATCTTTTTTAATCAAATCAAATGGCATCCCAAGTTTGGAGCTCAAAACAATTTAAAAAGTTATTTATGTCATTTTAGTAATGAATTTTATTTTTACTTGCGATATGCATTCGTACAGAAAAAAAAAGTTGAGATAACAATCAAACTTACATTACGATGATAGAGAATGAGAAAAAAGTGGGTCCGACAATTCTGTCTGTCTGTCTGTCTATTTGTATGTATCAGAGACCACAACCTAAGCGGATGGGTCGATTTACTTCAAACTTGGTATGTGGCGTTTTTGGAGAATATCCCCAGACATTTTGAGGTTAAATTCATTTAAGAAGTTTTTTTTAATCATTTGAAAATCGAATTTTATGCTTTTTTAATTGTTTTTTTCTATAACTGCATTTGCAATTTTTTAATTAAAAGGGCTTTGCATAAATTGTAACTTTATCTTCAAGAGCAAGTACGTGGGACCAGTCTTGCATTTTATTTATTTTACTTTTCTATAAAATTATTTATTTCTTAAAACATTATAAAAGAAGCTTTAACGTCCAAAGCAACTTTGACCCCATAAAAAATGTATAGTAATAAATATTTAAAAAAAAACGACTCGATAAATTTTTCAAAAAAAAAAAATCTAAAAATGTATCGTTATTGATGAAATCATAACAAAAAGTTTAATCAAAAACGTTAGAGCCGTTTTCGAGAAAACTCAAATAACACAAAAATGTTGTATGGGAGGTACTCGTCCTAGGCGAGAAATTCAACAGAGTTCAAAATTACATAAAAATCATTTCTATCAAAGAAAGGAAAAGGACCCCGGGCTAAATTGAACAAAAAAACGCTCTCGGGGCTAAGCACTTTACATGTTAAATAAAACAACAATTTAGCCCCTCAGGCTAAGGAACTAAGCCCGGAGAATTCTCGGGGATAAACGCTTCGAAGGGGTTAAAATCTAAGAATAAGAAATACAGGAACGGGTGTTTGGCGAACAAAGTGCGACACTTCACAAAATAGTGTGAGTTGCACAAACACAAATGCATTTACACAGGGCCGGAGTGCAGTTGTATGGCAATTAGCGAGGCTCCAAGATTCTCCAATTCTCTTTTTGATAAGTTCGCGTATTTTCACGAAATGCACCCACTCCGTGTCAAAACGATTTTTATGGTTTTTGTCAAAAACACTCACCTGATTGGAATCTTGAAATTTAATAAAAGTTTACAAATGCAACCCTTAAAAGTATTTTGTAGATGCACAAGAATAACATTCCCAAAAACTTTAAAATTAAGTCAAAAAACTGTTAAAAATTACATAACTCGGCGCTAACAAGTTCCAGCGCCTTACCACCACCAAACAAAAATTAGTGCACCCCTGAACCTGAAATTCGTAATTTGAAATGTTAATATCTAAAATGTAATTGGTTGATTCGATGAAAAAGTATACTTTTATTTTGAGGAAAAATATTATTTTTGTTGTTAATACTTATAAGAAAACAATTTTAAATGGTTCTAAGATATTTACTTTAAATTTTTAAAATCACTTTGCATAGCTTAATATTGCAAATAAAACAGTACGGAACTGTGAAAAATATAGTTAATTGAGTACACGGCAAAAAGGCATCTCAATATCTAATTTTGACAGCCAACCCAAACAAATTGATGACGCCCTGCTATACACTGTAGATGTGATATACACCCATTCCTTATCTTCTTATTCTTTGGTTAAAATCTGTGCTACCAACTCATTTTCTGTTAAATCATCGATAAATTGTATAAACACACCAAAATTATCGATTAATTGTATGAACATAAAAACACAAAGATGGCGTTTGGTGGAGAAAAAAAAATTGAATTGTTTATTTTTCTTAACTGTTACAAATTATTTCATTTAAATTATAAAGTGTGTGCATTTAATGCTCTGAAATTTCTTTATATGTAAATATATTATTGAATTTATTAAAACACAAAATGCAAACAATTCAACAAATCAGAAAAAGATTTTTGTTATTTATTTTTTGTTTATTTCATTTTGTATATTGGAAACATTTTTTCATTTTTTTATGTCATTTCATTCGCAATGCTGTGTGTTTGCGCTAAGCCCCGAGGCGTTTTTTTCGTCCAACTTAGCCCGGGCGTACAAAAAACCACACCTTAAATCTAGAAACATCATCTTCTTAAGCCTATTTTAGTGTGTTTTTGAGTATAACTACTTATTCTTTAGCTCTAGCGCCGAACGCAAAATTTTTAAAAATGCAAAAAAAGAAATTTGTGCGCTTTTTTAGTAATTTACATTTTTAGCAATGAAGGACTAGTTTTTTTACTATAAATTATTGTATGATTTCGCACTTTGTTAATTTGACCTCAGTTTCATTTTTGAAGGGCCAACAGTTTCCAAGATACAGCATTTCAATATTTAGCGATAAGAAAAATGTATATAACAGCAAGTAGTAGAAATTAAAATTAAATTAAGAAATTAAGAATGCTTCCCATAAGATGAATCAAACTAGTAAAGGGTTTTTCAATAAGAGGTGTTATTTTGATATTCAAAGAAAAATGGAGATAAATGATCGGATGTTTATTTCATTATAAAGAGGAAGGTATGCCGAAACATAATGTATAATGAGGTAAGGTATAAGAAACACAACATCAGCCAAATGGCCGCCAAGACCACGCTTACAGGACCATATCCTTTTCATGAAATTTTCCATAACCATGTATGTCCTCGATAGCCTCACGAATTTCATCTTTGAGGTCTTGAATCGACGCTGGCCTGTTGGCGTAGGCCTTATCTTTCACGTGGCTCCAAAGGAAGAAGTCGCAAGGTGTTAAATCACAAGATCTCGGTGGCCAATTGTGATCACCTCTTCGAGAGATAACACGGTCCGGAAACTTTTCCCGTAAAAGATCGATGGTTTCATTGCTTGTGTGGAACGTAGCGCCGTCTTGTTGAAAGTAAACGTTGTCCAGATCAATACCGTCCAATTCAGGCCATAAAAAATCATTAATCATCTCTCGATAGCGCAATCCATTGACCGTAACTGTTGCTCCAGCCTCATTTTCGAAAAAGTAAGGTCCAATGACCCCGCGGGACCATAAACCGCACCAAACAGTCACGTGTTGAGGATGGAGAGGCTTTTCAACAATAACTCTTGGGTTTTCCGAGCCCCAGATGCGACAGTTTTGCTTGTTGACGTAGCCTCCGAGGTGGAAATGGGCCTCATCAGTCAAGATGAATTTTCGATGAAATTCCGGTTCATTTTCATGCATTTCAAGGACCCAATCAGCAAAGACACGACGTTGTTGATGATCAGCCGGCTTGAGTTCTTGTGTTAACTGAACTTTATAAGCCTTAAGACCCAAGTCTTTATGCAAAATACGGTGTAATGACGTTTGTGGAATGCCTAATTCCAAAGAACGACGAGGAATGGACAAACCTGGGTTTTCTTCAACACTTTGGGCTACAACAGCAATATTCTCAGTTGTTCTTGAGCGACGTGCACGGGTTTTATTCTTTACATCACTAACTTGTCCCAGCAGCTCGAATTTGTCCACCAATTTCTGTATTGCGGTCCGACAAGGTGCTTCACGACGACCCAAAAATGTTTTAGTTTTACGAATCGTCTCTGCCAAATTTTCACCATTTTTATAGTGAATTTTAATAATTTCAATGCGTTGTTGAAGCGTGTATCGTTCCATTTTTATTAATAGCGTAGTTTTTATTTGTCAAATGTCAAAAAATGACAGCTTCAAAAGTGACAGCTACCGAAATAGCGGGCTATTCAAAATAACACCTCTTATTGGAAACCCCTTTAGAATGTGTTATTGTGAAAAAAACAATAAAACTGTCATAAACATTCAGGCTGGGGGAGAATGAAAAAAAAAAAGATTTCACACAAAAAATAACAATTCAAAAACAACGGCAACACATAGAAAAGTATAATTTAGATTACGAAATTTGCCTCAAACCAAAGTACCTATACTTTTCTAAAGAATCTGAAAATAATATGAAGATGTTAAAAACTCGTTTTTTTGGTACATTTAACGTCGAATTTCCTTGCTGGTAAATACTTTATTACAAAACTATTAATGGGATGGGAATGAAATCATTCAAAAACTCGCTTTCGGTGCAAAGATATTGCAAATTGAAATTTATTATTTGTCCAAAATAATCTCTGTAGTCCAATTCAAGTGTTTTTGAGATGGAAAGTTCTAAAGTAATACTTCTTATAGCTAACTTTATGTTTTTTTGGGATGTTGAGTATGAACCTGAAGTTACCCAACAAAATTTATCATGGAAAACATGAGAAATCATTAAAAAACTTGCGCTAAGACCGTAAATGTATACAAAATTAAGACAAAATTACTAAATTTATGTCTTGGCCAATTTTTGTATTACTTCTGGATTCTTCAAAAAATATGTTTAAAAATCCATAAAAATCAGTCCTCTTGAAAAGAACAAAATATCCTTTTTTATTGGGTTTTCTCTGATTACTGCCTTCTTTACACCATAATTAATTTGGCCAGTATCAAGAGTTTTTAGAAATAGGATACAGTGAACATCCCAAAAACTACGGAATTTTAAAATTTATGGTGATTTTTTTTTTAATTGAAGAATCAAAAATCAAGAATTAAAATCAATCAAAAAAAAAAATTACGAGAAAGATTTTTTCTGAAACCAAATTCAGAAAATTCCAATCTTACATAATATAAAAAAAGTTATATGAAGGACAACAAAACTTAATTTTTGCAGACCAGTGTTATCTTAGAGCCAGCAACGTAGTGTTGAATTTTCTTTAAGAAAAATATGGGAAAAAATTAATTTTTGTATCGAATTATTTTGTGGACTGTTTTACATCTTTAGTTGTAAATGGCAAAAAGAGCCACTGTGCCTTAAAACTGTCAAAAAAATCTTCATTTGACTAGAATTTTGCATGGTCTTCCTCTATAGAATCGACAAGGGGTATAAACATTAATTTTTCCAGGTATGGTTTTGTATTTTTTGTTAAAAGAATTACTCGAAAAAATTTGAAGAAAGCTCACCCCGAAATGAAATCCTGGCTACTGGCCTGGATAAGCCTTAGAGCCATGATTGATGATTGGTAAATTTCAAATTTTATGTATTCAAACTTTGTTAACTGAAGTTGGTTAATAGCACACAGAGCAACTTAATTTGATGGGGTAATTCTCAGATACTTAATTAAGTTGAATAAACATCTCTTAACACCTGAAGTCATAATTCCTTTACCATCAAACTTAAACAAATCTAAAATGCAAATATTGATAATTCTATACCTCAACTCAAGCAGGCGTGATAGTATAATGCATATATATGCAAGTGTGCGACCCATTTAAGGCTATAAACACGCGTTTCCGCTTATAGTCTGATTAGTCAATTTAGTAGTTTGCCAAGATACGTGGAATGTCTGTAACTCAATTAAATATCTCAAAACTAGTCTCTTACGAAACTGTTTTTAAGTAGTAAATTATCAACAAAATAGACCAAAGGATTAAATTAAAATTGTTATTTTTGAGGCCATGCCACGGATTAGGATTGAATAGTCTTGTAAACAAGAACAAGGGTGTTCTGTTAAATAAAACTTTTTTTGTTGAACATCCTTTTCATATAAAACATGAAATACAAAATCGAAATGGGAAGTTGATCAAATGTTGTCTTTTATTACCAGAGGCAAAAACTACCAAACTACTCATAATATGATGTATATTAAATTCTGGCAGTCACTTTGTAATGCCAGACTGTTTTTATTTTGGAAAACATTACAGTATCTCCTGATGCAGGCTATCATTTTCAGAGGGTTTTCTCAGAAAAAAAAAGAAATAATAATAACGAAACAATATCCGTGCTGTCTGGAAAACTTTTGCGAATCAAACTTTCTAGACACATAATGTGTTTGGATATGAATTTTATTTTCGTTTAGAAACAAAAAGCAATAGTTTTATAGAAACAATTATTTTGAGAAGCTTATCCTTTGTAATAGTTTGAAGTATTTTTTTTTTATATGTTTATTTTATTTTATTTCCATATTATGGGGCCAGTTTTTGAGAGTGATATTAAAATTAAACCAGAGTTACCACAGCAATTCTGATGATTTAATTCTGGATCATCAGAATGTCGCATTTGATTATGTATTTTATGGACTGATGTTAGATTAGATTAGATTTAGATTGATTTATTACTAAAATAAATTACAAGAAAATTTACAATATTGTTTGTTGATACAGTAATAAAGTGTTTGGGCGGTGGCGTTGCCAGATTGACTAATATTTTACGTAATAAATGTTCAGAAAGAAAATTTTACTATTTAACTAACGAAACTTGTAAAAGAATTAAATTATAAGATTTTGTGTACATAACAATAGTATAAGTTATTAAAATTAAATGAGGCTTTCAGTTTAGCTAAAACAAAAAAAAAATATTTAAATTATTAAGTACGAACTTATAAGCAAGTTGAAGGTGTTAACAGTACTACGTACTTGATATCAAAAATTTGGAGTTCTATATAGCGACTTTTAGTTTAGTAAAAACGGAAATTAATAAGAGAAAAAAAGAAAAATACAAAGATCAGTAAAAACATGACATATGTAAGTACTCGGAACAACATAGTTTATTCAAATTCATGTAAAATCATATTTCTGTACGCGGACGCTCTTTCGAGATATTTATACAAATTGTTCCAGTTTTCACCATTTAAAACATCAATCGTTTTTGCCATGGTTAGTGTTGCCTTTTCAAAGTGAATTAATCTTAATTCTTTGTAAATTGGACAGATTGCAATGAAATGAAAGTTATCTTCTTTTGAATTAAAGTTACAAAGGGTACAGACAGTTGTGAGTGAAAATTTGTATGGTGCACCATTCAGGTTAAGTTGTTCTGATCTTGCTCTACAAATAAGAGATATCGCTCTTATGCTATACTCATTGCTAAAATAGTTGTTTAAAAGATCGTGTTTTAGTTCGGGGAACATTTATCTATTAATTGATGAAGTCATTTTTTGCAGGTTATTATTTCGCTGGAAGGTATCAACAGCCTGTAGTAACCCATAAAGTTGTTCCTTGAGCAAAATTGTGTTGTCATATTGTATTTCTAATTCAATACGGCATTTCCTTGCCCAAATTTCCAATTCCTTTATCCACTCCACTTTTTTATCGAAAATGTACTTGGCAATTGTGAGCTGTAATCTATTTGGTGTGTACGTAAAAATCCTTAGTACGTAATCGAAATGGAGTTTAAGTGTGTGAAGGAATAATGTCGGAAAACCTGTTTCCAGTAACAAAACATAATTTGGTGTATTGGATGGTAATAGGAAAAGTCTTTTAATAAAAAATCGTTGGAGTTTTTCTACTGCCTCATATGAGTGATACCCCCAAGTTTGACAGCTGTAACACATTACAGAACGCATCACGGATTCGAAAATTTTGTATTTGGCCGAAGTTGGAACTTCTTTCCGGTTGATAATGGGTTTCCATGATGCGTTAATCATGTTTTTTGCTGCCTCTAGTTTTTTGTCGAGATGAGGGAACATCTTCATATTTGGTTTTAGGATAACGCCCAGATATTTGTATTCCGTTATGATTTCTATTCTTTGGCCACCAAAAAACCATTTTTCACTGGGTTTTAGTTTGGACTGTATATTTTTCACAATCATTACATTCGATTTTTCAAGGTTAACTGACAAGTTCCAAGTTGAGCAGAAATTTACCAGTTTATTGATCATCAGTTGTAGGCTTTGTGGTGATTCGGCTAAAAGTACTTTTAAATTTAAACCTGCAAATCGTGTTCCCGCTGTTAAAAAATAACAAATATCGTCTAGGAAGATAGCAAAAAGAAATGCACTTAGAAGACATCCTTGTTTGACTCCGGAAGTAGTCTCAAACCATTCTGACAAATTTGTCCCATCCCAAACTGCTGAGCGATAGTTTTTGTACATATTTCTTAGAATATTTAGTATCTTTGTTGATATTCCTTTTTGTGATAGCTTGTAGAAAAGTGCTTGTCTGTCTATCGAGTCGAAAGCTGCCTTAAAGTCCACAAAAAATATGTACAAATTTCTGTTTTGCCTCGAGAAATACTGCGCTGTTGAGGTTAGAGTGAATATGTTATCGACGATTGAGTAACCTTTCCGGAAACCGGATTGATATTCGCTTAACACTTTATTATTTTATAGCCATGCATTAATACGACTTAAAAGGATGGAAGCAAAGAGTTTCACGATAGAGTTCATGAATGATATCCCCCTATAGTTATTTGGTAAATTAACATCACCTTTCTTAAAAATTGGATAGACCAAGGAATCTTGAAACACTTGGTGTACTTTTCCGGAATCATATATGTTATTAAACAGTTTAAGCATTCTTTGTAGAAAATCTAATCTGGCGTTCTTATAAAACTCGTTGCTAATTCTATCAGGACCTGGGGCCTTTTTATCTGCCGCATTATAAAGTGCGGTTTTAAGTTCGGGAAGTGTGATTAGGCAATCGAGGGTCTGATTTGTTATTAGTGGCTCTGCGTAGGAAAAATAACTTGTGGTCTGGCAGGGATTGAGTAAAATCTTGATATACTCAGCAAGACTGGATGCACTTAGGTTAGTACCACAAATAAGCTGGGTACCTCTGAGTTGTTTGACGTTATTCCAGAAGCTTTTGCTATCTCTGCTATTTGAAAGCTCGATTGCCATCAATCTGCCTCATAACAATCTCTATCAAACCATTTCTGTTTGTAAATATGTTTTTTTAAGTTAAGGTTTTCTGCAGTAGCTGCAGTGTTGTGTAATGCTGTGTTTGTATCAGATATTAAGCAATTATCGTTGATACAAGTATTTTGAAGTTCGATTGAAATTTTTGTTTGATAATTATTCTTGTTATTTTCTTTCCACATGATTTTTGGTGGCAGTGTTATTTCGAAAAAAAGTGAGTTCTACGACATTATCTAGCAAAAACTGTACTTGTAAGGGCATATGATCCGAATGATGTTAGTATGATTAGGCTTACTGATCATTAGAAAATAATGTTATTAATTAAAAAAACTAATTAATTTTTTTTGTTAGGTTAGCTTACTCTTTGTTAATATACTATGAGAAAGTTCTAAAATCAGTTTAAAACTATTATTTTTAGCTCTCAGTAAAAAAAATAAAAATGAAACAATTTGAGTTCTAATTTTTTCTTAAACCGAGTTTCAAGTTTAGCTTGTGTGGTTTTTTTTTTTTTTGTTTTCTTGCTAGACAAGAAAAAGAATAGAGTTCCTCAGAATTTTTATGAGTCTTGAAACATTAAAAGAAATATCACTTACAAAACAGTCTGCAGGGTTATATGCCGTTCCGAACGTGATCGTGTTATAATTTTATTTTCTTGATTTTCGAAATTTGGCTCGCCAAAACCAAAAACTCCTTACCGTCACTGAAAATATCATCAGCCAAGACTTCAATTAGAATGGTTTCTATCAGAATTAGGAACATCAGAAGCAGGAAAATATGACTTATATTACAGCTGTCATACAAAATACTATGTGCTCGTAATAGGCTTCCTAGTCAGCGAAAAAATGAAGTCTACCATCATCGGATTTAACGCTTTAAGCGAAAGGCTGTGCACCCTTTGCGTGCGAGGCAAATTTACGAACATCAGCCTCATTAACGTTTACGGACCTACGGAGGAGTCTTCAGACGAAGAAAAAGAGACTTACTACGAACAAGTCGAGAGGGCCCTCAATGACTGCCCAAGGTATGACGTCAAAATCATCCTTGGGGATTTGAACGCAAAAATAGGTCGGGAGTCGGTATTCAGGTATTACGCAGGCACCCATAGTTTGCATGAGAACACTAAAGACAATGGACTTCGAGTCTTAGAATTGGCAGCATCGAAAAACATGGTCGTTGCGAGTACCAGGTTCCCGAGTAAAGATATCTACAAAGCCACCTGGTATCACCTGATGGAGTCACTCGTAACAAATAGACCACGTGTTGATAGACCGTCGCCACTACTCGACCTTGATGACGACGTTTAGGAGGCTAATTCCTCTGTAGTTGGTACTCGTACATGTCAGAGCGTCTCCTTTTTTTGTGGATGGGGCACACTATGCCAAGGTTCTATTCATCGGGCATGCTTTCATCCAACCAGATTTTACAGATGAGTTGGTGCATACTCCCTACTAACCCATCTCCTGCTGCTTTGAACAATTCGGCTGGTAAGCCATCCGCACCAGCAGCCTTATACGACTTAAGTTTGGTAATCGCTAAGCGCACTTCATCTAGGTCAGGTGGACAGAGTTGTTGACCATCGTCGTCCTAATTAAATGGAATAGCAGCGGAATATTCGCTATCTTCGCCGTTCAGGAGTCTAGAAAAATGTTCCTTCCAGATCCTCAGCACTGACTGTGTGTTTACTACCATGTTCCCGCTTTTATCTCGGCAGACTTCTGTTCTGGCCTTGTAACCTTGTGTAGATCTTCTCACCCATTGGTAGAATTTTCAAACATCCCCTCTGCCGGTACAATCCTCAATAGACTCGACCGCCCGCTTCTCGTGCTCTCTTTTTTTCTTCCTGAGAAGTCGCCGTTTCTCTCTCCTTTTTTGCCCGTAGAGCTCTCGGGCTGCTCTCTCAGCGCTCTGGTTCTTGTTTGCAGCATTGCCTGATAGGCCTCGTTCTTAGCTGCATGCGCCAGCCGGCATTCTTCGTCAAACCAGGGGTTTCGTTATGGTCGCCTTGTGAAACACAGTACATCAGTGGCGGCACTACTGATGGCTTGTTGACAATGTCTCCACTGGTCATCTATGCTTGCTGCTGGTGGCTGGATGGCCAAGAGATTAAGAGAAACGCGGTCAGCTAAAGTTTTGGTGGTTTCTTGTGATTTGATCATCAAACTTTTTCACAGAATCTGCTCGGCGTTGTGGCGTCAAAGATATCCGCATCCGCACTCGAGACACTACCAAGTAGTGGTCTGAGTCAACGTTTGCTCCTCGGAACGTTTGGACATCTAAGATACTGCAAGCATGTCTGGCGTCAATCGCGATGTTTTTTGATCACATGACCGCCAAGTCCCCTTGTGTATATTGAGGTGTGGGAATTGGGTGCTCGCAGTGGTGACATTTTGCCCTTCCGCAAAGTCAATCATCCTGAGTCCGTTATTGGACGTTTCGGCATGTAGACTGTGCTTTCCAATTATCGACCTATATACCTCCTCCTTAAAGCACTTCCCATTATTAATGTCACACGATTTCATTCGTCGCATGCTCTCTCCATCCCATCGCACCTCCTTGATAGCTGTTACGTCAGCCTTTAGCCTATCCAGGTTCTCCACCAATTGTTCGGCTGCACGTGGCCTGTATAAGGACAGTACATTCCTTACAGATTCGAAATTCGTTGTTCTTGTTTCGTTTGGTGGGTTCGTCAACTTTAAGATCATCCGTATCTGAGGCATGTGTTGGTTCGGAACTTTTTTTTCCGTGGTAGAGAAGTTACCCCCACGCACAACACCCAACCTGGAGGACCAGACTCTTAGTAAACTCCAAGAGTGGGTAGCCGGTTAAAACCGCTCCTTATCGGCCTGCGCTCCGAATAGGTCGTAGTAGCCCGTATAAGGTGTTTACCAAGTAGTACAGTCTAACGGGAACTGTAGCCACCTTGATGAAAGGAGGAATGCCTCAGTAAGAACACTCATCCCCCTCTCTCTCGTTTGCATTTTCCGATACATTTTCCGATACAAAGCAAACAATTCACATGAACCATTTCATACAGTCGAGCAGCTTCTGGAAAAAGAAAAGGAAAAAGACAACCGACATACAATGAAAAACAAGATGATATTTAAAGCTTGTATTTAGTTGAAGTCAACTGCGAGAAAATAACTTTTGAGAATGACAAATTGTATGAAAACGACACCTAAATACCTGTCACTTGAAATCAGAACACAAAAACGAGCAAAAGTGACGATTTTGATAATTAACTATCGACTATCGTGTTAGCGGATTCCACCTTTGTATTAAAATTGATTGCAACGATTAAAGAACAGACGAACATTTATGGTCTTGAAGTAAATGAGAACGAAACTAAATATATTCAACCAAATTCCGCAGGGCGTTTGTGATAAAACATAATGTTTCAGAAGCGACAATTGAGGTTTCTGTGAAGTTTTATTTTAATTTTTACGCGAATTATGGCTTTTAGAGCGCGACGTTTTTCAGTAAACGCCTTCCGGAATAAGGGTGATTAACATACTGTCCGTCGATGCATAAAAATTATTTTTTCGATATTTATAATAATAAAAATGTGCTAAACATTCACCGATTTGTAAAATGGTACATATTATATTAAATAGTGTATTAATTATACCAAATTGTTTGTGTGGTGTATTTCTTACTTACTTACTTAGGTCCTCAGACCTTAAAAAGTCCGTTGTGATTCCCTTAAGGGGCATAGGGTCTCCACTAATCCTACGCGCCATCGTGTACGGTTTCTAGAAATATAACGTAGTTCTCTCCAACTCTTCCCCAGCTGTGCAGATTCACTTTCGACTGTCCTGAGCCATGTGCTTCTCTGCCGACCCGACCTTCTACCTGCCTGTGTGAGTGGGTTCCATTGCATCGCTTGGCCAGCAATGCAATCGTTGCCTTTTCGAAGCGTATGACCAATCCACTGCCACTTATGTCTGCGAATAGTACTGTCAATGGATTCTTGACCCGTTCTTCTATAAAGTCATTCATTGGAAATACGGTTGGGCCAAAAAATCCTTATGATGTTTCGTAGACGACTATTCACGAACGATTGCAGCTTGCTTGTGACAGTTGTTAAGGTTTTCCAAGTGCTGCACCCATACAGAAGCACGGATTCAACATTGGAGCGGAACAGTCTCAGCTTGGTCTTTAAGCTTATAGCGTTGTTTCTCCATATTTTGGACAGCATTCCAAAAGCAGCCTTTGTTTGGTTCCGCCTTTGGTAGAGACAAAACTTCCATGATATTGAAAGTCTTCTACTTTCTCTACCGGTTGTCCAGAAATATTGACTTGAACGGATGAATTACTTCCGAGGCAGTCCCACGATTTCTGCTTCTCCCTCCACCTTTGTTGTCATTTGATGGAGATCCATGATGATTATGAGAGAGTAAGCATACGTGTCGTCAGCGTAGTCCAGATGTTTTAGTTGGGATGTCAGGCTCCATTTCCGTTTAACAGGGCTGCACGTAGCACATCACTTATCACTAACAGGAAAAGTATTGGCGACAGTATGCAACCCTGTCTGACTCGCTTGGCCAGCAATGCAATCGTTGCCTTTTCGAAGCGTATGACCAATCCACTGCCACTTACGTCTGCGAATGGTACTGTCAATGGATTTTTGACCCGTTCTTCTATGCAGTTCTTCATTAGAAATACGGTTGGACCAAAAAATTCTTAAGATGTTTCGTAGACGACTATTCACGAACGATTGCAGCTTGCTTGTGACAGTTGCTAAGATGGCTGCTCCCATACGGAAGCACGGATTTAACATTGGAGCGGAACAATGGACTTCGAAATCATCCGACAACCTTCCTCTATCTAAAACGTGACATTTGCATCCATCGTAGGTTTCTTTAATAATAGCGATTAACTTATCTGGATTGCCTCTCCTGCGTAAGGCAATCTAAATAAATTCTCCGTTAACACTATCAAACGCTTTTTCAAAATCAATGAACAGCAGGTGAAGTGGTGATCGATATTCGACGCACTGTTCAATAATGATCCGCAAGGTGTAAATGTGGTCAACACAGGATGAACGGTGTCGAGTGTGTCTTCTAGGTGTTCCTTCATTCGCTCTAATATAATTTTTGTTGCTATCTTGGCATCCGCAGGCAGAACGCAAAGCCCTCTCCAGTTTTCACACTGCATCAAATCTCCTTTCTTCGGGAGCTTGACGATCATTCCCCTTTTCCACTCCTCCGGGAAGCACTCAGAGTTCCAGGCTCTCGTTGCGAGTGGATGCAGTAGCTCACTCGATGTCGTTGGTGCTGCTTGTAAGAGCTCTGCAGGAATATCGCCTAGTCCTACCGTCTTTTTGTTCTTCAGTGATTTAATTGCTGCAATTATCTCTTCTCTACTGGGAGGTGTGGTGCGGATTTGGGCACTTATTGCTTCGGACGGGTCATCAGGTATTGGATGCGCATCGCTGGCGAACACACGGTTTAATACCGAAGCGAAGTGTTCCTTCCACCTTCTGAGCTGGTCCTCATCCGAATGGAGTAGGGAATATCTTTCACCAGGTGTATTTGTATTTGTATTTGTGTATAATCTCTCAATACCTACACACATCAGATAACCAAAAGCTTAAATGTTCAAGCTAAGTTAAAACATATAATAGCTTTGGACTATATGAGCAAGTTCGTGCGATAAAATCGTTCATTTTATTTCATATAGAAACTATCAAAAAGTGTTATATACCAAAAATTTGGGTTCAAGCCGATTTTCCCCAGACTATACCCAGACTGCCTAGTGTTTATACGACCTTTCAAATAAAACAAAAAAAACTAATAAAATTCGTCTCCGTTAATTTAGTCAAAATAAAATATATAGATTTTAGTGCTAACCTGTACAACGTGGCTTTGTCATTGGCCGCTTGTAATGATTAAGTTGCAGAAACCAGTCCGTTTACAAGAAAAAGGATACAAAGGATTATGTAAGTTGAAAATAATTTACAAATAGAATATAAAGATCTTGAACGCCTTGTGACAACTTAAAGGCGTATGCGTATATATTTAACCAAAAAAATACGCAATGTTAACAATGTGTTTAGCAAAGATCTTAGCGAAGATAACATAAAGATAGCTATGCTCCAGCTTCCTATTCTCCTCATCCCCATACAACACACATTTTGACATCGTTTCTTAGAGGGTTTGAAGAAAAAGAAAAAAAAAAACACAAAGAAAGGAGTATAAGGTACTTGTTTTGGGGAAGGATAAAAAGTCGATTGTGTTGTGACTATTTAAGTAGACGCGGGGTTTTATTCGGGTCCCTATAGTCCCTTAAGAATCTTTAAATTTTATGCCATGTCTTCCCGTTGGAAATGGGTTATACTGTGTATTTAGAATATTTAAGTGTATGTATACATGTATGAACCTTAAATGGGCTTGAGCATGGGATTGGCAGTTTATGCGGATATTTAAGCTGATAAACTTTTTGATAAGAGCAGACAATTGGCTCGATTGAATAAACAACGACGACGACCCCTTGACAATGAATGTACAACATAATACTACTACTAGAGGAGAGATGGTGATGTTTCTATGAGTGAGTGAGCTGAGCTGAGTGCCCTAAGTTAAGGATTTCATGTGGAAAATTTTAGTATTCAATCGATTTTTGAATAGCGAGCGGTTCGGTTGGATTAAAGGCTTATTGGTTTATATGCTAATATTAACAGAGAGTACTTAACAGAAGAGGAGCAACATAAAAACTGCTGCTGTATACTAAAGACTTTTTTTTATAGTGGGATTTAACTTTGAAATGAATTTGTGATTCTCTTAGAGGTAAAATATTGGTTTTAGTTTTTAGGTTTTTAACTTGTATCGTGAAATCACAGGAGAAATTACCGCAGAAGTAGTTAGCATATGGATGGTAATTATTATCGATGTTATCATATTTTGATGCAAGTAGAAATATAGGTACATTGTAGAAACATTAATTGGCTATTATGTGGTCAAACATGCGTGTTTGACCTTATCGAATTAATGTAGGTAAGTAGTGAAGTCTTTTCCCAGGTGTGCATCGGGGGAATTGGAATGCAATTTTTTTCGAATAGATATCTTTAAAATAACGGGAATTCCAGATCGATACACACCACCTCTTCATCGATTTAAAAGTCTTGTGTGATAGCGTGAATAGAGACGAGTTATACAGAGCCATGCCATATCTTGGCATACCTGCCAAACTCGTCCGCTTGTGCAGAATGACAATGGAGAAATCTCGCTGCTCCTTTAAAGTCGGTAAGAACACCTCTGAACCGTTTGATGTTGAGAAAGGTCTAAGACAAGGCGACGCGTTGTCATGCAACCTATTTAACATCGTTCTTGAAGCAGTTGTACGCAGATCACAAGTCAACACCACTGGTACAATTTTTCAAAAGCCCGTTCAACTACTTGCTTATGCAGATGACATAGACATAATCGGCAGAACAAAGCGAGCTGTGGTTGGTGCATTTGCCAGTATTGAATCGGAGGCGGCAAAAATGGGATTGGCTGTTAATGAAGACAAAACGAAGTATATGCTATCAACGAGAAGGAAACTCAACATCGTCGACTCAAAACATCACGATGGATAGTTATAACTTCGAAGCAGTCAAGGACCTGGGATCCACTATAAACTCAAACAACGACATCAGTGAAGAGATCAAACGGAGAATTACTCTTGCCAATCGCTGTTTCTTCGGGCTGAGGATGCATTTAAGTAGTAAAGCCATCTCTCATAGATCCAAGGAAACGCTATACAAGACCTTAATCATCCCGGTCCTGCTATATGGGGCAGAAGCATGGGCGTTAAAAGATTCGGATGAGAATTTGCTTGGTTGTTTTGAGAGAAAGATTCTTCGAGTGATTTTTGGTCCTGGTGTGTATCGAAGGAGTATGGAGAAGAAGATTCAACGACGAGCTTTACGGGCTGTACAGCGACGTTGACCTAGTTAAGAAGCTGAAAATATAGCGGCTGAGATGGCTGGGACACGTGGAGCGTATAGACATCAACGCACCAGCCCGACGAGTCTTCGAATCCAACCCGGATGGTGTACGCAGCAGAGGGGGGCCGCGTAACAGGTGGCGCACATAAGTGGAAAACGACCTCAACCAACTTGGCGGGCGTAACTGGGGGCGGCTAGCTAAGTAAGTAAGTAAAAGTAAGTGTCTTTAAAATCAAAAAAGTTATAGATTTTTGATCAGTAAAAGGCCCATATTCCATGGTGCATCGGACCGAACTTGGCTATTTTAATGGTCACAATATCATGTAACTGAGCATTTTTGTAATGGGTTTTTCAATAAGAGTGCTACAAAATGTTTTTTTTTTTTTTTTAATAAAACAAAAACGGTTTTGGATATCAATAAAATTCTTTATTCCTGTAAAAGTATATTCGATTCCATTATGTATGGAACTCGATTTCTTTTGCAGAAGTCCAGATGCTGAACCAAATTTTCGACGGTCAAGCATAATCGGACGATACCGCTGCAATTTCAAGTTCGATATGCGCACGAAACTCATCAATCGTCGCTGGCTTGTTGGCATTGATCATAAAAAAAACCTAACGTCTTCAAATCGCACTACCGAGGTGGCCAAGCGACTGGACCATTTCGTGAGAAACACGTTCTCCAAACTTGGTTTCCAATAAATTGATTGTGACATTCGCTGTGTGGCTTGTGGCGCCGTCCTGTTGGGACCACATGTCCTCCAAGTCCATATCATCCAATTGGGGCCAAAAATATTCGGTTATCATTGAACGGTAGCGATCCCCATTCACAGTAACGTGCCGGTCTTGATCATCACGGATGAAGTATGGCCCAATGACGCCCCCGCGCAGGCCCATAAACCACACTAAACCGTAATTTTGTCGGGATGCAATAATGACTCATGGAGTACGTGTGGATTGCTGACTGACCAATACCGCATATTTTGTTTATTGACGAAGCCATTCAGACACATGTAAGCCTCATCGCTGAAGATGATTTTTCGATGAAAATCCGAATCATTTTCAAGTTGTTGCTCAGCATAATGCACGAACAGACGACACTTCTGGTGGTCAAGCGGCTTCGGTTCTTGCGTCAATTTAATCTTGTAAGGATGTAGGCCAAGATCTTTTCGCAAAATTCACCACAACGACGTCACAGAGATGCCAAACGCTTGAGAACGACGACGTGTGAGAAACACATTTAGGCTTTCTGCAACTGAAGCCTCAGCGGCAGCAATATTCTCGACACTACGAGCACTTCTTTATCTAACTGGCATGGGAACATTTTGTACTGATTCAAATTTTTACACCAGACGCTCAATTGTTGATCTGCTAGGACGATTATTTGAGACGAAAACCAATTTACAACTTTTTTTTCAAATAGCTGTAAAAAAAAACTACTTTTTAAACTTTCTTGAAACTCCTTTTTCCGAGTGATATTTGGTCTAGTGTGCATCGATGGAGAATGGAGAAGAAAATAATCACGAACTTTATGCCTACGGGCTTTACAGCGACATCGACCATGTCAAAACACTGAGAATACAGCGACTAAGATCGCTGAGTTACGTGGAACGTATCGACACCAACGAACCAGCCCGACAAGTCTTCGCATCCAATCCCGATGGACAACGTGACAGGGGAAGACCTCATCTAATGTGGTTCGATGAAGTGGTTGAAGGCTGGTGGCAACTGGCTATGGACCGGGCAAGTTGTAAAGGTTTGTTGGTTGAGGCCGAGCTCCATCCTGGATTGTAGGTAACACAAAAGTTATTGCCACTAAGTGTAAGACAGATTTTTCTTGATTGATTTTCATAATACTATCTGCGCGTAAGATGCACTCTTTATACTTTGTGTGCATATTTCGGAGAGAGGGAAACAAGTCATCAGTCTTTAGACAAACTTCAAATTCAAGTTAAGATTTCTCGGAAAATACAAGAGATATCAAAAAGGTTTAAACTATTTTTGCAGAGAAAAACAAATAACCTAGCGTTGACCAGTGGTAAGTTTTAATAGGAAAACAGTTTTTTAACTTAACAATAAGATTTTTGTGAAAAAATATTTTCTTATCAAAAAAATATATTAATTATAAAATAAACTATGGCAAAAATTTTCCAGTTCTGTTTAAGAAAAACAACTAGTAAAAATATGAGTCTATTTTTACCCTTTCATATGGAAGGGTGAATTTTTTCATAAGTTGAATTAAGACTGAAAAAAATTTTATTGAAATACAACAGAGTTAAATAAAAGGTAAAAAAAAATATCAAAAAATTCTTTTACATTCACTTAAAATAAAGTAAATGCAATAAATAGTTTTAAAAAAATAAATGTTTTTCAAACTCAGAATTTTGAAAAAAAATTTCATCAAAACTTTTAACTGATTTTTTGCAAAACTTTCAACAATATAATTTTTTTTCTTTAAAAATTCAATGATTTAATTTTTTTGCAACCAAATGCGAAATATTAAAATGCCTTGTGTATTATAGTTTCTTAAAAATATAAAATAAATTACCATCTTAATTCTAATGAAAACATTAAAATAAAATAGAATTCAGTTTTGTATTTTTTTTTTAATTTCTTCAAAACTAGAAGACATATTAACATCAACCTTCATGTATTTAACTAAATTGAAATAAAACCATTAATTTTCGTAGAAAAATGGACCTCATAAAGTAATTTGTGTTACACCTCCAATAAGAGGTGTTATTTTGAATAGCCCGCTATTTCGGTAGCTGTCACTTCTGAAGCTGTCATTTTTTGACATTTGACAAGTAGAAACTACGCTATTAATAAAAATGGAACGATACACGCTTCAACAACGCATTGAAATTATTAAAATTCACTATAAAAATGGTAAAAATTTGGCAGAGACGGTTCGTAAAACTAAAACATTTTTGGGTCGTCGTGAAGCACCTTGTTGGACCGCAATACAGAAATTTCGAGCTGTTGGGACAAGTTAGTGATGTGAAGAATAAAACCCGTGCACGTCGCTCAAGAACAACTGAGAATATTGCTGTTGTAGCCCAAAGTGTTGAAGAAAACCCAGGTTTGTCCATTCCTCCCGTTCTTTGGAATTAAGCATTCCACAAACGTCATTACACCGTATTTTGCATAAAGACTTGGGTCTTAAGGCTTATAAAGTTCAGTTAACACAAGAACTCAAGCCGGCTGATCATCAACAACGTCGTGTCTTTGCTGATTGGGTCCTTGAAATGCATGAAAATGAATAGGAATTTCATCGAAAAATCATCTTGACTGATGAGGCCCATTTCCACCTCGGAGGCTACGTCAACAAGCAAAACTGTCGCATCTGGGGCTCGGAAAACCCAAGAGTTATTGTTGAAAAGCCTCTCCATCCTCAACGCGTGACTGTTTGGTGCGGTTTATGGTCCCGCGGGGTTATTGGACGTTACTTTTTCGAAAATGAGGCTGGAGCAACAGTTACGGTCAATGGATTGCGCTATCGAAAGATGATTAATGATTTTTTATGGCCTGAATTGGATGGTATTGATCTGGACAACGTTTACTTTCAACAAGACGGCGCTACGTGCCACACAAGCAATGAAACCATCGGTCTTTTACGGGAAAAGTTTCCGGACCGTGTTATCTCTCGAAGAGGTGATCACAATTGGCCACCGAGATCTTGTGATTTAACACCTTGCGACTTCTTCCTTTGGGGCCACGTGAAAGATAAGGTCTACGCCAACAGCCCAGCGTCAATTCAAGACCTCAAAGATGAAATGAGGCTATCGAGGACATAGGGCAGCCACTTTGCGATTTGGTTATGGAAAAGGATATGGTCCTGTAAGCGTGGACTTGGCGGCCATTTGGCTGATGTTGTGTTCCATTATTAACGGCATACCTTTCTCTTTATAATGAAATAAACATCCGATCATTTATCTCCAAAAATTTTTCTTTGAATATCAAAATAACACCTCTTATTGGAAAACCCTTTAAATCAGTTAAATTTAAAGTATAATTTATTCCCTAAATTTCAGGTTTGAATCACAGTTTTTTTTTAAAACTAAACAAAAACATAAAACCATTTACTTTCATTGAGTTTGTTAACTTAAAATAAAGCCATTGAATTTTTGAAGAAAAAGAGGTGTGTGTAGGTACTCATGTACGCGCACCAAAAGTTACATTTCCTATCATTATTTATTTTTGTACAGTTTTTTTTTTATATATATAAAATTATTTTAGAAATGTAGTGAAAAGTTCTAGAAGCGAAAGTTTTTCAAAGAAGCATAATGTGTTTTTGCATGAAATTAATTCAAATATTTTAAATAGTTGATATTTTATCGATCAAACCTTTGTAATTTGGTTTATTTTTTCGTTCGGACAATTCTAAATGGTATTTTTGAAGTGTAAAAAGTTTTTTTTTCTTTTACCCAAATTACCCTAACTTCCCGGTGGAATTACAAAAAAAATGTTTTCACGGAATCATAAATTATACAATTTATCTTTTGGTATAATCAGTTTTTTTCTATCACTTATAGTGAAGAAAATGAATCGGGCAGATTATCAATAACAATGGCCGACTTTCTGTAATTAAATAAATTAAAATGCCAAATAAAAAAAACAAACCCAGTATAAAATGTAAGATTGTGTTACTCTTTCTCTACTAATAGTGTATGTGTGAAAAAAAAAACAGTTATAATGGGCTGAAAAAATCTATGTGATATTCCTGGTTTAATATTTTTATAATCGCCGGTAAGGAAGTATAACTTCAAAAATATATATTATACATAGGTAAAATTTTGATAAAAAATTAGTTACACATTTTGATTTAATTTTTTTTTTAATTCTGACTCTGAAAATCAGTTTTTCTTAAACTATTTATTGGAATAACTTGCACTTTAGAGCAAGTGAAAATCTGATAAAAGCGGAATTTTTAACCGGTAACTGTTAAAGTTTTTCCGAGGGCGGATTGTCTTGCGGAAACGCATTGCATCCGCCGATCAGGTTCGAATCAACACGGCTGCCCTACGCAATGAAAACACCAGTAACACCTTTGGTAATGCGTTAGGACTCGCCCTAGAATCACTTGATTGAGGGAGAGTAAGTCCTGGAGCCAGTATGCTGGGCGTAAATGAGAAGTGGACACGCCTTAAGAATACTGTCATTAGTACTGCCAACTCAATCTTAGGCAGCAGTCGTAGAAATCGGAAGGACTGGTTCGATGATGAATGCAAGCTAGCGACTGAACGTAAGAATGTTGCGTACCGAGCAATGCAACAATCTCATAGAACGCGGGCACGCGAAGAGGAATATATAGAGCTCAGAAGAATAGAAAAACGGCTTCACAGACAGAAAAAATCAGCCTGGGGGAAGAACCTAATCTGTGAAATAGAGAACAGCCGAGAGCGAGGTACACACCACGCTGCACATACTGCAAGGACGCAGAAGGAAATCTGATCACCGATCCACAAAGCATACTGGAGCGATGTGAAGTGTACTTTAATGAATTGGTAAATGGTCAGCTCACAGCAGAAGTGGAGCATAGAAGACGTTGAGAAGGCTATAGGACGGCTCAAGAAAAACAAAGCCCCGGCAGCCGATGGCATACCAGCCGAACTATTCCACCACGGCGGGCCAGCCTTACGTCAAGAAATTCATGATATCATAGTGCACGTTGGGAGCATGAAGAAATGCCAGAAGACTGGCGAAAAGGTATCATATGCCCCATACATAAGAAGGGAGATGTCACAACGTGCAGCAATTATAGAGGTATCACGTTGTTGAGTACCGCCTATAAGATCGGATAACCCCTTAGAATTTAATATCCCAACATACCATCTGTTTATAGACTTTAAAGCCGCCTATGATAGCATAGCCAGGGTAGAACTTTACAAAGCCATGAGAGAATTCGGCATCCCAAATAAATTGACACGACCACGAATTGAGGGACCATCGTCAACAGGTCCAGCCAGATACTGGCTTACGCAGACAACGGAAGAACCGAACAAGCTGTACACGATTCCTTCATCCAGATCGAGCAGACGGCACAAAACCTGGGGCTGCACATTACTGAAGGTAAAACATAGCTCGGTGACAAAAATTAAGCTCGGTAGACTCCGGTGAGCAGGGCACCTAGCTCGTATGAGCGAAGAGGAACCGGCTCGGAAAGTCTGTTGTTGTACATTCTATGGTAGACGGCAGCGTGGTAGACTATGCTTGCGCTGGAGAGATGGCTAGACGAGGACGCCCGAAGCCTTGGGGTGCGCAACTGCATGCGGACGGCTCGAGACCGGGATAGGTGGAGAGACTTGTTGAAAGAGGCCAGGACCGGACCCCGGTTGTCGAGCCGATGATGATGATGAACTGTTAAAGTATTTTTTAATAACAACATTTGAAAAAACGGTTTTGCCCGGTTTCGAGATAATGCTTATTTTTCAGCTTTAGTTATTCCACTAATTGACCTTAAAGAGAGCTGTGTGGTTTTTTTTAGTTGTATATTTTTTATTTTAAATGTTTATTCATTAATTTGAGTTAAAAAAAAAAAAACAAATTAAAGGGAGGACATCATGCTTAACTCGGTAATCCATCACTCAGGCAGGACCTGATCCAATCTTGTTGTAATGCGATTTAAAATACGTTTAGGTGTATAGCGATTCGAGAATCCAAATCAAGTGTATCTTAAGGTTACAGAGCGAGTTAAAAATCAAATATTCTGGAATTATCGATGACAAGAAAAAAGCGAGGTTGCAGGGATTTCGCTTCAAGTCGATTATATTTACCACAAGGGTCACTTCATTTCCTCCGACCATTACCATCGAATCCATGAAAATCCTAGGAAGAATGATTTATGTGGTGAATTGAGTACTTGACGCTCGACTGAAGTTCCACGAGCAGTTCTGTGTGTGGTTCACTATTGAGTGTGGCAATAATTATGTCAATGCCAACCAACTTTCCCAGAGAAACCCACCCATATCGACATAATGTATAAGTTTATTAAATACGAACGTAATTGGTGGGGCTTTTGATTGCTATTTAAGCCATGAAAAACGTCCATGTAACAGAGAAATGTCATTTGGGGATGTAATACTGTTATATGGAAATCTATAATTCGGTCTTGGTTCAAGATTTAATGTTGGCTTGGCGTAGACAGTTTTGGCGTAGGTACGGTGGTGGTGATTATTATACATTATGATGATGATGGTGATTTTTTTTTCTTTTTTTTTTTTTATATTACTTCCCTTGTTTTACTCATTTATTCGTTGTAACAATATCCCGCAGCTCAAACGTGATAGCTGATGTCCCATAAATATGGACGGTGTCTTTATTATCGTTATGTTTTTACACTGTAAAAGAGCATTATTCGTCCCCAGATATATGTATGTATAGTGTGTTGGTTTGTGGAAGAGAATATAAAAATTGAGAAGATGAATGTTCTTTTGTGTCAATTAATTAAAGTGGCTTTAATTATGTTTAGTCCTTTCAAGTGATTATATTATGGGGAAAAGAGTATTTTGATGAAAGCGAGGCTATTGGGTATCGTTCTTTTTTTATTTATTACTTTTAATTTTATTACTTTGAAGAGCTTAAGGTGAAGAATAATAGGTAAACGTAATATCGAATATTAAACTTAATGAAATGTCAAAGTTTTATGCTGTGTTTGACGAGTCTTTCATGTTGTTGTGGTCTTTGAAATAATAATCTATTTTTAGTTTAATAATGAAATCTGAAAATTTTATAAAAATAATCATAATTCGAGAGCCAGTTCAAATCGATGTAAAATTTTTTTTAAGCTTTGTATATAAATTTGTTTCAAAATAAATAGTGAAGTCAATAAAGCATTTTCCTCGGAAGTCATCAGATACAGTTCCGACTTTGATAATTTTTTTTTCTAATTTTTTTTTATTGTTATATTTAACATCAGAAACATTTTGGAAGGGGGAAATGGTAAAAAAAGCTAGAGCGTGTAGCTGTAAAAACCGGAAAAAATTGTATGTGAGTGGGGGTCTATGTCCCCTTTTTAGTTGGGAGGAGCAATTTTCCAAAAATATTACTTAAAATGGAAAAAAATCATGAAAAAACAACGACAACACTTACAATATCAAGCAACTAAAGTTGCTTTCGTCGACAATTTTTGAAAAATAAACCAATTTTTTTAAAAAAGGCTTGCAAATTTTCCTTTTAATTCTGATTTTTCTTTTCAAAAATTTGTGTTCTTAAGTATACTATACTTTATACATATAATAATTTTAAGTCAAAATGTAAGAACTAGAACTGCTTAAATATTGTTCAATTTAAAACTAAATCTAAAAATAATAACATTATTTGTGAAAATAAATTTTTTTCTGCAACTAATTTTTCTTCAAAATTTTACATTATATAGCACTATTTTTTAGAGTCACAGCCTAAAACAGGTTGACGGATTTGGATGAAATTTGGTACAGATTACTTTTTTGTAATATCCAAAGTTTTTTGATTTTGTTTTTGAATATCTCGATTAGTACGAATACCACCAATATTTATTATTATTAGACTTTTCTCGAAAACTTCTCTAATGAAATCGAATAAACTTGGTGTAGATATGTTGTTAGAATTGATTGTAACAATACTGCATTTTTAGTTTTTCTCAAAAAAATCGAATAACGGAAATATGACGAACACGTTTTTCGAGAAATTTTTAGTTATTTCCGTATATGTCATTGGTGTCTCAACCGATTTTGTTTAAAATTTGTCAACAGGATGTTTTAACGATTTTGAAAAGTATTGCGTATATAATTTTTCAAACAAAATAAAAACATACAAAAGACCCGACTCCCATTAAATTTTTTTTCAGGTTTTGACACAAGCTTCACAATCTAGCTATTTGTTACATCTTATGCAAATAACCTTGTATGCATTTGTATGCATATTGTATTGATGCAATATAAGGAGTCATTTCCCCCTTCCAAAATGTTTCTGATTTTAAATAATATAATAAAAGAAAAATTTTGAAAAAAAAAAATATCAAAATCGAAATGGTTTCTGGGGACTTCCGACAATTGCCTATTTTATGTATTCATTGACTCACTATTCAATTGTTTGCTTTTTTTTTTGAACAAACGTCAGTTTCAAAGTCAGCTTATACCAAGACAATTTTATAGCTTGTTTCAATTGAGATGACAATCAAACATGATGAGAGAATGAGAAAAAAGTGGGTCCGACAATTCTGTCTGTCTGCCTGTATGTATCAGAGGCCACAGCCTAAGCAGATGGGTTTATTTACTTCAAACTTGGTATGTGGTGTTTTTTGCAGACTATCCCCGACGTTTTTTGAATTATTTTTCTTCGACCAAAAATAACGGTACCTGTTATATACCGGTTTTAGAAAAACCCATTTTGCTCAAAAATGGTTCCTACAATTTTGATTAAATACCTCAATCAGTTTTTTAGATAATGCCTATGTTTAAATGAAAACCATTGTTTTCAAAAACTATTATTAATGGTACCTGCCATAGAACCGTTTTTTTTATTCCGTTTTTCTCCTTCATGACTCAATCAATTTCAACGATTTTTTTTAAATGAAAGCTTTTAAGTTGCCGTAATAATGTTTAGTAAAATAAAAATTAGAAAATTATTTTTTGGATTTTGATTTTCATGTTTTCGAAAACTATTCAATATTTTTTTTCAAAATTTAGTTTTTAAATCTTGAGCAATAGTATCATAAAAATGGCGTACCAATTTTTACTTCCGATATATGTAGGTACTATAGGGCAAGTTTAGGATTCGTAAAAAAAATCGAACTCGAAATAACAATCAGACATTACATTACGATGATAGAGAAAGCGAAAAAAGTGGGTCTCGCAATTCTGTCTGTCTGTCAGTCTGGTTTTTGGTGATGCCCTAGAGGGAAAATGGAATGTTTTTTTTTAGGACCAAAATTAACGGTACCTGCCATACCACCAATATAGAAAAACTAGAGTTTTTTTAAAAACGGCTCTAACGATTTGGATTAAAATTTTTACGTGTAATACAACAGGCAAGGTCCTATTTTTGAAATAAAAAAAATACTTTTTTATCGGTTAAAAACGGTACCTCCCACAGAACCGTTTTTCTCTTTTCTGATTTTCTCGTAAGCGACTCCACGGATTTCGATGACAATTTTTGCACAAGAGGTTCTCAACAATTTCAAGTTGTTTCAAATTAAAATTTTGAAGAACAAAATTTGGATTTTTTAAAAAAGTTTCAATTTTTTTTTCAAAAATCAATTTTTCGAAAACGCGTGAATGATTTTTTTTTTAAGTTTTGTTTTTAGATGTCCATTAATATTTTCTTAACATTGGCATTCAAATTTTTTTTTTAAAAAAAGCTTTAGAATTTTTGTACACAAAAAATTATTTTTTTTTAAAAACGGTTCTGACGATTTTAAAAATTTTTTTTCTAAAAATTAATCGTTTTTAACAAAATCAAATGGCATACTTTGTTTTGAGATCAAAACCATTTAAGAAGTAGTTAAAGTCATTTTAGAAATAAATTTTGTGTTTATTTTTTAATTTCTGATAATTTCTTACATATAAAATTAAAAACTTTATATGTGAAGCTTAAGCATCCATAGCAACTTTGACCCTAAGAGCAAGTACGTGCGACCCAGTCGTGCATTTTATTTTTTTTGTAAAAGTCCGTGAAAAATCTTATATAGAAAAAATACTTTTTCTAAAAAACGGTTATAATTTTTTTCTAAAAATGTATCATTATAGAATAAATCAGAATGCATACTTCGTTTTGAGGTTTAGCTGTTTTAGTCATTTGGAAATCGAATTTTATGCTTTATCATTTAATTTTTTTTCTTTTAAAACTGCATTTACAAATTTTTAATTAAAAAGGCTTAGCAAACATAGTCACTTTATCTATAAGAGCAAGTACGTGCGATCCAGTCGTGCAAATTATTTAAAATAGACAATCTGGTCTAAGATAAAACTATACCATTTTGTTTGCATTTTTTTTTGCTCGCTGCTGTATACTTTTGAGGTTATGACAATTTATTTTAAATTTTTCAAAATTTTGTTCAAGTTTTTGCTTCATCTTCTTTATCCCAAAGGAACTAACGTTATAGTAGTTTCTATGAAAAAAAGTTAAAAACAAAATGACTTTTGTGAATTGTAGGGTAGAGTTGGCACAACACTTCGACACCGCAAGAGTAAACGTTGCATAGCTCCGATGTTTTTGTTTTTTTTTTCAATTATTTTTAAAAGTCATTTAAAAAATTGGTATTTTTTTCAACATATTGAACAAGTTTGAGTTTTTTTAAACAATTATTCATATTTATTTTAAGGTTTTGAAATAAAATTATTTTGGTTAAACTTTTTCCAGTCCAAAAACTGATTTAGATTTAATGTTAAACTCCTGAATTTGGCTACAATCGGCAAGTGCTTTGGTTTCATTATTGATTTGTTTGACATTCCGTTTTTTCTTTGGAAAAAATTCTAACATAATTTTCAATATTGAATTACATTTTCCGGATGCAACTGCTTATGGCGAAAAGTACTCCAGTAGTTTATACGAATTTCTCTCTATTTTTTTGAAAACTAAAGATTGCAAGGAATTTTGCAAAAATCAAGATTGGTAAATTGTACTTTTAAATACTCTATCAAAGTCATTTGTATTGAATTCGATACAATTAACTTTTCCATGCCTGACTGGGACTAGAAATTATTGTTATTAATCTCATACAGAGAATTCTTTGGGAGTTAGGAGTGACATTCTATTAATGGTGAGTTAAAGTTGAAACTCAAAGTGAGCACCATCACTATGAATGCATTTTTTTTATAAAAACACGCAGAAATTTTTTCTTTTTTTTAGTCGAAAAAGCAACACACCATCAATGGAATAGTGTTAAGCAAAGTCCTATATTTAACAATGCTAAAAGCATATTGAAAATATGATAGCATGATATTAAATTTCAAAAGATGTGTAAGAATTCATTCAATACTTAACAACACTGTCAGCACCGAACTTATTCTATATGAACAACATTTTGTTATTACCAGCAACCCTTGATGGATACCCAAACGAACACGAAGAAGCTATCCAATATCCAAAGATATGAATAATTCATATCGAAAACTTCTCTTTGTAATTGTAAACAGCTTCATCGCAGTCTTTTTATAGACATAAAGTTACTTTGGCTGTCTCTGAAATACTGAATACATCAGCTTTCACATTAATTTTATTCAGTGTGTGGGGTTTCCTGGCGAAACTAATAAGCACTGACAATGTCTTTTGATACTTAAGTTGGACGGAATGATGTTAAACGACTGCCAAGACAAAATAAAGTGACCCATTATATTTTAGAAATGTAAAATTGGATGGATTTTGAATTCAATATTATTTGTCCATGAAAATTAAAATAATACAAGAGTGAAAACGTGCATAATCAATACTTTTATACAAAATATGATTCTTTCCAATTCAGTGGTCTTCTAGACCTCAGGAATAGAAAAGAAGGTATAAGAATACGGACAACTGATGAATGAATACCGACAAGCTAAAGGATCCCTCAGTGCGCCAACATTTAGGGGACATTCTTCTCAGATATGTATATAAGCACAACCAAGAATCAGTAGCATTGAACTTGTCTCCACAGAAAACAAATGGTGCTCTGCAAAAAATGTTTCGATAACCATTTGTAGGTGTCGGAAGAAACTTGGGCAGAGATTTTGGGCTGCTGAATTCGAATCTTAGGTCAGAAAAAATCGTTTGTTCGTGTAAAATTATCTGGAAAACGTGAAGTAATAGATTTTTTCTGACTTCAGATTCAAATTCAGCAGCCCAAATATCTACCAAAAACGAAACTGTCTAATCTGCTGTCACAAGAAAGCTGCTAAAAATCGTGCATAGAACCTATGCGTTTTGAAGCATCTGACCAATTCACCTACATTTATGTCTTCGAATATCTTGAGCCGTTCTCCTGTGAAGTTCTTCATTTGATATACGATTGGGCCAGAACTTCTTTAAGACGTTTCGTGACATCTGGTGTGATACCTGGTGTGACACATGGTGACACCTGGTGTCACGAAACATCTATAAGAATTGAAGGTGAATTGGTCACATGCTTCGAATAGGCAACGATTGCAGTAGAACCCGCTTACACAGCCAGGTAGAGGAGAGTGTCAGCCGAAAAGCAAATGGCACAGAACAGTCGAACAAGAATCACCACAGCTGTTGTTAGAATTGGATAGAACTGAGGTACATTTGCAAAAAATCGTACAAGATGGGGCGTAGAGATCCCCTTAAGAGGATTACTAAGGACATAATAATGTCTAAGGACCTATCCAAAGTAAATCAACAGAAACTTCCCTTCATCAAGAACATTTATTCCTGCCAGCCGTAGAAACCCTTAAAAGATTTTAACACATGCTTGTCTTAAGGTCCCAACCCATAGAATCCGTCGCGTGCGTCATGTCGACGTTTTCAACTGACAGCTCGATAAAATACACACGTTTTTATGAGTAGCGACCCATAACAACGGACGTGACGGAAAAAGTAGCTGAACTTTTAACTTCATCGACAACGGATTCGTTGACAGATAGAACACGAGGAATTATATGGGTTGGCCCCTTTTTCCCCCTTCTTCCTTTTGAGATGTCGAGTCTTTACCATACAACAGTCCTTGGCTGAGTATGCTGGCCGGAGAGCTTCATCGAACCAAATTTTAAATTTTGGTTGCTCTTTTTTCTCCTCTGTTGCATAGTGGGAAGTAGAATGTAAGACAGTTTATAAGAGTTCGAATTGATTCATGCTTCTTAAAAATGCTTCTGCATCAACCAAAAACAAAGCCTCTCATTACATACTCTTTAACATCTCTTATATTATTTTTTTGCTATCCACACAACAATTGACAATACAATACTTTTTGGTATGTTATCTTGGCTTAAGGAAACAATATTTAAATGCCATTCATGCAAAACACAGATTGCCTTCTATTGTTTTATTGCATGCAACTTATAAAGAACAAACGTTCCCATTTGAAAACAAAACGATAATCCATTGAGTACAATTTAATGATGTGGGGTAGTACATTTAATATAAATTTTGTGTGAAAGCAGGACGACGGACGGCCGAAGCGACGCCGACGTTAAAATTGTATCAACTATAGAAAATTCAATGTACATTCATGAGTGCCTACAAATAGTTATTATTACAGTTGTTTCCAAACGTCTGCCCGATATGTTTGCCTCTCTATGACCACCGACTAACGGTCCATCGATGCTTAGAAATAGAACAGGGCCTGCCCTTCCACACAATTTTCAACCATCAGCCAATGGAGGTTCTCCTGTCTTTTATTTTGTGTTATAGCATCCTTGTTCCTTCGATATGCAATGTGTAATTGAATGCCTCTCATAAGCAACAATATGTTTGATTATTATCAATTGTAATGCATCAACTGCAGGGGAAATGCTGCTCAAAGTTGCAGGAAACAAGTGCAGCCCGGACGTCTATAGAAAACACACGTCTCAATGTTCATGATGCATTTGTGGCGAAAGGAAACCTCTATTCAGAGTATTCTTTGGGAAGTTTCCGGTTGCTTTCTCTCCCCGGGGCCCGGCGGGCATATTGTGCTACTGTTACTAGGTGCATATAAATCCCATTCATGCACGGGAGTGTGTGTCCTATGCCTCTGAGAGTGTGATTTGTGCTGTTTTTCTGATTTAGTAAGTTTGTAGTGCTGGGCCAGGCACTGATCGATATCTTGCCTGCAGGTAAACTATGTTCTTGTATCCTGTGGTCCAAGGGCCTCTCACAAATCGAAACAAAAGACCGATATATGCTACACATCTATACAGTTGAGACCATTGTTACTATTTAGACCATGTGTAAACATGTACTTGTGCTTTTGTGTTGATAAAGCTGAACTTCAATAACTTTGAAGGGCGAACTGGTACAGCCAGCGGAGTGTCACATTGTTCGTGTATGATGTGGATGTTCAAAAAAAGAAATATTAAGAGAGTCTGAGAATGAGAACATTCTGCCTCAAGTTGTAAGTGTATCAAGTTTTAAATCAACAGCTAGAAGCTATTACATCATCACAAATATTTTAGGCAATTTATATTGACAAAAACTATTGAGAAAATTTCAAACAATGCCTACTTCGATTTGAGAAAAAGTGGTCTTTTTTAAAGTCATTTAGAAATGTGTCATGCACAGGCACACACTATTTCCAACCTACGGGGGGAATGATTTTTGATAAAATTATAAAATTACTGAAGAGCCTTGGTTGTTGCCTTAAGGTAAGGCAACAATTAAGGCCCTTTGTATCTAAGTGCTAACTCAAGCTTCCTTTAAAAATCGGGTGAATTTGCCACACAGAGCAGCGCGTACATGCATCACGCAGTGGAATATATAGAGAGGAGGATCACAGGGCCATGACCCCCCCCCTGCCTAATTATGCTACTTTCCCAATCAAGCATGCACAAATTTCTGTAATCTATTTTTTATTTGCGATATTGGTACTCGAGACTATCCCCAGATGTTTTCTGAAATATTTTTTTTTTTTTACCAAAAATAAGGGTACCTGTCATATACCGGTTATAGAATAACTCATTTTCTCAAAAATGATTCCTACGATTTTGATTAATAAAATCATGGTATTTTTTTTGGATAAGGTCTATCGTTAAGTGAAAACCATTTTTTCAAAAACCGTTATTAAGGGTACCTACCATAGAACAGTTTTTTTTTTAAATTCTGATTTTCTCCTTCATGACTCAATCGATTTCAACCATTTTTTTACATGAAAATACCTTCCAAAATTTTATATGGAACAAATATTTTTTTTCAAACGGCTCTAACAATTTTTTTTTCTAAAAATATATCGTTAGAAGAAATCAAATTGCATACATTGTTTTGAGGTTAAATTCATTTAAGAAGCTGTTTTAGTCATTTGAAAATCGAATTTTATGCTTTTTGCATTTAATTTTTTTCAATTAAAAAGCAAGTATACGTGCGATCCAGTCGTGCATTTTATTTAACCTCAAAACAAAGTATGCAATTCGATTTCTTCTATAATGATATATTTTTATAAAAAAAAATTGAAAATTGTTAGAGCCGTTTAAAAAAAAATATTTTTTCCATATAAAATTTAGCAAGGACTTTTATAAAAAAAATTGGTACGCCATTTTTAAGATATTATCTATCAACATCTAAAAACTAAATTTTGAAAAAAAATATTGAATAGTTTTCGAAGTTTTTTTAAATCCAAAAAAAATAATTTCCGAATTATTATATTACTGCAACCTTAAAGCATTCATGTAAAAAAAATGGTTGAAATTGATTGAGTCATGAAACAGAAAATCAGAATTAGGAAAAATAACGGTTCTATGGCAGGCTGCGTTAATAACGGTTTTTGAAAACAATGGTTTTCATTTAAACATAGGCATTATCTAAAAAACTGATTGAGGTATTTAATTAAAATTGTAGGAACCATTTTTGAGAAAAATTAGTTTTTCTAAAACCGGTATATGACAGGTACCGTTATTTTTGGCCCAAAAAAAAAATTCCAAAAAACGTCTGGGGATAGTCTCCAAAAAAAATCACAAACCAAGTTTGAAGTAAATCGACCTATCCGTTTAGGCTGCGGTCTCTGATACATACAGACAGACAGACAGAATTGTCGGACCCACTTTTTTCTCATTCATTGTTATCTCAACTTTTTTGGTTTGTACGAATGCATAACTTGATATATAGTACCTATATCGCAAGAAAAAAAACATAGAATGCCTCTTTTTACTTGCGATATAGGTAAGTACTATAGGACAAAGTTTAGGATTCGCAAGTAAAAACAATATTGAGGAAGTCGCTTTAATCCACTATACCCTATGTGTACAAACAAATAATTTTTGCTCTTTTGGGAACTTAAAAAATACTGGTGATCTAAATTTTTTTTCGTTATGACCCCACATAAGACACTGAAAAAAAAAAAAAATAGAAACAACTTCATTGTATATATCATCACACAAAAGTAGCGATAAAATACTTGCCTACACAAAAAGGAACACAACAGACAAAAACAAACATAGCCATGAATAAAAAAAGATAAAATTGTGCGTATAAAAACAAAAGTTGCACTTATCGTCAACTGCGTCAACAATGATATACAGTAGGGTGTCCTGAAAATTTTTTTTTGGATTTTCTGAACAAAAGACCTCTCAAAACTTGCGTAATTGGACGCATATCTATCCGATTTTGAAGAAAAATTTGCTTATAAACAAATACAACAGTTCACAAATTTGAGACCTACCTGCACAAATGACTTAATTTATTGATGCCCTTTAAGAATATGGGTTTTTACCTGTTTCTTACCTGTAAAATCCATAACTTAATCTGGTAATAAAGTTAGATATAAAACTGAAGGCTGTTTTCTACCATAATCTACACAATTCAATCCGGTAGTAATGTCGGATTTAAAGCGCAGGGATTTGAAAAGGGGGCGGTTTGTGGACAAATATGGGGAAACCCACATAATGTGGCTTATTGAGGAAGCGTAGAGGTTTTTCATTCACCATTTGTTTATGACTAAATGGGTTGTTGAACTCCATAATTTGTAAACCTGATCTTATACAAAAGCCACACTTTGAAGTCCTTAGTCGAGATCCTCAACGGGTTGTGTAAAGTGCATTGTAACAGTTTTAAAAACATTTTTTGTGATTTTGTTTAAATAATGAGTTCAAGACGTAGTGGGACTACTTGTGCTATATTGGAATCATACAAAAAACTTGACGATCGGCAGCTACCAATTACAAAGGATGTCATTAAATTCATTTTGTTTGTAAGGAACAAACTAAAACTTAATTTCAATGGAAAGGATCCTTCCCAATCCTTCCCATTCAGAAATATAAGCGGTAGTTTTTGAAGAAATCGACAATATTTAGGCCAAAGCTTCTATTCTAATTATAACTAAGGAAAGAGTTATTCAATAATTTAAATCCTATTTCGAAAGGTACAATATTATGAAGCGATACTCCAAAAGCAAACAAAATGCTAGTTTCGAAAACAAACTGAAGTGTTATTTTAGAGCCATCTGAGAAGAGTGACCTTTTGTGCAGTGGCTGGTAATATGCCTGACTTGCCGAAAAATGTGATTGATGAACTAAGTACGGATCAAAAATATATTTATCAGATATGTCAAGCTGTATCCACTGGTTTCTGTTCACCCTAATATACAGCCCTATTATGGTATCCGTTCGGAGAAGTCCCCGATCGGAAATAAGATCCGATCGGAAGGTTTATTTTATTCGTGGTATCCGAATCGGAACAAAATTATAGTCGACTACCGACGCGCATATTTGACATAAAAAAAATCCTCAAATGAATAAAAATTATACTTTTTTTTTATCTACACGAAACCAAATCTGCATGTATTTATGCTTTCAAATACCAATTGGAAATAAACAAAACGCTTGCTCACATATTATTTCCTAGGTCCACGTCCATTTAAGTTCATCAGGTGTTGGTTTTTGTTTGTTTTTAAATATTTTGTATTCTTATTATTTTTTTTTGCTGAAATTTGTTCAGCACCATTTAGCTGTCGGACACAATCGGAGAGAGAAAATTGCAGTACATCGCGTTAGAAAATAAATCTGAGGGAAAAAATCGCAGTACATCACATAAGAAAATAAATCGGTGAGAGAAAATCCCATAAATTCGAGACGCGTTGCTGAGATTTTGACATTTACAACACACGCTTTGATTTTCTTCGAAAGTTTATCCGATATATCAGGCGGTCCAGTTACTATGATACAAAATTCTTTTATTTCGTAGAAATCGGAGAAAATTTTCCTGCGATCGGATACAATGATAGGGCTGTAAATTCAGCTGTCTCAAAAATCGAGGAGTTGCATTAATCGACGTATAAACATTTTAACATACCGAAAAAACAAACATGTGAAATTAGTCTACCTTACAACAAAAACCGAGTTTAAAAAGGTTTAGAAGTGTTAGAAAAATTCCAACAGATGAATTCCCCGGCACTTGCTTCCAATACACGGTTGCCATTGATGGAAATGGCAACCTTGAGGAACCTGCCCCATTGACTATTTCATAAGAAACTGCACCAGGAATACCACGCACTCAAATAAATGCGGCAGCCAATGGAAAAAAAAAACGCCCCCCGTTGGGCGCCATCCATAGTGAGTGGATGATTTTTATTTCACTTTAATTTAATACATTGTAAACATCTATCTTCAGAATATATCTCTTATTCAAGTTAGCTTTTGTATTAAATTGTCCCGTTTCTGCATGAATCACGTATCTGCACAGCAAATTTTGTTTACTTTTTTTTTTAAAGAAATTTTAGTTTTTCTCGAAATTGAATATTTGGATTGAATAAAATGAAACCGAATTAACTGTAAAACATATTAATTGAGATTATTTCACATTTTATACTTTTTCATCTTCTTTAGTCATAGTTTTCCAGCTGTGTTTATTGTTAAACAAAATCTCTTAAGAAAATTTAGTTACGAGGTTTACGCAGAAACGGGACGAAATTCGATTGAGAAGTTTACTAGGATTAACCCTATAACCAGGATGATCTTACAGTGAAGCAATCAATACCTACTCTTTTTATTTACTTAATTTTTTCTTCCCAAACCACCGCCACCGGTAACAACAAAAATTACATTTTCACGAAACAAAATGCTAGACCTACGGGCCTGACAACCTACCTGTACACAAAACAATATGACTTTGTTAACAAAAATTCGTTTCTAAGACTGTCACTCTACCTTTGATTGTTTTAATTTAGTTTACAAAAAAAAAAAAAAAATATTTCTGATTGTTTTAAGTACGAGTAAGTCTCAATAGAAATAGTTTCACAAAATACAATTATAAAAACTTTACCAAATTCTGACTTTTTCTCAAATAAGCCAACGACCTTTTCATACAAACATACTATGCATTGCTATGTGCGTAATTATGTCTGTGTGTGTGCAATTAAATAAAGAAAATTAATATACGTATACCATACGTATATGAATGTGAAAGAAATAAAACTCTACTCCATAGTTCATAAGAAACTGTTATTCGTAAAACTTTGCCGTAACTAGAGTAAGTTTTTAAGCAAAAGTTTCTTCTAATTAATTAGCAAGCCATATGAAATGGATGAATTGAAGAATTATGTGATGTTTTGTTCGTTTTCAATCAATACAGAGCCACCACCTTTTCAATGAAATATGGTACCCACAATCAAAAACATAGGTTGGTTTGGTAATACATAGGCAGACAAACTGTTTGGAACAAAACTGTGTCGTATGATCATGTTTATTATGTCTGGTAGCTAAATACGGTATTTAAAAATATGAACAGCACATAAATAAGAACAATTCTTAGGATTGAAATCTTATTATTTTATTACCAAAAACCAGCTGAGTGCTGCTTACAAAAATACACCTCGCGGAGACATCATAATGGTTATGGGAGATCTGAATGCCAGAGTTGGCAGTAACAACGAAGGACTGAGGTATGTTATGGGAAAACATGGCGTTGGCGATTGCAACGACAACGGCGAACGTTTCGCTGACTTCTGCAATGTTAACCGTCTTGTAATTGGTGGCACCATGTTTGAACACAAGATGTGCCACAAAATATGCTGGGTGTCCAACGATAGGAAAGCAAACTCCAACCAAATTGACCACTTCGATATCAGCCAACATTTCAGAAGTAGTCTCCTGGACCTCAGGAACAGACGAGGGGCAGACATGGGATTGGCCCGGGACCACCATCAAATGGTAGCTCTCGTAAGATTACGCACAGCTTCAGTTCGGAGATACCAAGCAAACACACGAATGCCGAGTTCGCCAACAACTAGGGGACCATCTTTCATAAGGACTGGGAGCAATCAGCAGCAGTGAACCTGCCTCCATCGAAGACCAATGGTGTGCTGTGATAAATGTGTTCATAACCGGTGGTGAAAGAATAGTCGGTAGGGCAGAAGGAAGGAATAGTGCTTGGCTATCCGCAGAAAACCTGGGAAAAGATCCACGAAAGAAAACAACTGCAAGCTCGCATCGCAGCTACTCCAGCAGCAGAGAGAAACGATCTGGAATCCACGTATCGCATGAAGATGAGAGATGTTTACGGTAGCGTGAGACGTGACAAGCGTAACTACATCAACGCATTAGCTGAAGAAGCAGAAGAGGCCGCAAATCAATGTGACAGCAGAACTGTTTATAGAATCACCAAGGAGCTTACTGGAGTACAATGCTCCAAACAACACCTGGTGAAAGATGTCCTGCTCCATTCGGATGAGGACCAGCTCAGAAGGTGGAAGGAACACTTCTCTTCGGTATTAAACCGTGTGTTCGCCAGCGATGCGCATCCAATACCTGACGACCCGTCCGAAGCAACAAATGCCCGAATCCGCACCACACCTCGCAGTAGAGAAGAGATAATTGCCGCAATTAAAACACTGAAGAACAACAAGGTGGTAGGACTTGACGGTATTCCTGCAGAGCTCTTACAAGCAGCACCAACAACATCGAGTGAGCTACTGCATCCACTCATAACGAGAGCCTGGAACTCTGAGTGCTTCCCTGAGGAGTGGAAAAAGGGAATGATCGTCAAACTCCCGAAGAAAGGAGATTTGATGCAGTGTGAAAACTGGAGAGGGATTTGCGTTCTACCTGCGGTTGCCAAGATAGCAGCAAAAATTATATTAGAGCCAATAAAGGAACATCTAGAAGACACACTCGACGCCGAACAAGCAGGTTTTCGCACTGGATCATCCTGCGTTGACCACATTAACACCTTGCGGATCACTATTGAACAGCGCGTCGAATATCGATCACCACTTCACCTGCTGTTCATTGATTTTGAAAAAGCGTTTGATAGTGTTAACAGAGAATTTATTTGGATTGCCTTACGCAGGAGAGGCATTCTAGATAAGCTAATCGCTTTAAAGCAACTTACTATGGATGCAAATGTCACGTTTTACATAGAGGAAGGTTGTCGGATGATTTCGAAGTCCATTGTTCCGCTTCAATGTTAAACCCGTGCTTCCGTATGGGAGCAGCCATCTTAGCAACTATCACAAGCAAGCTGAATTTTTTGGTCCAACCGTATTTCTAATGAAGAACTTAATAGAAGAACGGGTCAAGAATCCATTGACAGTACTATTTGCAGACGTAAGTGGCAGTGGATTGATCATACGCTTCGAAAAGGCAACGATTGCATTGCTGGCCAAGCGATGCAATGGAACCCACTAACACAGGCAGGAAGAGGGTCGGGTCGGCCAAAAAGCACATGGCGCAGGACAGTCGAAAGTGAATCTGCACAGTTGGGGAAGAGTTGGAGAGAACTACGTTATATTTCCAGAAGCCGTGCACGATGCCGCGTAGGATTAGTGGAGGCCCTATGCCCCTTAAGGGGATCAAAACGGACTTTTTAAGGTCTGAGGACCTAAGTAAGTAAGTAAGCAACAAAAGAGTACACAAAGTTTATTCGAAATTGTGAGAGCCATTAACTTGAATAACGATACAAAACCAATAAATTAGAGGTTATTGTTCCAGACGAGATAATTCAGTCATAAGAAAAAAAAAAAAAAAAAAAAATGGTCGTGTAGTGTACAGTAGATCTTGCGTTTTAAAAACAGTGTGAGTTAATTATGTTCCTATTATTCGTCCCCTAGCTTTATATGGACACCGTTACTGGGATGATATAAGATTATATTCTAATAACCACCAATAATAATCACTTTCTTCTCTATCCAATCCACTTTATCAAAAACCTTTCCGATTCCTTTTAACTAGTATTGTGCATAGTAGTTGACATTAATAAAGACCTTTTGTTTTGAATTTGCGAAGAAAATTTTTTTTGAAATTGGCCTAGTTTCTTATCTTTTCGTATTAACTAATATCTCACATATAAAGGTTTCGAGTTACTTGATTTTCCTCGGAAACGGCTCTAACGATTTTAACAAAACTGCATTTTTAGTTTTTCACAAAAAAAAAAAAAAAAACTTGAACAACGGAGAAACAGCGTTGCCGTTTTTCTTCGCAAAATTTGTATTTTAGTTTGTTTGTGAATATTTCGAAAACGGTTCAAGCGATTTTGATTAAAATTTGAACACAGATATGCATTAATTATAAAATACCGCATGAAAGATCATGATGAAAAACTTACTACCGTTAGAAAAGCGTGAAATACAGTGCAAGAAATTAAAACAGCTAAAAGCGTAGAATGTCGAGAAAAAAATGTCTTAAGCAGCGAAAAATTTTTATTAAGTTGCGAAAAATAAAATGCACGACTGGGTCGCACGTACTTGCTCTTGAAGATAAAGTTACTATTTATGCTAAGCCCTTTTAACTAAAAATTAGTAAACGCATTTTTAGAAAAAAATTCAAAAAGCTTAAAATTCGATTTTCAAATGACTAAAACAGCTTCTTAAATAATTAAACCTCAAAATGAAGTATGCAATTTGATTTCTTCTATAATAATGCATTTTTAGAGAAAAACATTTGAAAATCGTTAGAGCCGTTTTAAAAAAAAATATTTTTTCCAAGGACTCTTACAAAAAAAATTAGTACGCCATTTTTAAGATATTATTTATTAACATCTAAAAACTAAGTTTTGAAAAAAAAAATATTTTGAAAGTTTTCGAAAAAATGATTTTTCAAAAAAAAAATTTCAAACTTTTGTTAAAAATAAAAAAAAATAATTTTCGAAATTTTTTTTACTAAATATTATTACGGCAACTTGAAAGCATCCATGTAAAAAAAATGGTTGAAATTGATTGAATCATGAAGGAGAAAATCAGAATTTAAAAAAATGGTTCTATGGCAGGTACCGTTAATAAAGGTTTTTGAAAAAAATGGTTCTCATTTAAAGATAGACCCTATTTAAAGAAATAACCATGATTTTCTTAATCAAAATCGTAGGCACCGTTTTTGAGAAAAATGAGTTTTCCAAAAAGCGGTATGTGAAAGGTACCGTTATTTGGGGTTCAAAAAAAAAATCAAAAAAATGTCTGGGGATATTCTCCAAGAAACGCCACAAACCAAGTTTGAAGTAAACCGACCCATCCATTTAGGCTGTGGTCTCTGATACATACAGACAGACAGAATTGTCGGACCCACTTTTTCTCATTCTCTATAATCGTAATCCCATGTTTGATTGTTATCTCAACTTTTTTTTTAACGAAACGAGTTGTCCTGTGATTACTTGTTCTATGTAATTAAAATTTCGAATAAGGGTATTTTTCTAGCAATCACAGACGAAGTAGTAATAACCAAGGCTCACGCGCCATCCAAACCATCACAAAGCATTACGATCACGTCTTCCTTTCCAACTAAAAATACATATAACACAGTAGTACTGGCTCCTTAACAGACAGCTCGACAGCAAACAACGCAATAAATCTGACCCCTGTTGGATGTTGAACTCAAACTGGTAATGTTAGAATGAACAATTAAACAAGAAAACTATTATAATGGGGCCAAAAGAAAGTGTAGGATGCACTGACATTCTCCACACTTTTCGCCCCAGGAATCAGCCAAAAGAATCCACGGTCTTTCGCTAACAAATTAAATTCAGAAAGAAGAATGATGATGCAATAATGGAATATTAAAACATTACTAATTATAATGTGACAGGGACTTCTAACTACATTTTTTTTTTATGAATGTATAACTTATCCTTTTAGCAAATAATATACCTTCACCTACATACATATCCCTTACCGCAAGTAAAAACTCGCACATTAGGTAACATGGTGATGCCTTCCAAGTCGAATAATTGGTGAAACTTTTTACTTCCGTTGGGGTGTGCTGGTGGAGAAAAGGACTTAAAGGATTTGTATCCATACAAATTTTCTATTTGGATTGCATTTCAAAATTCTATTTTTCCTTGTACATAACCAGGCCAGAGAACATGGAATTTCATGAGAAGTTTTAGGGTTTTAAATCTGGTCCCAAGTCTAAAGAGGTAGGTATATACCACAGTGAGTAGTGTGCTCCTGTATATACTGTAGTTCAGCAAAGTAGAAGTGTGAAGAAGGTGTTAGTCCATGATGTCGATGTGTATATATACGGTGCACTAAAGACTTTGCCAATTACAACTTTGACTCGTCCATAGGATGATGATAAAATTTGTCAAAAACAGTTTTCAACATAAATGAAGGAACTTTAAAGCTTGTTGTTTGACCAACTTTGAACATGATTTAACAGAAGCAGTTTTCCTAGGGGATTATGAGAAGAACATAGTTTATTAAAAAAAGTGTGTGTGATATACAGAATTGTTGGCTGAGAAAATTGAATATTTCAATTCAGAAGTATTTTGAAAATTAAATGTGGTCTGAATTCACATCTACTTTAACTTGGTTTACTGCAATTTATTTAATTTCTAGGTATGTTTGATATGGTTTTTTGTCTGATTTTGTTATTAGGTCCATTGTACAAAATATATATGTATGTCATTTTTAGTTATAGGTAGGTACAAATATATTTTGTTTTATAACGGCTTTTTGTGCATTATGTACATCTACTACGTTTTTACTTGCGATATGGGTACCATAATCAAGTAATGCATTCGTACAAAAAAAAAGTTGAGATAACAATCAAACATGACACTACGATAATAGAGAATGAGAAAAAAGTGGGTCCGACAGTTCTGTCTGTCTGTCTGTCTGTCTGTCTGTCTGTCTATATGTATCAGAGACCACAGCCTAAACGGATGGGTAGATTTACTCCAAACTTGGTATGTGGCGTTTTTTGGAGAATATCAACCGACGTTTTGTTTGAATTTTTTTTTTGACCCGAAATAGCGGTACCTGTCACATACCGGTTTAAGAAAAACTCATTTTTTCTCAAAAACGGTGCCTACGATTTTTATTAAAAAAATCATGGTCATTTCTTTGGGTAAGGTCTATCTTTAAATGAGAATCATTTTTTTCAAAAAAACGTTATTAGTGGTACCTGCCATAGAACCGTTTTTTAAATTCTGATTTTCTCCTTCATGACTCAATCAATTTCAACCATTTTTTTTTACATAGATGCTTTTAAGATGCCGTAATAATATTTAATAAAAAAAATTTTTTTTGGAAAAATCATTTTTTCGAAAACCATTCAATATGTTTTTTTTCAAATTTTAGTTTTTAAATGTTGATAAATAATAACTTAAAAATGGGGTACCAATTTTTTTTTTTGTAAAAGTCCTTGCAAATTTTTATATAGAAAAAATAGTTTTTTTAAAAAACGGCTCTAACGATTTTCAAAATTTTTTCTCTAAAATTGTATCATTATAGAAGAAGTCAAATTGCATACTTTGTTTTGAGGTTAAAATCATTTTAGAAGCTGTTTTAATTATTTGAAAATCGAATTTTATGCTTTTTTAATTGTTTTTTTTTCTAAAACTGAATTAACAAATTTTTAATTAAAAGGGCTTAGCATAAATAGTAACTTTATCTTCAAGAGCAAGTACGTGCGACCCAGTCGTGCATTTTGTTTTTATATGGAAGCTGCTTAACAGCCTTTAAATGATATAATATCAAAGTTTTCAAAAAAATAATTTTTTTAAAAACTCTTTCGAATTTTTTTTGAAAAAATAATTTTTCGAAAACGGGTCACTCTTTTTTTTTTAAATTTTGGTTTTGGATGTGCATTAATATTTTATTGAAAATGGCATGTCAATATTTTTTAAAACAAGTTTTGAGAATTTTTATAAAAAAAAAACATTAATTTTTAAAAAAGGCTCTAAAGATTTTAAATTTTTTTTTTCTAAAAGTTTATCTTTCATAATCAAATCAATTGGCATTGTTTTGAGCTTAAAGCAAAGAAGATGTTTATTGTTTATGCCATTTTAGCAATGAATTTTATTATTTATGAATCATTGGCAGGGTTGCAAGATTTTTTAATTAAAAAATCTTTAAGCTCCTTTTTGAATTCTAAATTATAAAAGATTCAATTGACAAGCTATTTTGCCTAAACGAATGAATGAAAATCAATTCCTAAGTCTTTTAGTGAATTAAAATAAGGTTTTATTTACAAGCTCTTAAAAATTCACGAATAAAAAATAATCGAATTCCAAGCTAGTTTTGACTTGTGAATTGAAAAAGTATTTTTTAATAAAGCTCTTGTAGATTTATGAATTGGATTATATTCTCTAAGCTCTTTCATAATTGTGAATTAGGAAAACGTTCAACTCACAATCTCTTATTGACTTATGAATTTAAACATAATTTCATTATAATATGAATTTAATAATGATTCAATTTAGTATAGTTTTGACTTTTGAATTGAAAAGTGATTCAATTCACAAGCTTCTTACAGATTTGGCTTGTTTGATATTCATAAGCTCTTTGTGGATACATGAAACAAAAAATGTAGGGTAACAGAAGGAGCATTTGCTAGGATTTCGGAAATAGGACCTCACACCTAGAAAATTTGGGATCAATGTCACGGGGATTTATATCAATGGGCCGCTGCGCTGGGGTTATGGAAACTCTATGTTTTTTGAACGGATACAAAAAGGGCTTTAAAAAAAATTTAACAAGCTGTTTTTGTATTATTGCAAATTGAAGAAAAAAGTTGATAAAAATAACTTTCGTCTCAAATATCATGAGAACAAATAATGATATCGATATTTTAAACCTAATGACTTACTTAATTAAAATATGATAATCTGATCTGAAATTACAACAAAAAATCAAATTCCAGTTGAAAAATTAAATTTTTATCAAATATCTTGCAATGCAAGTTTTTTCTTTTTAAGCCTAATTTGTAGTTCAGCGCAAAAAAAAAAAAATAAATTTATAAAACTGTTTTCTGTCATTTCTGTCCATCGTTTTGATTCTATAAAAAAGCAGACTTGTTTGTCATACCTCGGATAACACATAGGAAACTTTTTTTTGTAGTCAATCAGAACAAAGGGCTAAGAATGCAATTTGTTGTATTTTTTGCATTCAAAAATTTGTTTGCATGCCAAAAAAAAAACACAAAAAAATAATTTATGTTTTGGGTACGGTGAATTGAAAATCATCATCATCATCATCGGTTGGACAACCGGGGTCCGGTCCTGGCCTCTTTCAACAAGTCTCTCCACCTATCCCGGTCTCGAGCCGACGACATCCAGTTGCGCACCCCAAGGCTTCGGGCGTCCTGGTCTACGCCATCTCTCCAGCGCAAGCATGGTCTACCACGCTGCCGTCTACCATAGAATGTACCACAAGAGACTTTCCGAGCAGGTTCCTCTTCGCTCATACGAGCTAGAAGCAGTGCCCACCGGAGTCTACCGAGCTTAATTTTTGTCACTATGTCTGCTTCAAGGTAGATTGCGTACAACTTATGATTGTACCGTCTCCGGAATCGTCCTTCCTCACATATGGGGCCAACAATTCTCCGTAAGACTTTTCTCTCGAACGCGGCTAAGAGGTCACAGTGCCTTTTGCTAAGCACCCAAGTCTCGGATCCATACATGAGTACTGGCAGGACCATGGTCCTGTACAGCAGCAGTTTTGAAGTTATGGTTAGATTTCTGGATTTGAATAGCTTTGACAGACTGGGATGTAGTAGGCTCTGTTGGATTTGAGAAGCCGCCCGTGTATTTCTTTTTCTATGTTGTTATCGGCTGCTAATGTTGACCCAAGGTATTTAAAGGACTGCACCACTTCAAATTCGTGCTCCGCTAGCTTGATTGTTTGACCAATTGTTCTTCTCTCATTCGACGACACCATGTACTTTGTTTTACCTTCACTAATATGCAGCCCCAGATTTTGTGCCGCCTGCTCGATCTGGATGAAGGAATCGTTTACAGCTTGTTCGTTTCTTCCGAAGATGTCGATGTCGTCTGCGTAAGCCAGTATCTGGCTGGACCTTTCGACGATGGTCCCTCTTGCTTTCTCTAACGCCAGGTTGAAGAGGAGGCAGACCAAACCACCCCCTTGTCGGAGTCCATTAAAGATGTTGATTGGTCTGGATAGCAATCCGGCTATTTTAACTTGGCTTGTTACGTTGGTCATGGTCAACCTTCATAGTCGTGTCAATTTATTTGGGATGCCGAATTCTCTCATGGCTTTGTAAAGTTCTACCCTAGCTATGCTATCATAGGCGGCTTTAAAGTCTATAAACAGATGGTATGTTGGGATGTTAAATTCTAGACATTTTTCATCGCCTGCCTAAGGGTAAAAATCTGATTAGTTGTTGATTTGCCTGGAATGAAACCACACTGATAGTGTCCGATGATGGTTTTAGCGTATGGGGTTATCCGGTCTTGTAGGATAGAGGAGAGTATCTTACAGGCGGTACTCAACAACGTGATACCTCTATAATTGCTGCACGTTGTGACATCTCCCTTCTTATGTATGGGGCATATGATACCTTTTCGCCAGTCTTCTGGCATTTCTTCATGCTCCCATACGTGCGCTATGATATCATGAATTGCTTGACGTATGGCTGGCCCGCCGCCGTGGTGGAATAATTCGGCTGGTATGCCATCGGCTCCCGGGGCTTTGTTTTTCTTGAGCCGTCCTATAGCCTCCTCAACGTCTTCTATGCTTGGTGGCGGTAGCACAGGGTGTTCATCTTGAAGTAGTGGAGCCTCCACTTCTGCTGTGAGCTGACCATTTAGCAATTCATTAAAGTACACTTCCCATCGCTTTGTGGATCGGTGATCAGATTTCCCTCTGCGTCCTTGCAGTATGTGCAGCGTTTGAATTTTAAAGATTTTTACCAAAATGAAAACTTAAAAAACAGTACAAAACAGTAAAAAACCTTCAAGCTTTAAATATATCCATTTTTGAATAGTAATTTCTAGTATAAAGAATCAGTTCAGCGTTAATCAATATCGGGCCTTCTGAATAAGTAAGGCAGTGGATACTTTAATATAAGGTAAATATGCTTCCCTATGTCCACTTCATATTGCTGCTTCTTCCAAAATTTATAAGATGTTGTTTGTTTTGTGCTTTTTAAAAAGAAAATCTAGAACTTAATTTCTCCTTCCATAATACGTCATAACTTATTCTCTTAAGCTTGTCCATATTCAAAACAATTTTTTTTTGTCTTGGATCCCTAAAGTAAACATTTTTGCTGACCAATCTTCCCTCCTCGTACAATATTGTTGTGATTTTTTCCCCATATCTTGTCGAAACCCATTCGTGGCAACAAAAACTTTTACATGTATGTAGGTACTCGTATGTATGTATGCCTATTTTATAAGCCCAGTTAACAAACAACATCCTTTCCTCCAATTTACCTTAACATATTGCCTTATGATACCACTGTCCAATGAAGCACAAATCATTCTCCCTTTTCTTATACATACTCGTATTTTCCTTCTTTACTTCTTGGTAAGAAGATGAAAAAATAAAATCTCCAAATACCCACTTGTAGGAAAACTCCCTCAAAATTAAACGGAAACAAATGGCCAGCAATCAATTGGTGACTTCTTATATTCCGGCCACCACTCGCTTCCTTGCACATGAGAAGATATCCTTTTTGCCGGAAAAGAACCACACAAAAAAAATAAAAAAAGAAAAGACGACGCACATTCTTTTCAAGCACTGAAGGAGAAAGAATAAAGACACATTACAATTTTTTCTCTACTTAAGTGCAAAGAATATGAGGGATGACAATGAGGATGAGGAAGAACAAAAGGACATAAGTGTTGGAGTGTGGGTGGTGATGGTAATGGTGAGCTTGAATATAAAGGACGAGGCACAAAAAATTTGCCTTCGACAAGATTTATGATTGCCTCTCTCATGTATGCGATATAAGAATGAAAAGGATCCTTCTTATTCTCCTTTTGAAGACGTAGTAGATCCGTAGATTGTGAGATTATTTATGACACTACCATGGCATATAGATGAAAGAGTTTTTTTTTGTTCTTGCTGTTGTTGTTGTTGTTTTAACTTATCCTCTAGCTCACAGACTTTTCTTGCATCTTTTGCCATTTATCGTCTTAACTCATAAAGATAGAATTTCGTAATTAACGCTTGTTATAGGATCACGATTAAGTACGGCGAATATTCACTCTTGAAATAAGGCACATACACTATCGCACTCTTGTTGCGCATAGAACGAAATAAGACATTCAAAGTTGAAGATGATGGTGTCTGGGTAGAGAAACGTGTATCTATAAAACTATATAACGTATAACAGGGATACCTATTCGAGTAGCACTAGACGGCTTGCTCAAAGTAAGCATTACACCAATGAAAAAAAAACACTTTTTTTTGCCTTTTTTTGTATAAAGAATATATTGGATCGGGATGCATCCTTCGGGTTGAAGGACATCCCAGAGAGCTATAGTAGAGTTGTATCAATTAGAATCAAAATAATGTGAAGAAAGCGACAGAAAGGGATAGGATTTTCTTTGTGATAAATGAGGTTGCATTAATTTAACTGGCGCCCGAGAGAGGATGGAGAGAAATGAATACTTTTCTTTACAACAGCTAGAATAAGTAGGTATGTTGTATATAGTGTTAAAATGAATTTTTTTTTGCCATCCGTCATTCGGTTTTGTATACTCCTGGGCAACACTATCCAATCTCTTAACTCCAATGCGCCTCATTGCACAGTGGAACAAGAAACTGGACAAAAAAAGTAAATAAATAATGCATTTTGATTTTTTTTTTTGTTTCTTATTTGGTGTATGATAAATTAAGATGAAGTAAAGTTCTTACCTCACTCAAATTCTTTGTGTATTTCCTGCATTGCTCATTTTTTCAATATTTACGATAAGATTACCGAAGCAAAAAAAATGAAGCAAAAACGGACCGTTTAGAAAGACGTCGAGGCGAAGTTAAGGAAAACAGGTTTTTGAAATATGTTAACAGAAATTATTGAGGAATAGCTACACCTAGTTTTGAATTTAACGTTGTTGGCCTTCTATTATAAAAACCTGCAAAAATGTCACTTTTGTATGAGAAGTACTACAAATTTGAATTTTTGAAGAATGAACATTTTTGAAAATATTGGAGTTATCCAAGGACCGAAATAATTAATTTTCAAAAGGTTCCGGTAAAATCAATATCTAAATAAAAATAAAATGCACGACTGGGTCGCACGTACTTGCTCTTGAAGATAAAGTTACTATTTATGCTAAGCCCTTTTAATTAAAAATTTGTAAATGCCGTTTTAGAAAAAAAAACAATTAAAAAAGCATAAAATATGTTTTTCAAACAGCTTCTTAAATGAATTTAAACTCAAAGCAAAGTACGCAATTTGATTTCTTCTATAATGATACATTTTTAGAAAAAAAAATTTGAAAATCGTTAGAGCCGTTTTCTAAAAAATCTATTTTTTCTGTATGAAATTTTGCAAGGACTTTTATAAAAAAAAAAATTGGTACGCCATTTTTAAGATATTATTTATCAACATCTTAAAACTAAATTTTGAAAAAAAATATTGAACAGTTTTCGAAAAAATGATTTATCAAAAAAAAAAAAAATTCAAACTTTTGTTAAAAATCCAAAAAAATAATTTTCGAAATTAGTTTTACTAAATATTATTACGGCAACTCAAAAGCATTCATGTAAAATGGTTGAAATTGATTGAGTCATGAAGGAGAAAATCAAAATTTAAAAAAACGGTTCTACGGCAGGTACCGTTAATAACAGTTTTTGAAAAAAATGGTTCTCCTTTAAAGATAGACCTTACCCAAAGAAATAACCATGATTTTTTTAAATTAAAATCGTAGGCACTGTTTTTGAGAAAAATGAGTTTTTCCAAAACCGGTATATGACAGGTACCGTTATTTGACAGGTACCGTTATTTTTGACGAATTTATTTCGATAATGACAGCAAAACCAAGGAGGAGGAGGAAAGATTTTGACTTTTTGAACTCATATCCAGTTCACAATTGCTCTATCGCGAAATGCTTTTGAGATATCGAATTTTGAACTTCCCAACAACACCATTTTTGTGATGTTTTGTGGGTAAAGAGCAATATTATTTTCAGAAACAAGACCATGTCTTTTGCAATGTTTTTTAAGCCCGAATAATAAAATACACTTTAAATAAATTCAGACTAGTATTAAGTGCATCAATACTTTGCCAAAATAGGGTCTTCTTTCTGAAAATGAAATTTCTCTCTATCCAAAACATCACAAAAACAGTGTTTTTGGAAAGTTCAAAATTCGATATTGTAAAAACTTTTCGCGATACAATATAAGAGATCAAAGAGTCAAAATCTTTTGCAAAAGTTTAATTGGGATTCTATGAGCACTCCTCCCTGCCTAATATTGCTGTAGTTTATGGAAGAAATCGCTCTTAAAAATGCTTTTTTTGCTAATGTTTTTTTTTTTTAATTTTTGAAAATGTCCTAATTTCTTATCTTATCTTGAAAAAAGAGAATTAAACGAACAGAATCAATCTCAAAATATTCAAAAACAAAAATTTTCTCGATAACTTTTTTGACTGAAGGCTAAAATAAATTTGTCAAAAACACAAAAATTTATATTTTACTAAACAAAAAAAAAATGTTTAAGTAAAAGTACGTTCAAACCATGTTTCATTGAAATCTAACTATTTTTTTAAAAGATAAAAAAAAAAAAAAATAAAAACTAGTTTCTCTTATATTTTTGAGGTTATATTGAAAAAGTAACCAAACAGAAGATGTAGATCTTTTTACCGTCTTTAACTCTTGCATTGAAGTTTTTTCGATAGGTCCCTCCTCACCCCCTCTTTCCCCCAATCTTTTGGTGTGCAATTTATTTTTTTCCTTTCATTTACCATTTTTTCTACCATCCTGCTAATTATTTTTTTTTTTTTTAAATAATTATTGTCACTGGTCTATTTTTTTTTTCTTACTCAAAGTTTTTATTAATTTTTAGTTAAAATTTAAAAATGGTGCTAAATAATTTGTAGGCTTTTGAAAAAATCAAAAAATAGAGCGGAATTCATAGTCGTTACACAAGTCAACATTTTTCTCAACTCCAGTTAGTTAAGATAAATTTAAAGCAATTGCTTTGGTCCGTATTCAAAAAAAAAAAATGGAAAACTACTGAGGTAATCCTCAAGTAAATGCTTAAGAATTCCTTCATAATCCTGATTAAAAGCAGCTCAAGTGGTCAAAAGTCTTCTCAGGTTTACACTTGAGTATACCTCTTATCTCGACTTAAGTGCCGACTACGAATAATTCCACCCATAATGCTAGTTTGAAAAAGAAAATATTTTTTTGTGTCAATCTGATTTTTGTTTTGATTTTTTTTTTTCGATATTGGGTCAGTGAATTTTTTTCAAAATTTAGTTTATAGATGTTGGTAAATACTATCATAGAAATGGCATACCATTTTTGTTATCTTAAATCGTGCGAAAAATTTTTAATAAAAAAATATTTAAAAAAAAACGACTCAATAGATTTTTGAAAAAAAAACATTCTGAAGATTTATCGTAAATCATGTCAAAAAGTTTAATTAAAATCGTTAAAGCCGTTTTCGAGAAGACTCGAATAACTCAAAAATGTTGTATGGGAGGTACTCGTTCAAGATGAGATAGAAATCGACGAAAACCACTTTTTTAGTCTTTTCCATCATCGTAATGTAATGTTGGTTTTGGTTAGAACCTCAATTTTTGTTTCAATCGAGACCAATACTTGTCCTATAGAGCAAGTAAAAAAGTCTTAAATCTATAATCATGAACTGTTCAGTAAATGTTCCACTGTGCAGATGGGGTTGAATTATAATTTTAATCTCATTCTCAGGTTTCATTTCTACGGTTGCACGTGTTGCATTAGCTTGGCACTGCACGAACGAGGTTACTCCTACGCATTGCATTCCCTTCACATGTTTCTATAGCTGATGTTTGCAATTTCATGATTTTCAGACTTCTCGTGCATCCTCGCTAATACCCGAGCACTAATTAAAGAATATGGAAACCTAAATGTGAAATGTGAGCACCCCACTATACCACTATCAAGACCCGAAGTTTTAATATCAATTCTAGCATATATAATGTTTAAATTCGAAGGTTGGGTAAGATACATACATTCTTTTATACGTACTCATGATGGTAAACTGAAACCAAGTTGGCATTCTTAAGATCCATTGCCCGTGGTTGTTCACGATTAGCGGACGAGCTGCAGATAAATTTTCTGCAGGATTATCGTCTACTATGGATTTAAGCAGAAGAAGCAAACTACTACGAGTTATCCATGTATTCAATATAAATTTAATATGTATGGTACATGGATGTAGCAATTTCCTTCAAAATATATAAATGTATACTAAGAGTTTGTGTTATAAGGAAATCCCTTGTAATGAAAAATTATATCAACAAACTACGAACACGCAAACATATATTCCTGTGGGGGTTAGTGGTAGAAAAAAAATAGAAGAAAAAGGTGAATCACCTAATACAACGAGTACGTTTCCCATTCAAAATGTGATTTCCCTCTCACTGTCACTTAAAAGGGATAAACTTTGGAAAAGTTGGAAAAGCTTAAGAGTTTACTGAACTTCATCGATAGCCGGCAAACAACAATAGACAAACAAACCATAACCTCCGCATCGATTGATTGAATTCGAATATTAAAAGATTTATTATTTTAATATATCTGTTTTCTTGTAACGATTTAATAAAGTTTCTTAAATATTTCTTACTTACTAACTTAGGTCCTCAGACCTTAAAAAGTCCGTTGTGATCCCCTTAAGGGGAATAGGGCCTCCACTACTCCTACGCGCTATCGTGTACGGTTTCTGGAAATATAACGTAGTTCTCTCCAACTCTTCCCCAGCTGTGCAGATTCACTTTCGACTGTCCTGCGCCATGTGCTTCTCGGCCGACCCGACCCTCTACCTGCCTGTGAGAGTGGGTTCCATTGCATCGCTTGGCCAGCAATGCAATCGTTGCCTTTTCGAAGCGTATGACCAATCCACTGCCACTTACGCCTGCGAATAGTACTGTCAATGGATTCTTGACCCGTTCTTCTATAAAGTTCTTCATTGAAAATACGGTTGGGCCAAAAAATCCTTAAGATGTTTCGTAGACCTATTCACGAAGGATTGCAGCTTGCTTGTGACAGTTGTTAAGATTTTCCAAGTGCTGCACCCATACAGAAGCACGGATTCAACATTGGAGCGGAACAGTCTCAGCTTGGTCTTTAAGCTTATACCATTGTTTCTCCATATTTTGGACAGCATTTCGAAAGCAGCCTTTGCCTTTTTGATACGGCTGTCGACATCTTGTTCGGTTCTGCCTTTGGTAGAGACAAAACTCCCAAGATATTGAAAGTCTTCTACTTTCTCTACCGGTTGTCCAGAAATATTGACTTGAACGAATGAGTTACTTCCGAGGCTGATCATTTTTGTTATTGCCGTGTTAATTTTCAGCCCCACGATTTCTGCTTCGCCCTCCACCCTCGTTGTCATTTGATGGAGATCCATGATCCTATGAGAGAGTAAGCATACGTCGTCAGCGTAGTCCATCGTTGGTGCTGCTTGTAAGAGCTCTGCAGGAATACCATCAAGTCCTACCACCTTGTTGTTCTTCAGTGTTTTAATTACGGCAATTATCTCTTCTCTACTGGGAGGTGTGGTGCAGATTCGAGCATTTGTTTCTTGGGACGGGTCATCAGGTATTGGATGCGCATCGCTGGCGAACACACGGTTTAGAACCGAAGTGAAGTGTTCCTTCCATCTCTGAGCTGGTCCTCATCCGAATGGACGAAGGAACCATCTATATCTTTCACCAGGTGTTATTTGGAGCATCGTACTCCTTGGTGATTCTATAAACAGTTCTGCTGTCACACAGATTTGCGGCCTGTAGTTACGTTGATGTAGTTACGCTTGTCACGTCTCACGCTACGGTAAACATCTTTCATCTTCATGCGATACATGGATTCTAGCTGCGATGCGAGCTCGCAGTTGTTTTCTTTCGTCAAAATATATTTAATATTTCTGACTAACTTTAAATACTTCTTTTAGACCGAGGAATAGCAGAACTTAAAATTGGTTGTTTTTTTCTGAATTTCTTTTAGTCATTTGAAATAATTGGATATTTTTGATGAATCAACATTTTTAAGAGTATTATAAAATCAAAAAATGTTATATGTTATTGAAAGTAATTTATTTTTTACAAAAGGGATTAACATTAGGTATGTACATGTACATAGACATTCAGTCCGTACTTAAATAGAAAAATAATTCAAATAGTTTCAATTCATTCGTTTTCTCTTATTAGCAAACCCTATTGTAAAAGACTTGCTTTCATACCACAATTTAAGAAAATGTTGGGAATCTTACAAGAGTACCTTTATTATAATTGTGTTTTCTGATTATAACACATATACTCTTGTTATGAAAATAAAATTCTCATCATAAAATTCAAATACATGTATAGAAACTCATCTTCTTGCTTCAAAACTTAATATCCTTTTTTAAGATAGGTCATTTAATGCTTTTAAGGATCTTGTAAAGATCTTATGGTTCACTTCAAGAGTATATTTGGATGCTATTGGCTCTTGAAAATCAATCTTGTATTACTCTTGGAGTGCCTTAAAAGCCCAAAAATTGTGTTTATACGGGATCATAAGATTTTATATAGGCAATTTTTAAAAGACTAATGCCTCTTTATTGATGTATTCCTCAGCTACATATATACTTTAGTGTCGTTTGTATTTTTTTTTTAATACAGTCTTTGAATCATTCGATCGATCCATAGATGATTTTTTCTTGTAATATAATATGTTAGGTAGGTACTGTCAAGTTATCTGTCTGTATGTATTAGAAGCCACAGCTTGGACGGATTGAACGGTATGAAGTTCAAAAGAAAAAGGTAATAAAACATTCATACTATTTTATTTCCTTTCTCTTTTCCACACACTAGTCCAACTTACCCTGATAGTGGGGCAAGTTGGACTAACTACACTTTCTGCATTTAGACATAGTTATTTTTTTTTCTAAATTGCATTGAAAAGCCGAAATGTAATCCATTCAAGTTAGCTTGATTTCATTGCTGTATTATGAATATATTTTAAAAAATTATGATAAGCGTGAAGCAAAAAGTTTTCCAACCAGGCCCGCCCCACACTAAAATATTTTTCGAATTCATAAGAAAATATTTGAAAGAAATCGGTTGAGCCCACTAAAAATTATGGTGATTTTGTTAAAAAGCGTGTTCATCATCGAATTTTCGTCCATTATTCGATTTTTTTGAGAAAAAACTAAAAACACAGTATCGATATTATTGTTGTAATCACTCATAACATAACGTTCACCAAGTTTAATCAAAATCGTTTTAGCCGTTTTTAAGAAATTTTCGATAACTCTAAACCGTTACATGGGAGGTATTCGTTCTAATCGATATATTCAAAAACAAAAAAAAAAAACGACCTGCAATTCAATTTCCAGCAGGCTGTGGATCTCTGTATAGATTGACGCACAGACGAACAGACGCACAGACCGACGGACGACATGACGAAAACCGATGGACTACAATATTGTTGGCCCAAGTGTTCTTGATAGACAATAAATATTTTTATAAGTATTCATTGTTGTAGATTTTATAAAAAAAAAACTTTAAAAAAGTTTCAAAAAGTGGATTTCATTGCATATTACAATCTGTACCTTTAGTTTTTCAAGAATATTGAATTACTTTACAAAGCATTGGAACAGAGGTCTACTGAATATATGTTTTTAATGAATTCATAATAAGTACACAATTTACTGAGAAATTTAATGGTTTTGAATACTTTAGCTTTGTTTCAAGATGTATTTATTCTCTAAAACAATGTCATAATAATAATAATTATATATTACAGATAAATTTATAGAACAAAATAAAATTTGTATGCTCTTTTTGAGAATTGAACCATTATTCATTAGATTTGACGATGCTTCTTAAATAATTCTAAATTTCAAAAAAAAAAAAACTATACGAAAATAAATAATGATTTGTGAGGAAGTATTACTTCTGGAGCGCATGCATGAGTACACACAGCTCAATCTATTTCAATTAAAGTTTATAAAGGAAATGAAATGGCATGCCATCTTTGGAGCTCAAAACAATTCAATAAGTTGGTATAGTAATTTTATGAACGAATGTTTTCTTTTTTTAACATTGAAAAAAAATTGAAGTATTCGAAAATATGTATCATATCTTTGTCATTATCTAACAATACGAGCAAGTATGCATGCTCGCGTTTAATACTGATCCTTTCGAAATCTGTTAGTACCACAAGCCACAACTACTATCCATAAGTAGGTTCCTATGGTGGTCACTGTGGCGTATACGTACTTTTTTTTGGTATTAAATACATTCACTTTTATCATGGAGTTCCTTGAAATCTTGTATAACATTTATGTAGAGTGGGATTATCTTACGGTTGTTAAGGTTTAAGCAAAAAAACAAATCAGTGGTTAACCGAAATAGTTGCCTCTGGGATGGTGTTGTTGAGAATTATGTAAGACATAGATATAAACTAAAATATACATTATACAGGTATGTGATAAATTATTATTTAATTTTTTTAATACGTGCTTTAAAATTTGACATTTCTGTATGTCTACATAAGTGTCGCAAATATACCTTCTTTACATAACCATCTTGACCAGTTTCTAAAATTGACAAATCAACAACAACTGGAATTGGATTAGTGACTTCATACAAATGAAAGGTGTAAACTATACCTCTGCCTTTAAAGTTTAAAATCCAGATAAATTAAATTCTGCGCTGTTAAACATAAGACCACAATCAAATCACATGGAGTGTAAATGAATACCGTTCATAGCCAACGTCAATTGTTAAAATGAATTCCCCGCAACTATGGTGAATCGATTGGAAAAATGCCAAGGATAATAATGTTTGCTGCCCAAGGATAACTCTTGCATTAGCTCTCGAGTATGGGCTGAGAAGTTAAGGCAATTATTCGTGTACTTTCCTTATACTGATGACGATGACGAACATGAAGGAGACAAGGCCAACTATCAGTCAACGACGACGACGTCAGTCAGTCGCTTGGTAGTAAAATGCGAAAATGGCAAAAAAGGACAAACAAATATTTTGTAAAAAGGACGAGTGCAATGGGAAATTTAACATCACCGTTTTTTGTTGTTGTTTGTATGTACAAAATACAAAAGACGGAACAAAAAAGTGCATTGACGGTCTTTCTTTCTGTCTGGAAGTATTTTATAATTTTTTTTTTATATTTTTTTTTTGAAAAACTTTTTCTCAAGTTAATTTAAAAAGTTTTTTTTTTTTTTTTTCATTTATTTTTACATTTTTTTTTCGTTACTATTATACTTTTCTGCTTAAGTTAAATTTAATCCCAATCCCAGTTACTCGAAGGAGCGTTATTTGTTTGCTGTTGAGCGTAATAAGAGTGAATGGATTTTCTTTTGTAAGCCATTTTCGAATTTAGTTCGAATTTTGTAACAATGGCAATAAATATACAATTTTAAGTTTGTTGTGCAATATTGCCGCACAGTGTCGTTGTAAGAGAAAACCAACTGTTGTTTGCAAAAAGGGGAGAGTTTTTAAAAGGTTTTTGCTGCAGTAATTTCCAATTCTAAAATAAAAACAAAGAAAAATAAGTTTTAAAAGTTTACCAAGAATAAGAATATTATTTTCAATAAAAAAAGTGTTGATAAGTTCTTACCTATAGAAAAAAAAAAAAAAAACAATCTATGTGAACTTTTTTTTACGTGAAAAAACCAAAGGAATTTTGCAAGTGGTTTTGTGAAAAATGAATTACAATCGATTGCAATCAACAAAATGTTAAGAGTACAAACCGACCAGTTGTTAATTGTTAATTTATTATTTTAAAACTCCTTCCTTCAGATATAGCTTATATAAGGGTGATATTTGTCACTCCTTTCGAAATTTCAAATTCTGTTTATTATCTAATAGTTCTGGATCCAAAACACGTAACTTTCTTAAAATCGTTCGATCGATCGTTTGCTCTGTATATTTTTCTAGAGAAAATATAGAAACAATCAATCGAACGATTGTACACATTTTGCGTGATTCGGGCAATGTGAATTTCAAGTTTCAAAATAACAAAAATATACAAGTTAAAAATAAAAAAAACGTATATTTTCTTTATAATTTAACATTAATTTCACGCCTTATCTTTTTTTTCATTTTCTAATCAATGTCTACATATAATTAATTTTTTTCCAAAAAAATCTAGTTTACTCACAAAAAAATCCTTTTCAAAGGTCGTAAAAAATTATTTGATTTTCGAAAAAAAAAATAATATCTCAGAAACGTGATTTTTGAGAAATTCGTAGAAAGCCAAAAATGTAATTATTTCTATTAATCTATCTATCCCCCCCGAAATGATTTTCATATATAAAATTTAATAAGGAACTGCTAGGGTCCTTTAAGAATATTATATAACATGCTTAATTTTTGTTAAAAAAAAAAAAAAACGCTCTAGGGGCTAAGAACTTTACATGTTTAATACAATAACAACTTAGCCCCTCGGCTAAGGAACTAAGCCCGGAGAATTCTCGGGGATAACGTCTTCGAAGGGGTTTAAATCTGTGCTACCAACTCATTTTCTGTTAAATCATCGATAAATTGTATGAAAATTTGAAAATTTGAGAGAAATAACAGCAAGTAGTAGAAATTAACATTAAATTAAGAAATTTAGAATGTTTCCCATACTTACTTACTTACTTACTTAGGTCCTCATACCTTAAAAAGTACGTTGTGATCCCCTTAAGGGGCATAGGGCCTCCACTACTCCTACGCGCCATCGTGTACGGTTTCTGGAAATATAACGTAGTTTTCTCCAACTCTTCCCCAACTGTGCAGATTCCCTTTCGACTGTCCTGCGCCATGTGCTTCTCGGCCGACCCGACCCTCTACCTGCCTGTGTGTGTGGGTTCCATTGCATCGCTTGGCCTTTTCAAAGCTTTTGGATGACCAATCCACTGCCACTTACGTCTGCGAATAGTACTGTCAATGGATTCTTGACCCGTTTTCTAATAAGTTCTTCATTAGAAATACGGTTGGGCCAAAAAATCCTTAAGATGTTTCGTAGACACCTATTCACGAACGATTGCAGCTTGCTTGTGACAGTTGTTAAGATTTTCCAAGTGCTGTACCCATACAGAAGCACGGATTCAACATTGGAGCGGAACAGTCTCAGCTTGGTCTTTAAGCTTATAGCGTTGTTCCTTCATATTTTGGACAGCATTCCGAAAGCAGCCTTTGTTTTTTTGATACGGCTGTCGACACCTTGTTTGGTTCCGCCTTTGGTAGAGACAAAACTCCCAAGATATTGAAAGTCTTCTACTTTCTCTACCGTTTGTCCAGAAATATTGACTTGAACGGATGAGTTACTTCCGAGGCTAATCATTTTTGTTTTTGCCGTGTTAATTTTCAAACCCACGATTTCTGCTTCTCCCTCCACCCTTATTGTCATTTGATGGAGATCCATGATCCTATGAAAGTGTAAGCATGCGTCGTCCGCGAAGTCCAGATGTTTTAGTTGGGATGTCAGGCTCCATTGAATTCCACTATTTCCGTTTAACAGGGCTGCACGTAGCACATCACTTATCACTAACAGAAAAAGTATTGGCGACAGTATGCAACCCTGCCTGACTCCACAATGAACTTCGAATTCCTCCGACAACCTTCCTCTATGTAAAACGTGAAATTTGCATCCATCGTAGGTTGCTTTAATAATAGCGATTAACTTATCAGGAATGCCTCTCCTGCCTAGGGCAATCCAAATAAATTCTCTGTTATCACTATGAAACGCTTTTCAAAATCAATGATATTCGACGCACTGTTCAATAATGATCCGCACGGTGTTAATGTGGTCAACACAGGATGAACCAGTGCGGAAACCTGCTTGTTCGGCGTCGAGTGTGTCTTCTAGATGTTCTTTAATTCGCTCTAATATAATTTTTGCTACTATCTTGGCAACCGCAGGCAGAACGCAAATCCCTCTCCAGTTCCCTCTCCAGTTTTCACACTGCAATGTTTCCCATAAGATGAATGAAACTAGTAGAACGTGTTATTGTGAAAAAAAACATTAAAACTGTCATAAACATTAAGGCAGGGGAAGAATTAAAAAAAAATTCACACAAAAAATAACAATTCAAAGAAAACGGTAACACATAGAAAAGTATACTATAGATTACACGGGTCTGCAACAAAAATTGCCTTCAAACCCAAGTATACTTTTCTTAAGGATTTTGTACCGCTGAACACGAATGTGAAAATAATATGAAGATGTTAAAAACTCGTTTTTTTTGGTACATTTAACGTCGAATTTCTTTGCTGGTAAATACTTTATTACAAAACTATTAATGGGATGGGAATGAAATCACTCAAAAATTCGTTTTCGGTGCAAAGATATTGCAAATTGAAATTTATGATTTGTCCAAAATACTCTCTGTTCTGAAGTAATACTTTTTATAGCTAACTTTATGTTTTTTTGTGATGTTGAGTATGAATCTGAAGTTACCCAACAAAATTTATCACGGAAAAAATGCGAAATCATTGAATAACTTACAAAAAATTGTTTTTTTTTGGTGCATAGTCCAAAATATAAACATTTTGCGCTAAAACCGTTCATGTAGAACAAATTAAGACAAAACTACCAAATTTATGTATTTGCCAATTTTTTGTATGACTTCTAGATTCTTCAAAATATTTGTTGAAAAATCCATAAAAATCAGTCCTTTTGAAAGCACAAAATATCCTTTTTTATTGGGTTTTCTCTGATTATTGCCTTCTTTACACCATAATTAATTTGGCCAGTATCAAGAGTTTAAAAATAGGATACAGTGAACATCCCAAAAACTACGGACTTTTGAAAATTGTGGTAATTTTTTTTTAAATTACGATTTAAAATGTGACTATATTCTAAAACCGGATTTAGATTCAGAAAATTCCAGTCGTACATAATTTAAAAAAAAATTATATGTGGAACAAAAAAAACTTAATTTTTGCTATCTTAGAGCCAGAACCGGGAAGTTGAATTTTCTTTAAGAAAAATATGGAAAAAAAATTCATTTTAGCTTTAAATTTAATTTTTGTATCGAATTATTTTGTGGACTGTTTTCCATCTTTAGTTGTAAATGGCAAATAGAGTTAATAGAGCAGCGGGTGCACCTTCGAGGCACGAAAATTAAAGGGCCCATGCCCAAACCACTTAAAAAAATATTTGATTCCGACGAAATTAGCAATTTCTGAAAAGTAATATTTTTTAAGCACCTTGCTTCACGAAGACATTTCATGGCTAAATGTGTACAAAATTAATTTGACTTAATCATCCTTTTTTTTAAACTAGGGGTTTAGTTCAAAATTACTGAAAGCCTGAAAAAATCGTTTTTCTTTTACTTTTTATCTATAGAATCGATAAGGGGTATAAACATTAATTTTTCCAGGTATGGTTTTGTAGTTTTTGTTATATGAATTACTCGAAAAAAAAACTTGAAGAAATGAAATCCTGGCTACGGGCCTGACAATGGCTGACTTCTGTAATTTAATAAATTTATTGTGTGTACAAAATAAAAACAATATGAACCCATTATAAAATGTAAGTGTTTTGTTACTGTTGACCTTCTTTGGATTTCTGTTTGAAAAAAACAGTAATAATGGGCTGAAAAAGTCTATGTGGTATTACTGGCTGAATATTTTTATAAACGCCGCCGTCGGTAAAGAAGTAGGTATAACTTCAAAAAATTATCAAAATTGTAGCAGTTTCTCAACACTTCCGAGGAAAAGGCTTTATTAACTCTAGTATAGATTCAAATGGACTATTCCATAACTCGTTTTTAATCCTAACATCATTATTTTTTTGAGTTTTTATTCAATTTTGGACCACAATAGAATAGCTATACAAGTAGAAATTACTTTTTTCGCGGTGCTTTATATATTTTTTTGAAGTTTTAGTTCCATTAATATTATTATATTAATATTATATTAAATGAAATACCATTTTTATTTTTAAACCAGCTTTGAGAATTTTTATATATAAAAAATAATTTTTTTTGAAAACGGCTCTAACGATTTTCAATTTTTTTTTTTCTTTTTTTATCAAATCAAATTGCATACTTAGTTTAGAGCTCAAAACAATTAAAGAAGTTGTTTATTTCATTTTAGTAATGAATTAAATTTGTTTTTTGATTTCTTAAAAAAATTATTTATTTTTAAAATGTTGATATACTCGTGAGAAGCTTCAATGTCCACAGCAACTTTGATCCCAAGAGCAAGTACGTGCGACCCAGTCGTGCATTTTATTTTTTGATAGGTTCTGTTCGTAATGCTTTGTGAAAAAAAAAAGTTTTTCATTTAAAGTTAGCCCCTTGAAAACGTTGTTGCTTTTTTTATTCTTCTTCGATAGGGTGCGTGGATGATATTTTGAATATTGCATTTGAAATTTTTGTAGCTCAAGCTTAAGCCTAATTTTTAAAGCAAAAACTTAAATGTTTAAAAAAATAGAACTTTTCGCAATAAAGTTTTGTTTAAAAATCTACAATTACTGGATATTTTTTTCAAAGTAATTTTTATGAAATTTCTCCATTGGGTTCAATGGAATGAAAGTGTTGTTTTTAAACTTAAAATTAAAATTAAAATTGACCCACAGCATCTTTAGAATTAATTTCTGAGCAACAAATTTGAATTTATGGTTTTTGATTGAATTAACAACAACTTGTGTGTATTGCCACAAAATTCATAGGCTGGGTAGTAAAGCTAAGTAACAGACTGCCACTACCGATCATCAGATTACTGATAAGAATACAGAATACACACTAAAGGCAAAAAGTGGTCGATAAATTAAGGGACATTCAACGCTATTCTTTTCAAGTCTTGCCCTGAAATTTTGTTCTAAAAATCAACTGTATTGGAATTATTAGGTGCAGTTTTTATAAAACTAAATACCCAAACAACATACCATATAGAACTCCTTCACCTTCTGTAAGACAGGTACAGGGGTCAATTTAAAATCGATCCACAATTAAGTAGATTTTTATAACTTCGGTGTGTAGTTATCCAAAAACTAAACTTAAATGTTTAAAAATTCCAACTGTCAAACAACAACGTTCTGCAACTGAGAAAAATAAGTTCTGTGAAATTTCCAACACGTGCGATTCATCGGAATTAATTTGCTTGTGTGTACTTTCATTTTCGATTTCAGACTTTGACTTTTAAACCAATTTCTATAAAATGCTTTTGAAGTATCCAGCGTATTCTCTAATTGAAATTTCTCCAAAAATCGACTCATTCTAGGTAAAATAATGCTTGATATGTTTTTTTCAGACTGAAAATCAATGTGTGAGGGATTATTCTGATTCTGGGAAAAGTTTAATGAATACAGTTTTCATCGATAAATTCGAAATTGCGATTTGGATTCTATAAATACATGGAAACTAAAGCCAATTCATATAAAAATAATTTTATCATCGCAGTATTTTCTGTGAAAACAACCACAAAATCAACTCAAATCTCATTAGAACTGACAAATAAGAAAACTGTAAACCATAATAAGGTTTATACACTGTACTGTAGCATGTTGACAAAAAAAAATGAAATAAGTGTAGAATTCTTGCAAACAAATAATAATTAAAAATGGTAAATGAATCCGTCAATTTATATTTTTTTTACAATTCAGCCATGAATTAAGCATTGAACAGTTGACTCTATCCCAGCACAAACAGGTTGGAAACTTTAAATTATAAATGAAATGATTATATTAAAAGTTCGAATAAAAACTCTGATTATAAAAAGATCATAAGCCCGGGCATGGGGTTCTGTTTTGTTGCAGAATTTTCGACAGATTTATTGCCAATTTTTAATTGTCTTACATTTGCAACAAATTTATATTTCCCTTTTCCATATAGTTTTGCGGCTTGCTATAATAGTGGAGTAGCTAAAGCAATTTATTTTGGAACCGGGCCAAACTGCTCCTCTGCTGCAGTGCAGCTCTAATCGGATCTTTTTTTTTTAAATCTTACAATAAGATTTTTGTCAAAAAATAATTTTCTTATAAAAAAAATTTACAAAATAAATAGTTCGTAGAGGCACTGTCAGTTTTTTTTTTTCATAAATCGATAAACGTTCATTTGAAAAGCTTAAACCCAAATTTGCACCACCTGACAGCTCTTTCTACCAAAGTTATGCACAATAATACATTTGAGCTATTTTTTTTTATTTTTATGAATATCTCAGTTTCACTGAGATATAATGCAAAAAAAAATAAAACGCACGACTAGGTCGCACGTACTTGCTTTTGAAGATAAAGTTACTATTTATGCTAAGCCCTTTTAATTAAAAATTTGTAAATGCAGTTTTAGAAAAAAAAAATTAAAAAAGCATAAAATTCAATTTTCAAATGACTAAAACAGCTTCTTAAATGAATTTAACCTCAAAACAAAGTATGTAATTTGATTTCTTCTACAATGATACATTTTTAGAAAAAAAAAATTGAAAATCGTTAGAGCCGATTTCTAAAAAAACTATTTTTTCCATATAAAATTTTGCAAGGACTTTTATAAAATAAAATTGGTACGCCATTTTTAAGATATTATTTATTAACATCTAAAAACTAAAATTTAAAAAAATAATACTGAACAGTTTTCGAAAAAATGATTTTTCAAAAAAAATTTCAACTGAAATGAAAAATCTTGTTTTTACTGTTATTCATTAAAAAAAATGTTGAAAATATAATTCACACGTTTATAGACAACACCTAAGCCTAAAAGTCGTTTTGACAAATTTTTTTTCCCGTTCTTCCCTGATTTTTAAAATCAATTACACCACCCACATATACTTTCAAAAACGTATTTGTTTTTAAAGCTCAAAAAACCCTTATGGAGCATTTTAAATATAATCCGTATAAGACGCCTAATTGTTTTTGTTATTATCTTTCAATGTTCATAATTAGTTTTTAAAAAAATTATCAACTTTATCCATAGTGACATCATTTTCAAATGTCTAAAAAAATATTTAATATTGGAAAATAATTTTTAAATTAAAAAGTTGAATTTTTAGAATTTTTTGTCTTGGTAAAAACTCATCATTATTTCAATTTATCTATTCAAATAAATTTATTTCATAATTCTAACCCTTATACTTTTCAAGATGTACGAAAAGTTTTTTTTTCCTTTTGCCCCCTATTACCCTATTTTGCCGGTGGAATTTCAAAAAATCCCGCCGTATCAGAACTTTACATTATCTTTTGGAGTACTTAGTTTTTTCCTATCACTTATTGTGTAGAAAATGAAGCATTCAGAATTTCAAAAACAATGGCTGACTTCTGTAATTTAATTAATTTATTGTGTTTCACACAAAATAAAAAAAAAAAAAAACTGTAAAATGTAAGTGTGTGTTTACTCCATGCTTACTTATAGTGTCTGTGTGGAAAAAAAACCAGTAATAATGGGCTGAAAAAATCTATGTTATTACGGGTTTATTGTTTTTATAATCGCCGGTAAAGAACTAAAGGATTTTCCAATAAGAGGTGTTATTTTGAATAGCCCGCTATTTCGGTAGTTGTCACTTCTGAAGCTGTCATTTTTTGACATTTGACAAGTAGAAACTACGTTATTAATAAAAATGGAACGATACACGCTTCAACAACGCATTGAAATTATTAAAATTCACTATAAAAATGGTGAAAATTTGGCAGAGACGGTTCGTAAAACTAAAACATTTTTGGGTCGTCGTGAAGCACCGTGTCGGACCGCAATACAGAAATTGGTGGACAAATTCGAGCGGTTGGGGCAAGTTAGTGATGTGAAGAATAAAACCCGTGCACGTCGCTCAAGAAGAACTGAGAATATTGCTGAAGAAAACCCAGGTTTGTCCATTCCTCGTCGTTCTTTGGAATTAGGCATTCCACAAACGTCATTACACCGTATTTTGCATAAAGACTTGGGTCTTAAGGCTTATAAAGTTCAGTTAACACAAGAACTCAAGCCGGCTGATCATCAACAACGTCGTGTCTTTGCTGATTGGGTCCTTGAAATGCATGAAAATGAACCGGAATTTCATCGAAAAATCATCTTGACTGATGAGGCCCATTTCCACCTCGGAGGCTACGTCAACAAGCAAAATTGTCGCATCTGGGGCTCGGAAAACCCAAGAGTTATTGTTGAAAAGCCTCTCCATTGTCAACGCGTGACTGTTTGGTGTGGTGTATGGTCCCGCGGGGTCATTGGACCTTACTTTTTCGAAAATGAGGCTGAAGCAACAGTTACGGTCAATGGATTGCGCTATCGAGAGATGATTAATGATTTTTTATGGCCTGAATTGGATGGTATTGATCTGGACAACGTTTACTTTCAACAAGACGGCACTACGTGCCACACAAGCAATGAAACCATCGATCTTTTACGGGAAAAGTTTCCGGACCGTGTTATCTCTCGAAGAGGTGATCACAATTGGCCACCGAGATCTTGTGATTTAACACCTTGCGACTTCTTCCTTTGGGGCCACGTGAAAGACAAGGTCTACGCCAACAGCCCAGCGTCGATTCAAGACCTCAAAGATGAAATTCGTGAGGCTATCGAGGACATAGGGCAGCCACTTTGCGATTTGGTTATGGAAAATTTCATGAAAAGGATATGGTCCTGTAAGCGTGGTCTTGGAGGCCATTTGGCTGATGTTGTGTTCCATTATTAACGGCATACCTTTCTCTTTATAATGAAATAAACATCCGATTATTTATCTCCAAAAATGCCACTTTTTCCACAAAATAACACCTCTTATTGGAAAACCCTTTATAACTTCAAAAATCCTTTTGGATGCACAACCAAACATTCTTTTATCAGATACTTACTAGTAACTTTTTATATGTTTTACGCAGAATTGTACTTTGTAGCTATATCAAGGTAGAATCGAATTTAACGTGTTGAATAATAAGAAATAATTAACTACCTGCAAAGACAAACGTAATTAATATTTGAACAACCATGCCTCTGTCTTCACACATATCCCCAGAAGAAAGCATATAAATAATAGCTTCAAGAGAAAGAAGTGGTTTTTTTTCTACCATAGCTCCAACCACGAAGGTATTAAGATATTTGAAAGTTGGGCATGGTGGTAAGTATTATTGCGTAAAATACGAACACAAAGCAGACACAATTTATTTCTCATCTGAGTCTTTTCAAATTCGGGACACTGTTTTGTGTTTTGTGTATTTTTGTAACAGAAAAGACTGAAGTGGTGCAAATGTTATTAAAGCACCTTAAGCACATTTCAGCTGCTTCTGCAGGAGGAAGTTTTATTTACATATAAATATATTCTAAAACATATTGAAATATGGAAGATACCTCACACAGTACAAAATTCAAGGGAAACAGTAACATTTTCGTGTTGGTAGCTTTGAAGTCAGTTTATAACTCATCAACTGATATTAAAATGGGGTGCTGTTTAAGACCGGGAAAAATTTAACAAACGTTGCCAACTGAGACGGAAAGTTTTTTTTTTGTGAAACTTTGTGGTATCAAATTAATTAAGAGGGAACATATTAATACTTCCTCATTAATTCAATGCCGTAAACATTTATTCGTGTTTTTAATACCCGTTTGACAGTAATAATGTTCTCAGTACGGTATTAACAAGAAGAATTTATCAATAACTCAATAGATGTTTTTGAACAGTTCTTATAGGTAGTACCTACTTGTAAGTTGTAACCAAGCATTATTGATTAAATGTAATTCCAGTTTTTAAAGGGTTGTATTTGGGTGCCTTCTTTTAGGCACTAAATCAATTGGGGTTGGTCGAGCTTAAGATGCTTCTGGGACAAAAGGTGTTTAGTACAGAGGTACCTTCTTCGCCATTGAACATTATACAGAAATGATTTTTTCTCATAAATGTTCAGCATCTTTCCTGGTTGCAATGCTGCTTAGCTTATCTCTTAAAAACGGAAAAAGTTTAATAAATTATTTCCTTTTTACTTGCGATACAGGTACTATATATCAAGTTGTGCATTCGTACAAAAAAAAATCAACAACTGATCAGATTTTTACCCTTAGGCAGGCGATGGAAAAATGTCTAGAATTTAACATCCCAACATACCATCTGTTTATAGACTTTAAAGCCGCCTATGATAGCATAGCCAGGGTAGAACTTTACAAAGCCATGAGAGAATTCGGCATCCCAAATAAATTGACACGACTATGTAGGTTGACCATGACCAACGTAACAAGCCAAGTTAAAATAGCCGGATTGCTATCCAGACCAATCAACATCTTTAATGGACTCCGATAAGGGGATGGTTTGGCCTGCCTCCTCTTCAACCTGGCGTTGGAGAAAGCAATCCGTGACTCTGGCACGGCAACAAGAGGGACCATCGTCAACAGGTCCAGCCAGATACTGGCTTACGCAGACGACATCGACATCATCGGTAGAACCGAACGAGCTGTACACAATTCCTTCATCTAGATCGAGCAGGCGGCACAAAATCTGGGGCTGCACATTAGTGAAGGTAAGCCAAAGTACATGGTGGCGTCGAATGCGAGAAGAACAGTTGATCAAACAATCAAGGTAGTGGAGCACGAATTTGAAGTGGTGCAGTCCTTTAAATACCTTGGGTCAACAGTAGCAGCCGATAACAATATAGAAAAGTGGGTGGCTTCTCAAATCCAACAGAGCCTACTACAGTCTGTCAAAGCTATTCAAATCCAGAAATATAACCATAACTTCAAAACTGCTGCTGTACAGGACCATGGTCCTGCCGGTAGACTCCGGTGGGCAGGGCACCTAGCTCGTATGAGCGAAGAGGAACCTGCTCGGAAAGTCTTTTGTGGTACATTCTGTGGTAGACGGCAGCGTGGTAGACCATGCTTGCGCTGGAGAGATGGCGTAGACCAGGACGCCCGAAGCCTTGGGGTGCGCAACTGGATGGCGTCGGCTCGATACCGGGATAGAGGTGGAGAGACTTGTTGAAAGAGGCCAGGATCGGACCCCGGTTGTCTAGCCGATGATGATGATGATGACAAAAAAAAAAGTTGAGATAACAATCAAACATGACATTACGATGATAGAGAATGAGAAAAAAGTGGGTCCGACAATTATGTCTGTCTGTCTGTCTGCCTGTCTGTATGTATCAGAGACCACAGCCTAAACAGATGGGTCGATTTACTTCAAACTTGGTATGTGGTGTTTTTTGGAGAATATCCCCAGACTTTTTTTGTATTTTTTTTTGGGACCCCAAATAACGGTACCTGTCTTATACCGGTTTTAGAAAAACTCATTTTTCTCAAAAACAGTGCCTACGATTTTGATTAAAAAAATCATGGTTATTTCTTTGGGTAAGGTCTATCTCTAAATGAGAACCATTTTTTTCAAAAACCGTTATTATGGGTACCTGCACTTGAACCGTTTTTTTTTTAATTCTGATTTTCTCCTTCATGACTCAATCAATTTCAATCATTTTTTACATGAAAACTTTTAAGTTGCCGTAATAGTTTTTAGTAAAAAAAATTTCGAAAATTATTTTTTTGGATTTTGAAAAAAATAGTTGAAATTTTTTTTTTGAAAAATCATTTTTTCAAAAACTACTCAATATTTTTTTTCAAATTTTAATTTTTAAGTGTTGATTGAAAATATCTTAAAAATGGCGTGCCAACTTTTTCTTATAAAAGTCCTTGCAAAATTTTATATGGAAAAAATATTTTTTTAAAAAAACGGCTCTAACGATTTTCAAAGTGTTTCTTCTAAAAATGCATCATTAAAGGGGAAATCAAATTGCGTACTTCGTTTTCAGATTAAATTCATTTAAAAAGCGGTTTTAGTCATTTGAAAATCGAATTTTTTTCCAAAACTGCATTAACAATTTTTTATTAGTCGTGCATTTTATTTTTCAACACTACCCCACTTTACCCTTACTTCTTAACGGAATTTCAAAAAATCCAGTCTTATCGGAATCTTACATTATACCACCTATCTTTTGTTGTTTTTATTTTTATTTTTAGAAAAAGAATCAGTCAGATTATCAAGAAAAATTATTTTATTAATTTCTATTGATTATTATTGATTTCTATAATTTAATACATTTTTTGTGTGTACAGAAAAAAAAAAAGAATAAGCCCAGTATAAAATGTAAGTGTGTTGATTTGATACTGTTTACCGACTTATAGTGTCTGTGTGAAAAAACGCTGCTAAAGAAAGTATAACTTCAAAAATCACCGGTAGAAAATCCCAATATTTCAAATACGTAAGTTGTGTATCGGGCAGTCAAATTGCATTCCTATAAATTAAAAATTATAAACAAAGAACCTTGAAATCACCGTATTGCAATATTTTTCCAGGCGGAAATTCAATGTCCAGAAATGTGATTATATTATTTTGAACCATTGCCACTAAGATAGAATATTGCTTATTCAAGATAGAATACAAATGAACTAAGAAGTAAAAAAATTAAACGGATTTAGTTAATTTAAAATTTTTGCTCGAATATTATATTTAATGTGTCAATAAATGTGAATACCAAAGCAAATTTAAATTAAAGCCAAGCGTTTTGGATGAATCTTCCTACCACTTCTTTTACAATTTCTTCTTCATTTTCTCCAACAAACCTGGATACTCAACATGCATAAACCTTTAAGTTTTAGTTTAGTCTTCTGGACGTTTGGAACAGAAGAGACGCAGATATGGGGATGGAAATTGTAATCAAACACCCGAATGTTCACGTTCGATACCAACAGGCTAATCTTTATTAACGGCTGACAAAAAATGTTTTCATAACCGGTGCTAAAAGAAGCAGAAGGGGCCGCAAATCAGTGAGAAAAGCTTATAGGATAACTTAAATAAAGGGTTCCTCAACAGGGACGCTACAAAAGTAGAGGGACAGGGACAGCAAACGACGTCATATTTCTTGTTCAAAAATTGAGCGTCTAGTAAAAAAAATTGAATCCACAGGCACAGTACAAAATGTTCCGGTGAGATAAAGAAGTGCCCGTAGTGTTGAGAATATTGCTGCCGCTGAGGCTTCAGTTGCAGAAAGCCCAAATGTGTCTCTCACACGTCGTTCTCAAGTGTTGGGCATCTCTGTGACGTCGTTGTGGTGAATTTTGCGAAAAGATCTTGGCCTACATTCTTACAAGATTAAATTGACCGCTTGACCACCAGAAGCGTCGTATGTTCGTGAATTGGGCTGAGCAACAACTTGGAAATAATTCGGATTTTCATCGAAAAATAATCTTCAGTGATGAGGCTCATTTCTGGCTGAATGGCTTCATCAATAAACAAAATATACGGTATTGGTCAGGCAGCAATCAACACGTACTCATTGCATCATTGCTTCCCGAAAAATTTACGGTTTGGTGTGGCTTATGGACCGGCGGCGTCATTGGGCCGTACTTCTTCCGTGATGATCAAGACCGGCACGTTGCTGTGAATGGGGATATCGCTACCGTTCAATGATAACCGAATATTTTTGGCACCAATTGGATGAGTTGGATGACATGTGGTTCCAACAGGACGGAGTCAACAGCCACACAGCGAATGTCACAATCAATTTATTGGAAACCAAGTTTGGAAAACGTGTTATCTCACGAAATGGTCCAGTCGCTTGGTCGCCTCGGTAATGCGATTTGACACCGTTAGACTATTTCCTGTGAGGCTACGTCAAGTCTATGGTCTATACCAACAAGCCAGTGACGATTGATGAACTTCGTACGAATATCGAACGTGAAATTGCAGCAGTATCGGTCGATTTATGCTTGAAAACCGTAAAAAATTGGGTTCAGCGTCTGGACTTCTGCAAGCGTGCCCGTGGTGGCCATGCAAAAAAAATCGAGTTCCACAATGGCATAATGGCATTGAACGTGTTTTTGTAGCGCTCTTATTGAAAACCCCTTTACATTTTATAAAAAGCTATAAAATAGGCTGCAGAGCTTTTATTTTTTTTTTTTTGATTAATGCTTTAACACATTGCTATTACATATTTGAATTAAAGTATTAGTACTCTTTTGAAAAAAAAAAATTTTTAGGCTGCTATCAGTTTTTTTCTCTATTTTATGAAAAATTAATGAACTTAAATCCCCCGTTTAAAATGTCACTCCTCATTTGATATTGACAACCGTACCTACTTAAAATGTAGTACGGACTTAAAGTGTACTGAAAAATTGTACAACGAAATTTCAAAAACAAAACATTGAATTCAAAAAAACAAAATAGACATAAGGAACGTATAATATTTATATGTGAATATGTACATAATTTTCTAGTTGTTAACTTTTACTCTAATAATTATCCTTCAGTATAATTCTTTTGTGAATATAATTTTCTAATGAAAACAAACAAACCAAAACATCTCAAAAAGGATCCCAGAGGAAGTGTAGCTCTCACTCGTAGGTAATAATTGATACAAACAAACAAAAAAAAAACTTTCAATTATTTCCATTTTTATGACAAGGGACATAAAATTTTCTTATATTACAACAAAAAGTGAATATCATTAAAATAAAGGAAAAAATAAAACAACTTCATAACGATTTCATCAAAGCTTTACAGTCTTGCATGGGTACCTTTTTGTTATTTTGTTTTTTTTTTTTTATATTTAAACCTGTGAATTTCTTTCGAAAGGATCTTTTTGACTAAATATTCAATATTGCTCGACTTTTAAGTCAAATTGAATTTAATTTAAAATTTACGTTCAAAGTGTCCATAACTTCAAACCTCTCTCCTGCTGAGTCCTGCCTTTTCGCAATACTTACTTGTTTACAAATGCTTCTTTGCAAGTGACAGAAATTGAATTGGGTTTTGGGGCAAAAGGTATAGTTTACTACTGTTGGTGGAATATTGGAGCTAAAGTTGGAGTCGGAGTCCGATTCGACGTTAAGTGAAGGAGGATGAGGAATAAAAAGGACGACGCGTGATAAATTTATAGCATATTGGCGAAAGAGAGATTAAGAAAATGATTTATGGCTTAACAATGCGTGTATAAAAGACGCCAAGGCGCACCCGGATCTCATCGTGATATCCTCATTTTCTGGAAAATTTTGTCTTGCTATGTGGCGGCAGTGACGGCGACCGACAGTGGCAACGTTCGGAGGAGGATATGCTTGTTTCTTCCTCTTAAGGAGTATTTTTTTTTTGTTGTTGTTCCTTTATTTTATGTATTTTTTTTGTTGTGTGCTGTCTACTGGATGACGGGAACACAAACTTGCTTAGCCCGAGGAACTACACAAGTTATGGTTGCGAATAAAATGTAGTTATTGGTTGCTCTGATCCTGTTTATGGTTGAATTTCCTTGTATTTTCATTTGGTGTAGTTTTTTTTTTTTTTTTTGTTTTGCTGGCATAACAACTCCGCCCGAGGAATGCCAAACGACAGTTTATGTGAACGGAAATGGCCGTTAAAATGAAAGGCGCTCATGATATTTATATTAAAATTATACATACATATTTCTACTCCAGCCGCCTTTTTCTAAGAATAAAGAAGGAGATGTGGCGAATTCTTGGTAAACTGACAATCTATTCTCATTCTTAGAATCTTGCCATCCTGATGGTCCTTAGAGTTTGTTCCTTTAGGGTGGAGTTTAAATGGAAAACTTTGAGCTCTATGGTTGGGCTTCGTATATTGTATTCTTAATCAAAAAAAATTAATCACTATCGTTGCCCTTAAGCACGCCGCGCCGCGCCGCGCCGCTGCCACCACCGTGCGTCGTTGCCGTGATTATTGAGCTTGCATCTATTATATAATTTAGTATGTAGGTATACACAAAAGCTATACATAATCTTTTTATTTTTCTTTTTTCTTTCTTTTTTATAAAGCTTGTTATTTTCTTTCGTCCTTTTTTTTTTTGTTGCTGTTATGCTCAAAGATATTATACGAGTTTGTCTTTTGTAAGGAGAATGTTTAGTGTGTTGTTCGGTATAAGGAAGAGTTTATGGTAAATCCATTAAGCATAGATTAAATAAATCATTATACGTGAGTAAGCATACGAAGGATGGTCGCTAACAGAATAATTTGTCGGAATAAATTAACTCAATATTCTTTTGAACCGAAAATGTTGTTGTCACATGTTCAATGGTATAACCTGACATTAATTATCATTTTCAAGATATTGTTAACATTTCAAGGATAAGTCTGATGGTGGATGTTATGGTTATTGTGTTTTGATTATTGACTGATAAGCTGGCTGTTAATGTTCTTAAATGCAGGTGCATATCGATGGCCCCATGCAAAAATATACTAAGTCCAAATATGCTATTTTTCAGGAGAAAGGTTCAAAGTTTTTTGAGTATATCTTCAGTATAACTTTTTTCATACTTAATTGATTTCTGAGCCTTATACATTAATAATTTTATTATTTTAATCCTCATTTTTGGAATAATACCCCGTGGAAACGGCAATAGGTTCCTTGTTAACTCGTTCAAACTCATCCTGCGGAAATACTTTTGATCGGTACTTATTATTCTATTATTTTGAATTCATCCTCAAAAATGTATTTGTTGTTCATCAGCATTGAAATATACTTCACGAATTTTGCTTATTGTCAGTTTTTCGTTTGCGGTATTTTTGATCCAGTTCAGGGAATTTGAAAACGTTTTCAAATCTTTGAAATCATCTTGTATGATTTCTGTTACTTTGTAACGAGGTTCTTTGGTTTTTGCATTCCTTATAATTGAATACCATTGGACTTGTGTGTAGATTATTTTATTTTTCTGACTTTTTTTCAATTAAGGCATGAACACTATATCGCCGTCATTTTGAGTATGGCCTTTCTCTAAAAATCTATGCTAGATGTTAACCTTAAAGTTTTTGGATGCCCATGAAAAAAAGCCGAACAAAACCTTGTTCTTATTTTGTCCACCACAATTGTCTAACCAATAAAATGCACGACTGGGTCGCACGTACTTGCTCTTATAGATAAAGTTACTATTTATGCTAAGCTTTTTTAACTAAAAATTTGTAAATGCAGTTTTATAAAAAAATTCGATTTTCAAATTACTGAAACAGCTTTTTAAATGAATTTAACCTGAAAACGAAGTATGCAATTTGATTTTCCCTTTAATGGTGCATTTAAAAAAAAAAAAAATTTGAAAATCGTTAGAGCCGTTTTTTAAAAAAACTATTTTTTTCATATAAAATTTTGCAAGGACTTTTATAAGAAAAAATTGGTACGCCATTTTTAAGATATTATTAATCAAATTCTAAAAATTAAATTTTGAAAAAAAATATTGAGTAGTTTTTTCATAAAATGATTTTTCAAAAAAAAAAATTTCAACTATTTTTTAAAAATCCAAAAAAATAATTTTCGAAATTTTTTTTACTAAAAACTATTACGGCAACTTAAAAGCATTAATGTAAAAAAAATGATTGAAAGTGATGGAGTCATGAAGGAGATAATCAGAATTAAAAAAAAAAACGGTTCTATGGCAGGTACCGTTAATAACGGTTTTTGAAAAAAATGGTTTTCATTTGAAGATAGACCTTATCTAAAAAATTGACCATGATTTTTTTAATCAAAATCGTAGGCACCATTTTTGAAAAAAAAAATGAGTTTTTCTAAAACTGGTATATGACAGGTACCGTTATTTTTGGTAAAAAAAAAAATCAAAAAACGTCTGGGCATAGTCTCCAAAAAACGCCACATACCAAGTTTGAAGTAAATCGACCCATCCGTTGTCGGACCCACTTTTTTCTTATTCTCTATCATCGTAATGTCATGTTTGTCTGTCAGTCTGTCAGTCTGTCAGTCTGTCAGTCTGTCAGTCTGTCAGTCTGTCAGTCTGTCAGTCTGTCAGTCTGTCAGTCTGTCAGTCTGTCAGTCTGTCAGTCTGTCAGTCTGTCAGTCTGTCAGTCTGTCAGTCTGTCAGTCTGTCAGTCTGTCAGTCTGTCAGTCTGTCAGTCTGTCAGTCTGTCAGTCTGTCAGTCTGTCAGTCTGTCAGTCTGTCAGTCTGTCAGTCTGTCAGTCTGTCAGTCTGTCAGTCTGTCAGTCTGTCAGTCTGTCAGTCTGTCAGTCTGTCAGTCTGTCAGTCTGTCAGTCTGTCAGTCTGTCAGTCTGTCAGTCTGTCAGTCTGTCAGTCTGTCAGTCTGTCAGTCTGTCAGTCTGTCAGTCTGTCAGTCTGTCAGTCTGTCAGTCTGTCAGTCTGTCAGTCTGTCAGTCTGTCAGTCTGTCAGTCTGTCAGTCTGTCAGTCTGTCAGTCTGTCAGTCTGTCAGTCTGTCAGTCTGTCAGTCTGTCAGTCTGTCAGTCTGTCAGTCTGTCAGTCTGTCAGTCTGTCAGTCTGTCAGTCTGTCAGTCTGTCAGTCTGTCAGTCTGTCAGTCTGTCAGTCTGTCAGTCTGTCAGTCTGTCAGTCTGTCAGTCTGTCAGTCTGTCAGTCTGTCAGTCTGTCAGTCTGTCAGTCTGTCAGTCTGTCAGTCTGTCAGTCTGTCAGTCTGTCAGTCTGTCAGTCTGTCAGTCTGTCAGTCTGTCAGTCTGTCAGTCTGTCAGTCTGTCAGTCTGTCAGTCTGTCAGTCTGTCAGTCTGTCAGTCTGTCAGTCTGTCAGTCTGTCAGTCTGTCAGTCTGTCAGTCTGTCAGTCTGTCAGTCTGTCAGTCTGTCAGTCTGTCAGTCTGTCAGTCTGTCAGTCTGTCAGTCTGTCAGTCTGTCAGTCTGTCAGTCTGTCAGTCTGTCAGTCTGTCAGTCTGTCAGTCTGTCAGTCTGTCAGTCTGTCAGTCTGTCAGTCTGTCAGTCTGTCAGTCTGTCAGTCTGTCAGTCTGTCAGTCTGTCAGTCTGTCAGTCTGTCAGTCTGTCAGTCTGTCAGTCTGTCAGTCTGTCAGTCTGTCAGTCTGTCAGTCTGTCAGTCTGTCAGTCTGTCAGTCTGTCAGTCTGTCAGTCTGTCAGTCTGTCAGTCTGTCAGTCTGTCAGTCTGTCAGTCTGTCAGTCTGTCAGTCTGTCAGTCTGTCAGTCTGTCAGTCTGTCAGTCTGTCAGTCTGTCAGTCTGTCAGTCTGTCAGTCTGTCAGTCTGTCAGTCTGTCAGTCTGTCAGTCTGTCAGTCTGTCAGTCTGTCAGTCTGTCAGTCTGTCAGTCTGTCAGTCTGTCAGTCTGTCAGTCTGTCAGTCTGTCAGTCTGTCAGTCTGTCAGTCTGTCAGTCTGTCAGTCTGTCAGTCTGTCAGTCTGTCAGTCTGTCAGTCTGTCAGTCTGTCAGTCTGTCAGTCTGTCAGTCTGTCAGTCTGTCAGTCTGTCAGTCTGTCAGTCTGTCAGTCTGTCAGTCTGTCTATCTGTATAAGGAGCTACAGCCTAAACGGATGGACCGATTGACTTCAAACTTGGTATGTAATATTTTTTGGAGACTCTCCAGAGGGGTTTTTGGAATTAATTTTTTTAGACCAAAAATAACGGTACTTGTCATATACCGATTTTAGTAAAGTTGAAATTGCTCAAAAACGGCTATAACGATTTTGTTTAAAAAAATCAAGTATAAGTTTTAAGACAAGGTCTATTTTCTAATGAATTTTTTTTTTTTTGAAAATCATTACCTGCCATAGAACCGTTTTTTTTTTTTAATCTGATTTGCTCCAAAAATGCTTATTCGATTTCAACGAAACTTTTTGTGAAGAAGCACTTATATAACTTAAATATAAGCTAAAAATAAAATTTCCAAAAAAATAATTTTTGGATTTTTAAAAAAAATTTGAAATTTTTTTTTTGAAAAATCAAATTTTCGAAAGCGAGGTATTGAATTTTTTTGAAATTTCGTTTTTAGATGCTATTTAGTAGTTTCTACAAAATGGCCTACCAATTTTATTTTAAAACTTTTTTTCCAAAAAATTATTTATAAAAAAATATTTTTTATGTATAGAAATGCTCAAAAATTGTTTAAAAATAAAGTTGGTATGCCATTTTTAAGATAATATTATTGCACATCTAAAACCAACAAAATTGATTTTTCATAAACAAAATTTGAAAGATTTTTAAAAAAACAGGTGGTAGGGAAGATACCCCGACGCACAACTCCCATCCTGGAGAGCCAGACTCTTGGTTAGCTCCAAAAGTGAAGATCAGGATAGAACCGCTTCATATTGGCCGCATGTTTTCTTCAGTGCCGTTATTTTGTAAAGAGTTGCAAGTACGAACAAATGTGTATGAGCTTTTTTTTATAAAATTTAATAAGGCTTAATTTTGTGGAAGGTAATTTTTTCGTACGAGCAATGGTTTTCACGATAAAAGCGATAAACCGAAAAAAAACACATGTTTCTCTTCATCGCCACTAGAGTTATTTTCTAAACTGTTACAGATACGAAAAAATGTGTGAGACCAATTTTGTATAGAATTTAAAAAGCTCTATTATTGTGAAATAAAATTTTTCGATACAAAAAACCGTTTTTGAGATAAACGTGAAAAACTGAAAACACTGCATGTTTCTCCTAGTTGCCGCTAGAGCTCACGTCGGATTCTTGCGGAATTTTTTTTTGGAACATCACCAGGCATCCCTTAATAAATGTGCCGAACATATAAACGGAAAATAGCTTTAAGATTTATAAGTTGTCTACACTTGTGTGAAAGAATCATCAAACTTTAGTCCCAAATTTTATTGATTTAAGATCCTGTCTCCTAAGACCTAGAAGCTCTCTACAAAATCAGGCTGTTGAGTGCAGTCAAGGTATGAAACAGGCCATCACCTAACTCTCAGATGTTTCCAAGTACTTTTCTGGAGAAGTAATAAATTGGTACCGGTTGAGGATTTATATTTAAAAAGATCCCAAAAATCGAACTTCACTCAATCCTGTGATCTCCATGTTACATTGCATGAACTCTTTTCTCAGTTGTAAGAATTTAGCATTTTAGGGGATTCCTTTTACCATCATCGAGAAGGGTGTTAACATTCTATTAACCAAATTTTGTACAATAGCCGAAAGTCGTACACGATTGATCAGTCCTTATGTGATGTTGTGTAGAAAGTGTCAGTTTTATTGGCGAAAGAGGTTCAATTACGGAGAATTCTAACTTCCGTAACAGTTCCTAGAAAGCTGGGAACTTTTCCCACAAAATTATTATGGTATTCTTGTTTTCTTTCGTCCAACACTCGCGCAAGTCCGATCAGACGAGACCAATATCCGGTACGATTGTCACGAATGATTTAAAATTTATGAAGTTGACCCTACCCAATTTCAACAGCTAACAGCCGTGTCGTTCCGGTCAAATAGTTTTGTATTGATATGCCGGAGTATTCCATCTTTTCATGCACACCTACCTGAATCCAAGGAGAATCATTGCCATAGCATAAACAATCTTAACTTTCTCTCGTTTCGTTTACTACCACCAATAAATCTTCCACCATTCCCAATCTTCAGTTAAGTTATTGGGGAGCCAATAAATTAAAGTTTGAAGTTTCAGAATTTGCGTCAAATAAAAATATACATAATATATTTATTTGACGCATAGGGGGGAAACTTCATTTCAGCAATCGGCCTTGAGCAGAATAACGATACCTGCGTCTATAATATTTTGCACTCTGATAGACGGACATTAAAGCATTAGTTCCTAGTTTGTCACAAATTGTCAGATAGTATCCTTGAAGTATTTCTATAGTTGGTGCATCTAGAATGCCACTGCCACATGTCATTATTTCTACTGGAGAGCTTCTACGAAGCGTGTGCTCCACATTTTCGATGCTGTCTCAAAAGCGTAACTATATCACAGGTTCAAACATCATCATCTTCCACTTCTCTTGTTGGCGCCAAACCAATTTCCTTTTCCTGCGCTAGGCAGTAGTACCCTGCTCCCAATGTCTTCCTGTTGACATGTTCCCGTGCACTTTAGGACGTTTGACTTCTTGTTTGGGCGTTTGGGAGAACTTCGCTTGCAATGCCCATGCCACTTCTGGTTGTGAGTGTCAACTTCGAAAAAAAATGTGTGTGCGCTGTGCATTAAAATGCCATCGCATGGTAATTGAAAATGTCACTGTAAGACAGTTATGATGGCGAATGGCGGACGGATGTAGATGGCGACGTAAAAGGAACTACACTTATACTTGTACAAACTTATATAGTAGGTGCTATAGCTGTTGTGTATATTTACTCCTATTTTTGACTCTTGATGGAGAAACAACTTTGTTTACAATTTTGTGTGCAAGGTCTTGCAAATATTTAGTTCACTTATCTGCTTCCCCTGACACTGGCTCACGATTGTGAAGGCAACTTAGGAAAATTCCCATCATATATGTATAGAAGAAGGAAGAAGTTTCCTTTCACATTTCCATTTTGCTTAAAATACAAACGGTTTTTATATAGTGTTCGTCGGTGTTCCTGTCGTGGTCGTTGCCATCGTTGTCATTGTCGTTCCTCTCCCAGTGTAGTGTGCTATCGTGTTTCGTCCTGAATATCAAAAAAATTACCATTTTCGGAAGGAAGGAAACTGTGTGCACTCGAAATGGGGTGAAATTTTAAAAACAATTCACGTAACAGGAAGCAATTTTGGGAGTTTAAAAAAAAAAAAAAAAAAAATCTAACGGAAAGATTAAAATGGAATACATTCCATGTTGCGGTATTACCGCGTTATCCATTTCAGTGGCACGTTTAATAAATGCCCAGCAGCAACAACAGAGATATGTGGTTTGGGTAATTTGACCAACGTTTGTTATATCTATTCACAACAACAACAACAAAAAAAAAAGGAAAAAAAAAACGGAATGCAAAATGATAAAGAAATTATGTTGGCACTTTTATCTTCTACTCCTACTCTAACTTTGTTTTTGGTACGACAACACATTTAAGAGCTTAATAAAATATGCTTTATTATGCTCTTTTAAGGGTGCAGAAAGGAAAGATTGGCGTTGTGTCGCATATTTTAAGGGAAAACCGTAATTGGATTCGCTTCCTGGAAAATAAGACGTGTTTGAGTAGAATCATGTAATCTAACTTGATTTTTTTTTCTATTTATTTTCCTACCAGGAAATTGCATACTAAGTTTCTTAAAAGTGGGACAACAATTTGTTATTTTTCAAACTTAATATACAGACACACATAGAACATCTTTTTTTTTTTGAAACTTGAGTTGAATATTATTGCGATGATAATATGGATTTCTGTCAAATTTCGTAAATATTTGTTCATTTTATGAAGAGCCCGCATAAGAAATTTTAAAAATTGAGGTATAACCATAATTTTAGAACGTAGCCTGATAAGTTATCATTATGAAACGCGCAAACAAATTTTTAATTCACAGACAACATTTTAAGGTTAATGCAAATTTGTATGAATTTCTTGCACTTTGCGTTTCAAATTTTTTCGAGTAATTCATTTGACAAAAAATACAAAACCATACCTGGAACATTAAAGGTTTGAATGAAACAACAACAACCTGTGTGGGCTACCACCAAGTTCATAGGCTGGAATTATAGCTATTTCACAGGCTGCCACACCCGATCATCAGATTCCTTCTATTAGTGGTGCTAAGTCGATGTATGTTCAAATTATTTGAAAAACTGATGCCCGAACTGGGAAAAATTAATGTTTATACCCCTTATCGATTCTATAGAGGAAGACCATGCAAAATTCTAGTCAAATAAATTTTTTTTGACAGTTTTTAAGTTTTGAAAGCGGCATTTTCAGGAATCCATAAAAAGTAAAAGAAAAACGATTTTTTCAGGCTTTTAGTAATTTTGAACCAAAACCCTAGCTTAAAAAAGGATGTTTAACGGCCAATTTCTTGACAAATTTCTAAAATCAGTTTAAAACTATTGTTTTTAGCTCTCAGTTTTTCTTCAGAAAAAAAAAAAAAAAAAAAATGAAACAATTTGAGTTTTAATTTTTCTTAAACCGAGTTTTAAGAGCTAGAGCTAGAACTTTGTAAAGAAATTGGCAGTAAGTCAAACAAATTTTTAACATATTGAGTCAGGAAATGTATTCGTGAAGCGATATACATATGTATACATACAGATTTTTTTTTTGATTCTTCAATTTATAGTCACATTTTTAACTGTAATGTAAAAAAAAAATCACCATTAGTTTAAAAATTCCGTAGTTTTTAGCATGAACACTGCATCTTATTTCTAAGTTCTTGATACTGACAAAGTTAATTATGGTGTAAAGAACCCAATAGAAAAGAATATTCTGTGCTTTTCAAGAGGACTGATTTTTATGGATTTGTCAACATTTTTTTTGAAGAATCCAGAAAACATACAAAAAATTAGCCAAGACATAAATTTGATAATTTTGTCTTAACTTGTTCTACATTAACGGTTTTAGCGCAAAATGTTTAGATTTTGGACAATGCACCAAAAACAATAAAAAGAAACAATTTTTTGTAAGTTTTTCAATGATTTCTCATGTTTTCCGTGATAAATTTTGTTGGGTAACTTCAGATTCATACTCAACATCCCAAAAAACATAAAGTGTGCTATAAAAAGTATTACTTCAGAACTTTCCACATCTAAAAACACTTGAATTGAACTATATACAGAGAGTATTTTGGACAAATCCTTAACTTCAATTTGCAATATCTTTGCACAGAACGCGAATTTTTTAATTCGACGATAAATGTACGAAAAACGAGTTGTTAACATCTTCATATTATTTTCAGATTCGTGTTCAGCGGTACAAAATCCTTTAGAAAAGTATACTTTGGTTTGAAGGCAATTTTCGTTGCAGACCAGTGTAATCTATAGTATACTTTTCTTTGTGTTACCGGTGTCTTTGAATTGTTATTTTTTGTGTGAAATCATTTTTTTTTAATTCTCCCCCTGCCTGAATGTTTATGACAGTTTTATTAATTTTTTTGGCACAACAACACGTTCTACCTGGTTTGATTCATCTTATGGGAAACATTCTAAATTTCTTAATTTAATGTTAATTTCTACTACTTGCTGTTAAATACATTTTTCTTATCGCTTAATTTTGAAATTTTTAACTTCGTACCAAATGCTTTTTTCATGACATCTTTTGTTATTTTCAGATCTTTAGTAGTATTTACTAATTTTTTGTTAGGTCTTACACGCATTTTAACACAGCTTTATATGTACGTGTTCTAAGCGATTTCCACACTTTTTTCCGCGGCATTAAATACTTTTACCGGTGGTTTTCATCCCTTTTATCTTAACCTCTGCGGGATTAAACGTTTCATTTAACGCTATTTCAACCATCATCGAAGTAATTATATCCTCTATTTTATCCATTTAATTATTTTTTCGGTAAGCCTATCGCCAAGAATGCAGAACTTTATAGAAAATTTGCATAAAACTTGGCATTAGGACCACCAATTCCAATTTTTTAACTGAGGAACCTTTTCGGAGTTTACCTTCATCAAATTCATAAATTTGTTTTATTAGACTGAGGGTTTTCGAGTCCATTGAGTACAAACATACAATTCTGTATCTAGGAAACTGTTGGCCCTTCAAAAATGAAACTGAGGTCAATTTAACAAAGTGCGAAATTTATAGTAAAAAACTACGCCTTCGTTGCTAAAAATGTCAGTTACTAAAAAAGCGCACAAATTTCTTTTTTTTGGATTTTAAAAAAATTTGCGTGGTGCTAGAGCTAAAGAATAAGTAGGTATACTCGAAAACACATTAAAATAGGCTAAGTTGGACGAAAAAAACGCCTCGGAGCTTAACGAAAACACTTGGCAGCATTGCGAATGAAATGACTTACAAAAATAAAAAAAATGTTTCCAATAAACCAATTGTTGAATTGTTTGCATTTTGTGTTTTAATAAATTCAATAACATATTTATAATGAAATTTCAGAGCATTAAATGCACACACTTTAAAATTAAAATGAAATAATTTGTAAGAGTCAGCCCCTCAAGCCCCCCTCCCTGGGTACGTGCCTGCTGGTGTGAGTGAATTAAATTTGGTTTAATAAATTCATATCGATAGACAATGAAAAAAGGATGAGTGTGAGGAGACACTCGGTTAAAACAAAGTATATGTACTCTGTCTCAATAACAGTCACAAATTCATAAATCAATATCGCCGAAGAGTAATAAAATTAAAAATAAGTTGTATATGGCTCCGGTAAAAAATATACGGTACTGAAAAGCAATACCTTTTAAAATTTCGGAGGAACGATAATATTTCGGGTTAAACTCACAATAAGACTGATTACCTCAAATGAACCTTTAAGAAAATTCACTATTGGGGGCACCATCTGTAATATAACTTGCATTCGGCGTTCTTCAAATGCTCTTAATGAAGAAATTAGTTGAAAATACACATTAATGTTTGATGCTTAAAAATGATAGTTGGTTATTGAGTCATTTTAACAAATTTTAATAAAAGTAATAAATTTGAAAATATAAACATTGTGGTGATTTATGAAAAAAATTATCGTTTTTTCGCTATGAAAGCCTGTATTTCCATAATTTAATACACAATCAAAAATAAATTTTTCTTATATTATATCTATTGTTTCAATCTTTCAAACGATACCTACATTATAAATATTAGTTCAATATTACTAAAGTTTTAAGCTATTTTATTCACGTCAAAATGTAATTTTGAAAATTTTCACAAATTTACCTTCGAAATCGAATTCATATTTTTGATACTATACAGCTTTGGCCAAAAGTATTTGGCACCCTTTATTTTTTGCTCTATTCTCTTAAACATTTCAATTTTTTTTTTTTTTAAATTTTAAAACGGAACATTCGAAAGTACCCAACAACATCAAAAGAGATGCTCAAAAAGGTTTTACAACAAGAATGGGACAAAATGAGTTCAGATGAGTGTCGTAAGCTGGGTAAGGTCTATGCCTAAAAGGATAGCAGCTGTCATAAAAATTAGGGGTGGCAACACTAAATATTAATTTTTCTTTTATAAAAAAGATTTCCAACATTTCTGCATACTTTGTTTTTACTTGCGATATGGGTACCATACATCAAGTTATGCATTCGTACAAAAAAAAAGTTGAGATAACAATCAAACATGACATTACGATGATGGAGAATGAGAAAAAAGTGGGTCCGACAATTCTGTTTGTTAGTCTGTCTGTCTGTCTGTCTGTCTGTCTGTCTGTCTGTATGTATCAGAGACCACAGCCGAAACGGTTGGATCGATTTACTTCAAACTTGGTATGTGGCGTTTTTTGGAGAATATCCCCAGACGAATTTTTTTTTTGGACCCCAAATAACGGTACCTGTCATATATCTACGATTTTGATTAAAATAAAATGCACAACTGGGTCGCACGTATTTGCTCTTGTTGATAAAGTTACTATTTATGCTAAGCCTTTTTAATTAAAAATTTGTAAATGCAGTTTTAGAAAAAAAAAAATTAAAGAGCATAAAATTCAATTTTCAAATGACTAAAACAGTTTCTTAAATGAATTTAACCTCAAAACATAGTATGCAATTTCATTTCTTCTATAATGATACATTTTTAGAAAAAAAATTTGAAAATCGTTAGAGCCGTTTTTAAAAAAAAACTATTTTTTCCATATAAAATTTTGCAAGTGCTTTTATAAAAAAAAATTGGTACACCATTTTTAAGATATTATTTAACAACATCTAAAAACTACAATTTGAAAAAAAAAAAATATTGAATAGTTTTCGAAAAAATTATTTAAAAAAAAAAATTTAAGTTTTTTTTAAAAAAATGCAAAAAAAATAATATTAAAATTTTTTCTTACTAAATATTATTACGGCAACTTAAAAGCATCCATGTAAAAAAAATGGTTGAAATTGATTGAGTCATGAAGGAGAAAATCAGAATTAAAAAAAAAAAAAACGGTTCTATGACAGGTACCGTTAATAACGGTTTTTGAAAAAAATGCTTCTCATTTTAAGATAGACCTTACCCAAAAAAATGACTATGATTTCTTAAATCAAAATCGTAGGCTACGTTTTTGACAAAAAAATGAGTTTTTCTAAAACCGGTATATGACAGGTACCGTTATTTTTGGTAAAAAAAAGATCAAAAAACCTCTACGGATAGTCTCCAAAAAAATCCACATACCAAGTTTGAAGTAAATCGAACCATCCGTTTAGGCTGTGGTCTCTGATACATACAGACAGACAGACAGACAGACAGACAGACAGACTAACAAACAGAATTGTCGGACCCACTTTTTTCTCATTCTCCATCATCGTAATGTCATGTTTGATTGTTATCTCAACTTTTTTTTTTGTACGAATGCATAACTTGATATATAGTACCTTTATCGCAAGTAAAAAATCAAAAATCATGGACATTTTTCAGACAAAAACCTTTTCTTAACGGTTACGCTGGTATCTACTTGACCTTGAAAGAGAAAATGTGGGATTCGGAATTTCAACCACTTAAACCACATTATGTTAAGCTAGTTGCTGTACAAGCAAAAAAATGGTATGTTTTGAAATTTAAAGATGTGAAAACTTGGAAAAAAAAACGTTTGTACTTTTCGTGCATCAGCTTACTACTTAAAATGAATAACTGTAAAGTTTTGATTTGAAACGATTGGTGCTCTAGCGAGAAATAGTTTTCAAATTGTTTTGCATTTTGAAGGACCTCTTGTTTTGTTTAATTTAAAACTGTGCTGCAACACAAATTTAGCCAGCCGCCTCCGCTGTCAAATTTATGGAGTGGAATGCGATTAATAAATTTTAATGATCCCGTATCCTCATTACCTTGAAAGTTATTGGATGTAAATGTGTTTTCCGTAGGGGTAAGAACACAACTTTTTTTTGCTTCGTGAAAAGTTCAACATACACATAATAAGAGGGTTTGATGATGATGATGGAGGGGTGCTCGTTAAATTCCAGGCAGTACACAGTACCAGTCCCTAGGAGGTTTTTGTTAAATGTAGAAAACTTCATGCAGCCTGTCCCTGGAGATGATTGGTTTTTCTTATAAAATTTTGTACGTGCTTGTGAAGTTTTGCAACAACGTACATTTGAGAGTTTGTTTGAACATGCCCTTGGGGCAGTAACGAACGGTGATGGCGGTCGTGGCGTGGTTCATAAAATGGGATGTTGAGCAGGTATCAATTATTTTACCCATCTACTATGTCCAGTCCAGTTGTGGGATAGTCATTAAGGCAACAAAAAAAAAAGAAAACGAAATCAAGAAAATAAGAAACAGGACCAAAGGACTTAAAGGGGAAAAAATAGGTTCTTATAATTTTTCATTCTTAGGCATTCGCTAGATAAATTTATACTGATGGCTTGTCTTGCCTCGAAGAGGTATAAGAGATTGTATAATAGGAGGCAGTTGTTGGAAATCAAATTGGCCTTTCGGGAGAAACAGGATACACGTCTGAAAGTTTTTCTTAAAACACTGATAGGCTTTCTTTGCAAAATTTGTTTATCTCTGAAAAAAGACGTTAATGAATGTTTGTTTTTATATTTAATCTGCGAAGGGGGAAATGGAACTGAGGTTTTTCTTGGTATCATTTGTTTTTTGTTGTTTTGTGTGGGAAGTTATTTTTTTTTTCTGGATCACATAAAACTTTTCTGGAATTATAAGAAAAGTTAACAGAATTCTTCTCAGAAATATGACTGCTGATAGAAGTTTACAAATATGAAAGTCAAAACAACAACTGTTTGTGTTATGTGAAGTAGAAAATAATTGGCACAGATGGAAATATTTGATGAATGATTAGTCAATACATGGCACTTATGTATTTTGATGGAAAAATAATAACAAATACATAAAGTTGTTTTAGCTTTCTTTAAAAAAAAAAACAAAATAAATTAATAATGACTGAAGTGAAATTGAGTGAATATGTTTATTTTGTGTGCATTCTTCAATCGAAAAGGAACTCTGACCTAAATTTAAATTGCCCAATGTATTGAATTAGCAATTATTGTTCTTGAGTTACAAAAAAATTAACCTTTGGGTTTGGAGCGTAGCTACGGGAGCGCCTCCAAGATATACATATGAACCACCAGATACAAAGGAACTGACGTTAATAAGAAAATAAACAACCTTTTTTAAAGGACTGAAAGAAATTAATTCATTGATTTCATGGTGAAATCTGTTTGGAAAAATAAAAGAAAAAATGGCAAAGCATTATTTTGTGCCATTTTTAACTATTAAATCTATTGTACTAATGCCTTTTTTTGAAAAATAAATCTCTTTTATCCAAACCATCACAAAAACAGTGTTTTTGGAATTGGTGGTCCTTTTGTCAAGTTATATGCAAATTTTCAATAAAGTTCTGCATTCTTGGCGTTAGGTTTACGGAAAAATAATTAAATGGACAAAATGGAGGATAAAATTTGATGGTTCAAATAGAGTTTATTGGAACGTTTAATGCAGCGGAATAAAATAGAAAAAAAGCGTTGATCATCGCGAAATATATCGAAGAATAGCATGGAAAGTTATAAAAAATGTGCCACGTAATGCAGGTAAAAGCATATAATACCACCGAAAAAAAAACCCGAAATACTGGTGAAATTCATAGAGTACCTTGGAAAATAGCTTGGGAAGTCATGATAGAAAGGGATTAAAACCACCCATAAAAGCATTTAATACCGCGGAAAAAAGTGTGGAAAGTCGCTTAGAAAACGTATAAAAACATGTTAAAATTCGCGTAAGACCTTGAAAAAATGAGTAAATACTACTTAACGATCGGAAAATAACATAAGATGTCATGAAAAAAGCATTTGGAACTAAGCTCAAAAGATTAAAATACAGCGGAAAAAGAGTATGAAAAGTGTGCAGAGTTAAGTTGAATAAAGTGTTAAAAGTCGTGGAAAAAAGTGCGAAATACTGGTGAAATATCCTGGAATATCGTAGAAAATATCATAAGAAGTAATAATTAGAGCCCTAACTACCACGAAAGAAAGCGTTAAATACTGTGAAAGTCGCGGAACCATTTTCAAAAATATGTGACATAAAAAGATGTAAGTCCAGAAATAATCCGCATAGAGCTGAAAATTCGTACAGATAATTGAAACATCTATAGAAATAAAATGTCAAAAGTCCCATGTATGCATAAAAAGTTATTAAAGGTTAAATGTCAAAAATGTTGTTTTTCCGTAGACCGTAATTTTTCACTACTGACCAAATTAAAAAAAATTTAATTTTTAATTTTAATAAAGATTTCAGAAATTAAAACGAAATTTTATTGTGTAGGGATACGCATAATCTTCAAATAAAAAAACATTTTTTATCACATTCAGTGTAAATTTAATGATTTTAGGCCAGGTGTCAGGTTTTTTCGAGCTAAGTACGATAAGTCGCAATTTTTGAGTTTTTTATCAAATTAAAAAAAAAAAAAACACAAATATTTTTTTTTTTATAGAAGAACACATAATTATAACTTTTTAAAGACAACTTTTCGATAGGACTCATCGTTTTAGAGTAATATGCAAGAAACCATAATTTTCGACATTTGACACATTTTAATATCGCGATATCTTCTAAACGATTACTCGAAAAAGAAACAAAAATCATAATTTGTATTTATGAAATCACAAAACCTACACGTCTACCATATACTTTTTTTTTGACAGATTCTCCCAATTCAAAGTTAAATACGAAAAACTAGCATTTTTGACATTTAACATTGAATAACTTTGTATGCATACGTGGGACTTTTTGAGACTTTTGACATTTTACTTCTATCGATGTTATAATGCTGTGTACCACTGTGCAGATCTATACGAATGTCTATTCAGCCCAGACTATTAGCACCACCAATAGAATGGAATTGACGGAAAAAGGAATCTGATGAGAGGATTGACACCCTCGAAATGGCTATAACTCTAGCCATGAAATTGGTGATAGTACCTTCAAGTTATTGTTGTTGTTCCAAAAAATTCTTTTTTATGATAAGTAATTATAGGATTAAAAATTTCAATTTGTAACAATATATTTTCCACAATAACTGTGTTGTTTTTTCTTAACTTAATCTTAAAAACGATAATTTTACCAAAGAAGAATCGATCTCAAAATTTAAGAAATCAAAATTATTGATTAAAAATTTATATTTCAAAATATAAATTTGTAAAAAAAACACAAAAAAATTATATTTTGCCCAGAAAAAAAATATTATAATTAATAGAACATACTCGTACTTACTTACTTACTTAAGGAGGCGCTTACAATCCAGGATGGGTTACGGCCTCAACCAACATGCCTCTCCAGCCAGCTCTGTCCTTAGCTAGCCGCCTCCAGTTACGCACGCCAAGTTGGTTGAGGTCGTTCTCCACTTGTGTGCGCCACCTGTTACGCGGTCTCCCTCTGCTGCGTACACCATCAGGATTGGATTCGAAGACTCGTCGGGCTGGTGCGTTGATGTCCATACGCTCCATGTGTCCCAGCCATATCAGCCGCTGTATTTTCAGCTTCTTAACCAGGTCAACGTGGCTGTACAGCCATAACTATCCATCGTGTTGAGTTTCTCTTCTCGTTGATAGCATATACTTTGTTTTGTCTTCATTAACAGCCAATCCCATTTTTGCCGCCTCCGATTCAATACTAGCAAATGCAGCAACAACAGCTCGCTTTGTTCTGCCGATTATTTCTATGTCATCTGCATAAGCAAGTAGTTGAACGGACTTTTGAAAAATTGTACCAATTCCCGGGTTTTTTCCAAAATCTGTCGGAGTGTGAATATTTGATCGACTGTTGACTTGCCTGGCCTAAAACCACACTGATAGGGGCCAATCAGATCGTTGACAAGAGGTTTTAGGCGATCACACAGTATCGACGACAGGATTTTGTATGCGACGTTTAGAAGGCTAATTCCTTTGTAGTTGGTACATGTCAGAGCGTCTCCTTTTTTGTGGATGGGGCACACTATGCCAAGGTTCCATTCATCGGGCATGCTTTCATCCAACCAGATTTTACAGATGAGTTGGTGCATACTCCCTACTAACCCATCTCCTGCTGCTTTGAACAATTCGACTGGTAAGCCATCCGCACCAGCAGCCTTATACGACTTAAATTTGGTAATCGCTAAGCGCACTTCATCTAGGTCAGGTGGACGGAGTTGTTGACCATCGTCGTCCTAATTAAATGGAATAACAGCGGAATGTTGGCTATCTTCGCCGTTCAGGAGTTTAAAAAAATGTTCCTTCCAGATCTTCAGCACTGACTGTGTGTCTACTACCATATTCCCACTATCATCTCGGCAGGCTTCTGTTCTGGCCTTGTAACCTTGGGTAGATCTTCGTACCCTTTGGTAAAATTTTCGAATATCCCCTCTGCCGGTACAATCCTCAATAGACTCGACCGCCCGCTTCTCGTGCTCTCTTTTTTTCTTCCTGAGAAGTCGCTGTTTCTCTCTCCTTTTTTGCCCGTAGAGCTCTCGGGCTGCTCTCTCAGCGGCTCTGGTTCTTGTTTGCAGCATTGCCTGATAGGCCTCGTTCTTAGCTGCATGCGCCAGCCGACATTCTTCGTCAAACCAGGAGTTTCGTTATGGTCGCCTTGTGAAACCCAGCACATTAGTGGCGGCTCTACTAATGGCTTGTTGACAATGTCTCCACTGGTCGTCAATGCTTGCTGCTGGTGGCTGGCTGGCCAAGAGATTAAGAGAAACGCGGTCAGCAAAAGTTTAAGCGGTATATTGCGATTTGAGTTTCGCGACATCAAACTTTTTCACAGCATCTGCTCGGCGTTGCGGGGTCATAGATATCCGCATCCGTACTCGAGACACTACCAAGTAGGGGTCTGAGTCAAAGTTTGCTCCTGGGAACGTTCGAACATCTAAGATACTGGAAGCATGTCTGGCGTCAATCGCGATGTGATCAATTTGGTTGACAGTTTTTTGATCACATGACCGCCAAGTCCCCTTGTGTATATTGAGGTGTGGGAATTGGGTGCTCGCCATTGTGATATTTTGCCCTTCCGCAAAGTCAATCATCCTGAGTCCGTTATTGGACGTTTCGGCATGTGCTTTCCAATTATCGACTGATATACCACCTCTTTACCAAATCTGGCGTTGAAGTCGCCAAGAATAATCTTGACGTCGTACTTGGGGCACTTATCGTACGTGCCCTCGAGGAGGTCGTAAAACTTGTCAATAATTGGTTCATCCTTCTGTTCGTGGGGGGCGTGACACAGATCAGCGTCACGTTCTGAAATTTTGCCTTCATGCGGATTGTGACTAGGCGCTCGCTTACCGCGTTAAAGCCGTGGGGGGCGTGAACACAAATCAGCGTCACGTTCTGAAATTTTGCCTTCATGCGGATTGTGACTAGGCGCTCGCTTACCGCGTTAAAGCCCAGGACTTCTTGCCTAAGTCTTCCCCTTATTACAAAACCGCACACAAAAAGTCGCGGACCCTGCTCCTTGAAGCACTTCCCATGGTAGATGTCACACGATTTCATCCGTCGCATGCCTCTCCATCCCATCGCACCTCCTGGATAGCTGTTATGTCAGCCTTTAGCATATCCAGGTTCTCCACTAATTGTTCGGCTGCACGTGGCTTGTATAAGGACAGTACATTCCACGTACAGATGCGAAATTCATTGTCTGGGTTCGTCAACATTAAGATCATCCGTATCCGAGGCATGTTGTTGTTTCGGAACTAATTTTTTTTTCCGTGGCAGAGAAGTTACCCCGAAGCACATACTCGTACGTTTCATCAAAATCTAGGAGAGGTCTACTTTTGATAGAAATCGTAAAAAAACAAGATTTTCGACACCCACTCCACTTTGGCAGCCACCCACCCCCTCTCCCATAATTTTTTGGTGAGTAATTTTTTACCTCCCCTAGCATACCATTTATCCTAAATGTTGCTACCACAATTATCCTGCTAATATTTTTTTTTTCAACTTTTGTCCTCTGAAAACTGAATTGGCACTGGTACATAACCCTGAAAATCTCTTAAACGCTTGAATAAAACTGATTTGGTAGCTCTTACCCTTTTCGGGATATATTTTCGCATACCCGAAATAAATCTAATTTGTGATCATATCTGCGCTGGAGTTCTAGACACTAGTGATGACCACTTACAAATCACGAACAAATAAATCATTGAGATCTTCCCAGTAGGCTTTCTCGTACTGTAAAAAGTGGTTCTCTTTCGTGTCTTATCTTCAACTGGATCGTTTTGGCACTTAAAAAATTCCAGAAAAATGACAAAATACGTAGTCCTATGTCCTTTTTATCATGGTCAGAGGGAAGCTAGAAATCTTGAGTTAGAATGGTTGTCTGGCAAGGAAAGCCGCTTTCCAGTTCATGTTTCATTCGTCGGACTACAATCAGGATCGTTATTGTGGGAGAAAACACGAAACTTCAGTGGATCTTATTTTCTGAAACACACTCCTGAATAATATTCATCACATTAATCAGTACAAAATAATAAAATATGAAATTCTGGTGACGATATCCAATTATTAGTTGCACTTCGCACCCAATCAGGAATTTCAAAATTGTTTGGTAATGGCAGGTATTAATACAGCTGGTACCTGACAATAGAAAAAAATGGCATGAAATACCTCTATTGAACCACCTAACGGCACGAAAAACAGCAGACAAAAGCATATTTTTTTAGTATTCGTTTAATAAGTAAATTGTTCTTTTTCTTTTACTTTTCTAGAAACATTTGGTTAACAAAATTTGATATTCAGTTCAGGAGATTAATATTTTTATTTGGTTAACTCAGCATCTAGGATTAATTAATTTTTCATCTCCCACTATCTACAGCCATCAGTAATTGAAAGCGTATACCCAACTCATATTGGCATATGTGTGTAGTAAAATGAGGGTGAATGTATCACGAAATATTTCACGGGGTACCATCGCAAATAACAACATTGTGGTTGGTTGGTATGTAATTTAAGGACCATTAAAAGGCAAATTGCCTGTTACAAATGTTTTTTATTAGCCTCGGAGCCTGACAATCTTTATTCTGTGTGCATTTATGATGGAGCACCGGATGGTTTTGGGCTACAACACGCTCCTAGAAACTCAAAACGACCAAAAACGACACATTTTGGTACCAAATATGGTGTTTGAAAGCCAAAAACGTTAAGAAGGGCTTAAGTGTGCTTAAATTGCCGCTTAAATTAAGAAATGAAGGTTAACCCCACACGCATATATCCTCGAATTTCTTTATACTACATACACTTACTTATACTTTCATTAATGTATGTATGTATTTTGTCGTTGGCGTTGTCTTCGTCGTCCTCGACTTCGTCCTTTTATTACTGTGATTTTCCATTCAATATATTATAAGTGAATGTTGAGGATGTATTATGTTTTATATACATCCCAGCATTCATATTATATATGAAAGGAGGACTCATTTTGGATGTCGGGAGTTATTGTTTGATAATTTCTTGGAGAGTCGTTAAGAAACGGTTTAATGGCGTAATGAAGACGTTATTATGAGCATAAACACAAACACGTATTCAATAGCTTAAGCTGTATGCAAAGAGATTCTCTTGTTAAAAACTGAAAAAAAAAAAAAAGATGAATTGCGGTGACATTAACAGCCAAACAAAAATAAGCCATTCGAAAATGCTGTCACACCGAAGACCGTATCAAACACCCCAAGATACATGACAAATACGTGTTCTTTGGAAACAGCTTGTTTTTGAAGTGTATTTAGAAATACTTTACTTAATGGTGTCGTTCAAAGTTTTTCTTTTCTTTATAAAATTTTAAGAAATTTATGTATTTTTTTTTCTTTTTTTCTATTGAAGAAATTACGAGGTTCTATATACTCATACCTACGTTTTGTTTGAATTATTTTCCATTGTGTGGATACGTGTTTTTCCTACAAAGAAAGTCTTTGTTAAATTTCTCAATGTCTTAAATTATATTTTTACAATTGAAAGCAAATATTAGAAAATTCGTTCTTCTACTGTACATATCTTCCCTATTTGTCACGTAAATTTATGCGTGATCTGTGTGTTCCTTTTTTAATCCGATTTTATACGGACTTCAACAATATATTGAGGGATGGTCGTTTAGTAATATAATAGGCCTAAATTAATACTAACATACCAACTATAGGTCCTCAGATCTATTGAGTCCGTCGTGATCCCCTTAAGAGGCATAGCGTCTCCACTACCCCTGCACGCCATCGTATACGGCTAACGTAAATATACCTTAGTTCTCCCCCACTGTGCATCAGCTGATCAGATTCCCTTTCGACTGTTCTGTGCCATGACCTTTTACCTTCTTAATACGACTGTGGATGTCTTGTCTTCTATGTATTCTTTTATTCGCTGTAAAACAATTTTTACTTGCGATATGGGTACCATATATCAAGTTATGCATTCGTACAAAAAAAATAACGACTGGGTCGCACGTACTTGCTCTTGAAGATAAAGTTACTATTTATGCTAAGCCCTTTTAATTAAAAATTTGTAAATGCTGTTTTAGAAAAAAAAAAAAATAAAAAAGCATAAAATTCGATTTTCAAATGACTAAAACAGCTTCTTAAATGAATTTAACCTCAAAACGAAGTATGCAATTCGATTTCTTCTATAATGATACATTTTTAGAAAAAAACTTTTGAAAATCGTTAGAGCCGTTTTTTAAAAAAAAATATTTTGTCCATATAAAATTTAGCAAGGACTTTTATAAAAAAAATTGGTACGCCATTTTTAAGATATTATTTTTTAACATCTAAAAACTAAATTTTGAAAAAAAATAATGAGTAGCTTTCGAAAAAATGATTTTTCAAAAAAAAAAATTTCAAACTTTTAAAAATCCAAAAATATAATTTTCGAAATTTTTTTTACTAAACATTATTACGGCAACTTAAAAGCGTTCATGTAAAAAATGGTTGAAATAGATTGATTTATGAAGTAGATAATCAGAATTTGAAAATCCGGTTCTATGGCAGGTACCGTTAATAACGGTTTTTGAAAAAATGGTTTTCATTTCATTCAATAAAATAACCATGATTTTTTTAATCAAAATCGCAGGCAACGTTTTTGAGAAAAATGAGTTTATCTAAAACCGGTATATCTCTAATAGGTACCGTTATTTTTGGTAAAAAAAAAATAATTCAAAAAACGTCTAAGGATAGTCTTCAAAAAACACAACATATCAAGTTTGAAGTAAATCAACCCATCCGTTTAGGCTGTGGCCTCTGATACATACAGACAGACAGACAGACAGACAGACAGAATTGTCGGACCCACTTTTTTCTCATTCTCTATCATCGTAATGTCATGTTTGATTGGTATCTCAACTTTTTTTTTACGAATGCATAACTTGATATACATATGTGTTATATCCAAGCACACTTGTGCGCCCCCACAAAAATCAAATAAACAATAACCCAATGATAAAACGATCATCAGCATTTTTGCCCTCTGCAACTTGTGTGGTATCATTGCATCATTTCATGAAACGCAGATATGCTGCGCTAGCATTAAATACATATAAAAGAGATCTCCACATCTTATTCGAGTTCAGTTCTTTCAGTTTGTAAGCTTCGTATAGACAAAGATTTCCCCCCACCAGCGGTAAGGGATCTGAGTCTCCTAATAAAAAATAGCAATTAAATAAAATAATAAACGGATATTTTTATTTCAAAAGTTGCCCTATTCTCATGAAGAGAATAGGATGGAATATTTTTTTGAAACAAGTTGAGAACTCAAATATAAATTATGTATGTATGTATGGTACCCATATCGCAAGTAAAAACAACTATAATACAGTTAAATAAGTAAAAAACAGCGGTAAACTGCTGGCAACGGGCAATTTTTTTTTTCAAAACCTTCATTTTGGTGTTCTATAACTTAACTTAAAAGTCACAATAAATCAAATGTCTGCATGTCGCGTATTTCAGTTGAAGGTTAATAAAATTAAAGAAACAAATGTTAGTGTTAAATGAACATATGGTACTTAATCACTTAAAGCTATATTTTGATGCAGCATTCGCAGCATTCAGAAAGACTAATTTCAAAATGATCCGACCATTACGAAAGTTAAGGATTTGTTCACAGTTAACTTATTACCAAAAATCTGTTAATAGTGGTGTTATAGTAATAAAATAACCCATTTATAAAAATAATCCATAAAAATATACTTTTACTTTTATATAGATGCTTTTTGATGGGAAGGGGAAACCCTGAAATGAGCACTAAAAACATCATTTAACGACCTCGGGAATATTTTTTTGTCAATACCTTTGTTTTTACATTCTTGCGCTTAGCTCAAAACTCTCAAAAAATCACTAACTAACTACACAAGCCTATCAGAAAAAGAATATCTTCAACTAAATATATGGTGGTAGGGACTAAAATCATAATCATTTATCACCTCAGTAAGCAAAATTAAAATGAAATTACAGTGACGACAAAACAATTTGCCATTTCAATATTCAATATTTGTATATTTTTGCCAAATCTGTGTAGGTATTTACCACCTACACATTTATGTGTTGTTTGTGTTTTATATTTCAGCCACCCTGAATTCCGCACACAAAGATATTTATCATCTCCCCAACAAACACACTGAATTGGGATGTTTTTGTTGTTGTGTCTATCAGAACAAACATACACACCACCACCGCACCGTCCATAGAAAGCTTAACCTAATGACTAATTGAATTTAAATCAAAAGACCCAAATTAATAATCAATTTTATAGCTCATGACACCAAAGATGACAGGACATTAAACACTCGTCTTCATCTCAAAGCTGTGCTTGTCTGTCAGTTGGATGATCTGATTTCTTTTTGGAATGAGAGACTTTGCTTTCAGTGTTGGTTTACGATAACAACAAAAAACAACGCCGAGATTGATTTCTAAACAAAATTTTATGTTTCCATAGAAACGAACTGGAATTACTGACTTAATTTCATCTTCTAATATTGACGAAGCAGTTACTAATTTTTATCGTATCTTGAATAATTGCCTTTCCAACACTCTTTTAATAATGAAAATTCAAATAATACGAATTTCAGCCACTTTTGGTATACGAAAGAACTGATAATACTTAGAAATAAAAGAAATAAGGCATGGAGAAGTTATTTAAAAATTCTTTCACCAGTTGATCACACTTTTTATTTTACACTATTTGAAGAATTTAAAACTCTTTCAAAAACTCTTTACGCCAACTACTTGGTTGAAAAGGGGTCTTTCTTAAAAAACTACCCTAAATCATTTTGGAAACTCGTAAACTCAAAAAAGAACTCAGATGGTTATCCGGCAAATTTAAATTATGAAAACATTCAATTGCAAAATACTATCGATATTTGCAACGCATTCGCGACAAATTTTCGAAATTCATTTGTTAGTGAGACTGTTGATGTTGATGAATTCTTTATTTAAAAATCTACACACCTATTCACAAACTAGTTGTAATAATATCCCAGATAATAATATAGCCCAGATGGTATTCCTCCAATTTTATTAAAAAAAAACTGTAGAAATTCACTAGTTCAGCCTCTTACTCTCTTGTTTCAACTTTCTATCAAATCAGGAAAATTTCCTTTGATTTGGAAAAAATCATTTCACACTCCAGTCTTCAAGAAAGGGGACAAAACAGATATAAAGAATTATAGGCCTATTTCAAAACTATCTTGCATTAAAAAACTTTTTGAACAAGTAGTTTGAGAGAGTTTTGCTTTTTTTTAGTAAAAATCTGATTGTTGAACAACAGCACGGTTTTGTGAAAAAAAAAAATAGATCAACGGTAACAAATCTTCTTACCTTCTTGCATAATTGTTCAAATGCATTGGAAAAAGGAAATGAAGTTGATTGCATACATACTGACTTTTCTTAGGCATTTGATCAATTAAGTCATAAAATAACTATCTTTACACTTAAAGCTTTTGGTTTTAAACTTATCTTCACTAGCTTGGGTGAAATCATACCTAGAAAAAAAATCTTATCAGGTCAAATTTAAAATTATTCTTTCTGATCCTTTCATTTTACATTCAGGTGTCCCTCAGGGAAGTCATTTAGGCCCACTTCTATTCATTCTAGCAATAAATGATGTATCTTGCATAAAATCAAGTGAGATTCTAATTTTTGCTGATGACATGAAGATTTTTAAGACAGTAAATTCTAATCACTACCGCATTCTTCTTCAATCGGATATTGAAAATTTTAGTGTTTGTTTGAAAAATCAGTACAACATAACTTTATACTCTTTGCTCTGAAGGGCCTTCCCTGGACTGATCCTAATAACTTGCCTCCATATGAACATCGAATCCAACTTCTTCAGATAAAAACTTTATTTCAAACGCGTGTTAATAATGATTTGGTATTTCTTCATCAACTTATTTATGGTCAAATTGACACTCCTGATCTATTAGCCTGCATTGGCATTATGGCATTAATTATATCCGGGAGGATCTCACCTGACCTGGTACAAAGATTTGAACTACTACATGTTGACTTCCATAGAACAAACTATGGTATGCATGAACCTCTTAATCGTATGAACAAACTTTTTAATTTAAACCATTCAAATATTGTTTATAATACGAGTAAAAGTGGATTACTGTTAACTTGTTGAAAATAATTTATTTGTCTTATATTGTTTGTATGTATGTTTTTATTTATATATTGTGCATGTGTAAGGCTGTATTATTTTATTTAACTAACTACAAAAACACATGCACTTATGATGAGCCTTTGATTATAGATAAAATCAAAATATCAAATAATCTGAAGTGTAAAAAATAATGCCATGGAATAAAACCAACAATTGTTGCTTTTAGATTTATTCGATTAGGCGTTAAAAAAAAACTTTTCAATATACAATAAATACAATTCTTATACTTTGAAATTCAAAATAACAAATTTAATACAGAAAAACCCTTGTGTCTTCCCTCCCAGATGGAATCCAAAGTGACCCAATATCTCAAAATCACTTTTATATGGAGTACTACCAACGATGGAAATTTCTTTAACAAGTGCACAATTATTACGCTAATGTGTATAAAAAATCTATCTCAAACCTTGTTAAAAATAAAATGCGTGCACTTTTATAAAAAAAAATTGGTACGCCATTTTTAAGACATTATTTATCAACATCTAAAAACTAAAATTAAAAAAAAAAATATTGAATAGTTTTCGAAAAAATGGTTTTTCAAAAAAAAAAATTCAAACTTTTTTTAAAAATTCAAAAAAGTAATTTTCGAAATTTTTTTTTACTAAATATTATTACGATAACTTAAAAACATCAATGTAAAAATGGTTGAAATTGATTAAGTCATGAAGGAGAAAATCAGAATTAAAAATAACGGTTCTATGGCAGGTACCGTTAATAACTGTTTTTGAAAAAAATGGTTCTCATTTAAAGATAGACCTTACCTAAAGAAATAACCATGATTTTTTGAATCAAAATCGTAGGCACAGTTTTTGAGAAAAATGAGTTTTTCTAAAACCGGTATATGACAGTTACCGTTATTTGGGGTCCAAAAAAAAAAAAATTAAAAAAAACGTCTGGGGATAGTCTCAAAAAAAAGCCACATACCAAGTTTGAAGTAAATTGACCCTTCCGTTTAGGCTGTGGTCTCTAATACATACAGACAGACAGACAGACAGACAGAATTTTCGGACCCACTTTTTCTGATTCTCTATCATCGTAATGTCATGTTTGTTTGTTATCTCAACTTTTTTTTTGTACGAATGCATAACTTGATATATGGTACCCACATCGCAAGTAAAAAAGTTGGTAGATCCAAATTTTATTTTCAAGAAAATATTGATTGACATCAAAAATTAAAATTTCAAAAAAAAAAAAAAATTACAAACCTGGTTCCGAAAAATTGATTTTTTAACAAGAAAAATAAAAAATGAAATTGTTTTAAAAAATCCAACAATTTTTTCTAGCCCATTGTGATATAAAAGACAATAAAAATTGCTATGTTTTTTTTTTTTTTTTTTTTATATTCATCTAAATCCGTTGAGTGGCTTACGAGAAAATAAAAAAAAACATTCTTTGCGAGGTACTATTATTATTGGCCGGTACAAAAATATTTTATTTTTATTAAATATGCACATAATAAATTTTATCAAAATCGTAAAAAAAAAAGTTTTTCAATAAAAATTTAAATTTTTCCTGTAAAGAATCACTCAAAGCGCTTAACTACCAAGTTTGAAAAAAAGACAATCGCTGCTTGGGTCAAAGCTTCACAAAGGTACCATTAGAGCGTCATTCATTTTTGAAACGTCGATGATAGTTGAAACAATTTTTTTTTCATGTAGTATTAATGTTAGAAAAACATAAATCGATATCTGTTGGCGGATCCATGGTGCATTAATTTACAGTTAATGTTCAATGTCCTAAAATTGCTATTTTTTAAATTGTATGAAATGGTTATGATACTAACAAAAATTATTTCCACTAAAATAGATTTCCCTTGTATTTTACCAAAAAGATTGTTTCAAAACTGTTGACATGTTTCCATGTGTCAGAAATATGCACACAAATTATGAATTTTAAGTGCATCCGATGGGTAGATGCAAATATGTAAACTGACTTGAATTAGATGTTTTTTGGTATCATGCTAAGAAGATCTGTCTTAGTGGCAATAATTATTTTTGGTTTCAGCTATTTAAGAAACTGCATGTGCATGCCCTTAACTTCCGAACGACCCAGCTACGGACTGTAATAACTCGACATCTCCTATGTACATACAATCAAGAGACCTTTCAAAAAATACCAATCATTTAATGCTTCTAGACAGGTTTCAGGTATACACATTACACATGAGAGACATTGTGACCTCTACTACTGCAATTTTGACATGATTTGCTAATCTTTGCCCCTTTTGTTTATGTTGTAGGCATCGATTTCGTTGATAACCTACATATGTTATTAATACAGATGAAAAAACAATATATTTTAGACATTGAAAAGTGACACTATTGTGGAACATGTTAGTTTCTAAAGGTTCAAAATTTAAAGGTATATTTATTTTAATTAAGTGCCACAATACAGTGGATTTGGGGAAAAAAAGACTTACCGAATATTTACTTATTTTGAAGAAATTTAGATTTCAATATCAGAACCCACGCACACTACGAACACAATTCTGAGAATTATCTTGTAAACTTCACATTCTGAATGTAATACGCTAGAATGCTAGATGCAATTTACCTTCGATTTAATCAAAAAATCCATCGATTGTGTTAGTTCTTCGTCCATCAAAGTGTTGCTCATTAAAGAAGCGTTGCAGCTAAAACTAGAAATTTGAAAATGATAATTTCGGTTAGTAAGAAACTAAACACTCCTTATTAATGCAATATTATACAGGTACATTATGTACCTCAAAAATATTTTTACCTCGAAAGCCAACAAGTTATTATCGCCTTTATTAGATCATCATGAGATATCTTATCGTTCGATGTCCTTCGAGGATGTTTTGCTTAGCCCATTGAAAACATTACATAGAACGCAAAAACTTCTTTTATGGAGGTATCTACTTTAACATGGTTAATATGATTGCATGGCCGTACATACTTTAAATAGGTTTTTGATTTATCATAATTTACATTTTTCATTAAAACATTAAATTTTAAAACAAGTTTTGAATAAAACAAGAAATTCATAGAACAGGAAAAAGTTTGTTTTGTGATCAGCAAAACTAAATAATTGTACAGTGAGTAAAATAGTAAGTAGGTAAATAAAATCAATGTAAAAAAAAATAAAATGCACGACTGGGTCGCACGTACTTGCTCTTGTAGATTAAGTTACTATTTCTGCTAAGCCTTTTTAATTCAAAATTTGTAAATGCAGAGAAAAAAAAATAAAAAAGCAAAAAATTCAATTTTCAAATGACTAAAGCAGCTTCTTAAATGAATGTAACCTCAAAACAAAGTATGCAATTTGATTTCTTCAATGATACATTTTTAGAAAAAAAATTTTGAAAATCGTTAAAGCCATTTTTTTAAAAAAACTATTTTTCCATATGAAATTTAGCAAAAACTTATTTTAAAAAAAATTGGTAAGCCATTTTTAAGATATTATTTATCAACATCTAAAACCTAAAATTTGAAAAATATATTGAATAGTTTTCGAAAAAATGATTTTTCAAAAAAAAAAATTCAACTACATATTTTTTAAAAGTCCAAAAAAATTATTTTCGATTTTTTTACTAAAAACTTTTACGGAAACCTAAAAGCTTTCATGTAAAAAATATGGTTGAAATTGATTGAGTCATGAAGGAGAAAATCAGAATTAAAAAAAACGATCCTATGGCAGGTGCCATTAATACCGGTTTTTAAAAAAAATAGTTATCATTTAAAGATAGATCTTACCCAGAGGAATGACCATGATTTTTTCAATAAAAATCGTACTCACCGTTCTTGAGAAAAATGAGTTTTTCTAAGACCGGTATATGACAGGTACCGTTATTTGGGGTCAAACAAAAAATTCAAAAAAACGTCTCCAAAACGTTCTCCAAAAAACGCCACAAACCAAGTTTGAAGTAAATCGACCCATCTGTTTAGGCTGTGGTCTCTGATACATACAGACAGACAGACAGACAGAATTGTCGGACCCACTTTTTTCTCATTCTCTATCATCGTAATGTCATGTTTGATTGTTATCTCAACTTTTTTTTTGTACGAATGCATAACTTGATATATGGTACCCATGGTCCGAAAAAGTGTTTTTTTGACAAATTTATGTTTACATAGAAACCATAACTGCAGGTTCAATTAAATAATTTTAAAGTGCTTTTTTTTAACGAAAATGAAAATATCCAATGAAATATCATAGTACCAAAATAACTAAAACACCAATGATGAAAATTGGTTGAAATGTTTCATTTGTCATTAAAATCAATAACCGAAAGATTCCATAAAATTGTATTGGGCGAAAGGGTGTTTTTTCGAGGAAGAAGAAAATTCTTTGATAAGTCCTAAACTGGTATTACGAGTACTAATTCATTTGTCATGGTCACTCTCGGGCCATTCTCTTTTTTTCTACGGGCAAATGTATAATGTAAAATACCGAACACAATAAACTCAACTTAGGATTTCTTTGAAAAGAAGAAATAAATTAGAAACCTTTAAAAATAATGCGGTAACAAATTATCTCTCGTAAGAACTTTGCTTCGAAAAACGATGTTTTTTTTTATTTTCAAACGGGAATATCTCAAAAATGTAATGTGAGAGAAAATTTCTGATTTCGGATTCAAGTTCAACATATTACCCAAAAACCAGAATTCTAATCTATCTTTGATAATGACTTTTCAGTTTATTAATTTTATTACTTTTTGGCGCAGCCATTTTTTGTTTTTTCCATAGTAAAATTTTTAAAATTTCATTAGTTTTCCTAAAGAAATTAATTGTGTCGCTGAAAATCATAAAAGACACCACTGTGTGCTGCTACGACATTGCGTTTGCGTCTTACCAGGGGCGTACATACCTCGACTGTCTAAAAGAATTATGCAGAGGAAAAGTCTGTTGCAATCAGAAACCGCATAGAAAAATAAAATAGTTTTACATTTGCTACCATCATGGGCCCCCAGAAAAATAAATAAGACTGTTCTGAGAAAGTTCCAAATAGACATGGCTTGTCGGACGAATTTTTGAGGACAAACAGATATTTAATTTGCACGGCTAGTATAAAATAGTCTACTAAAATTTCTTCAAGGGGCCCCAAAGAAAATAACTAGAGTCGAGTACATGGCATACAAATATTTATTTAGGGGCCCCAAGCAAATAAAATATATTATTGATGTAACTGTTATAGGTTAGGCAGACAAGTTTCTGTGACTTCTTCCATTTAGGGGCCCCAAAATATAAACTGGGGTAGTTAACGGCGAACGAATAACAAACCGTGTTTGTGTATCCTGTACAAATGTTTATGCTAAACCGATATTGTTTCAGTAGAGTGCAATTACCACATATTGGTAGACGATTTTGTATGACCCCTTCCATAAAGGGGCCCCCAACCATATAAATAAGGTGTTGCTGCGATGCCAAAAAGAATGATATTCTGTTCGTATGTATAACTACTAGGTACTATATGACTGACAGATGATTTTGTAAGACCATTTTCATTCAGGGGCCCCAAAATATATATTGAGTGTAGTTGCCAAACAAATATAATTTGTAGGACCCAAAACAAATAATCTGTGGCAAATAGGCAAAAACACCTTAAGACCTCTTTTATCGTTTTGAGTAAATTAAGTTTTAATATTAAAAACTTTCGCACAGAAGTTTTGAAAAAGAATAAAGGTTTCGCTTTAACCGCATTGAAAAAAATTATTGTTCTTTTTTTCTAAAAAAAAAATACACAGTAAGCGGAGACCGCTTTACTTCACGTTACCGACCTGAATCAGTATGTAAGGCTTGTTTCATACGTATTCGGTTCAATTGAATACGAAAAAACAACAGACCGAACCGAATGGAACTAAGTACGTGTGAATTGAGTTCTGGTTGTCGTTTTTTAAATTCTTCCATAGAAAAACAAAATTCGCGAAAATTGAACATGAATCGGGCTTCGCGAAACTAGGCCCCAAAAATCAAATGAAATAAGGCCCCAAAAAAAAGTATACAAAACAACAACAAAGAAATTTCTCAAATTTTGGGGTGTCATTTCATTTGTTGGGGTCTTATTTCATTTTTTTGGGGCATAATTTCATTATGAAATAAGGCCCCAATGAATTAAAACCCCAACACTAGTTTTGGGGCTTAGTTTCATTTTGTTATAAAAACAATTTGGGGCCTTATTTCATTTTTCATAATTTACATGAAATTGCTAAAATAAATTGTCTTTCACATTATGTTTTGTGAAAATTCGAAAATCGAGGACCCAGAGCTGGTAAAGTACCGCTTATTGAAAAGCATTAGTAAACATAAAACATACATATTCTGTTACATACTAATGCTTCTCAATGTAAAGATCGTGCTGCAAACCATCAGGAAGTAACAGAAACCCTGATCCCTAATGGTTTCCAGCAAGATGTTTACATTGAAAAGCATTAGTAAACAGAATAGCTGAAAAAAACGAGAGATTTTTTCAGCTATTCTGTTACTTACTAATGCTTCTCAATGTAAAGATCGTGCTGCAAACCATCAGGAAGTAACAGAAACCCTGATCCCTCATGGTTTGCAGCAAGATCTTTACATTGAAAAGCATTAGTAAGTAACAGAATAGCTGAAAAAACGCGCGATTTTTTCAGCTATTCTGTTACATACTAATGCTTCTCAATGTAAAGTTCTTGCTGCAAACCATAAGGGTTTCTGTTACTTCCTGATGGCTTGCAGCAAGATCTTTGCATTTAAGTATTTATTAATAATTAATTTTACCTCATCAAAATATTCTATGTTGATAACAAACAGCTGCTTGAAACATCCTTGAGGAACAATTTTAAAAGTTCCGTCTATAAAGATGGTTCTGTTGGTCGGTGGAATGTTCCCTTCAATCAGTTTAATTGTTTTATGGGATGAAAACAAACAATACGTAAACTGTGTCCTTGTTGCAGGGAAATTCTGCAAGACACAATGCAAGTATTTTTGTAACAGTTTGGGGCGATGTTTCATTTTTTTAAGTCAAATTAATTCTGAAAAAAGATAAACTGGGGTTTTATTTCATTTTTACCAAAAAAAGTCAAAACAAGTTGGGCCTTGTTCATTTATTTTTGGGGCAATTCTTCATTTTGTTGGGGCCTTATTTCATTGGGCCATAATTTCAATATGAAATAATACCTTAATTTGGGGCATTATTTCATTTCTGCTTTTGGAGCCTTATTTTCTGGGGCCTAATTTCGCGGAGCCAATGAATCGAATACGGACCGAACCAAATGAAAATGATTCCGCTACGCCTCCGGCATCTTATCACCCATTTCTACCCTTATGACCTAAGTTACAAGTTCAGTTGCGAGCTGTAAATTAAATATGTAAAGTTATACAGCTTTTCGATAGAATTTTCAACTTGCTATAATATTCAATTTTGTTGCTTTTTTTTCTTAAAAGCAACGTTGTTAAGGCAAAATAAAATGGGAAAAGGGGCCTCCAAATTTAGTCTTGTCCCGAGGCCCTATCAGCTCAGCATACGCCTCTGCGTTTTACAATAATCTATTATACAATATGTAATGCACACACCTGTTAATAAGTACCACTGACTGAGACTTCTCCATTCAAGAATGGCTGGCTTTGATTCAAACCTCGACCTGTGTTTTTGATACTGAACCAATGCCTAATACTTGATCAGAAGAAAATGTTATGCATACGCCACAGTGACCCATTTTAATAACTGTTTGGATGTTAGTTTAAATAAAGGGTTTTCCAATAAGAGGTGTTATTTTGAATAGCCCGCTATTTCGGTAGCTGTCACTTTTGAAGCTGTCATTTTTTGACATTTGACAAGTAGAAACTAGGCTATTAATAAAAATGGACGACACACGCTTCAACAACGCATTGAAATTATTAAAATTCACTATAAAAATGGTGAAAATTTGGCAGAGACGGTTCGTAAAACTAAAACATTTTTGGGTCGTCGTGAAGCACCTTTTCGGACCGCAATACAGAAATTGGTGGACAAATTCGAGCTGTTGGGACAAGTTAGTGATGTGAAGAATAAAACCCGTGCACGTCGCTCAAGAACAACTGAGAATATTGCTGTTGTAGCCCAAAGTGTTGAAGAAAACCCAGGTTTGTCCATTCCTCGTCGTTCTTTGGAATTAGGCATTCCACCAACGTCATTACACCGTATTTTGCATAAAGACTTGGGTCTTAAGGCTTATAAAGTTCAGTTAACACAAGAACTCAAGCCGGCTGATCATCAACAACGTCGTGTCTTTGCTGATTGGGTCCTTGAAATGCATGAAAATGAACCGGAATTTCATCGAAAAATCAAACTGACTGATGAGGCCCATTTCCACCTCGGAGGCTACGTCAACAAGCAAAACTGTCGCATGTGGGGCTCGGGAAACCCAAGAGTTATTGTTGAAAAGCCTCTCCATCCTCAACGCGTGAATGTTTGGTGCGGTTTATGGTCCCGCGGGGTCATTGGACCTTACTTTTTCGAAAATGAGGCTGGAGCAACAGTTACGGTCAATGGATTGCGCTATCGAGAGATGATTAATGATTTTTTATGGCCTGAATTGGATGGTATTGATCTGGACAACGTTTACTTTCAACAAGACGGCGCTACGTGCCACACAAGCAATGAAACCATCGATCTTTTACGGGAAAAGTGTCCGGACCGTGTTATCTTTCGAAGAGGTGATCACAATTGGCCACCGAGATCTTGTGATTTAACACCTTGTGACTTCTTCCTTTGGGGCCACGTGAAAGATAAGGTCTACGCCAACAGCCCAGCGTCGATTCAAGACCTCAAAGATGAAATTCGTGAGGCTATCGAGGACATAGGGCAGCCACTTTGCGATTTGGTTATGAAAAATTTCATGAAAAGGATATGGTCCTGTAAGCGTGGTCTTGGCGGCCATTTGGCTGATGTTGTGTTGCATTATTAACGGCATACCTTCCTCTTTATAATGAAATAAACATCCGATCATTTATGTCCAAAAATGCCATTTTTCTTTGAATATCAAAATAACACCTCTTATTGGAAAACCCTTTACTAGTATTTGCAGCTATTTGTATTTTCTTTGATAATTTCTTTGTTCTTCTTTAACTAGCAATAATGGAAGAGTAAACATCCTTTACACAACACTGTATATCTTTATGGGACACAATGTTGCGTTTTGCTTTAAAATGGGCGAATGGTTGAATGGGTGAATGGGCAAGGAAATCCATTAACTAGTCAACCTTTTCTACCGCCCATGTATTAAGTATGAACCCTTTGATAAGGTTTTTGTTGGTAGTCCTTTATATACATTACTATTAGGTACTTCAAATAGCATCAATGAGACAGCTCCTTTCGATGGTGCGGTGGTCTTAGTAGGGTTTATAGTTAACAAAAAAAAAAAAAAAACCCTCGAAAACTTTGAGCTCACGCACTGGGCGATGGCGAATACAAAAAAAAAACTATTCCATTATAACCTTTGGTATATGTCTTTCGCCAGGATATTGATAAGGCTCATATATCAGGCTAAAGTTTTTTTTTTTTTTGTGTTACTCCGTTGTTCAAAGGACAATCATTATTATTTAATGCTAAAAGGGACGGACTGGACATCCGGATTAGTTTCAATTTTTTTTTTTATTTTTTTTAAGGTAAGCCTCTGTGGTTACTCCGAATGGTTTGCGGGTTTATTGAGGTTTTTAGCTAAAAAAAAGGATATGTGACGAACGCTATTAAGATGAATGTGAGGTATATAATGTTTTTTTTTTTTTTTAGTTTGTTCCCCGGATGACTTTTGATTTTGAAAACAGATGTTACAAAGTGAAAGAACTTAACTTTGAAAGAAGAATATATGATAGCAATTTGGTTGGTATTTGCTATGCTGATGACTTGTGGTGAAATAAATTGCACGGATTACACTTAGGTGTATACACACATATAACTTCTGACTATTTTCTGAGAGTTATAGGTACTGTTTCTATTTATAATGAGAAGTGATACATATGTATAAGTGTTTATGTGCAAACAGGCAGGGGATGCTGAAAATGCTATTAAAAACATTCATTTCAGATCAAGGTTATAGTATGAGCATAATAAAGTAGCAATGCTGCATGCGATTATTTGAAGAAAAATACTATAGTTTGTAATGTAAAATGCTTAAAGAGGCCTTTACGACGAAGTACAATGACCAAATTCAGACAATTTGTTGATTTGATACACATCTGTATGGTAATGTCTAAATTATTCACTCGGGATATGAAATAGATTTTGGGATAATGAACCTTTGGAGAGAAATTCCTTGAAGCAATTTGGGGATATTTGGATGATACGAAACGTTTCAAGAAAAATGAATGGATAGACATTTTAGACAAGCAGGACTTTTTAAATGGGAATGCAATGAAGTATAGAGAAATAGAATGTGAATCTTTCCAAAGCACTTTATTATTATTTGTTTTTTTTTCAAAGAAAACTAACAAGCTCCATAATATAATTCCCTTGATCTTAGCCTCTATATGCTGGGGCCCAGAATCCTACACTCCTACACCGTCTCTAGCATTTAATGAAGCAAACACAGAAACCAGAAGGTAAAGGAATGTTAGAGACCTACTGTAAGGCTGTGACGCCAATGCCCATTACTTTAAATCGGGGAGATGAGCCACTTTTTGAATACATTATTAAAAACAATATTTTGATAATAAATAGAGGTAACGATTTATGAACTAACTTTCATTACCGAAAATAGAATTAGAGTCCCCAGAGTGACGTTTTCTTCCAGTTCTAATTCCATTATTGTCAGTAACTGAAAAATTTCTACCAATTCTCAGATCACAGAATAATAAAGTTTTTTTTTCAAATGGGGACTTGACAACTTCGGATTTTATTTGTGAACGCACCCTTTCACAAATCATCAAACTTTCATTGTCAATTTATTCAGTAAACTCAAAATTTTCATCATGACAATGTACACGGTTGAGCAATGCCTGCAAATTATACAAAATTTCTACCGAAGTTCGGAGTCGGTGACCGAAACCTTAAGATAACAATAACAAGTTAAGTACAAAAATTTGATTTTACATATTCGTTGGCGTGTCAGTGAGACAACGGGTTGGTCGAAAATATAGCTGCCTTTCAGGCGTCCGTAGCAAACGGTCCAAATCAGTCAATTCCACTGCGTTCTCAAGAATAAGGTATCGCTCAGACTATTTTCGGCCCGAATTAGAAGATATGGACTTGGGTGACATGTGATTTTAACAGGAAGGTGCCACACAGCCACACCTTACAATCGATTTATTGAAAAAAAGTCTATAAGGAAATCCTTTATAATTCAAATAAAGGTAGCCAAACAAATCAGAGATATGTAGGAAGAAGGTGTCCATCTTAGCATACAAATTTGCGGGGTTTGAAGGAATAATTCTTTGTACCTAGAGCATAAAAAGTTCATTTTGTTTGATGTTTTTTTTTGATATATCATTTAGAGACTTTGTTTTTAATTTAATCAATAAATTTTGTACTTGTTTATATATTGTTTAAGAGAACAAACACATCTTGAAATTAAGTTAAAAATGTTATCAAAATTATCAAATTTTTCATTAAGTTCTGTGATTTTATAGCATTCATTAAAATCATATTTTTACTTAACATTCTCTGTGGCAATGTTTAATTAAACAAGTGTCCAATATTTTTATGCAGAATTATAGACCAACATTTTATCTAATAGAATCTGTTCAATTTAATAAAATCCTGCAACTAAAACTCAAGTAATAGATTTTAGTATCCAATGAAATACTTTTTTTTAAATTTTTTTCTTTAAAATCTGTTAATGTGCACTTTTATGTTTAAAAATATTTATTGCCTATCAAGAATACTTGAACCAACAATATTTTAGTACATCGTTTTTTGAAGCTCAAACAAATTTCATACCATATTGCAAAAAGAATAAGAAAACAAAAATTGATTTTCCTCTTAATCACCTTTTACTCATTTTTTTATATGTAACTGTATTCAAAAAATTAAACCATGTTGTAGTCTTATATTTCAGCTAAATTAAAACACCTCAATCTTTAAAATGCGACAAGAAACAACAAGATTAAAATGTTTATAAGCGAACCATCTCGAATCCTTTTGTGAGCCAACGGTAACGGTCTCCACTTGGCTGGTCGAGTCCGACGACAAAAGCAGACAATTTAGTTGAATTTTGTTGAATTTCGATAAAACTCTTTTCAAGTGTGAAGTTTTTATAGCATGTACAGTTATGTGTGATATATCAAATGAAAGCTAATTTTATCGTGGTGCAATAAAGTTGAATCATAGTTTTATGAGGCTTATGTAAATAGTAATTAAGCACTGCGTAAACAAGACTCTTTTTACCTTTAAGTTATCTCACAGGATACAGAAAATTGTCAAACTTTGCACAAAAATGCATTTTCTCAATATCTAATTGCTGTGTAAATTTCAAGTTTTAAAATATAAAAAAAATTTAATAAAAATAACAGCCTTATTCTGGCAACCTCACTGATGCCTCACAAGTCACAATAACCTCATAACACGAGGTGAATTCGATTTTGTGACTTTTCTCGTATTCTGGCAAAAACCTCACAACTTGTGAGCCTCATAGAAACTTGAAAATTATGATGTGGTCCTTGGCAAATCACAACTCACGTACTTGACACATCTTTTCCCCAAAGAAACTCGAAATATAAATTCTGAAAATGTTATGAAGTAGTATATCTTTGGAATCCCTTCATTCCAAGTTCATGCCTGAAAATGTATTAGTCTTACCTCTTTCCATTTAATCGCTGGTCTTACGGGACGTCCCATTGCATTCAAACTAATTGACTCCACACCCGCTGAGGGTTTGTGGGGTTGTTTGTTTGTTTGCTATGAGTTCGGGGTTTCTCTGAACAAAATCTATAAAATGTTCGAGCTGCTCCCGCGATGCTCGTTTTATTTTCTGATCATCTAGAATATAAAATAATAATTATTAAACATAAACATCAATGTTTAAACGAATTTGCATACCAATAGAATTCATTATTATTATTTACTTCCTACATACCAAATTTTTTTTTTAAATTGTTTGAACATTTTTTAATAAAAAAATATTTTTTTTTAAGAAAACGGCTAGATAGATCTTTTTTAAAAAAAATCTCAAAATTTATCGTTATTGAAGAAATCATATCAAAAAGTTTAATCAAAAGTTCTAGATGAGATATTCAAAAACAAAATAAAATCAATTTTTGAAATTACATAAAAATCATCTGTACCAAATTTGAAGAAAATTCGTCCACGTGTTTGGGCAGTGGAGAAGTGTACAGATGGACGCACAGACGCACAGACCGACGGACGGCATGACGAAGACCACTTTTTCGGACTTCTCTATCATCGTAATGTTGGTTTTGATTAAAACGTCAAATTTTTTGTTGAAACGAAACCAATACTTGCCGTACAATGAGCAAGTAAAAAATTAAAAAAGCATAAAATTCGATTTTCAAATGACTGAAACAGCTTCTCAAATAAATTTAACCTCAAAACAAAGTATGCAATTTGATTTCTTCTTTAATAATAAATTTTCAGAAAAAAAAAATTTAAAATCGTTAGAGCTGTTTTTTAAAAAAACTATTTTTTCTATACAAAATTTTGCAAGGACGTTTATAAAAAAAAATTGGTACGCCATTTTTAAGATATTATTTATCAACATCTAAAAACTAAATTTTGAAAAAAAAATATTGAATAGTTTTCGAAAAAATGATTTTTCAAAAAAAAAAATTCAAACTTTTGTTAAAAATCCAAAAAAATAATTTTCGATTTTTTTTTTACAAAATATTATTACAGCAAATTGAAAGCATCCATGTAAAAAAATGGCTGAAATTGATTGAGTCATGAAGGAGAAAATCAGAATTAAAAAAAAAAACGGTTCTATGGCAGGTACCGTTAATAACGGTTTTTGAAAAAAATGGTTCTCATTTAAAGATAGACTTTACCCAAAGAAATTACCATGATTTTTTTAATCAAAATCGTAGGCACTGTTTTTGAGAAGACTAACGAATACCTCCCATATAAGAGTGCTTTTTTCAAATGCGTAGGTTTTTTTAATATCTTAGATTTTTAAACATTCCTGTTAAAAAAAAAAAAAAAACTTTTCACAATATTATCTTTGTGTCTACCCATCTCATTGTGTAAATAGTGCTTTTATTTCTTCATCAAGGATTCCATAATACCTCAGCAAAAATAACCTATTTAATTTGTATACATTGTTATTACGTCACGTAGGCCTGTACATCAAAGCTCAATGTTATGCCTAATCAACTGAAGCACACTTTAGAACTTAGAGCGAATAAACATCAGAATTTGAACATGATTTGAGTGGAATTCCATATGAAGTTAAAATACTTCCTTCAAGGATGAATGGATAAACAGTTTTTTTTTTTTTTTTTTTCTTTTCTGTATTGGCTCTATTTCTCATTAGAGATATTCTCATCCTTAGGATGTACAAAGAATAATTTATGTTTCTTTGAGAGGACCGAACTTATTTACCTAAAATGGATGGACCATCAGTCCGCACAGGAAGATGGAGTAGATATACTTTTTTGAAACATCAGCTGTGAGACCTTTACTACGTAAAAGATGGATCTGGTGTACTCACAGGTATGTTGCTCTGTAAGCTAGTCACGTGCTGCAATTGGATATTTTAGTTTGTAACTTGTTTTACATTTTGTGTAACACAAGATTTTGCGGAAGCTCTCGTTTCTGTGGATAGGTACTTGTTCGATGGTAAAATAATTTAGTTTCTCTAAATGTTTGTTCTTATTTGAACAGAATGACCAGAACCAGAAAGTTCGTTGGCACTTTGAGAAAAAGAAATTTAACCAAATTCTCTATTTAATTTCGAGGGAAAGAAATTCAGCTATTCAACTCATAGAAACAAAAAGAAATTCAAAGATTGCAAATTTTGCATCGAAAATGCCAAATTGAATTTCAATCAGTGGTGAAAGAACTTTTAAACACCACGTGAATGATCGCGAAATACCGCATGTGAAGTTATGTAAAAAATTTCTAACTACCACGGGAAAAAGCGCAAAATACTGAGGTAAAAACAATGAAAGTCACAGAGGAAATCATGAAGTCACGGAAGAGAGTGGTGAAAGTCGCTGAAAAATATGAGACATGGTTAGGTTAGGTTGACGTGGCTGCCGGCAGGAGTGCCGATACACTTAGACCAAAGTTTGGTCCATTGTGATACCACATTGAATCTAATAATAACTTTCCTCTTAATAGTTGAACCACTTCGAGCTTCTTATGAAGCGACATTACCTATATCTGTATTTGATAGATCACTGGGGTCGTTATAGTAGAAGTCTCCGAAATAGAGTCTTCGTCTTTGCGATAGAGAAGGGCATGTACAGAGAAAGTGGGGAATCGATTCCTTTTCCTCTACGTTCATGCAGCTTCTGCAGAAATCATTTGAGAGAACTCCAAGCCGTGTCACGTGCCTGCCTATTAGACAGTCTCCAGTTATAACACCTATTACGGAGCTGATTTGCGATCTGTTCAAGGATATTAAATGTTTAGAGCGTTTCAGATCCAGTTCTGGCAAGATCTGTTATGTCGCTAAGCAGGCAGTGATGTTATTCCACCTGAGGTTTGTTTTATGTACAGCATCATATTTGAGCAACAGTTTACACGTAGCGATGGGAATACCTACATTTACGTTATCTGGTAATAAAGGTATTAGTGTTTCACTTTTGGCAAGTTCGTCAGCTCTACAATTTCCGAAAATGTCCCTATGGCCCGGAACAAAACATAGGTGAATATTGAACTGCTGCGCCATCTCCATCAGAGATGATCGACAGTTAAAGGCTGTTATTGAATAAGTAAAGACAGAATCCAGAGATTTTATAGCTGCTTGGCTGTCCGGTTTGATATCACGTTTTCTTTTAGCCAAGACAGGACTTCTTTTATCGCCTAAAGTTCCGCCTGGAACACGCTTCAGTGATTAGGAAGACGAAAGGAGAGACTTAAATTAGGTCTATCAACCCCATTATCAGTTTTCGATCCATTGGTGTAGAAATCGGTTGAATCGCATTCAAGGAATTCCATATCCTCCCAGAATGATCTATGAGGGATGGTAACCTGAAAATTTTCTCAAACTGAATCTTTAGGATGGTATAATCTGTGTTACATGGAATTGATCTGAATGAGTTCAGAATGATGGAGTGGCCAATATTATTGTTTATCCACTGTGAGGAGGCTTTGAGCCGAATAGCTGTGCTTGCAGCCGTTTGTTTGCCGAAAGTGTCTAGGGGTGTTAGATGGAGCAGAGTGTTAAGTGCCGCGGAGGGGGTGGTGCGAAGTGCTCCGCTTATGTACATACAAGCTGATCTTTGGACCTTATTTAGTTTTTCTAAATTCAAGTTTCTGACAAGTGCAGTCCACCATACAGACACGCCGTATGTTAGGATCGGTCTGATTACCGAGGTATATAGCCAATAAGTTATACGAAGTTGTAGTCCCCATTTACTTCCAATGGCTTTTTTACATGAGAAGAGAGCCACTGTGGCCTTTTTCACTCTTTCTTGAATGTTAGGTTTCCAGCTTAACTTCTTATCTAAAATAAGACCCAAATATTTTGCTTCGTCGGAGAATGTTAGTGGAATACCTTTAATGGAAGGGGGGTCTATATGGGGAATTTTGTATTTCCGAGAAAAGAGGACAAGATCCGTTGTGTGCGGGTTGACATCAAGTCCACATCGATCGGCCCAGCTTGTAAGCTTGTTCAAGGCATATTGTAAGAGATCTTTTATGGTGCTAGGAGATTTCCCTGATACGGCAATGGCAATGTCATCCGCATAGGCAATCACTCTGTAGCTCTCCACTTCTAACGACCTTAGTTGTTCATTTACTACTAGGTTCCAGAGAAGGGGAGATAAGACACCGCCTTGCGGCATCCCTCTACTGACAGATCTTTTTGCAGAAAAATCGCCTAGCTTTGAGTTGATAATCCTGCTAGTTAGCATCTAATTGATCAAATCTCCAAGCGATCTTTCCACTCCCAGAGATGACAGTGCAAACGTGATTGCAGATGTGTCGACATTGTTGAAAGCGCCCTGTATATCTAGGAAAGCGACCATAGTATACTCTTTATTATGGAGGGAGTATTCGATGGTTCTCACCAGTGTGTGAAGAGCTGTGTTTTCACCGATTTACCCTTACAGTATGCATGTTGAGCTGTAGACAGAAGTCTGGTGTCCATGCTGGTTCTTATGTGGATATCAATCATTCGTTCAAAAGTTTTGAGAAGGATTGATGATAGAATAATAGGTCTGAGATCTTTCGGTTCTACATGGGAGCATTTTCCCGCTTGCATCAAAAAAATATGCAAAAAAATATGAGACATACCGTGATAAAAAGTGTGGAATACCGTGGAAAAAACGCGGAATACTAATCAAAGCTCACGGAAAACTACAGAGAAACAGAATAGCAACAAAGTGTCATGGACATACAAAAATTCTATTATTTAGCCTGCTAACGCGTCGCAAAAACTTAAAATTAATTTTTCTATGGTCCAAGTGGAAAACCTTAAATGGTGTGAATTCAAAAACATGTGAATTAAAAGATTTAAAATAATAAAAAATATGAAGCCAATGTAAAATCTTGCAGCTCAGTGGCTAGAATTTTATAAACAATCGTATAGTTAAACTGTAAATGTACTCACAAAATAAAAGTCTATGTGCAGGGCAGGACAACGTCTGCTAAGTCAGCTAGTAGCTATTAAATCACTTGCCAATCATTTTTCAAGTTCGAATTAATCCATATTATGGTTTCAAATTCTGTAGGTAGTTCATTTTTATTACTTTAGGTCTAATATATATTCTTTTTGCATTCAAACAGAACAGATTTCACAGGCTTCTTTAAAAGAAAATTTTGTATTTTAAATATCAGTTCATATAATAGTCATTTTGTCATTTTGTCATTTATATTCATGTTTTTTTTTCTTCACTTAATAGCACCTTCACCCACTTGTATAATCATCTCCAAGTACGATTGTCTAGATGTCTGACATTTATATTTTATAACCATCATCGTCTCAAACAATGTTAATTATTATCAATGGAAAATCTAAGCGCCCATGTTGTTTTATGATGTCTAGCAGCATCCGACCGTGCTAGAAGTTTTAAAGGCAAAACAATAATGAACGCAAACCCACAAATCTCAAAGCATTATAATATGAAACCAAGATGTGAAGGAATTCTAAATAATTAATGTGGGTGAAAAAAAAAACATTTCCTTTGAAAATTAATATACCTAGACATAAATAAGTTTGTACATTAATACAAAAAGCTACAAGTCTGGGTCGATCCTGTTGCAAGATATACATTTTCTATGTTCTTTCTTTTTGTACATATGTACTCTGTTTGACATTTAAAATGTGTCGTGAGTTTACCTTTAGAATTTTACCACCTTAAGCAGTTTTCAACATTAGCAAAATGACAAAATTTGGATTGAGATGACGTCAGTAAAATGTGGGGTAATATTCCTTGTATTCCGTATTATCTTGATTCTATTAAAATACCCTGTCGCACGTACTTGGTTGACGTTGCTGTGGACATTTTTTTTTTTTAACAAATAATTTAATAATAATTGGTAGAAAAATATAAAACTCCATAATAAATTGACTCAAATAACAACTGTAATGAGTTGGAGCTCCAAATTAAGTACGTAATTTGGTTTCATTTAGAAAGATGAATTTTTAGTAAAACAAAATTTTAAATCGATCCATTGAAACAAATAATTTTGTATGCATAACAATTCTCAAGCCTTGTTTAAATAAAATGGATCGCATAAACTTGCTCATGTAGCTCAGGGCACTTATTCATTGATATTTTAAGGTTAGGTGAAAAAAAAAAATTAAATGCACGACTGGGTCACACGTACTTGCTCTTAGGGTCAAAGTTGCTGTGGATGATAAAGCTTCATATATAAAGTTTTTAATTTAATATGTAAGGAATGTAAGAAATTACTAAAATGACTTAAGCAACTTCTTAAATTGGTTTAATCTTAAAACTTAGTATGCCATTTGATTTTGATAAAAAAGATTATTTTTTAGAAAAAAAAATTTGAAAATCGTTGGAACCGTTTTTAAAAAAAAATAATTTCTTATGTACAAAAATTCTAAAGTTTTGTTTAAAAAAAATGTTTGAATGTAATTTTAAGAAAATATTAATGTACATCTAAAACCTAAATTTCAAAAAAAATTATTCACGCGTTTTCGAAAAATTGATTTAAAAAAAAAAATTTAAACTTTGTTTAAAAATACAAAAAAATTTTTTTTTAATTTTGATACAAAATAACTTGAAAATTGTTGAGAACCTCTTGTGCAAAAATTGTGATCGAAATCCGTGGAGTCGCTTACGAGAAGATCAGAAAAGAGAAAAACAGCTCTATGAGAATGATGAAAATTTTTTTTTTTTTTTATTTCAAAAGTTCGACCTTGCCTGTTGTATTACACATAAAAATTTTAATCAAAATCGTTAGAGCGGTTTTTGAGAAAATCAAGTTTTTCCATATTGGTTGTATGGCAGGTACCGTTAATTTTGGTCTTAAAAAAAAATTTTAATTTCCCTTCTAGTTAATCACCAAAAACCCTTAACTACCAAGTTTGAAGATAACAGCTTAAGTACTTTAGGCACTAGGTCTAGATAGATACAGACAGACTGACAGACTGACAGACAGACAGACAGAATTGCGAGACACACTTTTTTAGCTCTCTCTATCATCGTAATGTCATGTCTGATTGTTATCTCGAGTCCGCTTTTTTTTACGAATCCTAAACTTGCCCTATAGTACCTATGTATATCGCAAGTAAAACTCCTTTTTGAAGTTATACTTTTTTACGGGCGCACAGTGCGTTATTTTGACTCAAAACGTGTCCATAAATCAATTTTCTCAATTTTCCGTCTAACACTAGTTGAATAAGCACGAGTTTGTTTGCGATTTAAAACAAAAAAAATGTGTATTTTCTGAGCGCTTTTTTTTTTTTAATCCTAAAAGTGATTTTTGTGAAAAAATTTGATATGGATATCGGCAATCAAGGTATGTATAGTATTTTTAGCAAACAAAAAATCCTTAAGATGTTTCGTAGACACCTATTCACGAACGATTGCAGCTTGCTTGTGACAATTGTTAAGATTTTCCAAGTACTGCACCGATACAGAAGCACGGATTCAACATTGGAGCGGAACATTCTCAGCTTGGTCTTTAAGCTTATACCGTTGTTTCTCCATATTTTGGACAGCATTCCAAAAGCAGCCTTTGCTTTTTTGATACGGCTGTCGACATCTTGTTCGGTTCCGCTTTTGGTAGAGACAAAACTCCCAAGATATTGAAAGTCTTCTACTTTATCTACCGGTTGTCCAGAAATATTGACTTGAACGGATAAGTTACTTCCGAGGCTGATTATTTTTGTTTTTGCCGTGTTAATTTTCAGGCCCACGATTTCTGCTTCTCTTTCCACCCTTGTTGTCATTTGATGGAGATCCATGATCCTATGAGAGAGTAAGCATACGTCATCCGCGTAGTCCAGATGTTTTAGTTGGGATGTCAGACTCCATTGAATTCCACCATTTCCGTTTAACAGGGCTGCAAGCAGCACATCACTTATCACTAACAGGAAAAGTATTGGCGACAGTATGCAACCCTGTCTGACTCCACATTGGACTTCGAATTCATCCAACAACCTTTCTCTATGTAAAACATGACATTTGCATCCATCGTAGGTTGCTTTAATAATAGCGATTAACTTATCTGGAATGCCTCTCCTGCGTAAGGCAATCCAAATAAATTCTCTGTTAGCACTATCAAACGCTTTTCAAAATCAATGAACAGCAGTAGAAGTGGTGACCGATATTCGACGCACTGTTCAATAATAATATGCAAGGTGTTAATGTGGTCAACACAGGATGAACCAGTGCGAAAACCTGCTTGTCCGGCGTCGAGTGTGTCTTCTAGATGTTATTTTATTCGCTCTAATACAATTTTTGCTGCTATTTTGGCAACCGCAGGTAGAACGCAAATCCCTCTCCAGTTTTCACACTGCATCAAATCTCCTTTCTTCGGGAGCTTGACGATCATTCCCTTTTTCCACTCCTCAGGGAAGCACTCAGAGTTCCAGGCTCTCGGTATGAGTGGATGCAGTAGCTCACTCGATGTCGTTGGTGCTGCTTGTAAGAGCTGTGCAGGAATACCATCAAGTCCTACCGCCTTGTTGTTCTTCAGTGTTTTAATTGCGGCAATTATCTCTTCTCTACTGGGAGGTGTGGTGCGGATTCGGGCATTTGTTGCTTCGGACGGGTCATCAGGTATTGGATGCGCATCGCTGGCGAACACACGGTTTAAAACCGAAGCGAAGTGTTCCTTCCACCTTCTGAGCTGCTCCTCATCCGAATGGAGCAGGGAACCATCTATATCTTTCACCAGGTGTTGTTTGGAGCATTGTACTCCAGTAAGCTCCTTGGTGATTCTATAAACAGTTTTGCTGTCACATCGATTTGCGGCCTCTTCTGCTTCTTCAGCTAATACGTTGATGTACATAGTAACGCTTGTCACGTCTCACGCTACAGTAAATATCTCTCATCTTCATGCGATACGTGGATTCTAGCTCGTTTCTCTCTGCTGCTTGAGTAAGCTGCGATGCGAGCTCGCAGTTGTTTTCTTTCGTCGATCTTTTCCCAGGTTGCTGCGGATCCAAGCACTATTTCTTCCTTGTGCCCGACCGACTATTCTTTCACCACCGGTTATGAACACATTTTTCACAGCACACCATTGGTCTTCAATGGAGGTAGGTAGTTGTTGGCGAACTACGGGGTCCTTTAGTCTGTCGGTATTAAACCTGGGTATTCGAATATTTTCTTGGGATCTCCGAACTGCAGCTGTGCGTAATCTTACGAGAGCTGCCATCAAATGGTGGTCCCGGGCCAATCCTATGTCTGCCCCTCTTCTGTTAATGACGTCTAGGAGACTACTTCTTAAACGTCGGCTGATCGCAAAGTGGTCAATTTGGTTGGAGGTTGCCTGCCTATCGTTGGACACCCATCTTATTTTGTGGCACATGGCTAGAATTATAGCTATTTCAAGTGCGTAGTGTAGGTACTGGCCTCTGAAGCTAAGCTTGCATGGGTTCGAATCCTACCTGGGTATAGGAAAAAGTGTTTCGACGTTTAGAGAGAGGCTTGGCACCCTGGAAATAGCTATAACTCTAGCCATGTGGGTGGTAGTACCTTCAAGTTGTTGTTGTTGCTGATGTTTAAAGATTAATAGATAACTATTTATCATCATCGGCTCGACAACCCGGGTCCGGCCCTGGTCTCTTTCAACAAGTCTCTCCACCTATTCCGGTCTCGAGCCGACGCCATCCAGTTGCTCACCCCAAGGCTTCGGGCGTCCTGGTCTACGCCATCTCTCCACATAACTATTTATGACTTTTTTCGAAGAGGGGACTTAGATTGAACCTTAACTTTTTGGCTGCTGTAAGTACCTATAATTTTGAAAATAATCGATTAACAACATTTATTTGCATACTGTGGTGGGCGTATCTTAAAAGCCTTAATTAAGTTCTTTCATTAATATCTAGTTTCAAAAATATTACTCCCTCGGTTCTTTGCTTACAGCTTCAACAACAACCGAAAACATCCTCTCGAAAGATCCAATTTTATTACCAATTCCTATATACCTTACCTACATCTCTGTCCTTTATCTTGTACTCGAAACAGAACAGTCTAACAAAATTGCGTAGCGCCTTAAGCAAATAACTTGGGGTGTCAAGCAAAAGCTCATTTTAAATAGGCATTGTGTGTGAAATCTTTTCAATTTCAACAGCAACAACCTCGAGTACCTTCCTACTATTAAGTTTGGTATAGAAGAACCTTAGTGCAATACCTAGAGCTTCATTGCAAATTGAAAATTTATGTCCCTTATGTCAATGTAGGTAGGTACTGTCGCCAAAGGCATTCAATGTAGTTGATTTGTCGTCAGGACTAAGCCAAGGTACAAAGTGTTATACCAATCACCACCCCGAGAAAAGCAACCCTACACAACAAGAACAAAAAAAAAAAAAAAACCCTTTTCCTTGAGACTATGTTCACCGTGGTAAATATTTGTCGTTGCGGAAATTAAAGGGAGTAGTCTTTCATGTTTGTATTTGTATTTTATTTTTTCTTACTTCAATATTCAGATTCTTTTTCTCTGTTGCTGTTTTTTTTCGTTTTGGTTTTTTTTTTGTGCCACAGACGACCTCGCTTTTCCGATTTCCGAAGAAGGTTTCAACACAAAATGAATTCAAAAAAAAAAAAAAAAAAGGAGAAAAAAGTCCTCCGGTTGAAATAAATTATTGTGAAAAATTAAATTACGTTTTTATCTCGAACATGACACACAATTTCAGACCAAACCGAAGTAGAAGGGAATGAATTTTAAAATAAAATAAATAAAAATGATGGTCGTGAAAAAAAAAGAATGAAAAAAATCAAACAGCATTCCGGCAACCCATGCCAAAGTTTCCCATTAAAAATGAGTTTTACCTACAAGCTATACGAGTAAGACTCGACATCGACATCCATCGGCCAACCGGTTGAATTGGCCAGAAGCAAAGAACGAACTTTTCCATCGTTTTATCATAAGAAACTGTTTGTGTACATTCTATACATGCCCACTGTACTACATATACTATGTCACAGAATTAATAGGGGTTCGGTGGGAGTTATAAGGATGTTTCCGAGGTTCAAATGAAATAAATTCAATAATTCAAAAAAACATCCAGAGCTATCATGGGGCAGTGTTGTTATAGCTTATAGCCTTACACTTTGATTATTTGTTGTTGTCAGAATATTAGCATCAATACAGTCAATACATTTGAATAAAGTTTATGTAAAACAATTATTGCATTAAATGAGGTCAAACCACTGATAGGTGCAATTTAAGTCAAGGGGTTTTTGAAAAGGGCTCTGTTATTGAATTTATAGACTTTTTGAAGTCGTCGTTGTCGGCAAAAACGTCTGTCGATAATTCATTTTGGTATATTTGGACTTTTAGTTGATTTATTCTGTTGCGATATAATATTGAGTGGTTTACTCAACAATTCAAACAATCTTGACATTAATCATGTTTGGCAGTGACTTTGCAGTCAGCTTATGTCAGCCACATATTATTTAAACTCAGACACTGAGAACCTTTTGATTTGACATAATAAAGTTTATCCTAAGGCCGAGCCAAATTTATCGATGATGCAATGATTGAAGGTTTTGAAACAAAAATGTACATATTACTAGTTTAGTTTGAGATGCCTGAAGCTCACGAACAGATAAACCAAAACAAGTTGAACTTTCAATTTTAAATTTAATAATTTTGGGTGGAATTCATAGTCATTACTCAAGTCTAGAATTGCTCACCTCTCGTAAAATGAGAAAAATCTTAAGCGAATGCGTTCAAGCGAAATCCGTATTCATAAACAAAATGGAAGTTCTCTCACTTAAGTGGAGAAAAATCTTGACTTGAATAAAATTCTTTTTCAATCAAGCTCACAACGAAATAATTTCAAACAACTGTCAGGCAAAAAAATAATATTTCTTGATTTAATTTTTGTAATTTTTATAAATTTCGGGATTTTTTTGTTATAGGTGCTGGGTATTTTAAAAATAATAATTCAACCGTAGTGAATGAATTGGCCTGCGATTGCCAAGATAGCAGCAAAAATTATATTGGAGCGAATAAAAGAACATCTAGAAGACACACTCGACGCCGAACAAGCCGGTTTCCGCACTGGTTCATCCTGTGTTGACCACATTAACACCTTGCGGATCATTATTTAACAGTGCGTCGAATATCGATCACCACTTCACCTGCTGTTCATTGATTTTGAAAAAGCGTTTGATAGTGTTAACAGAGAATTTCTTTGGATTGCCTTACGCAGGAGATGCATTCCAGATAAGTTAGTCGCTATTATTAAAGCAACCTACGATGGATGCAAATGTCACGTTTTACATAGAGGAAGGTTGTCGGATGAATTCGAAGTCCATTGTGGAGTCAGGCAGGGTTGCATACTGTCGCCAATAATTTTCCTGTTAGTTATAAGTGATGTGCTGCGTGCAGCCCTGTTAAACGGAAAAAGTGTAATTCAATAGAGTACAACACGGCAAAAACAAAAATAATCAGCCTCGGAAGTAACTCATCCGTTCAAGTGAATATTTCTGGACAACCGGTAGATAAAGTAGAAGACTTTCAATATCTTGGGAGTTTTGTCTCTACCAAAGGTGGAACCGAACAAGATGTCGACAGCCGTATCAAAAAAGCAAAGGCTGCTTTCGGAATGCTGTCCAAAATATGGAGAAAGAACGCTATAAGCTTAGAGACCAAGCTGAGACTGTTCCGCTCCAATGTTGAATCCGTGCTTCTGTATGGGTGCAGCACTTGGAAAATCTTAACAACTGTCACAAGCAAGCTGCAATCGTTCGTGAATAGTCGTCTACGAAACATCTTAAGGAATTTTTTGGCCCAACCGTATTTCCAATGAAGAACTTTATAGAAGAACGGGTCAAGAATTCATTGACAGTACTATTCGCAGACGTACATAGGTGGCAGTTGATTGGTCATACACTTCGAAAAGGCAACGATTGAATTGCGGACCAAGCGGTAGAGGGTCAGGTCGGCCGAGAAACACATTGCGCAAGACAGTCGAAAGTGAATCTGCACAGCTGGGGAAGATTTGGAGAGAACTAAGTTATATTTCCAGAAACCGTACACGATGGCGCGTAGGAGTATTGGAGGCCCTATGACCCTTAAGGGGATGACAACGGACTTTTTAAGGTCTGAGGACCTAAGTAAGTAAGTAAGTTAACTGCTATGTAGGTGTGATCCATGCTTAAGGAATACAGCATGCTTCACTAAAGACCCAAATTAGAGCACCGGACTGCCAAAAAAGGTACTTTGTATGAACGGGCGTCAACTGAACAACAAAGCTATTGTTTTGTCCCCTTCCATTTCAGGTTTCAATTCAAAAATTGGCGATATTTATATTTAACACTGCAATGACGAATTATCCAAACAAATATTAAAACATAAACATTTGAATTACACGAATTAGTTTACATACATATATTCAGAATTCAGAATTATTTCATTCTTTTAATTTATTTTTCTGACAATTGACTTTGACTTTTCTTCACTTTGAAATATCAAAAGTTGAGCAACTAAACTTGAAGTGAATAAAAAAAAATTGAAAGTTGAAAATAAAAATTCTCAGGTTGTGAATAAAATTTCCCCTAAAACAAGATAATACCTATATTCCTAGCTTTCCAAAAAAGTGTAACATAAATGTATTTTCAAATTCTTAGTGTTGCCATATAGCCTAAACATGTTCTCGAAATTATAAAACCTACCTCACCAACTCCTAAACGTTTAGTTTTTTTCATCAAAATATCACATACCGAAAAAGCTTAGCTTGGTAGTTTAATACCAAGGAAAGTATTTAAAAAAAACAACTTCTTTTTGTCTTATCACTTTGTGGTGGCTTTTTAAATGTTACTCATACAATGATTTTCAAAATCCTTAGACATTTAGAATGACTCCTCTCTACTATTATTTGTTTTATTTTTGTAAAATAAAAGTGAATTCATACCAAATTTTATTAAACCTACATAACATCGACATGAATTTTAACAAAAAAAAAAAAAAAAATATATATAGTAGGTACCTACCTAAAAGTATTTTGTAAATGCATTTTATATTTTAATCCACGAAAGCATGAAAAATTTAAAATGAGGAATCACAACTATATTTCCCTTATCTGCACTCTTACATCACCACACTTACTGTCGGTTGCCATTGAAAATGGAATCTTAATAGCATTTTCAACATTCCCCGGAGTGCACTCGGTGTTCTCTCCAAAAAGAAAAACACCCATAGATACCTACATCCAACAACCTTTTTCCAATTACTATAAGATACTTCTACTTCTTCTTCTTTTTTTCTTTTTGCTGTTGCTGTTGCTGTTGCTGTTGCTGCTACTGCTACTGCTGGTTCTGTTGCTATTACTATTGCTCCCGTTCAACATCAAAATAAGCTAAAAAAAAGAAGAAGAAAAACGCCAGCTTCCATAAAGAAGATATATTGTTGTTACATTAGAAGAAAGATAAACAAAAAAGAAAGAGTATAAAATTGTATCACGAAGGAATGAAAACGTACAACAGAAAACAAAAAAAAAATGAACAGGACTAAGAGAAAAGATAAATATCTTTTAAGTCGACCTAGATTCCTTATAAGTGAACTCTAAAGCTACATGATGCGAATTCCTTTACAATAAATTGTGTCCTCAAATTTCTGCACATAAATATCTGGGAAGGTACATAAGATATAGCTTCAATTGCTAGGATAATAAAACAAAAAAAAAAAAAAAATAGAGAAAAGAGAAAGAGAAAAAATTCGCCAAGAACGCTTTCACCTTCCAATATTGAGTGACAAAATGCAAACGGGAGTGCATACCATTCATTTTTATTTTATTTAGTTTTCGTCTTCTTTTTTCAAAAACTAAAAAAAAACTTAAATCGATTTTTTTTTTCAATTATCTGATTAACTTATACATTATGAACGTTCCAAAGTAAAACAAAAAAAAAAAGCAAAAACTATTTTGGTTGACTCCTCAAGACAGAATCTTGTTATCTTATTAGAGGAATGCCACGCCATTACCAAAATTAACAATTAAACTATCAATCTGGTGGAAAACAACCCCCAGGCACAAGCAACGAGCACCCTTAGTAAAAAAAAAAAAAATTGAAAACTTCCCAACCGAAAGCCGAGAAAATTGCTTTGTGTCGTTGGTTGTGTATCTGTTTAAGATTTTATAGATGTCGTTAGCGTGAACGATAATCAAATTAATTCTCCCGATAAAGGTACCACATCTAGCCAAGCATAGAATCGCCTTTGGTATTACGGTCTTTCCTACTTACTCTTTCTGGCAAACTTTTGGTTGTTACAAGATTAAAAATTAATTAAAATAGTGCCATCACCAATCATACCAAGAAGCAAATTGAAGACGATATTTTTGTCACAAAAGCTAGGATTGCCGTCCTAATATTTTAAATTGCTTAAAGATATTACACTTATATTGAACGAAAAATTGTGGGTATTGATCCTTGATGCCTCAAGTATATTATAAACAACAAATATATGGCGTATTCCCTTCCATTTCAACATCTTAATTTTTCAAATCAATGGAATTTCAATGCTCGGAAATTATCACTTTTAACGATAAAGACACATAGACAGAATTGTGGTACGAACTTTTTTCGCTTTTTCTCTTTTCCTTTTGCCCACTTACGCATGTAAGAGGAAAAAAGAAGGCATATTGGTGGAATTCAGGGCTTGAACCGATTAGAAAAAAACTGTAGGAAGCTTTTTAATCAAGCTAAAATTACTAGATGTACGACGGACTGGGACTCCTACAAGGAATCCCTAAAAATCCAAAAGATCCTCATGGAGAATTTTCTGTAATAATATGGAAGAAACCTCCAAACCATATAGACTCCGGAAAATCCTTTCAACAAATCGAGTAATGCCTAGCGTTTTAAAAAATGCTGATGGCTCGTGGACCGATTCTTGTGAGGAATCGCTCAACCTGTTCCTAGATACACATTTTCCAGGTAGCTCCCAAGGTCTGATCACAAAAGAAAAACTACATTGGGCAATCAACAGCTTCAAACCATATAAATCAGCAGGACCAGATGGCATAATACCAGCTGAACTTCAAAAGACTAGTGAAATTATTCTGCCAATCCTAGAGATGCTCTTTAATAGCTATCTTAACCTGGTACCCATACCTGCGCTATGGAGAGAAGTTATAGAGTTGTATTCATACCAAAAGCGGGAAAATGCTCCCATGTAGAACCGAAAGATCTCAGACCTATTAGTCTATCATCATTCCTTCTCAAAACTTTTGAACGAATGATTGATATCCACCTAAGAACCAGCATGGACACCAGACTTCTGTCTACGGCTCAACATGCATACTGTAAGGGTAAATTGGTGGAAACAGCTCTTCACTGGTGAGAACCATCGAATACTCCCTCCATAATAAAGAGTATACTATGGTCGCTATCCTAGATATACAGGATGCTTTCAACAATGTCGACAAATCTGCAATCACGTCTGCACTGTAATCTCTGGGGTTGGAAAGGTGGCTTGAAGATTTGATCAATCAGATGCCAACTAGCAGGATTATCAACTCAAAGCTGGGTGATTTTTCTGCAAAAAGATTTGTTAGTAGAGGGACGCTACAAGGCGGTGTCTTATCTCCCCTTCTCTGGAACCTAGTAGTAAATGAACTACTGATGTCGTTAGAAGCGGAGAGCTACAGAGTGATTGCCTATCAGGGAAAATATCCTAGCACCATAAAAGATCTCTTACAATATGCCTTAAACAAGCTCACAAGCTGTGACGATCGATGTGGACTTAATGTCAACCCGCACAAAACGGATCGTGTCCTTTTTTCCAGGAAATACAAAATTCCCCATATAGATCAATTCCATGTACTCGTAACATAGATTATACTATCCCAAAGATGCAGTTTGACAAAAATTTTCAGGTTACCAGCCCTCCTAGATCATTCTGGGAGGATATGGAATTCCTGGAATGCGATTCAATCGATTTCTACACCGATGGATCGAAAACTGATGATGGGGTTGGTGGAGGTGTTTACTCAGATAAACTTAATTTAAGTCTCTCCTTTCGTCTTCCTAATCACTGTAGCGTGTTCCAGGCGGAGCATTTGGCGATAAAAGAAGTCCTGTCTTGGCTAAAAGAAAACGCTAAAAGATATTTGTATTTCCTCGAACAGCCAAGCAGCTATAAAATCTCTGGGTTCTTTCTTTAATAATTCAATAACAACCTTTAACTGTCGATCATCTCTGATGGAGATGGCGCAGCAGTTCAATATTCACCTATGTTGGGTGCCGGGCCATAGCTGACGAACTTGCCAAAAGTGGAACACTAATACCTTTATTACCAGATAAGGTAAATGTAGGTATTCCCATCGCTACGTGTAAACTGTTGCTCAAATATGATGCTATACATAAAACAAACCTCAGGTGGAATAACATCACTACCTGCTTAGCGACAAAAGAGATCTGGCCAGTACTGGATCAAAAACGCTCTAAACGTTTAATATCCTTGAACAGATCGCAAATCAACTCCGTAATAGGTGTTATAACTGGAGACTGTCTAATAAGCAGGCACGCGACACGTCTTGGAGTTCTCTCAAATGATTTCTGCAGAAGCTGTATGGATGAAGAGGAAGAGGAATCTATTCCCCACTTTCTCTGTGCATGCACTGCTCTATCGCAAAGACGAAGACTCTATTTAGGAGACTTCTACTATAACGACCCCAGTGATCTATCAAATACAGATAAAGGTAATCTCGCTCGCTTCATAAGAAGCTCAAAGTGGTTCAGCGATTAAGAGGAAAGTTATTATTAGATTCAATGTGGTATCACAATGGACCAAACTTTGGTCTAAGTGTATCGGCACTTCTGCCAGTAGCCACGTCAACCTAACCTAACCATAGTGTTTGATTGCAATTTCGAGTACGTTTTGTTTGCGAGTCCATACTGGGCATATAATGTATGTAGCAAAGCCTATTAAGCTTTGCTAAAATATTGTTATTCTGCAAGGATTCAGATGGGCAAAAATGTAACTTTATGAAAAAAGTACGTATACGCCCTAGTGTATCTTTTTTACTTGCAGTATTGGTACTATTATAGGGGCGTTTAGGATTCGTAGGAAAAAATAACTCAAGCTAACAATTAGACATGATATTACGTCAAAGAGCAATGTGAAAATGTGGGCCTTGCAATTTTGTCCTCCTGTCAGTCTCTTTCTTTATATCTTCAACTAAACAACTGAAGCGATTTTGTTTAAACTTAGAAGGTTGTGATATTTTTTTATTCTCAAGGCGGGGTTAAGCTTTTTGGCTGCCAGGGTTTTGCCAATGATGACATAGCTATGAAGAAAAGACACGAACTTTGTCCTTTTACCAATTTGGTTTTTATTATTAATTTACTATAAGTTTTTATTATTTATAAAAAAAAATATAATGACCTTATATTCAAGAACTGAACATAAACCTACGAAGTAACTTTGTCAGCCTTGAACTCCAAGTGAAGGGCTCAATAGGACATAGGAGCTACTGACTATTTAAAAACCCTAGACTGAAAGTGTGAATGAGAGCTCGGGATTAGCTAATGGCCATCATCAAAGTAAGTAGGGGAGTTCAAAAGGAACTAATAATGCCTAAAAATAAGAGGAATTGAGAAATACATCTATTAACGAGCATCGAATTTTTTAAAAAGTTTTTTCCCTCTACTTGGTAATATTTTTTCTCTACATAAATGTGAATTTTAAAAATAACAAAGTCGTGTGTATCGAAAAATGAAGATTCATAGTCTGGGATGAGCGGATTTTAACTGGATTTTAAAATGCAAAGAGGATTATGGGAAGTAAAGTTACAAGTTATGGATGTCTCTTGATGTCCTAAAAGGGAAATTGATTCTTTTTTTTTCAAATTCTAAGACCAACAGTATCTGGCATATAACGAGGAATAGTTCATAAGAACAAACTTCATTTTCTCAGAAACAGCTTAAACAATTTTGATAAAAAATAAAAAAAAAAAACAGTTGAAATCAGTAAGTACTTTTCACAGAACCGTTATTTTTTTCTTGTTTTAGTTCCAAAAAATAAGTTTTTAAAAAACTGGCTTATGATTTTTTTGTGAAATGTAGTTTTTATTTTTTTTTTTGTTATTTCCTAGAAAATGGTATATGAGGGGCAATTTCCCAAAACAAATTGCTTAAAATGATAAAAAAACTATTCTTCAATTTTTAGTTAAATTCATTTAAGAAACTGTTTTAGTCATTTGAAAATCGAATTTTATGCTTTTTTTAATTTTTTTTCTAATACTGCATTAAAAATGTACGACCCAGTCGTGCATTTTATTTTAATAATCACCCCTTCCACCAAAACGAGGGTAAGTAGACCACCACTCTCTTAATGTTTTTGTTGGTTTTGACATATCGTCAGCCGAAAACAAAATTGTTCTAACTCCATAGAATTTGCAAAGCACTGAGAATAATTTTTTTTTTACCGAAAAGCTACACGATCTAGTATTTTGACGTATAAAGAATCTTAAAACTACTTCAGAAACTATGGAAGGAATGAATGTCAAGATTTATGTACAGGGTTTTCCAATAAGAGGTGTTATTTTGATATTAAAAAAAAATGGCATTTTTGGAGATAAATGATCGGGTGTTTATTTCACTATAAAGAGGAAGGTATGCCGTTAATAATGGAACACAACATCAGCCAAATGGCCGCCAAGACCACGCTTACAGGACCATATCCTTTTCATGAAATTTTCCATAACCAAATCGCAAAGTGGCTGCCCTATGTCCTCGATAGCCTCACGAATTTCATCTTTGAGGTCTTGAATCGACGCTGGGCTGTTGGCGTAGACCTTATCTTTCACGTGGCCCCAAAGGAAGAAGTCGCAAGGTGTTAAATCACAAGATCTCGGTGGCCAATTGTGATCACCTCTTCGAGAGATAACACGGTCCGGAAACTTTTCCCGTAAAAGATCGATGGTTTCATTGCTTGTGTGGCACGTAGCGCCGTCTTGTTGAAAGTAAACGTTGTCCAGATCAATACCATCCAATTCAGGTCATAAAAAATCATTAATCATCTCTCGATAGCGCAATCCATTGACCGTAACTGTTGCTCCAGCCTCATTTTCGAAAAAGTAAGGTCCAATGACCCCGCTGGACCATAAACCGCACCAAACAGTCACGCGTTGAGGATGGAGAGGCTTTTCAACAATAACTCATGGGTTTTCCGAGCCCCAGATGCGACAGTTTTGCTTGTTGACGTAGCCTCCGAGGTGGAAATGGGCCTCATCAGTCAAGATGATTTTTCGATGAAATTCCGGTTCATTTTCATGCATTTCAAGGACCCAATCAGCAAAGACACGACGTTGTTGATGATCAGCCGGCTTGAGTTCTTGTGTTAACTGAACTTTATAAGCCTTAAGACCCAAGTCTTTATGCAAAATACGGTGTAATGACGTTTGTGGAATGCGTAATTCCAAAGAACGACGAGGAATGGACAAACCTGGGTTTTCTTCAACACTTTGGGCTACAACAGCAATATTCTCAGTTGTTCTTGAGCGACGTGCACGGGTCTTATTCTTCACATCACTAACTTGTCCCAACAGCTCGAATTTGTCCACCAATTTCTGTATTGCGGTGCTTTACGACGACCCAAAAATGTTTTAGTTTTACGAACCGTCTCTGCCAAATTTTCACCATTTTTATAGTGAATTTTAATAATTTCAATGCGTTGTTGAAGCGTGTATCGTTCCATTTTTATTAATAGCGTAGTTTTTACTTGTCAAATGTCAAAAAATGACAGCTTCAAAAGTGACAGCTACCGAAATAGCGGGCTATTCAAAATAACACCTCTTATTGGAAAACCCTTTATATTATAATAAAAGCTCAAAAATTCTATGTCAACCTAACTTTTATGAAATTAATTTCGTGCTACCCCAGGAACTACATTTTACTTTTCCATTCTAGTGAATTTGCAAACATTTGAATTTTGAACTTTTGAAAATATAAAATTAAACTTGAGTGGTTACTTTTCCTTAAAATGTGTATTTTTCTTATTGAAACTTTTGCTAAAAAGAAAAACTATAAGGTAACCTTGTTAATAGAGTCAATTTCTCAAAAGAAATCGTTAACATAACTTGCCTACTTTTCATTTTCGTTTCGTAACCGAATACCAATTTACCATCAAGCAAATAATGTAGAGGTGCGGTGATAGCAGATAACTTCGAAATAAATAAATCAATGATTTTGTTTGCCTCTTCAAGGCCGAATTTTCTTGAATCGGGCTTAAGTTTAAAAGGAAGGAATTTAAACAAAAAAAAAAAAAAAATGGCCAAAAACAAGGATTAAAAGGCGAAGCAACCTCATGAAGAATTATAAGCAATGGCATTATCGTTTGTCTCCCATTTCCATGCAGTGATTATTTGCTATCTCTGATTGAACTTCTTACATCAAAAAGAAAAAAAAAAAAAAAAAAAAACAAAGAATGAAAAATGTATTAAAAGACAAAGCGAAAATTATTATAAAAGGATGTCATGCCTTGCTGCCGGATCGGGCTGAGGCATAACACTCGGTCGGCAAAAGGATGTGCGCGGTAGTTGCTGGTGGTAATGGTGGCAGAAAAGAGCATCCTTGAATGGAGACCTTTTGATTAATGATTAAACTTTCGTAAATGGCCCGACACAAGGAAATTTACGATTTTAAAACAAAATGAAGTCCTTTTGTATTTTGTACCTACCTATACCATGCCACACGATATAAGTAACAAGTAAGTATACAAAAAAAAAAAAAAACGCTGCCATACTAAGAACACACCAATAAGCTTTAAGCATACTGCGGATGGGATTATGGATTTTATTGATTGCAACGGCAAGGTAAAAAGGTGCTTTACCGAAAACAAAAAAAAAAAGTGCTTTGCCACGAGCATCCAGAAGCAGTGCAACTATACTCCGACTGCTATCAGACCACTCCATTAGTGCAATTTTCATGTGAGAAATTCCATTAATGCGAAGGACGAAAGCGGGACACAACCATATGCTTCTGATGTGTACATGTAGGTGTACCTATAAAAGTACAAAAATGAGACAGCTTAACCGTTACAATGGCAATGGTGTAAATGTTGTAATATTCAGTTCTCACACTAGGATGTATAGTGTAGGGGAATGCTCTTAATAATTTAAAAATTTAATTTTTTCTGAGAATGCAAAAAAAAAAAAGGTTTTCCAGAACCCAGAGTGGCATAATTCGATGCATGGCATAAAAACTGCATTTAGTCGAATTCATTGATGCAAAATCACACACCCACACAGACATTTTTATCTTTACGTGATGCGTTTGACTGTGTGTATAGACTATCAAGAGCAATTGTGATAATTGGAACGAGTGAACAATAAAAATGGCTGCAATGAAATGCAATTAATAAAAACAAAAAAGAAACTATGTATGCAAAAAAAAAAGGCAATATAACAGAGTTGAATGAAAATATAAATGAAGAACGTGTGATTGAATTGCCATCCTATACAGGAATGACAGCGTAACAATGGTTTTTGTTGCTGCATCGGATTGGAATGCGCAAGCTCAAAATAGTGGAATAAACTATTGCAACCAGGAGAACTTTATTTTTTTTTTTTTTTTTTTTTTATAAGATACCACACTGTGCAAACTGTGCACAGTGGGACTAATCTTGCATTGGGAATAATTGAGTTCCCTGATGAAGCTGAAGTAGGGGTAGGATGATATGGAAATGAGTGTGATGAGTTGAGTGAACGATAAGTTTTAAAAAATCCAAAAAGAACAAAGCTGAAATGAAATTTGAAACTCTGCTCTGATTATTATAAATTGCTTCCAGAGAAGAAAATTTTACATTGATTAGTGGAGAATCTTCTTGGTATAAATGAGTATAACATGATGGAATTATGTATGTATATTTTTTAGATGTTTAGATACCAATACTTAAAAAAAATATACGAAAAACTACGAAATTATTATAATGCTAGGTTAGAGATTAGATTAAGTTATAAAAGGTAATAACATGACATAATGAATCCCTTCACTAGAATTTAAAAGTATCCATTGTGCTTAAATTATGAATGGAATGTGTCTTGAGTCTATCCCAAATTTTGAATTAATTTCATGATTTCTTTAAGTGGCTTCATCATGACATTAATATACTTAGGGTAGAGTCAGTACCTACCCTCCGACAGTGCTGCAACGTACAAATTGTGAACGTGCCCTTAGTGATTGGTGCCATGAAATAAAGTCCAATGTAATAAAGTCCAAAACGAGAGCAATAAAGTCCAAAACGATTTTGGACTTTATTTCACTCTTGAAAGTGCAATAAGGTCCAAAAATAAAATGAAATAATGTCCAAAGATGAAAAATTTAGAGAAGAGAAGATAATGAAAAAGTTACTACACATGCTAAGCCTCTTTAATTAAAAATTTGTAAATGTAGTTTTAGAAAATAAAATAAAAAAGCATACAATTCGACTTTCAAATGACTAAAACACCTCTTTAATGAATTCAACCTCAAAACGAATACGCAATCTAATTTCTTCTATAATGATACAGTTTTAGAAACTAAAAAATTGAATATCGTTAGAGCCGTTTAAAAAAAAAAAAAAAACAATTTTTTCTATACACAATTTTGAAGGGACTTTTATAAAAAAAAAAATTGGTACGCCATTCTTAAGATATTATTTATCGACACATAAAAAATATTTTTTTTTTAATATTGAGTAGTTTTTGAAAAAATGATTTTTCAAAAATAAATTTGCTAATTTTTAAATCAAAAAAAATTATTTTCGGAATTTTTTTTACTAAATATTATTAAGGCAATTTAAAAGCATTCATGTAAAAAAAAAATTGTTGAAATTGATTAAGACATGAAGGATAAAATTAAATTAAATTTAAAAAAACGGTTCTATGGCATGTTTTTGAAAAAAAAATAAAATGCACGACTGGGTCGCACGTACTTGCTCTAATAGATAAAGTTAGTCTTTTTAATTAAAAAATTGTGAATGCAGTTTTAGAAAAAAAAATTAAAAAAGCACAAAAATTCAATTTTCAAATAACTAAAACAACTTCTTAAATGAATTCAACCTGAAAACGAAGTATGCAATTTGATTCCTTTTATAATGAAACATTTTCAGAAAAAAGTTTTGAAAATCGTTAGAGCCGTTTTCTAAAAAAACTATTTTTTCTATATAAATTTTTGCAAGGACTTTTATAAGAAAAAATTGGTACGCCACTTTTAAGATATTATTTATCAACATCTAAAAACTAAGTTCTGAAAAAAAATATTGAACAGTTTTCGAAAAAATGATTTTTCAAAAAAAAAATTTCAAACTTTTTTTAAAATCCAAAAAAATAATTTTCGAATTTTTTTTACTAAATTATTGAGGCAACTTAAAAGCATTCATGTAAAAAAAAATGGCTGAAAATATTGAGTAATGAAGGAGAAAATCAGAATTAAAAAAAAACAGTTCTATGGCAGGTACCGTTAATAACGGATTTAAAAAAAAATTGTTTCCATTTAAACATAGACCTTATCTAAAAAACTGACCATGATTTTTTAAATCAAAATCGTCGGAACCGTTTTTGAGAAAAATGAGTTTTTCTAAAACCGATTCCCTAGAGGGGAAATTGACATTTTTTTTCTTACGTGTAATATAACAAGCAAGGCCTTTTGAAATAAAAAAAAAATTTTTCATCGGTTAAAAACGGTACATCCCATAGAGCAGTTTATCTTTTTTCTGATTTTCTCGTTAGAGACTCCACGAATTTCAATGACAATTTTTGTATAATAGGTTCTCAACAATTTTCAAGTTCTTTTGTATCAAAATTTTAAAAACATTTTTATTTTTGGATTTTTAAAAAAAGTTTCAAATTATTTTTTTCAAGAATCAATTTTTTTTTTGGAAATTTTAAACAAAACTTGAAAATTTTTGTGTATAAAAAATATTTTTTTTTTAAAAACGGCTCCAATGATGTTTAAATTTTTTTTTCTAAAAATTAATCTTTCTTAACAAAATCAAATGGCATACTTAGTTTTGAGGTTAAAACAATTTAAGAAGTTGTCTAAGTTATTTTAGTAATAAATTTTTTATGTTTATTTTTTAATTTCTTCTAAAATTAAAAACTTTATATATGAAGCTTCAGCATCCACAGCAACTTTGACCCTAAGAGCAAGTACGTGCGACCCAGTCGTGCATTTTATTTTATTTTGAAAGGTTTTTTCGATCGAAAGGTAGCACGTCCTAGATCTCGAATATGCATAAGTGAGATTTGTTGGGGGGACCTTATTTGGGAATTATTTTTTTTGGACCCCAAATAACGGTACCTGTCATATACCGGTTTTAGAAAAACTCATTTTTCTCAAAAACTGTGCCGACGATTTTGATTAAAAAAATCATGGTCATTTCTTTGGGTAAGATCTATCTTTAAATGAGAACCATTGTTTTCAAAAACCGTTATTAACGGTACCTGCCATAGAACCATTTTTTTAAATTCGGATTTTCTCCTTCATGACTCAATCAATTTCACCCATTTTTTTTACATTTATGCTTTTAATGTGCCGTAATAATATTTAGTAAAATAAATTTCGAAAATAATTTCCTTGGATTTTTAAAAAAAGTTTGAAACTTTTTTTTGAAAAATCAATTTTTCGAAAACTGTTCAATATTTTTTTTCAAATTTTAGTTTTTAGCTGTTGATAAATAATATCATATAAGAGTCCTTGCAAAATTTTACATGGAAAAAATAGTTTTTTTAAAAAACGGCTCTAACGATTTTCAATTTTTTTTATCTAAAAATGTATCATTATAGAAGAAATCAAATTGCATACTTTGTTCTGAGGTTAAATTCATTTAAGAAGCTGTTTTAGTCATTTAAAAATTGAATTTCATGCATTTTTAATTTTTTTTTTTTCTAAAACTGCATTTACAAATTATTAATTAAAAAGGCTTAGCATAAATAGTAACTTTATCTACAAAAGCAAGTACGTGCGACCAAGTCGTGCATTTTATTTTCATGGGTTTTGGTTCCATTTTAACTCTTTAGACAAAAATTAAGACACCTTTGCTTAAAATAGTGTATAATTTTTCATAGAGTAGGCTTATTGACTTAGTTTTGATGTCATTAGATTCAGCATCAAAAAATACCTTAAAATCATGCATCATTAGGTTTATATTGCAACACCAATTTTTTAATTTATTTTTTTTAGTCTTCACCTCCTTCCTCTTTACCACCAAAAAATACCCTTGCACCCAAGATATTCTTATGGACTCTTTTGATTCTTCAATCTTATTGCAAATGTAAAGTTTTTGCCAAGTCTCATGAGGGTACGAATTATTTTTTTATTATTCTGCAAATGTTGATCCTCCAACGCTCGTGACAAAGTATCATCATCATCATCGGCTCGACAACCGGGGTCCGGTCCTGGCCTCTTTCAACAAGTCTCTCCACCTATCCCGGTCTCGAGCCAACGCCATCCAGTTGCGCACCCCAAGGCTTTGGGCGTCCTGGTCTACGCCATCTCTCCAGCGCAAACATGGTCTACCACGCTGCCGTCTACCATAGAATGTACCATAAAAGACTTTCCGAGCAGGTTCCTCTTCGCTCATACGAGCTAGGTGCCCTGCCCACCGGAGCCTACCGAGCTTAATTTTTGTCACTATGTCTGCTTCAAGGTAGATTGCGTACAACTCATGATTGTACCGTCTCCGGAATCGTCCTACCTCACATATGGGGCCAACAATTCTCCGTAAGACTTTTCTCTCGAACGCGGCTAAGAGGTCACAGTGCCTTTTGCTAAGCACCCAAGTCTCGGATCCATACATGAGTACTGGCAGGACCATGGTTAGATTTCTGGATTTGAATAGCTTTGACAGACTGTAGTAGGCTCTGTTGGATTTGAGAAGCCGCCCACGTATTTCTTCTTGATCTGGATGAAGGAATCGTGTACAGCTTGTTCGGTTCTTCCGATGATGTCGATGTCGTCTACGTAAGCCAGTATCTGGCTGGACCTGTTGACGATGGTCTACCCTGGCTATGCTATCATAGGCGGCTTTAAAGTCTATAAACAGATGGTATGTTGGGATGTTAAATTCTAGACATTTTTCCATCGCCTGCCTAAGGGTAAAAAAAAAAGTGACAAAGTATATAACTTTAAAAATTCAAAGGATCAGTCTATTTAATAATTAAGACTATCATTCTTAAATGCGCTACTAATTGTTCATGTCAATCGAATAAATGTCATTTCTGTTAATATAAATTTTTCAACATCAATTCTATTTGAGTTTGCAGAAGCATTACAAATCTCAAACTCAAATATCTTATATTTGGCATTCTCATTCCATGTCAAATATTATTTCAATAACAACACACAGATACACACACATTTGCATTGTTACAATGGGATACACATATACATTATATTATGTAAAGTTCTGATGAATTCCTAAGATGTGCATTGCATGTGACACCGAATCAATCAGTTTTAACAGAAACCTATCTGGTATCTCATCTCTAGACAAACTTGTTTAAACTCAGGTAAGAAAATACCTACGTTCATGTACACATTGTGTTTGCTATGCATATGTATTGGATTGTGTGCAATCATATTCCCCATAAAACCTACCTGTTCGATTTTGTGTGTGTGTGTGAAAATGATGATTATATATTATACAGGAAGGTGAAACCTCAATGTGGCGGTAAATCGATTTTAATTGGATCTCGATGGTCAATCGGAAATTTCAAAATTACATTGTTCAGAAAGTTTTTGTCTAATGTTACGTATCTGTGTTAGCCATCATTCCATCAACAATAGAAAAACTAGGTATTGTGAAGTGTGAACCAAGTGGGCTTCTAGGACTATTACACACCGCCTCCGCCTCCTCGGGTACAGGAATCAATTTATTCTGAATTTTAACCGCACTAACACACATATTTTATAAAGCACCCGCTTCAGGGATCACAGCAATTCACATAAACATTTTTTGAAATTGTTTTGTCTATGGGGGAGCTGGATATAGTGGATAATAGGCAATGGGAGACGCGTTAATACGAGAGAGACGTTCTAATTGCATAGTTCCTATTTGAACATTTCAACTCTTCCTAAATACATATAGCTACTAGATATTTGTACATGTACATATGTAGTTGTGTGTAGTTGTGTATTGTATAATGTTTGTTGGGTGGGAAATTCAAAAAAGCCATTCACCACACCAAACCGACAATGCCATAACCAACAATTTTGCGTGCCACCGACACGCACTTGAAATAGATGCCTTTTGAGTGTCGACATGGCAATCAGGACGGGTTGGCTCTTCTATTCAAATTATATTTAAGCTTGTTTTTTTTTTTTTTTGTTTTTTGTTTATGTGCGTTGGGGCTGGATATCCTATTATTATATATTTTTTTTTTTTAATTTTGAATATCATCAAATTGTGGTTGCGTGGAAAATAATTTTGAAAATTATAATAAATGAAAGCAACTCATTAAGTATGTGTATGTTGTGTTTGGTTTACATAAATTCATTTGGAAAATTGAAAACTATGAACAACTTAGTGGTTTTTTTTTATACTTATAGAGTTTCCATTAAATTGGGTCATCAAAAAATAAAAACCAAAAAACAAAAAAAGAAGGGAAGTTTTATTTAATTGATTGAAGTTAGTTAAGTGTTATTTAAAAAAAAAAATTCATATAATAAAATTTGATTTCCCACAATGAATTTAACACCGTTTATTACATAAATTGTTAATTTATAATTAAGTAGAAATAAATGTAAGTAATAAATATGTAATAGAATAAAAAAAAAAATACGGTAAACTTTTGTGTATTTTTTTTATTCTATTACATATTACTTGCATTGTGATAATTTTTTTGGCAAATTATATTTTATTAAATAAGAGTTAATTGTGTTTACAGAATTTAGTCATTAATACGTTTATTCGACAAACAATTGTTTTAAATAAGTTTTTTTTTTTTTATTCCAAAATTGCAACTTTAAGCGTTTAGTTTTTTGCTTCCAGAGAGAAATAAAAAAACAACTTAATTTACCAACCGAACTTTTAACATTCTGCCTCACATATTGGAGTCCTGAAGTCTAGTAGAGTAGTAGAGTCATTTATTGCATTGATGTATGAATTTTTACTACCAGTAATACTTTTGAAATATCTTGTTAGGACCAACAATATATTTTTTGTTCCATATCGTCAGGGCACGCCTCCTTAGAGGGCGGGAAATGGCCAAAATAACTAGTTTGTTTATTAAGTTAAATTGATGAAACTTACATACAAACATTATTGCTTGTTAATTACGATTTTTGAAAAAAAAAATAATTAATATAAAAAAATATAAAAATATTTTATTGTTTCTAACCTAAAATTAGGCTGAGTGACTAGACGGCTTAGAAGACCTCTGGTACCTGCCATATAAGAATTAAGCAAAAAATAACTTTTTGTATCTATATTTGACAGTAGAGTCATACCTCTGAAATGATAGAAATGTTTGTGATAATTCTACTAACGGTACCCATAGAACGGTGTTTTTCATTTTTGCCTTCTCTTAAACGACTGAACTAATTTTGATGATTTTTTTTATAGGGAAGCTTCTTAACAGCCTTAAAATATTATTTGATATCAAAATTAAAAAAAAAATTATTTTTTGATTTCTAAAAACTCTTTCAAATTTAATTTTTTTGAAATAATCAAAATCAAATCAAAACGGATCACTGTATTTTTTTTGCAGTTTTTTTTTTTAAATGTGCATTAATATTTTCTTGAAAATGGCGTACCAACTTTTCGATTTTAATTTTTTTTTTCTAAAAATGTATCTTTTTTAATCAAATCAAATGGCATATTTTGGGGCTCAAAACAATTTAAGAATGTGTTTATGTCGTTTAAGTATTGCATTTTATTTTTTTTACTTGCGATATGGGTACCATATATCAAGTTATGCATTCGTACAAAAAAAAAAAAAGTTGAGATAACATTTTTCCATGATATTACGATGGTAGAGAATGCTAAAAAAGTGGGTCCCGGAAGTCCGTCTGTCTGTCTGTCTGTCTGTCAATCTGTCAGTCTGTCAGTCTGTCTGTCTGTATAAGGAGCTACAGCCTAAACGGATAGACCGATTGACTTCAAACTTGGTATGTAGCATTTTTTGGAGACTCTCCAAAGGGGTTTTTGGAATTATTTTTTTTTGGAACAAAATAACGGTACTTGTCATATACCGATTTTAGTAAAGTTGAAATTACTCAAAAACGGCTCCAACGATTCTGGTTAAAAAAATCAAGTAAAGTTTTAAGACAAGTTCTATTTTCTAATGAAAATTTTTTTTTTTTTTTAAATCATTATTAACGATACCTGCCATAGAACCGTTTTTTTTTTTAATCTGATCTGCTCCAAAACTGCTTATGTGATTTCAACGAAACTTTTTGTGAAGAAGCACTTATATAATTTAAATATAAGCCAAAAATAAAATTTCAAATAAAATAATTTTTGGATTTTTAAACAAATTTTGAATTTTTTTTTTTTGAAAAATCAAATATTCGGAAACGGGACATTGATTTTTTTTTGAAATTTCGTTTTTAGAAGTTGATTAGTAGTTTCTACAAAATGGCATACCAATTTTATTTTAAAACTTTTTTTCCAAAAAATTATTTATAAGAAATTAGTTTTTTAAAAAACGGCTCTAACGATTTTGAAAATTTTTTTTCCAAAAATGTATCATTATAGAAGAAATCAAATTGCATACTTTGTTTTGAGGTTAAATTCATTTAAGATGCTGTTTTAGTCATTTGAAAATTGAATTTATCCTTTTTTAAATTTTTTTTTCTAAACTGAATTTACAAATTTTTAATTAAAAAGGCTTAGCATAAATAGTAACTTTGTCTACAAAAGCAAGTACTTGCGACCCAGTCGTGCATTTTATTTTTTTTTTACATTTCTTTTAAAATTATTTATTTTTTAAAATTTTATATACAAATATTTAACATCCACACATATAATCCAGTCCTGCATAAAATAAATATTCATTATAAAACTTGTATTAGTTAATTAGATAATGTATCTTAAAATGCAAGTATGCAAACAAATAAATAAATAAAATAAAAATAGAACAAAAAGTTATTTTAAATCCCCCAAGGTGGCTTGGCCTAGTCCTTGTAGTGGTAAGAAATATAAAAATTGGATTATTGAGCTGGTTTACTCATAGAAATCTTATTTAAATGAGAGAATAATATAATATATGTATGTATTTCCATAGAGTTACCTTCTTGATTTCATGAAGAAAATCTTATTAAAATCGTAATAAGATTTTCTCATATTTTTGGGCTTAGCCCGTGTGTCATTTGCTTGGTTATTATTTATTATTACTCACTATCATATAATTTTTATTAAATTTTTTTTATTAATTACTATTGCTTTAGTCATTTAATGAAGTCATCTTCTCGTAAACTCAGTTGACTTCATTATTGACTCCATGAATCCTAAAGATGATATCATTTTAATTGGTGATTTTAATCTACCTCATTTAGTTTGGTCTGAATTGGACAGTGAGGTTCATTATATTGCAGTTAATGCTATGTCTGAGAAAGAAGTTTTATTCACTGATCAACTTCAATCTTCCGGTTTTGTTCAGATGAGTAATACAAAAAATAACCTTAAAAGACAATTGGATCTTATATTTACGTCAGATGCTTGGAATACCGTTATAACCAAAAGCTTACACCTTCTCTCAAAACTTGACAACTATCACCCCCCCCTATTTCTATAACTTTTGCATACGCAAATGAACATCCAAATACTGATATTTTAACGCAGCGGAAGTTTAATTTTCGTAAGACAGACTATGATAAATTAAATGATCTTATCAGTAGGATCGACCAATCCTTGCTAATCGACGCAGTAATTGACACTTTTTATATCCAAATGTTAAATTGTTTCACTTCCTCTGTCCCTTTTTTAATAAACAAAAAACTTCACGTCTTCTCCGCCATGGTATAGTAAGGAACTACGTTCACTACGCAACCATCGTAATAAACTTTGGCACAAGTTTTTCCGATCCAGGTTTAGCTCAGACTATTCGAATTATGTTTCTGCTTACAACAGCTTCTCGGAATTATGTGACCTCCTTTACTCTAACTATTTGAGCAAAATGCAAGTCGACCTTACTTGCAACCCAAAAAAGTTTTACCTATTTATTAATTGCAAAAAAAAAGTCAGATGGATATCCTTCAACTTAAAATTAACGAGATTCTCTGTCTTCAGACCCTAACACCATATCCAACCTCTTTGCCGTTTTTTTTTTTCAGAGAGGCGTTTTCTTCCAATATTACTGACGCTGATCGTGACTATTTTAGCTATATGGAAAACGGACCTCAGTTGACATATTTGACAATATAAATATTTCCCTTTCATTAGTGACTAGCAAAATCATTAAGCTTTAGGATGACTTCTCCCCTGGTCCTGATGGCCTGCCAGCAGTAGTTTTAAAAAAATGTATTGCCAAATTAGCTCAACGTCTAACATCCCTCTTTCGATTTCTAGTAGTGTTTTTCCTAAACTATGGAAAGATTCTTTTATCATCCCTATCCACAAAAAAGGCTGCAAATTATAGACCCATTGCCAAACTCTCCTGCATACCAAAACTATTTGAAAGCATTATTTATGAGTCACTGCTTGTCGATCTATTTGTTCCCCCAAACAACATGGATTCTTGAAAGGCAGATCCACAACTACTAACCTTACGGAATTTGTTTCCAAGACGTTATGTGCCTTAGAACTTACTGATTTCATTAAAGCTTTCGATAAAATCTCGCATAATATCATACTGTTCAAACTAAAAAAGCTTGGTTTTCCTCAACCGTTCATATTATGGATTAGGTCCTACTTAGTGGACCGTCAGTACTCTGTTGTTTTTAGAGATTGTTTGTCCAAGCCCATTTCCGATTTGTCTGGTGTCCCCCAAGGTAGCCATTTAGGTCCACTTATATTTGTTTTAGCCATAAACGACGTCGAAATGATTTTTTCTAGATGTGATTAATAAATCTATGCTGATGATATGAGACTATCAAAAGTAACTTCTTCTCCTAGTGATGCTTTCTCTCTGCAAAGTGAGCTAAATTTTTTCTTTACATGGTGCCAAAATAACTTCTTAGAGCTTAACATTCAAAAGTGTCAGGCCATAACTTTTTCTCGTAAACGCTCCATTCCATTTCAGAGGCAATACCTGATTAATGACCAACCTGTTCCTTTTGTTACTTCCATTAGAGATCTGGGTATCATTCTTGACAGCAACTCAATTTTCGCGTCCATTATGACAACATTATCAGTAAGGCTAACTCAGCTCTCGGTTTTGTTAGACGTTGGTCTAAAGAATTTTCATGTCCATATGTTACCAAAGTCCTTTTTGTGATTTTTGTGAGACCACTCCTCGAATACGCCTCTCAAGTCTGGTCACCGTACCATCAAGTCCATATTGAGCGTATTGAAGCTGTTCAGCGCAGATTTTTCATTTTGCCCTGCGTGGCCTTGGCTGGGACGACCAGTTCAATCTCCCTCTTTACGAAGAACGCCTTAAACTCTTAAACTTACAGACCCTCTTAAATGGCGTTATTGACTGTCCAAATCTGCTCCAAAACTTCTGTTATAATACAAATCCTCGCCAACTCAGCTCGGTTCCTCTTTTTCCCTTATCCTACCACCGTACACTGATTACAGCTTTCATGAACCCTTGACTCGTATGCAACGTAAATCAAACAATTCAAATTCTTCTGACCCCAATTTGAGCAAGTCCGCTTTAAAACACGCTCTCTTCAACTTACTACGTTAAACACTTTCCTTACTCTATTTAATTTTTAACATCACTATAACATGCCTTTTGGCGGTCAGCCATCAGACGAATAGGGGGAATAACATGAAGCATACGAAAACATGCACGTGTCGTAACTATTCGGGACTGGTGGAAGTGTGATCATAGCCTCTCCGCGAAAAAAGGAACGAAAACGGCAAAACGATTTACGAATTTTCTTGTGGAAAGTACGATCACTCTATAGAGCTCGAGCTGCTCAGCAGCTAGCCGATGCCTTGTCAAAATATAAAGCTGACATAACAGCGCTTCAAGAAATAAGATGGACAGGGAATGGTGTTTTACAGAAGAAAGAATATGACTTATATTACAGCTGTCATACAAAACACCATGTGCTCGGGGTAGGCTTCCTAGTCAGCGAAAAAATGAAGTCTACCATCATCGGCTTTAACGCTATAAGCGAAAGGCTATGCACCCTTCGCGTGCGAGGCAAATTTACAAACATCAGCCTCATTAACGTTCACGGACCTACGGAGGAGTCCTCAGACGAAGAAAAAGAGACTTACTACGAACAAGTCGAGAGGGCCCTCAATGCCTGCCCAAGGTATGACGTCAAAATCATCCTTGGGGATTTGAACGCAAAAATAGGTCGGAAGCCGGTATTCAGGCATTACGCAGGCACCCATAGTTTGCATGAGAACACTAATGACAATGGACTTCGAGTCTTAGAATTGGCAGCATCGAAAAACATGGTCGTTGCAAGTAACAGGTTCCCGCGTAAAGATATCTACAAAGCCACCTGGGTACCACCATGATGGAGTCACTCGTAACCAAATAGACCACGTGTTGATAGACCGTCGCCACTACTCGAACTTGATGACGGTACGAACGTGCCGAGGTGCCAATATCGACTCGGATCACTCGGTATGGTTTTCCGAGGGCGGATTGCCTTGCGGAAACGCATTGCATCCGCCGATCAGGTTCGAATCAACACAGCTGCCCTACGCAATGAAAACACCAGTAACACCTTTGGTAATGCGTTAGGACTCGCCCTAGAATCACTTGATTTAGGGAGAGTAAGTCCTGGAGCCAGTATGCTGGGTGTAAATGAGAAGTGGACACGCCTTAAGAATACTGCCATTAGCACTGCCAATTCCATCTTAGGCATTAGTTGTAGAAATCTGAACGACTGGTTTGATGATGAATGTAAGCTAGTGACTGAACGTAAGAATGTTGCGTACCGAGCAATGCAACAATCTCATAGAATGCGGGCACGCGAAGAGGAATATAAAGAGCTCAGAAGAATAGAAAACCGCCTTCACAGACAGAAAAAATCAGCCTGGGAGAAGAACCTAATCTGTGAAATAGAGAACAGCCGAGAGCGAGGTCCGCACCAGGCGCGGAAGTTCTACCAATCCGTCCGAAACATGACGCAGTACACACCACGCTGCACATACTGCAAGGACGGAGAGGGAATGAATTGCTAAATGGTCAGCTCACAGCAGAAGTGGAGGCTCCACTACTTCAAGATGAACAACCTATGCTAGCATAGAAGACGTTGAGAAGGCTATAGGACGGCTCAAGAAAAACAAAGCCCCGGGAGCCGATGGCATACCAGCCGAATTATTCCACCACGGCGCGGCGGGCCAGCCTTACGTCAAGCAATTGATGATATCATAGTGCACGTATGTTAGCATGAAGAAATGCCAGAAGACTGGCGAAAAGGTATCATATGCCCCATACATAAGAAGGGAGATGTCACAACGTGCAGCAATTATAGAGGTATCACGTTGTTGAGTACCGCCTATAAGATACTCTCCTCTATCCTACAAGACCGGATAGCCCCATACTTAGGCAGGCGATGGAAAAATGTCTAGAACTTAACATCCCAACATACCATCTGTTTATAGACTTTAAAGACGCCTATGAAAGCATAGCCAGGGTAGAACTTTACAAAACCATGAGAGAATTCGGCCTCCCAAATAAATTGACACGACTATGTAGGTTGACCATGACCAACGTAACAAGCCGGATTGCTATCCCGACCAATCAACGTCTTTAATGGACTCCGACAAGGGGATGGTTTGGCCTGCCTCCTCTTCAACCTGGCGTTGGAAAAAGCAATCCGTGACTCTGGCACGGCAAAAAGAAGTACCATCGTCAACAGGTCCAGCCAGATACTGGCCTAAGCAGACGACATCGACATCATCGGAAGAACCGAACAAGCTGTACACGATTCCTTTATCCAGATCGATCAGGCGGCACAAAATCTGGGGCTGCACATTAGTGAAGGTAAAACAAAGTACATGGTGGTGTCGAATGCGAGAAGAACAGTTGGTCAAACAATCAAGGTAGCGGAGCACGAATTTGAAGTGGTGCAGTCCTTTAAATACCTTGGGTCAACATTAGCAGCCGATAACAACATAGAAAAAGAAATACACGGGCGGCTTCTCAAATCCAACAGAGCCTACTACGGTCTCTCAAAGCTATTCAAATCCAGAAATCTAACCATAACTTCAAAACTGCTGCTGTACACGACCATGGTCCTGCCAGTACTCATGTATGGATCCGAGACTTGGGTGCTTAGCAAAAGGCACTGTGACCTCTTAGCCGCGTTCGATAGAAAAGTCTTACGGAGAATTGTTGGCCCCATATGTGAGGAAGGTCGATTCCGGAGACATTACAATCATGAGCTGTACGCAATCTACCTTGAAGCAGACATAGTGACAAAAATTAAGCTCGGTAGACTCCGGTGGGCAGGGCACCTAGCTCGTATGAGCGAAGAGGAACCTGCTCGAAAAGTCTTTTGTGGTACATTCTATGGTAGACGGCAGCGTGGTAGACCATGCTTGCGCTGGAGAGATGGCGTAGACCAGGACGCCCGAAGCCTTGGGGTGCGCAACTGGATGGCGTCGGCTCGAGACCGGGATAAGTGGACTTGTTGAAAGAGGCCAGGACCGGACCCCGGTTGTCGAGCCGATGATGATGATGATTAAGTATTTTTAAGTTTCGCTTGTATTAAGCTAATAATAAAATAAATGTCAAAAATGAAAAATTACAAACGGTTCTATGGTAGGTACCCTTATTCAAATTTTTACAAACCTTACTTACGAAAGTAAACACAAAAATTTGAATCAAAATCGTTAGAGACGTTTTTAAAAAAAATTAAATTTTCCTTAAAAAAAAATAATTTCAATTTCCTCTCTAGGGAAATACCAAGGACCTTTAACCACCGAATTTGAAAAAAAAAATCACTTAAGCGGCTTAGGCAAACGGATAGACAAAATTATGAGAAAAATGTCACGCATACGCCACAGTGACCCACTTTTACTAGTTTTACATAATGTGTAATTTTAAATTCTCCTTTTATACTAGAAACTGAAGCATCAAATGAAAGAAATTTTTGGGATAATGCTGCTAACTACTACCACTAGCTTCAAAGTACAGTTAATTATTTTGTTTTGGGCCTGGAGTCACCTAATTGAACTGGAGTCACGTTGTCTAATTGCATTCATCTTCCACTTCGGTTTGACATTAAAAACCGCAGTTCGCAAATACGTTATTCATTGCAATTTCTTAGCAAAGTTATGTTAACGCAAATATTTTGAAAAATAACACAGTTATCCTCTTCTTTCACCTATTTCTTTACTGTTTATTAATTACCAACAAATTATTTTTTAATTTTGAAATAAATGTGTAATCTTCTTTATAATCCAAAACAATCCCTTCATACAAAAAATTATGGTAAGCACAAAACATGGCAAAAAATTGACACTCATATACTCTTTGGATTAGATAGTTAAATGGTATTATAAGCAATGTTAAAAGCTTGTAATCCTTATCTCGTAACTGTCCGAGTGTATGAACACTAACAGACTTAAAAGCCCCAAAGATGAAGTACGTACCGTAACTCTACAAACATTTGGAAAAGGTACAAGGTAGCCAGAGTCACGTAACTTAACATGAATGCTACGTGAGGTCGATGTGGCAATTTAACACCTTATCTTATTTCAAACGTTGAATTTTGTCGTATGGGAGAAGAAGAAGAAACAAAATTCTCAAAATACATCGAGTAACATTTAAGGAGGGGCAGAACGAAATCCTGCAGAAAAAAAATATATATACAAATTTCAAGGAACAAAAACTTTTTTCTTAAATCAAATTAACATCAATTTTGCTGAATTTCTGCTATATCACTTCTAATTACTCCAATTATTTGGATAATTAAAAAAACATGGCATCATATACGAACATAGCAACGGCAATGTAAATAGATATCAAGGACATATACTTGATCCTGGAAGAGAAAGCAAAATATGTAAAGAAAAAGTTCACATTTATTTTATTTTTTTTTTGTTCCTTGTCGACAACAACAGAAAAAAAACAAAAATAGGACTATATTATGATAATAAGAGGGAACAAGCGGGAACAAGCGGGAACCATAAAAACGACTGAGATGGAAAAAAACCCAGCGTGATGGAGATGATTACTTCTTTTTTATGCAAATTTATTAAATTAAGTGCTGACTCAATGTGTTGTTCTAAAGAAATATGAAAATGAAAATATATATCCTGATCCTGACATCATTCTATCCCTAGGGTAGACACTGGCTATGAAAATTCGAGCGAAGGACGAGGAAAAAAACAAAACTGTGTGTTGTTGGCATTGGCATTAATGAAACGCTCCCTCTCTCTTTGTGAAGGACAAACATTTATAAAAATGGTGAATATGATGGAGTTCAATAACACTTAAAAGGAATTATGGTAAGGAACAGAGGAGTCTAAAAAAAGTAGGTAGCAAGAAAACAAAAGTGTCAGTTGACATAAATAAAGCTGGACACATTTAAGATTGTCTGTGGAAAATCTTGTCATATAAATAATTTTCTTCTTTTTTTTGTTTTGAAATCGAGGAAGATCAAATAGAAATTTGAGAGTTTCAATTGGCCATTTAATTAAAGTAACTTATTGTTTTCAAGATGTTATATGAACATTAATTAATTAAATATTGCAATAAATTGAATAAAAAAAGGTGTGTGTACTCGTTACGCGCTCCAGAAGTTATACTTCCTTATCACGTTATCACATATCAATATTTATTTTTGTATCGTTTTTTTGGATATTAAAAATAATTTAAAAAATGTAGTGAGAAGTTCTAGAAGCAAATTATTATTTTCAAAGAAACAAAACAAAATTCACGACTGGGTCGCACGTACTTGCTATTAGGATCAAAGTTGCTGTGGAAGCTAAAGCTTCATATATAATGTTTTTAATTTTAAAAGATATTAAAAAAATAAACATAAAGTTAAGGTATTACTAAAATGACGTAAAATACTTCTTAAATTGTTTTTATCTCAAAACTAAGTATGCCATTTGATTTTGTTAAAAAAGATTAATTTTTTGAAGAAAAAAAACTTTGAAAATCGTTGGAACCGTTTTTAAAAAAAATAATTTTTTATGTGCAAAAATTCTAAAGCTTTGTTTTAAAAAAAAAGTTTGAATGCCAATTTTAAGAAAATATTAATGGACATCAAAAACCAAAATTTCAAAAAAAAAATCATTCGCTTTCTCTATGTTCGTAATGTCATGTCTGATTGTTATCTCGAGTTCGATTTTTTTTACGAATCCTAAACACATAGTACCTACCTACATGTATCGCTAAATGCACGACTGGGTTGCACGAACCTGCTCTTGCAGATAAAGCTACTATTTATGCTAAGCCTTTGTAGGAAATCCCTTTTTTTTCAAATCTATTTTGAAAAATCAAGGCTCCAATACAGACCCCTTAGAGTCAATCAATGAAGAATGATCTTTAGAAAAGAAAGAATGAAATTTCCCCATCAAAAATTTCTCTTAAGGAGATTTCTTTCGAACTCTTAAGAGTTGCATCTATTCAGCTTCAGCGTATCTAGCCACGTTCTCGTCTACATAGAAAAAAATTAACTTCCACAGGAAGGAAGGCTTTGAGTGTATGCGATGATGGAGGACTTCCGGGACCTTATATCTCGGAGGATTTTTACTAAATAAACGTGAAAAACTCGCATTTATTATAAATAAATTCAAAAATAGTTTTTGAACTATAAATTAGGTTTCTTTGGTCAAAGTCCTTCGAAATATCAGAGGTTCCGGAGGTGTGCCATCATTGAATTGTGGAACTTACATGACAAAAAATTTTCGTATAGGAGATCATATCTCTTCTCGGCCACTCAGTTTTACGACTGGATACTGTGAAGTACACGAGACCCGCTTCTGCGGGAAATATTTAAAAGGTCGCGGGGTGTTCTATTTTCGAGAATTTAAATATACAAATTAAAAAACTAAAAGTTAAAAAAAAAAACTAAAATAACAAAACCAAAAAGAAAAAAAAACTCGGAACGAAAAATAATCGAATTTGCTAACAAACACTAAATAAAAAGCAATCGGGAACGGAACGAAGAAAAATTTAAACAATTTCACATTTTTCCCACCTGTTGCTCATAAATTTTAATCAGAAGTTTTAATTGATTAATTTATCGAATCAAATTACGGATTTGATTCGATAAAAAAAAGTACTTTGCTAATTCCTTAAGAACAAAAAAAAAAAAAACGGGAATTGCTAAGCAATAGAGAGTAAAACAATTCTCCAGTGACGTCCCTAATCACATGTCTCTGTATAACCGGTATCCTCGTCTTTAATTCAAAACCCAAAAAGAGCTCCTACCCGCGGATTGAGCCAAACAAAAAAAAAAAAAAAAAGTTATCCAGTGACGTCCATAATCACAGACCCATTTCCAATGGTGTCCAAAAAGAACATAACAAGATCCCTGTTCAAACCAAGGTGCCAGATATCGCAATAGGTATATGAGACCATCTTTCAAAAACTACAAAAAAATGAGCTTCTGCTCTTGGAATGAGACACTCCTGATATCCTCTTTCGAGAATTCCTTCAATCTGAATTGAATCAAAACCTGTCATCATTTCATCTGCAGCTGTTTTATTTTATTATTTTTTTTTTAGTGTATTTTTCTTAATATAGTATTTTTTTTTTTTATTTTCTAATTTCATTTAGTTTTAAGTTCAAAAGAATAAAACTAAAGTTTATTAATAAAAAGTAAAATAATAAATACCTGCTCATAAAGAAAATATAAATAAAGAAGGTTAAAATTAAAGCATATTTAGATCAAAGTTCGTTCATATATTCTCGGTTGAATTTCTTTTCATAAACAGGTGTAAATAAAGAATAACCTGCCTGAATGCTGTGCGCACATCATCCCGGATTTTTCGTCGTGTAAGACAATTTTCTTAAGGTGTTTTGGTAAGTTTTTTTTAATGAAAATCTACACTGTATTGTGAACAAAGTTTGCTATATATTTTGATCAATATAATTTTGAATTTCATGCGATTTATGTACTTAACCTAAAGAAAAAAAATTAATAAATATACAAAAATAATATAAAATAATACTTTTCTTGAGCTATAAAGGTAAACAAAACAACAAATATTATTCATGCATTTCAATATAAAATAATAAACTTATAATTTATCTAAAGCAAATTAAAAAAAAAAATCTATTTAAAATCAATATTTAAAATTAGTTAGAACTTAATTTAGTAAATTATTGAATTATCTAAATTATATAAATATTTTTTTTTGTCACAAATGACAACAAGAAAACATAGGGTATTCATATGCATTTTATAACCATCTCTTACGAACAAAACTGTTCTTAATATTTGTTCTGGTTATGTTCTGACGTAAATAAATTTATTCTGTTAGGTCATAAGAGAGCAAAACCCGCTAAATGTCAAATTGAATTAACAGTTCATATCTTTTAGTTTGTTTTGATTTATTTTTTTTTAATTTTAGTTTTCTAGGAAGATTGCTTAGTTTTTTTTTTGTTATAACTTAAAGGTCAGGAAGAATTTTTTATTATCAATAATTTCTTTAAAATAATAAAATCAATAATAATTAATCTTCATTGTTAGTATGTAAGTTTTTTTTTAGTTTAATAAACAGTTTCATATGTATGAAAATTTAAATCAAGAGTTATCATTTCGCTCTGGTTTATTTATATGGGAGATTGGAATTATTTTGATTTTCTCTCATTCTTCTTTCAAATGATTTTCTCTAATATCAATTGATATGGATTACTGCGTTTAAAGGTTTCTCTTGGTGGATGTGACAACGGATGTACCTCACCGTTCCGGTGTAAGTATGTGGGTGGGTAAGTCCTCGAGTGCAACAACATCAAAGCACCCTCTCTCTCACAATCAGAACTCAACACAATATTTGTAAGCAATTTGGAACAAATCAGGCCTCGCTTCTAAATAAAAAATGAATAGGCATGAAAATGCGTAACGACCGTCTAGATTGGAACAGCAAAGACCCCCCCTCCGACGAGCTACTTTGAGCACATGCAAGCATGCCTAGCGATTTCTGGTCTAGACACCCTAAGTCCTTGCTGCTAGGAGTGGCAGAATGCACCTGTAAGCATTTTGTCTTTCTGGTGGGTTCACAGGGACATATGTATTTTTGTAAGGAGATTTATTATTTTTGAAAATAGCCTTTGTTTTCCAATACATTGGTCGGCTTCGAGGTTAAGGCCTCAGATTAACTCAAATAAAAATCTTCTTCTTCTTTAACATCTCTTAATTTCGTTACACCTTTTTAATTAAAAAATTGTAAATGCAGTTTTAGAAAAATACAATTAAAAAAGCATAAAATTCGATTTTCAAATGACTAAAACAGGTTCTTTAATGACTTTAACCTCAAAACAAAGCATGCAATTTGATTTCTTCTATAATGATAAATTAAAAAAAAAATTTGAAAATCGCTAGAGCCGTTTTTAAATAAATTAATTTTTTATATATAAAAATTCTCAAACCTTGTTTAAAAATTAAGTGTGTATGCCATTTTCAAGATAATATTATTGTACATCTAAAACCAAAATTTACAGTAACCCGTTTTTTAAATGTTGATTTTTTAAAATAAAAATTTGAAAGATTTTTTTGAAATTTTTATATCAAATAATTTTAAAATTTTTAAGGAGCTTTCTTATAAAAATGTCATTAAAATTGGTTCAGTAGTTTAAGTTAATGTCAAAAATGAAGAAAACAGACAGACGACAGACAGAATTGCGGGACCTATCTCCAACTTTTGCACTAAACTTTTTTCGATAGGAGGTCTATTCTTAAAATAGTCGTAAAAAACACGACTTTTTGACACTCATCCCACTTTTTCCGCAAGGTTCAGCAAACGAGTTACAATATCCTTAGAAGAAGATGAAGAATATGTCATCGCAACTAATATCAGTGAGACATTCAAATAGGTTTCGCATTTATAAGAGGTTTTCCACAATCATTCATATTATGAACTGGGTACTAATTTCACCGCCATACTTCATACCGTATTCTTTTCAGAAAGGGCAGAGGCATGGGCGTTAAAAGATTCAGTTGAAAATTTATTTGGTTGCTTTGCTAAGTAAAGTAAGTGTGTTTTGAGATACAAATTAAAAGAAATGCATAATAAATTTTTTGAATACTAGAGTTTTCAGAAAACAAAATGAAGAGGTTTTTTTTTTTTTTTTTTAAATAATTATTTAGCTTATTTTTTATGATAAAACGAAATTATAAACAAAACATTTTTTTTTTTTTATTTACATTTGTATATAAATTGGATTGGGGTAAACAAAATAATGAAATCGAATCTACATATGACGTGTGTTGCCCATGCCACCATGTCCTGCCTGTGAAGCACCCTTATTGAAGCCCATTTGTAAATTAAGCTCAGAATTGTGGGCACGCAATTGTTCTTCGGTGAATGTACGTTTGTTTTCTTCAGCCATTTTTGGTCCCAAGCTTGGTCCATTGTATTCGGGATGTTTTTGAGTCTATCAAAAAAAAAAAAAAACCATTTAAAATTTATTTTCTTTTTATCATATTTTTAATAAATTTTCTAGGTACTTACAATACGTCCCAACGAGTACAAGCATAGAGTTACTTGTGGGATGTTTCTACGCTCAAATAGATCAGCAGTTTGGAAGATTTCTTCCTCTGGAACTCCGTATTTCTTGATACCAGCTTGGAAACGTTGAATATTTTCCATCAACTGGAAGTTAGTACCACGTTCTTGGATTTTCTTTACTGAGCCGGGAGCTAGTTTGTTGATCAATTTGCACAACCAAATACCATCACGAAGAATATCTTCGTATTGGCCACTTGGTACTTTTTCGCCAAGAACATCAAAGATCCATTGAAGGACTTCAGCTTCTGTTTCCTTGTTACGGGGCTGCAAAAAAAAATATTTATATGGTCAATTGGATTGTTTTTCTGTTTTTAAAATAAATATAAATAAAATCAATGTAAGTTACTATACATAAAAGAAGTTTTTTCATAACCAATAAAGTTAACTTCTCCATTATTCTTTAATAGGTCACAAGATTCCTTTAATGTTTTAATAAAGATAGTTGTTGCACACATGGCGAAAGATCCCCAATCTTTTGTCATAGTTTCTCTAGATTTCTAAGGTGTAATCTTTTCTCAAAACAAGTTAAAGAAGGTCAGGAATGCACCAAGGCATACCAAAGTAGGTGTTTTCTTAAATCATCGTTAAGTGATATCAACTTTGAAGATAGAACCTTACAGTAAAATAATTTTTTTCCTAGCATATACCCCATATTCACCCACTTTAGATCGTATTATCGTGTATTGAAGGCGGGATCAAGCCTCCCCCCCATTTCCAAGCCTCCTAGATCATGGTATTATTTAGGTAATTTCATCAGAATAAACATGATTAACTGTAATTTTTTCGTAAATCTTAGAGATTTAGACGGAGCTCAGATACTACCAATTGTATTCTAGAAAGGACACTTTGATAGAAGTGAAGTCTTCTGATTTCCTGCAAAATTGGACATACAGCTATGAAGTGATATACATCATCGCGCTCGAATCTATTACAAAAATTACACAAGATTGGTAAGTCTGACCGATGAGGCACAAAATTTAAGCTAAGAATTTCCACTCTTGCTCGAAAAATGGTGCTTATAGCTTTCACAGGGAGTTCCATTTTAAAATATTTACCAGCTTGAAGTCGATGATTTAAATCTCTGTATATAAGTCTTGTTGACGATGCCGCAGCGCGATTTAAATGCTGAACGTAAATTTGTTCATCAACCTTTGAAATTACATTAGCAAATATCTCACTCCAACTATCTAGATTAGATTCTGTTAGGTCTAACCTTAGACCATGAGAGCTTGCGAGAGCACTCCATTCTTTGAATGGTGTTGAGTTTGTTCGTAAAAAGGAAGCCATAACCGACTTGTGGAGACTAAAATCAGGCTTTTTCATGGTCTTTATCAAAAAAATCGGAATTTGCTTTGAGGTTTCTAATATAAATTGGTGTAATACCTGACTCAACGTGGATAGCATGCGTTGGAGTGAAATTCGGTAATTGAAATAAACGTGTGAAGAAGAACCTTTGAATCAATTCAATTCAATTCCTCGAAATACTTATAACCGAAGGCTTGGACTCCATAACACATACAAGCATTGATAGTAGCTTCAAAAACATGGTATTTGGACCCTAAGTCTATATTTTGGTTGGCAAAGACATTTGGCCACATAACGTTTAGTGCAATTTTGGCTTCCTTGCACTTTTGCTGCACATGCTAACGTTTGAAGAGATCAGCACTCCCAAATACTTAAATTCTTTAACTACATCTATACGTTCACCATCCAAAACCCAACTTTTCTCCCTTGACCTCTTACATTTCCGAGCTTCAAACACCATAATTTTAATTTTCAAAGCGTTAATCTTCAAATCCCAGGTGTTGCAGTATCTTTGAAGCTTATTAACTTGGAGTTGAAGAGAGGATGGGTTATCTGACATTATTACCAGATCGTCCGAATAGAGTAGCACTTTGATAATTGTATTGGAAATACTGACTCCCCCAGGCAAGCAGTCACTTATGTCATCGATAAAGAGCATAAAGAATATTGGACTAAGGATACATCCCTGGGGATCACCAGCTGTAGTTTCAAACCAATTCAAATTAAAAAGGTTTCCTACATTGCCAAAAATTTCCTAGATATACCAACGGCAGCTATTTTGTATATAAGAGTCACTGCACTGCGGATAAGTTTTGTCAAAAGAACACACCTATAGCAGATAAGCAAACTGAAAGAATAGCCGAACCCACATTTTTTTCAACGCCATATTTGAACTCGATTATAAATATATTAATACAATATAAAACATAAAATTTCCATTACCATGACATGAGCTAAAATTGGTAAACAATTTGTCTTTAATTATAAATTTACAAAAAAAAAATATAAAATGTATCCAAACAAAATGGAAGGAAAAAAACAAAAACGATAAAAAATACCCAATTATAATAAGCTTTCGCTAAAAATGAAAATTCCGCCAATTTAATAGGTTTTTGGACAAAAAAAAACATACACATTTTGTTGACGTAACCACCCCAGCGAGTTAAATATTTTTTTTTCCCAATAATTTGTTTGATAATTACCCACATTCGCATAGCCCTCTTCTTTGCGATGGATGATGTGCTTGTACCCATCTCTGCCCACATAATAGCAACAAAAAAAAAAATTAACAAAATTCATTAACCAAGGCCTTCAATAAAAGTGATATCACTTTGGCAATAGTCCAAAATAAAAATATACACCATCTGAGAACAGGATAGAAGGGAGCAAGGGAACTTAAATAGCAACAAATTCTTCCGAGCGGATCAGATTATTGTTTGACAATTTGGTGGAGCCTGAGGGAATGGCTACAGTTGCTAGTCGATAACACTTGACTTCCTCGCTTTTCGTCCTCCCACTCAGTCTATCCTATAGGAACGGGTGGCGGCTGGTGCGGTAGACGACACGAGCCATGCCATGCCGTCAGATTTTAATTCAAACATAAATGCATACATTTTGTGAGTTTTTGGATGACTGCCCAACTATTAATGCTCAATGTGAAATTTAATTTTCCAATAAATTTCATTTTTGCTCTATATTCAGAGGCATTCAATTAAAAATACAAAAACAGAAAAACAAAAACAAAACAAAAAAAAAAAAAAAACAAACAAAAAATAAAAAAAAAAATATTCCTACTGTACGAACCGTTTAATGCCCTTCGCAACCGGACGTGTTTGTTTGGACTGTGTTTTGGTTTTTTTGATTTGTTTGAGGCACAACAACAGAGAATTATTCAAGGGCGACACATAGGGTTGGTACTTCTCAGAAAAAAAAAAACAAATGTTCCATTAGATTACCAATTGAAGCAGGACATCAGACAAGGACGTCGGAAGTGTGGGGGAGTGGCATATTGGTCATGTTCAATGTTCTAGTTAATTTTAGAATATAAAAACAAAGATTCAAATTGACATTGATACATTTTATAAGGCGATACGTATGGTAAGCATTAATTGCCATACAAAATAAATTGATGTTGGCTATACACAGTGAGGGATTTGTAATTGGGTTTTGTTTCGATTTCCATTTTGTATTTTTAACTTACAAGAATAAATTGGTACTAGAACGTACATCTACAAAAAAAAATATAGAATTCGATAAAAAGATGAAAATAATTTGATATCACAAATCTGTCGAATTGTCTCTTAAACTCGAATGAGAATGACAACTCAAGTTTTTTATTGAGAAAAATTGATTTTTTTAAACATCAATTGGTATTTATTAAAAAAAACAATCAAACTCACACCTCCCAGTAGAGAAGAGACAATTGCCGCAATTAAAACACTGAAGAACAACAAGGCGGTAGGACTTGACGGTATTCCTGCAGAGCTCTTACAAGCAGCACAACGACATCGAGTGAGCTACTGCATCCACTCATAACGAGAGAATGGGACTCTGGTTTACGCAGGAGAGGCATTCCAGATAAGTTAATCGCTATTATTAAAGCAACCTACGATGGATGCAAATGTCACGTTTTACATAGAGGAAGGTTGTCGGATGAATTCGAAGTCCATTGTGGAGTCAGACAGGGTTGCATACTGTCGCCAATACTTTTCCTGTTAGTGATAAGTGATGTGCTGCGTGCAGCCCTGTTAAACGGAAATGGTGGAATTCAATGGAGTCTGACAATCTGACAACCCTAACTAAAACATCTGGACTACGCGGACGACTCTCTTATAGGATCATGGATCTCCATCAAATGACAACAAGGGTGGAGGGAGAAGCAGAAATCGTGGGGCTTAAAAAGTAACAAGGCAAAAACAAAAATGATCAGCCTCGGAAGTAAGTCAAGTCAATATTGCTGGACAACCGGTAGAGAAAGTAGAAGACTTTCAATATCTTGGCAGTTTTGTCTCTACCAAAGGCGGAACCGAACAAGATGTCGACAGCCGTATTAAAAAGGCAAAGGCTGCTTTCGGAATGCTGTCCAAAATATGGAGAAACAACGCTATAAGCTCAAAGACCAAGCTGAGACTGTTCCGCTCCAATGTTGAATCCGTGCTTCTGTATGGGTGCAGCACTTGGAAAATCTTAACAATTGTCACAAACAAGCTGCAATCGTTCGTGAATAGGTGTCTACGAAACATCTTAAGGATTTCTAATAAAGAACTTAATAGAAGAACGGGTCAAGAATCCATTGACAGTACTATACGCAGACGTAAGTGGCAGTGGATTGGTCTTACGCTTCGAAAAGGCAACGATTGCATTGCTGGCCAAGCTATGCAATGGAACCCACTAACACAGGCAGGTAGAGGGTCGGGTTGGCCGAGAGACACATGGCGCAGGACAGTCAGAAGTGAATCTGCACAGCTGGGGAAGAGTTGGAGAGAACTACGTTATATTTCCATAAACCGTACACGATATGGCGCGTAGGAGTAGTGGAGGCCCTATGCCCCTTAAGGGGATCACGACGGACATTTTAAGGTCTGAGGACCTTAGTAAGTAAGTAAGTAGTATATCGCAAGTAAAAATCCTATCTGCCTTTCAAGATTCAATAGCTCCTTTTGAAGACGTTTTTTCATCATCTTTTAAATAGTTAATTTTGTTTTCTAAAATTAAATCTACAATAGCCACACTAACGTCATCCTCTATGGACTAAAAACTACCATTTACAAAAAAAAAATTTCTTTAAACTTGATTTTTAAGATTTTTTCAAGAAGTATTATCATTTTATAAAGGAGAATGTTGGAAAAAATTGTATGGAGTGTGGCCAAGAATAATTTTGTTATTTATTGATGAGATTTAGCCCTCTTAATATTGTAGATATACACTAGATGCTAGATGCACTCGGAAACTCATAATTTGTGCGCATATTGCGGGCAGTATGGATACCACGAAAACGTCTTGAAACAAGCTTTTTTCAACATGGGAATATCTATCTTGCTAGCAAAAATGTCTGTTGATACCCTAACTATCCACAAATCTGCATTGTTACTGCACTATACGTTTTTTAACAATGAAATGCAATCATACGCCCATAGTAAAAATTAATCTAAATTAACAAATCTTTGATTTGAAACTTTATTTGTATAAAAAGATGAATCTGTTCTTCTGAAGTTGAGTAAGTTCTGAACTATGAAGAAAGTAAGTCTATACTCGTAAAGCATTACTAAAAATAATTTAAAAGTGACAAAAAAGGCACAGAAAGTAATATTTAAATACAATTTCCAATCCGAACTACTTCTCTAGATTACTTAAAGGAAAACACTTTTCACTTATTGAATCTCATTAATTGATTTTTATTTCATACAGTTTTACGTAATTATTTTGACACACGCGTAACACTGCGTCAGGACTTTATATGATTTAGTATTCCTTTTACAGTCGAGGTTACGAGTACATAATTATTTCAATTAAGAAAGTTATCTGTATTATAAATGTAAATATTGTATTCCCAGATTTATTAATTTTTAATCAAAATTCCGTTTAATAGAATACAAAATGTCAGACGCATGTAAGACAAAAAATGCGTTCATTTGGTCATTGGAGAAAACATTCCCCTAGACAAATGCTCACTACATCATGCTGAGTGTACGAAGTTTAAAAGTCAATGGAATATGAATATAATGTTTTTTTTTTATTTTTATTTAACTTCTTCTGATGAAAGGTTAACCTCTGCCTTATACCCACAACAATATAGAGCTTATATTTGAGGAATACAAATAAAAACAACACTGAAGGACTTAAAAACAGTGCTGACTTACAAAAATTTACAATATTTTTACTTGCTTTTAGGTGAAGTATTGGTTTTTGCGTAAAAAAAAAAAGTTTTAATCAAAACCAACATTACGATGATGGAGATAATTAAAAAAGTGGTACAAATTTCCACTGCCCAAAGTGCGTGAACGGATTGTCTTCAAACTTGGTACAGATGATTTTTATGTAATTTCGAAAATTTATATTTTTTGTTTTTGAATATCTAATTTAGAAAGAGTACCTCCCATACAACATTTTTGAGCTATTCGAGATTGTCTCAAAAACGGCTCCATCGATTTTGATTCAACTTTTATATATAATTTCTTCTATAACGAAAAATGTTTAGATTTTTATTTCTGAAAAATCTATCGAGCGTTTCTTTTTTAATATTTTTTACTTGCGATATATGTACCATATATCAAGTTATGCATTCATACAAAAAATAAAATGCTGAGTACGCGGTACTTGCTCTTGTAGATAAAGTTACTATTTATGCTAAGCCCTTTTAATTAAAAATTTGTAAATGCAGTTTTAGAAAAAAAAACAATTAAAAAAGCATAAAATTCGATTTTCAAATGACTAAAACAGCTTCTTAAATGAATTTAACCTCAAAACAAAGTATGCAATTTGATTTCTTCTATAATGATACATTTTTAGAAAAAAAAAAAATTTGAAAATCGTTAGAGCCGTTTTTTTTAAAACTATTTAACCATATAAAATTTTGCAACGACTTTTATTAAAAAAAAATTGGTACGCCATTTTTAAGATATTATTTATCAACATCTTAAAACAAAAATTAAAAAAAAAATACTGAATAGTTTTCGAAAAAATGATTTTTCAAAAAAATAATTTAATAATTTATAAATCCAAAAAAATAATTTTCGAATTTTTTTTATTAAATATTATTACGGCAACTTTAAAGCATCCATGTAAAAATGATTGAAATTGATTGAGTCATGAAGGACAAAATTAGAATTAAAAAAAAACGGTTCTATGACAGGTACCGTTAATATCGGTTTTTGAAATAAATGGTTTTAATTTAAAGATAGACCTTACCCAAAAAAATGACCATGATTTTTTAAATCAAAATCGTTTTTGAGAAAAATGAGTTTTTTTAAAACCGGTATATGACAGGTACCGTTATTTTTGGTCCAAAAAAAGGAAATCAAAAAATGTCTGGGGAAATGTCTCAAAAAACCGCCACATACCAAGATTGGGTAAATCGATTCATCCGTTCAGGCTGTGGTCTCTGATACATACAGACAGACAGACAGACAGCCAGACAGACAGACAGACAGAATTGTCATACCCACTTTTTTCTCATTCTCTATCATCGCAACTTTTTTTTTTGTACGAATGCATAACTTGATCCATATCGCAAGTAAAAAAATTCTGACTATCTCCTCTATAAATAAAACTATTTCAACCATTTTTTTTACATGAATACTTTTAAGTTGCCGTAATAATATTTAATAAAAAAAAATTCAAAAATTATTTATTTGGATTTTTTAAAAAAGTTTGAAATTTTTTTTTGAAAAATCATTTTTTCGAAAACTATTGAATATTTTTTTTTCAAAACTTAGTTTTTAGATGTTGATAAATAATGCCTTAAAAATGGCGTACCAATTTTTTTTTTTAAATCCTTGCAAAATTTTATATAGAAAAAATAGTTTTTTTTTAGAAAACGGCTCTAACGATTTTCAAATTTTTTTTCTAAAAATGTATCATTAGAGAAGAAATCAGATTGCATACTTCGTTTTCAGGTTAAATTCAATTAAGTAGCTGTTTTAGTCATTTGAAAATCAAATTTTATGTTTTTTTAATTTTTTTTTTCTAAAATTGTATTTACAATTTTTTAATTAAAAGGGTTTGGCATGTGTAGTAACTTTATCTACAAGAGCCAATACCCAGTCGTTTATTTTATTTTTGTTTAATTTTCAAACGATTAAAAAAAATTAGCATGCCATTTTTAAGATAAATTAAGTATCAACATCTAATAGTAAATTTTGAAAAAAATTCACTGACCCAATATCGAATCCAGTCATGTATTTTATCTATATTCCAATTGGAAAATATTGTATTAGGTTTGATTTGTCAAAGTGAAAATTTTGACATTATTTCTCGACGATTTGAGATCTGTATCTGTCGTTTTTAGAAAGATATCTGTATGTGTGTGTGTATGTTAAACTCCTGCCTGCCTGCTGCAATTTGAAGAAAAAAATATAAAATAGTTTTCGTGACAAAATATTTGTCACGAAAACTATTTTACATTTTTTTTTAGAACAAATAAATTATAATGACTTCGGGGTAATTTTATTTTACATTTTATGATGAAATAAAAATCTGGTATTAGTTATTATTAAAAAAAATGAAATTATGTTTGGTACAAACATGATGTCTTTATCAAAAAAAATGTCGTTTCAAGAAATCTTATATAATGTTTTTCGTCGTGGTCAGAAAAATAAATTAGTATTAAAACTTATAAAAGCATTAGAAGTGACTCTAATTTATTATTGTTCAAATGCATTTAAAAGCTTTTTTATCATGTTTTACTAAGTATATGTGAGTATTGAATGAAAAATGTTCAAAGATGGAATTATCATGTTTCTATTAAACACCACAGATATATAATAATATTAAGTGTACCTATTGCTTAGTCCTTTATTATATAAAACCTTCTGTGACGTATATAACATATACGTATACGTTTTCTGTAGGTACTAGGAAAGCATTTACTCAATAATAGATCTTAAAAATGAGAAAAACACCAGGGAGTAACCAAAGTCCATTTACCTTCAATGATAAAGACTTTAGTGGGTGTGGTGGTCTGGCAGGTCGTAAACCATTGGCAGTGGTAAGATTTATAAAAAAAAAACTGTAAATCGGTCTCTTTTTGTGATAAAATATATTACCTTATAAATTTTGCTTTTCAATTAAAATACAAAAATATCAAATTGAAATGATTTCTTATCTGTTTGTTTAGTAGCAGATAAATAAGCTAAAAACAAAAATTGCCCTATGAAATTCAATTCAAATCATTGCAGACAGATTGCTTTAAAAAGTTATAAATATGTTTTGACTTTTGTACCCTGAACACCGGTCTAAGCTGTGGGGATTTAAAGAGGCAATTAATAATTGCTTCTTTTGTTTTTCTATTTGTTTTAAGAAAATAATAGATTTTTATTATGAGAGACAAGGTTTTATTTATAAACTTTGTATTATTTGTAACAGATGCAAAAAAAGACATCAAATTGATGTGTTTTGTTCTCTGTGGTGCTAAATAATATTATGCGAATTTATCAAAATTAGTGTGTTGGCAGTTTGTCGGTTCATGCATGTCGTCATTTCTGTTTCGGGCATAGGTTTTGCACAAGAAAATAAGTGGATTTACTTTTAAATTTGCTTAGAACTATTGGAATATTGAAATCCTTCTCCTTTATTCTAGACAATTTTAACTAGGTACCTTCAATTCTTAAATACATACAGGGTGTCTCAAAAGTAATGGTACAAATTGAATACGAAGACAGCGCAGGTTATCCTATCCCCCTATAATTTATAAAATTCCCCATCACGAGTTTGAAAGGTTATTCAAACTTAAAAAAAAAAAAAACTATTTGAAAGGTAATTCAGTTCTGTTTTTTGAAATTATACTTCCTAACCTTCAATTTTAATATTTTTTTAATACCTTTAATATAGGGATTTTTCTCCGTTAATAAAGGTACCTATACTTTTTCTTATAAGACTATATTCATTTATTTTGGGACATTTAGTATTTTTGTCATGTTTTATCAGTTGAGTCTTATATTTTCGATTCGGTAGTTTTGAAGGAACATTTACACATGGTTTGCTTAGCAATATCCTATCAATACATAAGGTTTCCATGCTTTAAAATTATATTTTTGGGATTTTTTCAACTACCCGACCTGTAGCTGTACTAATACCAAGCACTGATATTAATTTTTTGAACGAAAAATAACGATTCCTGCCCAATACTTAAAATCTTAGTTTTCTCAAAAAGGACTCCTACGATTTCGTTTACAAAAATCATGGTCAATTTTAATTGACTTCCAAAAAGGAGGAGGTTATCTATTTAACTGTATGTTTTCTTTTTAATATTTGTTAGCTCAGATCTTTTGACTAGTTGGATCGATTTTAATGATTTATAATTATTTAAGCTGATGGTCTTTATTCGGTCCCATTTTATTTTGGTTAATTTTTGACAGTGTCATCCATTAGAAAATATCAAAAGTCTAAAATTTAAGTCGGTTGTTTTTATTTTGAAAGGTCTTATGTTAAATAAGATCTATTTATTTATGAAAAACATTTGTTTTTGAACAGCTATTAACTGCACCTGCCATTTAACCGTTTATTTAAATATTGATAGAATTTTCGAAAATAGTTTTTTTTTTCTTTTATTGTTTTAATCGTAAGAATGACATTTCATTTTATTTTTTGACAACTTAATATTTTGTACAATTTAATACATGGGTAATGTATTAAATTGCTTCTTTTTCAAATGGCTCTAACGAATTTCAAAAACACGCCTTTTTAATTAAAAATTTGTAAATGCAGTTTTGGAAAAAAATAAAAAAAAGCTTAAAATTCGATTTTCAAATGACTAAAACAGCTTCTTAAATTTTAACCTCAAAACGAAGTATGCAATCTTATTTCTTCTTTAATGATACATTTAAAAAAAAAAAAAAACAATTTGAAAATCGTTAGAGCCGTTAAAAAAAAAACAATTTTTCTATGTATGTAAATACAATTTTGCCAGGTTTTGTATACAAAAATTGGTACGCTATTTTTAAGATATTATTTATTAACATCTAAAAACTAAATAAATAAAAAAAAAACGTATGAAGTAATTTTCGAAAAAAATGATTTTTCAAAAAAAAAAACATTTCAAATATTTTTTAGGAATCCAAAAAAATAATTTTCGAAATTTTTTTTACTAAACATTATTACGGCAACTTAAAAGCTTTCATGTAAACAAAATGGTTGAAATTAATTGAGTCATAAAGGAGAAAATCAGAATTACACAAAAACGGTTCTATGGCAGGTACCGTTAATATCTTTTTTTGAAAAAAATGGTTTTCACTTAAAGACAGACCTTATCCAAAAAAATTACCATGATTTTACTAATCAAAATCGGAGAAATCGTTTTAGAGAAAAATGATTTTTTCTAAAACCGGTTTATGACAGGTACCGTTATTTTTGGTCAAAAAAAAATAGATAAAAAAAATGTCTTGGGATAGTCTCCAAGAAACGCCATATACCAAGTTTGAAGTAAATCGACCCATCCGTTTAGGCTGTGGCTTCTGATATTTTAAGACAGACAGACGGACAGACAGACAAACAGACAGACAGACACAATTGTCGGACCTACTTTTTTCTCATTCTCTATGAGCGTAATGTCTTGTTTGTTTGTTATCTCATCTTTTTTTTTTTTTGATATAGTACCTACATATATTGCAAGTAAAAAAACGTTTCTTTATAGTACAAATAAAATTAATAAAAAATTAATAATTTTTATAAAAATCGCTTTAGCCGTTTTCGAGAAAATTCTTATAACTGTATTGATATTGATATAGATATTGATACACATAGAACTGACTTATGAAGTTTAAAATGGTGTTTCTTATTTTTTTTTTTTTCTTAAGCTGAAATTAAAAAAGTTTTAGTGTTGGGCGCAGAATCCCGAAAACCTCAAATTCCGAAAACCAAAAATCCAGAAAACCGAAAATTCAGAAAAATTAAAAATCTAGAAAACCAAAAATCCAGAAAACCCAAAATACCGAAATCGGAATCTCGAAAAATTCTAAATAATGAAAAATTTGATGAATTATAGAATTTATCGGAATACCATTTTCTGATATATGTTTTGATGTAAACAAGATAGAATATTGAACAAATAAACAATGAGAGAAAAAAGTGAAATATGATTAGACTTAAAGTCAAAAATCTTTAGATCAATGATTACAAGCTTTGAATCAAAAATAACATTAATGTAACAGTTAAATGATATTTTGTTAAACATTCAAAATTGGAGCGTTAACATAAATATTTGGCATAATTTAATTATGGAATTTTGTACTTTTTGGATTTTGGGTTTTCGGGATTTTGAATTCTCTGGATTCTCCGCTTTCTGGATTTTGAAATTCGGAATTCTATCCATCTCTCCATACCTTTTACCTACCAATTAAGTACGAAATTTTACTCCATAACTAAAATTGAGGAAGATCCAGGAAACACTTAGGCCGCGGCCACGCAGTAAGCGGCTGAGCGGCAGAGCGGAAAAAAAAATATAAAACATATGAAATCACATAGAAGCGGCCACGCAATGAGCGAGCGGCGAAACAAAATTCTGAGCGGCTAAGCGGCGCCGCTCAGCAACCAAACCTGTTTTAATTTTTAGTAATTTTCTGAGCGGCAAGAAGTAAAGATGGCGAAAGTAAACATTGAATTATTAATTTCGTGTGTGCAATCTCAACCTGATTTATGGCAAGATAGAAATGCCAATTTTAAAAATAAAAATATTACTCAAAAACTATGGAATGAAGTTGGTGAAATTTGTGGTTTGGTCTGCAGAAATAGCAATTCTTTGTTTTATTAATCTAGGACGCACTTTTTCAAGCAGCAAATCAAAAGATTCGATAGACATACGTAGATATTGCCAGAATCTATCTGGAAATTTTCGTAGATTCAAAAATAAATGATTGAATTCTCCGAGCTCCGATCTTAATTGGTTAATCGGATGAACACCAAATCGTCTCCTTTTTTGTATACGTTTAAGTAATTTGTACACATACAAACGATTTTCCGACAGTAAAATACGGCGAACTGTTCTTGACAACGGCATTTTAAATACTAATCGCTCAAAAGCAGTCGCTCAGTGCCTGGCCATACGTCGCTTAGAGCTGCCGCTCAGACGCTTGCCGCTCAGCCGCTTAGCCGCTCAGCCGCTTACTGCGTGGCCGCGGCCTTAGGATGGGTTTTCCTGCCGTTAAGCTTATAAAAAAGAAAAAAAATGTAAATTGTCTTGTACAACTAAAGCCTGGTTTTGTACCAGCTTAGAGCTTATTTTAAGTGACGGACGGGTATCCCAGCCCAACAAACCCCAAATCAAAAAATTAAAAATGCAACAAAAAAAAAAAAAATAATGAAAATTTTGATTTTGGATAACTTGTGCTATTATTCAATTTACCTTAACTATTCACAAATGTGGCAAATCCAATACCATTTCTAGTACACAGTGTTACTTTAAAATTGAGTCAGTTATGCATTTTAAATATTAGGGGTTTTTAATTGTTTCAAATTTGATTTAGACGGTACATGTATGCACTTTATGATCGCATTTCGCATATGATGTAAGTTCTTTCGTAAATGTATCCTATGAAACATTTTGCTCAACAAAATATTTACTCTAACAGCCTGGCTCATTCAAAACTTGAATATGGTATAACAAGCTGGGGTGGATGTCAATCTAATAATCATAGACCCCTTTTGACTGCAAAAAAAAAATTTGATACGAATAATTTTTAATTTTTTCCCAATAAGACCTCTGAACGTATTTAAAGTATTGAAATTTTTTTGTAAACAAATTGACAAGATCCCAAGCACAGTATCCCTAATTAACAGTCTAGGCATACATAGCTTACACCTTGGTAATGAACCAATTCAAATTATGTTTAAGGTAGGTTTAAGATCATGTACGAAATTTGATACTGTTGCTGCTTTGATTGAGTCCAGCAATTAATTCACAAAAAAAAAAATAATTCTGTCAAGTAATTTTGTTTTCTTTTTTCTTTTACTTTAATTTAAATTCTAGGAACCATAGTGGAGTTACAACCTGACACTCATCTGAAGCCTAAATTCTTAAAGATCAAGTCAAATCATAAGATGAAGATCGTTTTTTTTTCGAAAAATCACTTTTTAGTTTATAAAGGCTCTTCAATAGTAAAAGAACAATGCAGGTTGGTATGTGTTAATCTTAGCCATGATCAAATGTAAAAATTTAAAATTAACATTTCTGATTTATTTCCAGAAATTCAAATACCAATTCCCATTCCCAAATGATTGATTAACAATATTGCACCCGGCCTGAAGTGGTTGACGCAGCATTATTTTTAGATTGGATGCATTTCTTTCAACACGAATGCAATACTGAATGCTTCTTGAAACGTTTATTTAAAATACAAAAAAAATAATAAATGTGTAAACTAAGTATCAAAATGATGTTGATGTCATGTTCACATAATTAGCTCGAATTTTTTTTGAAAAATTCAAAAATCTCAAGTGGTATTTAATTTATATATTTCAATTCCTCTGGTTTTCACTTTTAACACATTAATTTTATTTATTTTTAAGACACAAGTTTTTTTTTTTTTTTTTTTAAATAATATGCAATTAAATTAATAATTTTTTTAAGTCTATTTTGAGTGACTTACAGCCATTTTATTGTATTTATAAAGTAAAGACAATTTCAATTGAAAAATTAATAGATTTTGTCTGACGCGGCCGACGACGTTGTTATAAGAAAACGAAAAATGTCTTGTGCGATCGAAATCAGAATTTCTACTGAGGCAAAATTAAGACTTTTGGTTTTCCATGTTCATTATTTTTCAAAAAAAAAAAAAAAATATTAAGTTAATTTTATAAAAGGAAACTGTGGGGTGGGGTGTGAGTTTTCCATCCATTCAAGTTCAATTTGAAGGCAATTTTTGTAAGATTTTGCGCAAAAAATAAATACAGTTTTGTATATTTTCATTGAAAATGTATCTATGATCACAAACGAGCCGCAAAATAAATAAAATCATGAACACAAATAATATTTTATAAATAAAATGGTTTTTATTTATTTTTTTTTTTTTGATTTTTACATTTATGTATGTACATACAATATTCATGTGGTAAAATAATTTTAGCATAAGTCGTTATTATAAAATTAATGTAGTTAGTAAATATAAGAAACAAAAATCTAATTATAGGTTGATAAATGAATAAACTAAGTAATGAGTGGACGAAGTTAAAAATTTAGTTTAATGATTTTTTTTATTTTTTTATATATTTGTTAGGGAATATTTATGTACCACAAAGTGCAACAAATTTTTGATAAAATAGTTACTTTATAATATTTTGCACATAGGTAGCATTTGCTTCGAAGACTAAAAACATTAATGTTATTATGAAATCGAGAGTAAGTTGTTTGGAAGTTTCAACCATTAATGTTTTATATAACCAATATATTCAATTTGCAACGTTCATACCAGGAATTTGGTGTAATAATTATTTAAATGATAAACCTGTTGGACTACTATATGAATTAATGACATAAACAACTTTTTTTCTTGATATTTTGTGACGGCAAAAATCATTTTGATACTTTAATTCTTGAGGCAACATTATCAATCTGAAGTTTTGACATTTGGCGTTCTTTAGTAAAGAATTTTAGACACTATGGCTCATTTTAACCTGCGGAACTTGTTTTTTTTTTCTGAGTGATGCATGCACTCAAATGTACCAATGTTCCAAAAAAAAAAATAAAAAATAGGTCAAACGGAATTTTTGTTCAATTTTGAAATATTTTACATTTTCAAAAATATTTTTATTTTAAAATATTTTAATATTGTTTTGGGTGATACGCGTGCATATCTGTTTTAGTTAAAATCTGTTATAACGTTTACAAGATATACACAAATACACTGAAAATAAAATGCACGACTGGGTAGCACGTACTTGCTCTTATAGATAAAGTTACTATTTATGCTAAGCTTTTTTAGTTAAAAATTTGTAAATGCAGTTTTGGAAAAAAATTCGATTTTCAAATGACTAAAACTGCTTTTTAAATGAATTTAACCTGAAAACGAAGTATGCAATTTGATTTCCCCTTTTATGATGCATTTTTAGAAAAAAAAATTTGGAAATCGTTTGAGCTGTTTTTTTTAAAAAACTATTTTTTCCATATAAAATTTTGCAAGGACTTTTATAAGAAAAAATTGGTACGCCATTTTTAAGATATTATTAATCAAAATCTAAAAATTAAATTTTGAAAAAAAATGATTGAGTAGTTTTTGAAAAAATGATTTTTCAAAAAAAAAAAAATTCAATTTTTTTCTAAAAATCCAAAAAAAATAATTTTCGAAATTTTTTTTATTAAAAACTATTACGGCAACTTAAAAACTTTCATGTAAAAAAATGATTAAAATTGATTGAGTCATGAAGGAGAAAATCAGAATCTAATTTAAATAATTGGTACCCATATCGCAAGTAAAAAGGAACAGTATACAATGTAAAGAGTGTTGTGACTGTTTACCTACTTATAGTGTCTGTGAAAAAACCAGTAATAGACTGTACAAGTCTATGTGTTATTACTGTTTGAATATTATTAGGCATAAATTCCGGTAAAGAAGTATGATTTAAAAAAGCATGTTTACAAAAAATTTAAACTAGCAACTGCACCTTTACTGGCCTTCATCAAAGTAGAGATATACTCTAAGGTCCGACGAGTCCTAGATAGTTTGTAATGGCGAGGAGACCTCTTCAATATGGAAGATGGTTGCCGAACACAAAATATAATACATATTTCACAGCAAAGACTTTCAAAAATGGAGGAATCAGAATAGTGGCTTCAGAAGTGGCTTCTGGCAATAAGACTAAATAATAATGGAATGGTCACTACACTCTCCAGTCAACAACCCTATACAAAAAAACCTTTAGTGTGATGCAGAAATAAAGATTTGCAAGTGTCCAACTAACGAATAACAGAGTGGCTTTAAGGCATTCATGGAGTACGATGTAAGCAGAAAATATTTAAAAAACAGATAAACTCCATGGAACTTGGATTTATTTACCTATATTTGCCAACAACAGGCATGAAACTTAATACTAGCTTGAGGTACAGACACGAAAATAATAAATTTTTATGATAAAAATATTTCAATAATTTTACAGTAGCATTTGAAGATGGATTTACATTAAACTATTTACTATTTTTTTGACCGCAGGTTTTGGAAAACATTTCAGTAAAATGGAAGAAATCAACATAAATATTAATTTTCTTAATATTCTTTTCTGGAAATATTAAAAATGAAGGCTTGAAATTTCATTATGACCATTTTTTTTGTTAAAAATTAATTGCTTAGTTTATTGAAGATTAACTTCTATCATTAGATGCACTACTATTATTTTGACTGCAGCTGTATCTTTTCTATCAAAATTTCGTGTAGGGGAGAGTGGGTACGAAAGTAACAATTTGTATGTTTTGTGCCATAACTTTATAACTAAAATACATATTAAAATTGAACAACGCCTATACGGATGGATGAGCGAACATTTGACTATCGTTAGGAATGGATTCAGGGAATTTCCCCAGACAATGTGAACAAACGGAATCTTCTTCTTCACTAGAACTAATCGCGTCCAATAAATTTTTACGATTTGGTCTTCGATTAATTTTAGGCTTCTTATTCTGATTTGGCTTGGATTTTTTGTTTAATGTTTTTTTGACTTCTTCTAACGCATTTTTTTCAGGGGTGTCCGTCAGGATAGTTGTTGTCCGCCTCCTTTTTCTTCCACCTCGTGTAGGAACTGTTGCAAGTCTCGACTTTGGAAACGGAATAACGATTTCGGGAGAAAAGTATTTCCCGATCCATTGAGATGTATAGTAGGAAATGATAAATTCAAATTCCATATGCCTTCTGGAATAATTGCAGATTGGGATGAAGTAGAAGGCAATGACTGGTTTGGGCTAGGAGAAAATTCATCTTCCCCGAAAACATCAGGATTAACTGGCCAAATTCCGGATACCCGGAAACCTGCCAAGATATTTGTGGGTGTTGCTGCTTTCTGGTATATCGTATATTTTTATTCGATTTCCTGAAAATATGATAAACTTCTTAAGTCAGAACCTAATGTTTTTACTTCTTAATGTTACGTGCATTAGATCTCATCCAATTTCCACAAGCCTGATTGAAATATGTTTTCATTGGTCCAAAAACAGTTCGGTGTAATGGCTGCAGTTTATGAGAGCAGTAAGGTGGAAATATCAATAAAATGATGCCGTTTTCTTTGCAGAAGTAAACGACTGGCAGAGAAAATGTGATTGGTGATAATTATCAAGGAGAACCAGCTTACGATTACTCTCGGAGGCATTTGTATGTTTTATGAGGTGTTCCATAAAGTTTAAGAACTCTAATTGCATCCGTCCGGATTTATTGGCTGCTCCAATACTGCCGATGGGTCCTCCTTTAAGGAATACCGGATTATAGTTTTTAAGAGAGAATATGAACAGAGGCGAAATTACATTGCCTATAGCGTTAACAGCCAGACACATGGTTACCAGATTTCCTCGTTCCGCGAATGAAATGGCTCCGACTTGCTCTTTACCTTTCTTAGCAATGACAGTTGACGTTTCATGAATGTTGAATACATCTTGTGGCTGAAATTTGAAACGATCCATAATATCGAGCAAATTATTGAAGAATTTTGTGACATTAGGCTTGTTGAAGTTAATAGATCTTGCTAAGCTTGTTAGTTCCGGTTTTCGAATGGCAAGAGTTCTGTTGCGCCTTAGAAAGGACCTGAGCCATTCTTGGCCTGCCATTTGATTCAATTTCCAGTTATAGGGCATTTGTAGCTTATAATATCTGGCCACTTGGTATGCCAACTTTCGAACACAGTTGGTCGTAAGTCCATAGTATAAATCGGCGCAGCGATTTATATATGCTTCCAACTTTTCCTTGAATAACACACAAATAAAATTAATTTAACATTTGACCAACTGACCTAATGATTTTTTTTATTTTACAAATGCATACTTCATAATCATCTGTAAATACTATATTGTGGGATTCAATGACTGGATAAACAGCGTTCTCAGGAGAGTCGTGAGAAAATGTTGTTTTCCGAACAAAACCAGTTAGAGTAACATGACAGATGTTATAAGTCTTCGAAAGACTTCGAATGCATTTGCCATTTTTTAGGACTTCTTCAGCTGCTTTTACCATAATTTGTTTCTCGATCATGCCTCGAGAGGTTTTTCTTATTCTTTGTCGTGGCATTTTGTACTGCGTCGCTCAAAACCGTGATTTTTTTTTTTGTAATAATTGAAGCACCTAAAAGTTTCATTGAAGATCAGAACATGAACTTTCATCTTGATACTTTTTGGGTGGACGGGGTTGTAACATGTTACAAATGTCCACTCAAAAAATGTTACAATCGTCCACATCTGTTTTTTTTTTTTTTATATTCAAAATACAATTAAAAAGAAACTATTTAACAAATTGTAAAAACAATAACTCCCTTGGGTTCAGAATAAAATTCACTTTATTAAATATTTATTATTTTAAAAAATACGATGCAACAAAAAACCACCACAAAAAAATTTAACGTTTTCATTAAAATTTCACGTTTCAAACTTTGTGTGGCACAGTTCAGTACTTTGACATTTGGATTTTTGTGGGTGCATTCAGAACCTTATTGCAAAGAATTCTGCATTTTAAAATGAACGCATACAGTTCTAGTTTTTTGTTAAAATTGAATGTTACAACCTTACCGTGTTACTTTCGTACCCACTCTCCCCTACCTACCTGCAGTGTCGTAAGTAAAAAATTAGGAATTTAGTCGATGTCACCCTTTAACACATAATACTTTTAAAATTCAACTCATGATTAGTCTGGGTGAGTGTCGGAGTGGGAGTTTAGAAAATCATATAAATAATATTATTTGTCGCGAGCTAAGTTTATTTTTTGACGGCGCAGCGCGGCCGGCGGCGTGTGCGTGGGCTGACTTCCCTTCTCGTTCCAATAAAATAATCCGATTTATGAAACAAATAAAAAAAGAGCAAATAAAGTAAAGTAATTTTATTATTTTTAGCGTCACTGGTAATAAGTACGTCAGCAATTTGAAAATAAAGGTCAAACTGTTGTCACATAATAACCCCATCATAGCATAATGATGTACTGAAATAATTTTTGTTTGGGTTGTTTACGCAAAGTGCAATACAACAAACATTATTGGTTAATTGAATTCAAATTAAATTATGGTTTTAAATTTTATTATATCTATGAAATTGGTTTTGTTTTGATTTTTGAAAATATTTTGTATATATCTGTGCACATTTGAGTTTTATAAAACACAAAGGGATAATTATTATTTTCAATTTAACAGATAATTTGCTTATGATGGGAATAAAATAATGAAAATTACATTTTTTTTTCTTTTTTTTTTTTTGTTTATATACCTTATAATCAGATTATTTTGGTTTTTGCTTAAAACACAAACACATGAATAGGACAATTAAAAGTGTTAGAGCTTAAAAATTAATTAAAATTAAATGCACAAAGCGACAGAATTAATGCAATTAATTAAGAGTATAACTTTGTGCAACTCATTGAGGGTTGAGATTATTTTTCAAACAATAATATTCAATTTAACTAATGCAAAATATACGTTTTGCAAAGATTATTAAATTATGTTTATAGGACAAATTATTCAACATAATGCATTGTTCTTTTTAAACCCAAAGATCAACCAATGAGCTTAGATAGATTTATAGTTAAAATTGGAATGGCGAATTTCAATCTGCAAAAATATATGGATAACTTAAATTACATTATTTTTCAATATCCCTTTTCCCTAAATCATTTTTCAAATTAACAAAATATATGTTATGTGTTCTGAAAAGCTGAACAAATATACAATTGTAAAAGAAAATGTATACAACAGAGCTGATCAAATGGTTGGGATTGATGGGGATGGCATAAGGTCACAAGTCCACATGCCAAAAGTTCATAATGGACTTTTGACCCACTTGGGGGAGTTATAACTAATAGGTCCACAAATCCATCCAAGTGGTTTAAAAGTAACATAAAAAGTAAGCCATAAGTCCCTCATTTTAAAAGAAAGTGGATCAACTACTTATTTATAGAATTTATACCGCATAAAAAATGAGGAAAAGTTCAATTATATTTTAAAAAAATTATTGGTTTTGTCAGAAAAAAGCACCATAATCTAAGCAGTCAAATTCAAACAAAATTAAAAGAAAACAAACATCAGTTTTCTTACAAAAAGTAAGAATGGAAAATTTCACGAGTTCCAATCATCAAAAAATGAAATGCTTTCAAATATAGTATATAATTATTTCGTTTGTGAAAATTAAATAAAGAAGTTTTTGAAAATTAATTGCGAATACATAATATAGGGTTTTCCAATAAGAGGTGTTATTTTGATATTCAAAGAAAAATGGCATTTTCAGAGATAAATAATCGGATGTTTATTTCATTAAAGAGGAAGGTATGCCGTTAATAATGGAACACAACATCATCCAAATGACCGCCAAGACCACGCTTACAGGACCATATCCTTTTCATGAAATTTTCCATAACCAAATCGCAAAGTGGCTGCCCTATGTCCTCGATAACCTCACGAATTTCATCTTTGAGGTCTTGAATAGACGCTGGGCTGTTGGCTTAAACCTTATCTTTCACGTGGCCTCAAAGGAAGAAGTCGCAAGGTGTTAAATCACAAGATCTCGGTGGCCATTTGTGATCACCTCTTCGAGAGATAACACGGTCCGGAAACTTTTCCCGTAAAAGATCGATGGTTTCATTGCTTGTGTGGCACGTAGCGCCGTCTTGTTGAAAGTAAACGTTGTCCAGATCAATACCATCCAATTCAGGCCATAAAAAATCATTAATCATCTCTCGATAGCGCAATCCATTGACCGTAACTGTTGCTCCAGCCTCATTTTCGAAAAAGTAAGGTCCAATGACCCCGCGGGACCATAAACCGCACCAAACAGTCACGCGTTGAGGATGGAGAGGCTTTTCAACAATAACTCTTGGGTTTTCCGAGCCCCAGATGCGACAGTTTTGCTTGTTGACGTAGCCTCCGAGGTGGAAATGGGCCTCATCAGTCAAGATGATTTTTCGATGAAATTCCGGTTCATTTTCATGCATTTCAAGGACCCAATCAGCAAAGACACGACGTTGTTGATGATCAGCCGGCTTGAGTTCTTGTGTTAACTGAACTTTAAAAGCCTTAAGACCCAAGTCTTTATGCAAAATACGGTGTAATGACGTTTGTGGAATGCCTAATTCCAAAGAACGACGAGGAATGGACAAACCTGGGTTTTCTTCAACACTTTGGAATACAACAGCAATATTCTCAGTGTTGTTGTTGAGTGACGTGCACGGGTTTTTTCTTCACATCACTAACTTGTCCCAACAGCTCGAATTTGTCCACCAATTTCTGTATTGCGGTCCGACAAGGTGCTTCACGACGACCCAAAAATGTTTTAGTTTTACGAACCATCTCTGCCAAATTTTCACCATTTTTATAGTGAATTTTAATAATTTCAATGCGTTGTTTTCCATTTTTATTAATAGCGTAGTTTCTACTTGTCAAATGTCAAAAAATGACAGCTTCAAAAGTGACAGCTACCGAAATAGCGGGCTATTCATATAAAAAGTATTATTATAAAAATTGAAATATGGTTTTTGAAAATTTAATAAAGTAATTTTCACAAGATCCCTCGAATTTACGAAAATTTTTTTGTTGATTTTGTTAAAAATCATGTCTCAATTTTTCAAAATAATATTTTGAAAAATATATTGTATGAATTTCATGTTTGAAAATTAAATACATAAATAAGTTTTTGAAAGTTAGTTTGAAATATGGTTTTTAAAAACTTATTATGTGTAGGTAGTAATTCTCGAAAATTAGTACCAATTTTTGAAAAAAATATGTAGGTACTTAATTAAAGTTTTAAAAACCATATTTCAATTTTGCAAATAAAATTTACATATATTGTATAAATTTCGTTTTTAAAAATTAAATCAAAAAATTTTCGAAAGTTCAAGTTTTTCAAAATATTATTTTTAACAATTGAAACACTTATGGGTTTTAAAAATTTATTAAGGTAATTTTTTAAAGATCGAGTGCAATTGAAAGTTAATGACACTCATTAACAAAAATAATTGAATTAGATTTCGGACCCATTGAGGTATGTCATTAGTCTATAATTGATGGGTCAGAATTAAACAAGAATTTTGTATGCACTAGTGATCCATTGGGTGAATCAGAAAGGGAGTCCGACATCCAAGATCACAAAATTTCCAAACTAAAAATCAGAGCAACAAAATCCCTAAACACAAAATTCACAAAGAAATCCCCATTTCTAAAACTTTCGACCGCCTCTACCGCTACTTAAAGTAAAGACACAAGTTAGTGCGAACGAACATCCATACATAATGTCTCATTCAACTTCTAAAATAATAAATATTTTGTGGGCCAAATGTTTCATAAAATTTTTAAATGGTGACTTGAGATATTTGTCAGAGTTTCTTCGAAAATAACAAAAAAAAAAAAAATAATAAACAATATCAGACAATTGTTTAAAAAAAATAAAAAAAAAAAACACATTAATTTTAATTTCAGTTTGTAGGCGCAAGGCGCCCACACTCGGAAACATTAATCAAGATATATTTTAAGATTAATTTTGAAACATTTGTTTGAATTATCCAAAACAGTTTTGTGAGTGTTCCCGGACGCGAGCAATTTTTTAGTGCGGTGGCATTTATGACAGTTTATGTTCAACCAAATATGCCGCAACGATGAAAAGATTTCAAATTTTTTTTTATTATTTCAATCAGCTTGACAGTAGCGTAGCATGGTTTCAGTTACGATAGACAGCTGGAATGAAGTTTTGGGGGTTGTTACCGCCGCCGCAAACACAACAAATGTACCTACGTATAGGCTAGAAAAAGCTCTAACTGGCAACCCCGTAAATAATGTTTAAAATTTAAATAATGCACATCATGGAAATATTTAGCCTACATATGCACACAGATTTTGAATTTTGGATAACATCAAAATGAAAATACGTTGAGTGTTTTGAAATAAATTTGTTGGGTTCATAGAAGAAGCTGTATGTTAAAATGTAATGGTTCAGTTCTTAAAAATGGAATATAAATTGTAAAGGGTTTTCCAATAAGAGGTGTTATTTTGAATAGCCCGCTATTTCGGTAGCTGTCACTTTTGAAGCTGTCATTTTTTGACATTTGACAAGTAGAAACTACGTTATTAATAAAAATGGAAAACAACGCATTTAAATTATTAAAATTCACTATAAAAATGGTGAAAATTTGGCAGAGACGGTTCGTAAAACTAAAACATTTTTGGGTCGTCGTGAAGCACCTTGTCGGACCGCAATACAGAAATTGGTGGACAAATTCGAGCTGTTGTGACAAGTTAGTGATGTGAAGAATAAAACCCGTGCACGTCGCTCAAGAACAACTGAGAATATTGCTGTTGTAGCCCAAAGTGTTGAAGAAAACCCAGGTTTGTCCATTCCTCGTCGTTCTTTGAAATTAGGCATTCCACAAACGTCATTACACCGTATTTTGCATAAAGACTTGGGTCTTAAGGCTTTTAAAGTTCAGTTAACACAAGAACTCAAGCCGGCTGATCATCAACAACGTCGTGTCTTTGCTGATTGGGTCCTTGAAATGCATGAAAATGAACCGGAATTTCATCGAAAAATCATCTTGACTGATGAGGCCCATTTCCACCTCGGAGGCTACGTCAACAAGCAAAACTGTCGCATCTGGGGCTCGGAAATTGGATGGTATTGATCTGGACAACGTTTACTTTCAACAAGACGGCGCTTCGTGCCACACAAGCAATGAAACCATCGATCTTTTACGGAAAAAGTTTCCGGACCGTGTTATCTCTCGAAGAGGTGATCACAATTGGCCACCGAGATCTTGTGATTTAACACCTTGCGACTTCTTCCTTTGAGGCCACGTGAAAGATAAGGTCTAAGCCAACAGCCCAGCGTCTATTCAAGACCTCAAAGATGAAATTCGTGAGGCTATCGAGGACATAGGGCAGCCACTTTGCGATTTGGTTATGGAAAATTTCATGAAAAGGATATGGTCCTGTAAGCTTGGTCTTGGCGGCCATTTGGCTGATGTTGTGTTCCATTATTGACGGCATACCTTCCTCTTTATAATGAAATAAACATCCGATCATTTATCTTCAAAAATGTCATTTTTCTTTGAATATCAAAATAACACCTCTTATTGGAAAACCCTTTATTTTGTTCTATATTTGTAATATAATACATATACCATTTAAACTCTTTGTTTTTAGTTCAATCTATATACTTTGTGTAGCATTGTTTTAGAAGATTAATATTTACATCTTAAAATGAAAATAAAAAAACTCAAAATATTTAAATTTTTCATTTATTTTGTATACTTTTATGCATTCCGACAGATCTCTAAGAAGTTGAGATTTTTTTTAGCGAACAACCCCGAACCTTTTATGATTCTTTTACAAAAGTTCCAAAATTAAAAAGCTAAACACAAAAAACCGTTTACACCGTTTGCACTGTAACTTGTTGAAGAAAATGTAAAATCATTTTTTTTCATACATGTGTTGAAAGCATTCATATATGCAATATTAATTTTTATTTTATATTTTTCCGTTAATCATCGATTTTTAAGAATAAAAAAAACAATCAAGTAAACGTTTAAAAACGTATGTATTGTTATTAGTTCATCATTCAAACTCTCATACATTTCGATGTGTCCAATATTTTTTTTTTGATAGTACCCCACTTTACCCTAATTTTCAGGTGCAATTTCAAAAAATCTTGTTTTGGCAGAACCTAACACTATCATCATCATCATCATCGGCTGGACAACCGGGGTCCGGTCCTGGCCTCTTTCAACAAGTCTTTCCACCTATCCCGGTCTCGAGCCGACGCCATCCAGTTGCGCACCCCAAGGCTTCGGGCGTCCTGGTCTACGCCATCTCTCCAGCGCAAGCATGGTCTACCACGCTGCCGTCTACCATAGAATGTACCACAAAAGACTTTACGAGCAGATTATTCTTCGCTCATACGAGCTAGGTGCCCTGCCCACCGGAGTCTACCGAGCTTAATTTTTGTCACTATGTCTGCTTCAAGGTAGATTGCGTACAACTCATGATTGTACCGTCTCCGGAATCGTCCTTCCTCACATATGGGGCCAACAATTCTCCGTAAGACTTTTCTCTCGAACGCGGCTAAGAGGGCACAGTGCCTTTTGCTAAGCACCCAAGTCTCGGATCCATACATGAGTACTGGCAGGACCATGGTTAGATTTCTGGATTTGAATAGCTTTGACAGACTGTAGTAGGCTCTGTTGGATTTGAGAAGCCGCCCACGTATTTCTTCTTGATCTGGATGAAGGAATCGTGTACAGCTTGTTCGGTTCTTCCGATGATGTCGTCTACGTAAGCCAGTATCTGGCTGGACCTGTTCTCGATGGTACCTCTTGTTTGCCGTGCCAGAGTCACGGATTGCTTTCTCCAACGCCAGGACTCCTTGTCGGAGTCCATTAAAGATGTTGATTGGTCTGGATAGCAATCCGGCTATTTTAACTTGGCTTTTTACGTTGGTCGTGGTCAACCTACATAGTCGTGTCAATTTATTTGAGTTGCCGAATTCTCTCATGGCTTTGTAAAGTTCTACCCTGGCTATGCTATCATAAGCGGCTTTAAAGTCTATAAACAGATGGTATGTTGGGATGTTAAATTCTAGACATTTTTCCATCGCCTGCCTAAGGGTAAAAATCTGATCAGTTGTTGATTTGCCTGGAATGAAACCACACTGATAGTGTCCGATGATGGTTTTAGCGTATGGGGTTATCCGGTCTTGTAGGATAGAGGAGAGTATCTTATTGGCGGTACTCAACAACGTGATACCTCTATAATTGCTGCACTTTGTGACATCTCCCTTCTTATGTATGGGGCATATGATACCTTTTCGCCAGTCTTCTGGCATTTCTTCATGCTCCCATACGTTCACTATGATATCATTAATTGCTTGACGTAAGGCTGGCCCGCCGTGGTGGAATAATTCGGCTGGTATGCCATCGCATTGGCTCCCGGGGCTTTGTTTTTCTTGAGCCGTCCTATAGCCTTCTCAACGTCTTCTACGCTTGGGGGCGGTAGCATAGGGTGTTCATCTACCTAACACTATAGCACCTATTTTTTAGTGTTTTTAGTTTTTTTTTTCTAGGTATCACTTTTAGTATAGAATATATATATCAGTTAGATTTATCAATAAAAAATGACAAATAATGACTTCTGTAATTTAATAAAAAATTATCGTGCTTATGTAAAATAAAAAAAATTTAACCCAGTATAAAAGGTCAGTATTTTGTTACTGTTTACCTATTTATAGTGTCTGTGCGAAATAAAACCTGTATAAAAGGTCTGAATGTGTCAGTGTGTTATTATTGGTCGATTTTTTTTAAACACGCGTCGGTAATGAAGCACAACTTCAATAATTACAAAGTTTTTAAAAAAAGTTGAAAAAAAAACTGGAAATTCGCTTCCTTTCACTGAAAATGCCAAAGTTGTCGATAAAATGAATTGATTGAATGTGCTTATAGAAATCTCTTCGTTGAAAAAATGCACCCAATTGAAGACCGTTTATACCCATCTTACGCAACGCCACTGTCATCCACCACTTTCAACAAAATTTGATTCAATATCAGAAATAGAAATGTGCTATGTTTTTTGATAAGAAAATTAAATGAGCTGTAACTGATTGTGGGTCCTCGTCAAATATATTGTTTTACTATTAAATAAAAATTTCATAAATACATACATGAATGATAATTTTGAAAATCATAATTTGTACGGTTCTTGAAAAAATTTGTTTGAAAATAGCAGAAAACATAATTTGTGTGGTTTTAATTTAAAATGTTGCTGAAGGAGTTTATTTATTAAGCAATTGCTAAAATAATAGCTGTCATCTAATTTTTAAAAGCAACAGCTGCCAAAAATATTATTTGATGAAAAAAAAGCTAATTTTTTATATGATTGATTTTTCATAAAACTTACGAAGCACGCCTTCTCGTGGGCTAAGTGGATTGCAAGGACTTTTGAAAAATCATTCACAAATTATAGATCACACATTCACACATCACACTTAAGATAATACAAATAGTTCTCTATATTATTGTGGAGTAACTTGAGAAATTTATCTCGGAACAGGGCGAAACTGTTAAAAATTGATTTTAACAACAAGAATTTTGTAAGAAAACATTTTTTATATATTAAACAAATTTGTTAAAATTTTGTAATAAATATGCCAAAATATTTCCAGGTCTGTTTAATGAAAACAAAAAGTAAAAATTGGGGTTTATTTTAAGACATTCAGATGGGAGGGGGAATATTCTCAAAAGTTTTCTTAAAGCAGAAGAAAAGTTATTGAAATACAACGGAGTTAAATACAAGATCAAATTATATGGTTTTGATGGATTTATTTGAATTTTTAAAACATATTTAAAGATGATGTTTTTGAAATATCCTCAAATTCGCAGACGGATCGACTGACACGCACACACCGACGGACGGCATGAAGAAAACCACTTTTTTTTTGGACTTCTCAATTATCGTAAAGGGTTCACTACAATGTCCACTTTTTGCAAAAGTGGAAAAGTAAACAATTTTTTTTTCATTATTGGTCCATTTGTTTGAGATAAAAAGTTCATAATTGGTTTGAGAATCCAAAATCTAAAGTTTTCGAAACCATTGTAAAGTTTTTCCGAAGTTAAATAGTAGAGAAAAGTGGATTTGAAAATGTTCACTTTTGCATTTTTGCAACAAGTGGATAAGTGCTTTGATTAAAGGCTCTTCATACTCGCGAGACTGATAGGTACTATAGGGCAAGTTAAGGATTCGTAAAAAAAAATTGAACTCGAGATATAAATCAAACATGGGGAAATTGCAATTTTCGTGTCGTATGCCGAAAATTGAAAAGCATCTCTCATTAAAAAAACGACTCCAACGATTCTGATTTAAATATTTATGTTACATTAAAAAAAATAAAATGCACGACTGGATCGCACGACCTTGCTCATGTAGTGCAGAGCTATTTTATGTATTTACTAAGCTTTGGTCATCTGATGTGTGTAATTATTAGGAGATATGCACAAATAAGCAAAATAACTAATTTTTCTCAAAAATGGTGCCTACGATTTTGATTAAAAAAATCATGGTCATGTTTTTGGATAAGGTCTATCTTTAAATGAAAACTGTTTTTATCAAAAACCGTTATTAACGGTACCTGCCAAGAACCGTTTTTTTAAATTCTGATTTTCTCCTTCATGACTCAATCAATTTCAATCATTTTTTTTACATGAAAGCTTTTAAGTTGCTTTAATAGTTTTTAGTAAAAAAAAATCATTTTTTCAAAAACAACTCAATAATTTTTTTTTTCAAAATTTAATTTTTAGATGTTGATTAATAATATCTTAAAAATGGCGTACCAATTTTTTCTTATAAAAGTCCTTGCAAAATTTTATATAGAAAAAATAGTTTTTTTAAAAAACCACTCTAACGATTTTCAATTTTTTTTTCTAAAAATGCATCATTAAATGGGAAATCAAATTGCATACTTCGTTTTCAGATTAAATTCATTTAAAAAGCTGTTTTAGTCATTTGAAGATCGAATATTATGCTATTTAAATTTTTTGGGAAAACTGCATTTACAAATTTTTAATTAAAAAAGCTTATCATAAATAGTAACTTAATCTATAAGAGCAAGTACGTGCGACCCAGTCGTGCATTTTATTTTTTTTAAAACGGGAACACTTTTTGGATTTTTTTTTTTTGATAAATAATTTTTTTCCATATTGGGTCAATGATTTATGTTTTTTCAAAAATTTATTTTTAATGTTGATAAATATTAGCCATCTTCAAAATGGCATACCAAATTTTTTTTTAATCGTTTGAAATTTTTTTAATAAGAAAATATTTTTTTTATAAAAACGGCTCGATAGATTTTTTTGAAAAAAATCTTAAAATTTATCGTTTTTGAAGAAATCAAAATCGTTAGAGCCGTTTTTGATAAAATTCGAATAACTCAAAAATGTTGTATGGGAGGTACTCATTCTAGATGAGATATTCAAAAACAAATAAAAACAACTTTGGAAATTACGTAAAAATCATCTGTACCAAATTTGAAGAGAATCCGTCCACGCGTTTTGGCAGTGGAGAAGTGTACAGATGGACCGCACAGACGCACAGACCGACGGACGGCATGACGAAAACCACTTTTTCGGACTTCTCCATCATCGTAATGTTGGTTTTGATTGAAACCTCAAATTTTTTTTTTTGACACGAAACCATAATACTTGCCCTACAGAGCAAGTTAAAATATTTTTTGCTTGCTAACGATACCTCCCACAGAGTCGTTTTTTCTGATTTTCTCGCAAGCGACTACGCTTTCGATACCAATTTTTACACAAAATGTTCTTAACAATTTTAAAATTATTTCATATCAAAAATTTCAAAATAATTTTTCGTTTTGATTTTTAAATCAAGTTTCAATTTTTTTTTGTTGAAAAAACGATTTTTCAAAAACGTGTTGGTGATTTATGATTGGTGGGATTTGTCGAAGTGAAAAATTTGACACTTCTCGACGTTTTGAGGTCGCTTGGGTCTGAATTCTTTTTTTTTTTGAAGATGTCTGTGTGTGTACAAATGAATGTGTGCACGTTCGTGACACCGTTTTTCGTTCAAAATATCTCAAGAACGAATCAATATGTCAACTTCGGATAGATTTAATTGTACAATTTATAACCTCAAAAGATGCAGAAATGGGTTTGAAGAAAATTTAATAAGTAATTTTTTTATTACTGCATTTGAAGAAAAAAATTGTAAATGGCTTATTTCGTCTCAAATATCTTCAGAACAGAAAATTATATTTACTTCAGGCTAGTTATATTTTACACCTTATGACAGTATGTATTCTTCGCAATATAAAGTTATTATAAATTGGTAGGATTTAAGAGAAAATCCACTTTTTTTCGTTCACCATATCTCGAGAACGAATCAATGATATTTCTGAAGATACTAATACCTACCTACCGTTTGTTATTGCGTATTTTATTTTTGATTAGATTGACAATTAAAATAATTATGTCAAAAAGCGTAATTTTGGCTTTTTGTCATAAATTTGGGAGCCATACCTTCTTAATTTTTTTACAATATCTTTTAATTCATAGGAAAAATTGTCAAAGATTTCTCAGAATATCTCATTGTCTGAAACTATTTGTTGGTTTGTATTATTCTTTTTTTTTCACCAATACTATTCAAAGTTATATTGAAAAAAACTCATTTTGGATATTAGGTCCAAACTTTAGACACGCTTGTATGATAGTGTCTAGACCCTCTTTCATCATCAGGCATGTCCCAGTTCAAACTATTACCAAGATTATTTAATTTTTCAACCGATTTAAAACACGGGACAAAACTTTTACAAGCTTTTGGTATACTTTTAAGTTCTAATAGATGAATCAAAACAAAAATAAAAAAAACACCATGAAATCAAAGATATAATATGAAAAATACATACCAATTATTTATATCACTGTTCTATAAATATATTTACTTGCGATATGGGTACCGAAGGGCAAGTTTAGTATTCGTAAAAAAAATCGAACTCGAGATAACAATCAGACATGTCATTACGATGACAGAGAATGCGAAAAAAGTGGGTCTCGCAATTCTGTCTGTCCGTCTGTCTATCTGTCTGTCTGTGTATACCTCGAGCTACAGACTTAACCGCTGAACCGATTTTCTTGAAACTTGGTGGTTAAGGGTATTTGGTGACTCCCTAGAGGGAAAATTGAAATTTTTTTTTATAACTAAAACTAACGGTGACTGCCATATAACCAGGAAAAGTTAACTTTTTTTCAAAAATCGCTTTAACGATTTTGATTAAAATTTCGCTAATAGGATCATGCTTTTGAGATGAATGAAATTTTGAAAAAATTTTACTAACAGTACCTCCCATAGAACCGTTTTTTCATTTTTTTATTTTCTCTTATACAACTAAACCAATTTTGATGATTCTTTATTCGGAGGATCCCTAACAATTAAAAAATTGTTTTATATCAAAATTTACAAAAAAATAATTTTTCGATTTTTAATTTCAAATTCAAAATCAATTTTTCGAAAACGGGTCTTTAAAAATGACATACCTACTTTATTTTTAAACAAGCTTTTGAGAATTTGTATATATAAAAAATTATTTTTTTTTGAAAACGGCTCTAACGATTTTCAAAATTTATTTTCTAAAAATGTGTCTAGAATCCACGTATTGCATGAAGATGAGAGATGTTTACCGTAGCGTGAGACGTGACAAGCGTAACTACATCAACGCATTCGCTGAAGAAGCAGAAGAGGCCGCAAATCGGTGTGACAGCCGAACTGTTTATAGAATCACCAAGGAGCTTACTGGAGTACAATGCTCCAAACAACACCTGGTGAAAGATATAGATGGTTCCCTGCTCCATTCGGATGAGGAGCAGCTCAGAAGGTGGAAGGAACACTTCGCTTCGGTTTTAAACCGTATGTTCGCCAGCGATGCGCATCCAATACCTGATGACCCGTCCGAAGCAACAAATGTCCAAATCCGCACCACACCTCCCAGTAGAGAAGAGATAATTGCCGCAATAAAAACACTGAAGAACAACAAGGCGGTAGGACTTGACGGTATTCCTGCACAGCTCTTACAAGCAGCAACAACTACATCGAGTGAACTACTGCATCCACTCATAACGAGAGCCTGGAACTCTGACTGCTTCCCGGAGGAGTGGAAAAAGGGAATGATCGTCAAGCTCTCGAAGAAAGGAGATTTGATGCAGTGTGAAAACTGGAGAGGGACCTGAAAATTAACACGGCAAAAACAAAAATGATCAGCCTCGGAAGTAACTCATCCGTTCAAGTCAATATTTCTGGACAACCGGTAGAGAAAGTAGAAGACTTTCAATATCTTGGGAGTTTTGTCTCTACCAAAGGCGGAACCGAACAAGAGATGTCGACAGCCGTATCAAAAAAGCAAAGGCTGCTTTCGGAATGCTGTCTAAAATATGCAGAAACAACGCTATAAGCTTAAAGACCAAGCTGAGACTGTTCCGCTCCAATGTTGAATCCGTGCTTCTGTTTGGGTGCAGCACTTGGAAAATCATAACAACTGTCACAAGCAAGGTATCTGCACATGGCGCAGGACAGTCGAAAGTGAATCCGCACAGCTGGGGAAGAGTTGGAGAGAACTACGTTATATTTCCAGAAACCGTACACGATGGCGCGTAGGAGTAGTGGAGGCCCTATGCCTCTTAAGGGGATCACAACTGATTTTTTTAAGGTCTGAGGACCTAAGTATTCGCATCCATGGGTAAGTATTGTCACCGCATCACATTATACACTTTATTTAAATGTATCTCGAACTTTTCTAAGACCCTATAATGACATCATTTATTATTGAAGATTCAAAGATTGTTCATACAAATCCACACACACACACACTATTCACTTTGTACAATCCCCACTAGAAACGATTTTACTCCTCACACATTAACAGATAAAATTTTAAATATTTAAACAAAAAAAAGTCGTCTATCTTCTTATTTGGCTCGCAAAAGACATATTCAATAAATTTTAGCTTCAAAGCTGCAAATCATTTCAATGTTATTCAATTTACGACCCTAGCAAACAAAAAAAAAAAAAAAACAAAAAAAAGATTTCCCACTGATCACATATTCATAACAAGGACTCCTTCTCAAATACCCATGCTTTATTTTTTTTGAATTTCTTTTTCCCTAAATTTTTTTTCGAGGGTTTTTTTTGTTGTCACAATGGCAGAAAAAATACGGATACGAAGCAATTTTTTTGTTTTGCTTTATGGTATATATGCTAATTCTGCAGCGACATAAATATTTCCTGATAAATTTTTGTCGGTATGAAGTAGAAGGCATAATCCCAAACGATAAATTTAAACAAGCAAAGATATTCGAAGAACGAGAGATATACTACTTTATGTTTCTTGTAATTGCTGCTGTACCTACTCAAAGGTATTTAAGTTCCGGCTACCGGATCCTTCAAAACTATAAAGGTAACGGAGGAAGGGAGGTTGATTTTGCGATTAAGTTCATCCTGTGGAAATGCACACACTACATGTTCCAATCCAAATGGAAGAATCTCCGTACCTTACGTATAGATAAATATTTTATTGTTTGTGATTGTTTCTGGCACGAGAACAAAATGAGAAAGAAGGACTCATAGCCTCATGGCATAGGACCATAGGAGGAACTCGCAAGAGAAGAAATGAGGTGCAACCATCTGAATGCCACAATGTGTCCGGCTGCAGTGCTTATTTTGTGGCTGACAAGAGAACCCGCACTAAAATTTATCATCCTCGGATTCCTCTGGCACTTGCACTCTGTACTGTACATGGAAGAGTATACTCTTCTTTTTATGTAATGGGAGAATTTGGTGGAAGGATACTTCTACTTCCTGTAGCTTTTCTTTTGGCCTTCAATTTATATTTATATTTGTATGTAAATCGGATTTGCTTCACTCGTGTCTTGTTAGTCTGCGGTTAAGCTTCTTGCTGCTGCGGCAGGGTTGCTATTGCTGATGCTAGACCTTCCTATATAGAACTGTTGGTGCAGTGCATAGCTTTACATTTAGCTCTGACTTTGACTTGATGTGGTTTTTTGTTAATCTACTTTAATGTTTCAAAAAGTGAAATAAGTCAAACTGTTTGGACATTTATCCTTGTAATGCATTCATTCTGTTGTTTTTATTTAGTATGTTACAATACAGTTTTTTTTTCAGCTTTATGATCGGTTTAAGCTTTTTATTGTAACATCACTTTAAAATCTTTATAACGGGTGATTTTTTAGCTGGTTTGGTTTTGGCAACACTGGGTTTTGACAGCTGACGTGTGTTTAGGACCTTGTGTCACTGTCAAACAGCTTCAGTTTGGTTTGCAATTTAACCATGGATCGTCTTACAAATGAACAGCGCTTGCAAATTATTGAATTTTACTATCAAAATTCGTGCTCGGTTCGAAATGTTCATCGCGCGCTGCTTCCATTTTATGGTCGGCATTCTCGACCTTCTGAGCAGTCTATTCGGAAGATTGTGACCAAATTTCGCACCAAATTTACTTTGTTGGACATTAAACCACCAACACGTTTACGTACTATGCGTAGTGAAGAAAATATTGCTCCCGTATCAGCTAGTGTGACAGAAGACCGCAAAATGTCGATTCGGCGCCGCGCCGTTCCCAGCAGTTAGGCCTTTGTTACAGCACTACATGGAAAATTTTGCGGAAGGATTTGGGCGTAAAGCCTTTTAAGATACAGCTGGTGCAAGAACTAAAGCCAGCCGACCTACCACAACGCCGAATTTTCGGTGAATGGGCTCTTGGAAAGCTGGCCGAGGATCCGCTTTTTTATCGAAAAATTTTGTTCAGCAATGAGGCTCATTTTTGGTTGAATGGGTACGTAAATAAGCAAAATTGCCGCATTTGGAGTGAAGATCAGCCAGAAGCATTGCAACAGCTACCAATGTATCCCGAAAAAGCCACTGTTTGGTGCGGTTTATGGGCCGGCGGCATTATTGGGCCATATTTCTTCAAACATGATGCGAATCGCAGCGTTACCTTCAATGGTGAACGCTACCGAGCGATGATAACAAACTTTTTTTTATCCGAAATGGAAGTTCTTGACTTGCATGATATGTGGTTTCAACAAGACGGTGTCACATGCCACACAGCACGCAAAACAATGGCGCAATTGCGAGGCGAGTTTGGTGAACAGTTAATTTCACGTTTCGGGCCGGCCAATTGGCCGCCTAGATCGTGCGATTTGACACCATTAGATTATTTTTTGCGGGGGTATGTCAAAGCTAATGTCTATAGGGACAAGCCCGCTTCGATTGACGCACTGGAAGCCAACATCCATGCATTCATTCGTGAGATACCGGCCGATATGTGTGAAAGAGTATGCCAAAATTGGACTACCTGAGACGCAGCCGCGGTCAACATTTGCATGAAATTATCTTTAAATTTGAATTGAAAAATTGAAAATCTCTTTTATATTATCTACCATATTTCACGTGTATTTTAGAATGTATTAATTTTTCATTTCAAAAGAACTGAGTACCAGGCTTTAAGATTAGTATTTGCAAGGGAAAAATCCTAAGGTGGCATGTCCATACTTTACTTTTACCAATCAAAAAAATATAGCTTGAAATGGAAGCTGTGGAATGTAAAGCAAAATATTTTACGCAGACGATTTTGAATGCAAAATTTTATTTCCACTCGAACTGAGACTAGGCTTTACGAGTACATGCAAAGTCTACTATTCTGCGAACATTTCAAGACTGTACGATGATTAGAAGTGTTCCAAACATCTGATACCGATTTGATAAATAGTTATGGGCGAACGCCACACCCCACAGTGGTTTAAAAGCGGCGAAAATACCTTCGGAACAATTATTTTTTAGCCATGTAAGTTTTATGTTTAGGTATTGTTAAATAGCCCTGGCACATGATTATGTATACTTTTTTTTTATATACATCATATGTACATATGTACAAGCCCTCAAAGATGAAAAATATTCTTATTCAAGTCGCGGGCCAAATTTTCAACGAACTTTAAGATGTGTTTTTCCGAAGTTCCTAAAAATATATTATAGAACTTCTTACATCATTTTATTGGTCTACTCTTGAATATATAAAATTGAAAAAGAAAAAGTTAAAATATAAAAAGAAGGCTTCTATAAGTAGCCTCAAACATAGGTACTAAGAAAAAACGCGTTTTTTTTTTTAAACTTGTTGAGCTGTAAAAGCGTAGTCACATTTAGTCAAAAAATTTAGTATGCCAAGGTGTGCTCCATGCTTCCCAGAAGACAGGACTGAAGAATTTACCGACAGACCTGGAAGTTATGGTCAAATTAGTGTCGCAGGATCGGTTTTCAAAAAACTCGATTTTGATGGTGGTATATACAAAAAAGTTTTAATTTCTCAGAAACTGTTTGTAAGAACGAAATTTCGGAGCCCTCTATTTTTAGGTAAAATGTGTACCTTTATTTTAAAAATAAAACAATATTCATGTGTTGGCCCAGCTCAGGGATATTCGATATTTTACGCAACCCTTTATTCTGGACCCAACATTTTTTCAACTTTCAACTTAATTTTCTTGGAAAAAATACATCAGGTAAACAATTATTTTACTATAGTTTAAATTATATGAAAGTACAGAATGAAAAATAACCAAAAGGATTAGGGATAATCCCACAATTTTATTGGTAACACGAAAAATGCATGACAGGTAAAAATTAAGAAAAATGGTTTTTTTCTGTATGTGGGTTTTTCCATGTACCTGTTGCGTTTTTCATATCAATTAGAAACAAACAATTTTTATTGTTGTTTAAAGTTTTATTGCTTTGTCTTTGTTGTGTGTTACCTAATTTTTTATTACCTTTAATCCATTATTAGAATTTTTAAACTCTTTTTTAAAAATATATAAATAAAGGATTAATGAAAAAATATAAACCAGTGTTGAGCAATTGTGGAGTTGTGAAAGGTGGCATTAATAAATTATATCTCTGTGATTAACCAATAAGCTAAAAAATCTCAGCATATTAAAATGGATTTAATTCAAATTCCGTATTCAGTGCTGTGTAGTGAGTTATTAAGTAGTGCTGACGCTACTATTGCTGAAAATCTACGACCATTTTTTGAAAGGGAATACCAAAAAAACCTCATTTTTGAATAGTTTAAATAGTAGAAATATTATTTTTATATTATTTTTTAAGTATTTGTTTTTTTTTTTAATGTTTACAATGTATATTTATACATTACTTATAATATTTATTTAAAATAAAAAATTTAATTTACAAAAACAAAAAAAAAATGCATTTCATTACTCTCGAATTTTTGAAAAATGTCAATAACTTTGTTAAAAAATATTATTTCTTAATCAAATTTGGACCACGTATAATCTTAACGTGTGTGCCAAATTTCATTGAAATCCGTTCACTAGTTCAGATTTTACAGAATTTCTGCCGCTCTCCCATACAAGTTGAACCACTGTGCGCCCCCAAACAAAACGTTTTCTACATTTAAACACATTTTTTTAACTTGCAAATTCTATTTTTTGCTGCAAACGAATGAATATTTTGCAAAGAACCTTTCTAGAAAGTTGTTTGTTGCAAAAAAAAATTCACTTTTGGTTTAAATATTCAAGTCATTTATAAATAATTATAATTCATTGCCTAATCCGGTGTTCCGCAGGGTATATAAAAATAAAAGAGTTGTTATATTTTGGTAGGCAAAACGACAGTCAAAATGACATTTTTTGGTAGTCAATATGACAACATTGGTAGTCAATATGACATCATTTGGTAGTCAATATGACAACTATGGTGGTCGATATGACATCTGCGGTAGTCAATATGACTTTTTTTTCTAACCGAAATTGAAATTAACAACTAGATAGTCAATAGAACAATTTTTAAGAGTTAATTTCGGTAGTCAATTTGGCAACTGCGATAGTCAATATGACAATCTGGGTAGTCAATATGACAACTGCGACAGTTAATTTTCAGATTGACTACCAAGTTGTCATATTGACTACCAAGTTGTCATATTGACTACCAAGTTGTCATATTGACTACCAAGTTGTCATATTGAAAACCAAGTTGAAATAAAATTTTATTTCGATTTCCGCTCCTATTAGTTTTAGTTTTTGTTTTGGTTGCCATATTGACTGTTAAGTTGTTTTATTGACTAATAAATTGTCATATTAATGATCAAACAAATTTTCGTATTCACAATAGGAATGTAGGATTCTGTTTTTATATTTGCTACAAAACTGTCATATTGTCTACCGAATTTTCTTATTAAAGTTCAAAAATGTTTTACATATTGCAATCTTTAAGTTTAAATTTTGGTTAATTAGGTAATTGAGGTCCAAATGGTCAAATTGACTACCGCCATAGTAGCACAAATGGCATTCATTCTTATTAATATAACTACAATATAACATCCAATTTATCTGTAATATTCAGATACAGATTTTAAAACAACGTTGTAACCTTATTTCCCCTCTTGATTTACAACAAGTTCGTTATTATAATTTCACACTTAGATTGCATTCTAAACCAAAAGCATGTTGTTTTTATGTTGTTGAAACGTAAGCATCAGTTACTGCAATGTTATTATTAATTTTTTAAACACTATTAGAACTAAATTGACAAAGGCTGAAGCTGAGATGTGGAACAGATTGTAATAAATTTGTTGGCAAAAACCGGTTTTAAGTTTTAAATAATTTATTTAATAAACAATGGGTAATGTTTATTTGTTACATGTTGTTTGATAAGTGTTTGATTAAGAGCCAGTGAAAAGAACGAAACAATGTTTTCCATATTATATAAAAATACGATTTTTAATTGTTTCCAAAGTAAAAAGCAATGACAAATATCATTTTTACCAGGAACATTGATGTTTTACTTCGAAAAGAATCATGCGCCTACCAAACATTGAATATTAAGAGAATGTTTGAAAAATTATGGAATATTTTTTTTTTCTGGAGATTGAAATGCAAAAAAAACATTGTTGATAAACATTTTTTTCTTAAATAAAGTTTTTTAAACAGTTGATTTAAATGTTTCGCGTTTTGTAATTTGTTTGGACAGGAATAAAAATATAAGTTAAAATGGCGCTTGTTATGTCTTTCATAAATATAACAATATAATGTGCTGTTATAACATATAAGTTGCAAGCCCGAATATCAATGAAATTCAAATATTTTTACAACAAGGAAACCAATGTTTGCTTCGGTTTGTTTCTAAAACAAGATGTGTTGGTTAAAAGAATATGATTTGTGTTAATAGTGCAAAATTGAATTCATAATCCAGAATTGCAATTTGTTTTTATATTTTGAGTTTAAATTCAATTCTATTTAAGTTTATTTAAACGAAATCAAACAACAAAAATTTAAAATACTAAAGAAATAGACTAAGAAACAATAAAATTGAAAAAAAATTTAATAAATTTTTAAAATTTCATAAAGCCGTAAGCAGTAAATAAAATTGTTGTAGTGGATAAAAAAAAAACAACAAAAAATGTGTTTCCAAATTCTAACAAAATCAAAAAAAAAAACTTAATTTAAAACAAATGAAAAACAAAAAGTATAGAAAATTTTGACAGAACTCAAAGAAGTTATTTTTAGATATTTTTTAACAAATTCATATCTTAATCATTTTTAAATTTAAGATAAAAACACATTTTATGCACTATAGGGTAAAATTTCATTTGAAGTGTCAGCGAAATTACACGAAGTGGCAACTCTAGCTAAAGTATTGCCATAAACGCAGAACAAATTTAGATATTCATTGCAATGTACATTGTACGTGTAACATTTTAATAACATTACCGAAAATGCTTTGTTTTACTCACAATGTATAACTTTTGTTGGCATGTCAAAAAACGTCATAGTTTGGATTTGTTGGAATCTTTAAAAATCATATAGGAAAAATGTTTTGTTGATCTATCAAACAACAATTATTAAACACGTTTTCAAACCATCAATTCTTGTTTTTCTTCAAATTTATTCTTTTTTTTTATTATATAGGCAAATGTTCAATTTATAAAGGGTGATTTTTTAAGAGGTTTAGAACTTTTTTTCAAAAAAAAAAACATAAAAAAATTCGAAAAAATGAATGAAATATTTATTTGAATCGATAGGTTGAACCTTGCAATTTAATATTTAAAGATAATTTCATGCAAATGTTGACCGCGGCTGCGTCTCAGGTAGCCCATCCGCTGAGTCCAATTTTGGCATACTCTTTCACACATATCGGCCGGTATCTCACGAATGAATGCATGGATGTTGGCTTCCAGTGCGTCAATCGAAGCGGGCTTGTCCCTATAGACATTAGCCTTGACATACCCCCACAAAAAATAATCTAATGGTGTCAAATCGCACGATCTAGGCGGCCAATTGGCCGGCCCGAAACGTGAAATTAACTGTTCACCAACCTCGCCTCGCAATTGCGCCATTGTTTCGCGTGCTGTGTGGCATGTGGCACCGTCTTGTTGAAACCACATATCATGCAAGTCAAGAACTTCCATTTCGGGCAAAAAAAAGTTTGTTATCATCGCTCGGTAGCGTTCACCATTGACAGTAACGCTGCGATTCGCATCATGTTTGAAGAAATATGGCCCAATAATGCCGCCGGCCCATAAACCGCACCAAACAGTGGCTTTTTCGGGATACATTGGTAGCTGTTGCAATGCTTCTGGCTGATCTTCACTCCAAATGCGGCAATTTTGCTTATTTACGTACCCATTCAACCAAAAATGAGCCTCATCGCTGAACAAAATTTTTCGATAAAAAAGCGGATACTCGGCCAGCTTTCCAAGAGCCCATTCACCAAAAATTCGGCGTTGTGCTAGGTCGGCTGGCTTTAGTTCTTGCACCAGCTGTATCTTAAAAGGCTCTACGCCCAAATCGTTCCGCAAAATTTTCCACGTAGTGCTGTAACAAAGGCCTAACTGCTGGGAACGGCGCCGAATCGACATTTCGCGGTCTTTTGTCACACTAGCTGATACGGCCGCAATATTTTCTTCACTACGCACAGTACGTAAACGTGTTGGTGGTTTAATGTCCAACAAAGTAAATTTGGTGCGAAATTTTGTCACAATCTTCCGAATAGACTGCTCAGAAGGTCGAGAATGCCGACCATAAAATGGAAGCAGCGCGCGATGAACATTTAAAAATATTTGATGAAACAAGTTTAAATCACAAAGTTGAAATTATTTTCTGATTTACAAATTTACAATTGAGTCGTAACCTGTATGTTAAAGAAATCTTCTAGGGAAGTTGTTATATTAACTACCAAAAGTTGTCATATTGACTACCGTGGTAGTCATTTCGAATTCCAAAATTGACTCTCAAGTTGTAAATATCGGGTTCGGTTGTCCAAAAAAAAGGTTGTCTTGTTGATTATTTTGGTAGTCAATATGACAGTTTTTGTATTTTGCTAGTTGACTACCGACGATTGTCATATTGACTGCGGTTGTTCTTTCTGTGTAAGTAGTCATTTGGGTAGGACCTGTTTTTTATACTTGAGTCATTAATGATGTCCTTTTTTATGTATATAAAGGGTTTTCCAATAAGAGGTGTTATTTTGAATAGCCCACTATTTCGGTAGCTGTCACTTTTGAAGCTGTCATTTTTTGACGTGAAACTACGCTATTTATAAAAATGGAACGATACACGCTTCAACAACGCATTGAAATTATTAAAATTCACTATAAAAATGGTGAAAATTTGGCAGAGACGGTTCGTAAAACTAAAACATTTTTGGGTCGTCGTGAAGCACCTTGTCCCTTGTCGGACCGCAATAAAGAAATTGGTGGACAAATTCGAGTTGTTGGGACAAGTTAGTGATGTGAAGAATAAAACCCGTGCACGTCGCTCAAGAACAACTGAAAATATTGCTGTTGTAGCCCAAAGTGTTGAATAAAACCCAGGTTTGTCCATTCCTCGTCGTTCTTTGGAATTAGGCATTCCACAAACATCATTACACCGTATTTTGCATAAAGACTTGGGTCTTAAGGCTTATAAAGTTCATTTAACACAAGAACTCAAGCCGGCTGATCATCAACAACGTCGTGTCTTTGCTGATTGGGTCCTTGAAATGCATGAAAATGAACCGGAATTTCATCGAAAAATCATCTTGACTGATGAGGCCCATTTCCACCTCGGAGGCTACGTCAACAAGCAAAACTGTCGCATCTGGGGCTCCGGAAACCCAAGAGTTATTGTTGAAAAGCCTCTCCATCCTCAACGCGTGACTGTTTGGTGCGGTTTATGGTCCCGCGGGGTCATTGGACCTTACTTTTTCGAAAATGAGGCTGGAGCAACAGTTACGGTCAATGGATTGCGCTATCGAGAGATGATTAATGATTTTTTATGGCCTGAATTGGATGGTATTGATCTGGACAACGTTTACTTTCAACAAGACGGCGCTACGTGCCACACAAGCAATGAAACCATCGATCATTTACGGGAAAAGTTTCCGGACCGTGTTATCTCTCGAAGAGGTGATCACAATTGACCACCGAGATCTTGTGATTTAACACCTTGCGACTTCTTCCTTTGAGGCCACGTGAAAGATAAGGTCTACGCCAACAGCCCAGAGTCGATTCAAGACCTCAAAGATGAAATTCGTGAGGCTATCGAGGACATAGGGCAGCCACTTTGCGATTTGGTTATGGAAAATTTCATGAAAAGGATATGGTCCTGTAAGCGTGGTCTTGGTGGCCATTTGGCTGATGTTGTGTTTCATTATTAACGGCATACCTCTTTATAATGAAATAAACATCCGATCATTTATCTCCAAAAATGCCATTTTTCTTTGAATATCAAAATAACACCTCTTATTGGAAAAACCTTTATAAACAAAAAGTGAGATGCTTATCTTTAATTTTTTTTAAATTTAAAATCCATCCAGTTTAAAAATTATAAGCATTAAAATGTTGTTTTTGGAATAAAAACAACACTTTTCTATTTTTTTTTTAAATCTTTACTGCTCACTTTTTAATTGCTATGCATTTCATAATAAAAACGGTACTATATTTCATATAAATATTCCATAAATAGTTTTGACTGATCTTTAAAATCAACAGAAAATTGCTAAAAATGCAATACATTATTAAATGAATTTTTCATCATGTTGGTCACTGCGGCGTATGCGTAACATTTTTTTTTTTTTAATTTGTCATTTTATTCGCGTTATGATTCAAACTAAATGTCGCTCAAAAACATTTAACAATACTAAATGCTTAACAAAATCGCAGACTAGAAATATCACTTCGTACAATGCATGCATCAGAAAGTAAGAAATAAAATTTAAAAATTCATGTTACTTTTATTTTATATTGGTAACAGTCAGAAATTTGTGCTGGTTTTGGGAGAAGTCTAGCAGGTATTAACTTTAAGTTTTCCCTACAAGTTATTTGAACGTATTTAAAAGTCACTCGCTTGTATTTACCACGAAATATAAATTTCAGACAATGCAGTTTTTAATTTCAAAAAATAGATAATCAAAAGTTTCTAGTGTGGAATTTTTCATAATGATTTACAAAAACAATGGCAAAATAATCTACATCTAGTACTCATCTTAAACACTAAACAACAAAGAATGTAATTATATTCTCTCGTCTGACCCTGCTGGCCTTAACATAGAATTCCAATTAAAGTCCTCGGATAATATCTCATAGTTAACAAAAAATCTCTCTGATATCCATCGGAAAATATAAAAAAAAAATATTGTGATGCAACAACATCGGATTAACTGTAAAATTCAATTAACAAAGCCATTAATTCTCCAACTAATTAGAAAAGTCGAAGGTGTGCACACAGACATTTTTCTCAGTTTTGTTGAATGCTTTTCTTTCTTCCGAGGATGGGTATCCTTCCGATACACTCGCCGCGCCGCCACCAACACGAATGCTTTTACTGCAGCCAACTTCGTCATTGTTTTCAAAGTTTTTCACCACAATGGCGGCCATGTCGGGCATTTTGTTGTTCGTAACAATGCAAAGGTAGGTACTCCTCTTTTATCCTTGAAAGTTCGTTCTGTTTTATTTTTTTGGGGGCAAACATTCAACTTTCTCGGTCTTCAATTGGCGCGCTGCGTGGTGTGGTAGCGGACGTGACGTCGCGTCGGTCGCATCGAAAGAACGGTAGGTACCTTCGATTTTTCATATAAATCCCTGCTTCTAGTTGCTTTGGTGTTGGTGCATCTGTATAGCATCATGCAAAGTGCACATCTTGGTATAACAACAAGTTCACCCAATCTTTATTGTTCTTTTGAATGAGGACGTTTCGAGGTTGAGGGTAAACTTAAAGGAGTCTAAACAGACTTCGTGTGTGTCGTTAACGGGTCTTACTAGTTACAAAATTGTACTGTTATAGATAAGAAGATTGTGCAAGTTATTGCACTTTTGTATACAGAGATGTGAAGCAACATATTGTATGGCTTTTGTGAATCAGGATTACCTTAAGTTTTGCCCCCGTTATAGTGTCAAAGTATGTGTGGAAACTATAGCAGATGTCCTTAGTTAAAGTTTAACCAACTTACAAAAAGTCATTATTGGATTTCGCGAATAAATAGAAACTGGATTTTGGAAGAATGTTTTTATGATTCTTTTAAGGTGGAAATTATCTCTTAGATTATTATGGAAAGAAAAACAAGGTTAAATGAAATGCACGCAAATGGATCAAAAGGCGGTATTAAACTTTAAATTGTTTATAAACTTAATGACAGTTGAAACTAACATTTTTAGGCTATTTGTAAATGTAATGACAAAAGTTCAACAGCAGTAGTGAATGAAACCATAAAATAAACAATAAAACAACTTGTTTTCAGTATTTTTTTAAACTTCAGTAATTCTATCTGAAGTACTAAAATGGTAATAAGGGAAAGAAAATTGTTGTGATTGGATTATTTTTAAGAGAAAAAGGTCGTCAGATCCTTTAAATTAAAATAATTTTTTTTTGACAAATGGCTCCTTTTAAAAGCTGATAAATTGGTGATCTTGTTACAATTCAAATTACTTCGGTAAGGTGTTTTTTTGTGTATATGTATGATCTAAGCTTAAAGCTCTTTGTAGTTTTCGAATACCTTTGTTCTCATAGGAACACTATTTTTGCCACATTTTATTTGTGGTATTCAAACTCTGCGTGGTTGTCAACTCTGACAGTTAACAGGTAACAGCTCAAGTACTTATAAAAAGAGTAAAGAAAGAGAAAAGTCAATCAAAAACAAGAGAGATTTTAAATTTCTCAAATAGAGAAATGTGAATTAATATGAGATATGGGGCTTTAAAAATTGCAAAAAAACCGTAGCTGATTGGCCGACTGACTCGCCGACAGCTCATCAAAATTCTTACCCTAGAAACTTAAAGTTTTGTACAATGACAGCTTTTTTTAAAGCAGTGGCAATGCAGCTTTTAGAGGGCAAAAGTTGAGTTAATTATTGGAAGGATAAGGGTGAAGAGAAAATTTAGAAAGTAATATATATGAGAGGGGAAAACTAAGTTGCCCACCAACAGATGAGTGGAAAGGGGGCGTAAAAGTGGGATGGGACCTCCTATCGAAAATATTTTCATGCCAGATTTGTAGATGATTAAAGGATCTACAACTTTTGTTCAAAAAAATTTTCTATATAACCTCAAAAATATTAACAAAAAAAATACCAAAAACGATTTTTTTTTTTTTATTTTAATATTTTATATAAATAGTTAGATTTTGATGAATCTGGGTTTTAACGTATAGATAGATATAAAATAAATTGCTATGTCTTTCACTCATAATCCTTTTTGTCAGCTAAATATTATTTTTTGAGCTTCTGGCAATTTCCTTTTAAAATACTATTATAGTCGAACAATGAGAAAAAAGTGGTAAACTTCAGAATGAATGCTAACAGCCAAATATTTGTTTCAAAGGCTTTAGTTTGGTGTTCTATAACAAAAGTCACAAACAATCACATGTCCGCGAGTCGTGTTTATCAAGGTCAAACCGCAAGTTGAAGGTTTATAAAATTAAAGAAGCAGCTTTTCTTATATAACAAACATTATGGCACATTAATTAAAAGTATTTTTAATTGCTCTATAGGGCAAGTACTGGTTTCGTGTCAAAAAAAAAAATGAGGTTTTAATCAAAACTAACATTACGATGATGGAGGAGTCCGAAAAAGTGGTTTTCGTCATGCCGTCCGTCGGTCTGTGCGTCTGTGCGTCTGTGCGTCCATCTGTACACTTCTCCACTGCCCAAACGAGTGGACGGATTTTCTTCAAATTTGGTACAGATGATTTTTACGTAATTTCGAAAGTTGGTTTTTTTTGTGTTTGAATATGTCATCTAGAACGAGTACCTACCTCCCATACAACATTTTTGAGTTATTTGAATTTTATCGAAAACGGCTCTAACGATTTTGATTAAACTTTTTTATATGATTTCTTCAATAATGATAAATTTTTAGAATTTTTTTCAAAAAAATCTATTGAGCTGTTTTAAAAAAAAAATATTTTTTATTATCTCTCAATACCTACACACATCAGATGACCAAAAGCTAAAATTTTCAAGCTAAGTTAATACATAAAATAAATTTGCACTACATGAGCAAGTTCATGCGATCCAGTCGTGCATTTTATTTAATGCAGAATTGAGATAAAACAATTTCGAAAGAATTCGACTACCATAACAAAAGTTGTGGTAATTTTTTCATTCAGCGTCTTGGATTATCAGTCAACAGTTAACTAATTACCAAAAAAACCTTTTTAAAGTGATGGTATGGTGATAAGATTTGGCAAATATATTTAATTGGTCATATAAACCAAGAAACAAAATGGGCTATAAAAATATGCACATACACATACGGTAAAATGTGATTTTTGAATGGAAGGGAAAATTTTGTGATAATCAATAAAAACGTCCTTGAACAACCTCGGAATAAACAAAGATATTGACAACAAAATATAGCTACCCGTTAACGTTATTTCCGAGAATGAAAATTGTTCATGAAAATTTTTTTCAAAAGTTGACTTAAAGCAGAAAAAAAATTATTGATATTCATAGGAGTTAAATACAAATCAAATTATATGGCTTTTAATAGCCAGAAAAAAATTTCTTTCGCAAAGATTTTCAATTTTAAGAAATAATGATTTTCAAACTCAGAATTTTGAAAAAAACTAAATTTTAGTAAAAAAAATTTTTTTTTCTTAAAAATTTTACCTTTGAATTGTTTCTTGAAAATTGAGCAACATTTAAGTTGTTTTAAGAAACTATAGTAAAAATTTAAATTTTCTGCATTGGTTTCTTAGAAACAAGGCCATTGAATTTTAAAAGAACAAGTTATAGCTATTTTATAATGTACAATTTTTAAAAATAAGCAGTTAAGTTAAATTTTGACTGAACTTTTTTTCAAAATTCTGGGTTTGAAAAATCATCTTTTTTAAACTATTTATTTTATTAACTTTATTTAAAATGTTAATAAAACAAAATTTTTCTGGCTCTCAAAATACATATAATTTGATCTTGTATTTAACTCGCTCTGTAATTCAATAATTTTCCACTTTTGAGAAAATTCCCTTTTCCATCTGAAAGGGTGACCCTATTGTTACTAGTAGTTGTTTTCCTGACACAGACCTGGAAAATTGTTTGCTTAGTTTATTTTATAAAATCTTAACAAATTTATTTTTATTAAAAAAATTTTTTGTTCACAAAAATCTTATTGTTAAGCTTGAAAAAAAATCTGACAAGAGAGTCAATTTTAAACCGGTAACTGTTATAGTATTTTCGAATACCAACGTTTGAAAAAAAAATCATCCAAATCGGTGCCGAGATAATGCTATATTTTGAGTTTTAGTTACTTCACTAGAGACATGATTGATATTAAAATCATTGGTACCTATGTGAAAGTCACGTTTACAAATAAAATAAAATGCACGTACGTACGTACTTGCTCTTAGGGTCAAAGTTGCTGTGACTGTTAAAGCTTCTTATATCAAGTTTTTAAAAATAAATAATTTTATAAGAAATACAAATAAATTAAATTTATTACTTAAATGACATAAAGAAATTCTTAAATTATTTTGAGCTCCAAAATAAGAATGCCATTTGATTTTAATACAAAAGATACATTTTTTAGAAAAAAAAAATTGAAAATCGTTAGAGCCGTTTTAGATAAAATAATAATTTTTTTTATATACAAATTCTCAAACCTTGTTTAAAAAAGTTAGTATGCCATTTTTAAGAATAATATTGACTATTTATTTAAAACCAAATTTCGAAAAACATAATTTAGAAAAAAAATTGAAAGATTTTTTAAAAATCCAAAAATTACGTTTTTGAAAATTTTGATATCAAATATTATTTATTTTGATCCACACATATTTTACGTTTTAAATCTTCCGATTAATTAAATTTATATGTTTCTTCCCAACACAATTTCGACATTTTAAAATTTATTTGTTTGTTTTTTTTTTTTTTTCATTGATTGACAATTGCAGTTGTTCGCCCAGCACTTACATACGGTTCACAATGTTGGACAATGTACAGAACGTATGAGAGTAAGCTGACAGCAGCTGAGATGAAGATGCTTCGTATGACAGCAGGAGTAACAAAGCTTGATCGAATCAGAAGCAAGAAAATCCGAGGAAGCCTTCACGTCAAAAACACCATCTTGGATAAAATACAGCATGACCGTTTAAGCTGGTACTGTCATGTACAAAGACGAAACCCTGAGAACCCAGTTCAAAAGGCGATCGCTTACGACGTTCCAATGCAATCGCGAAGAAGAGGCAGGCCCAAGAACTCATGGAGAAGACAAATGCAACGACAACTGCATTCAGTTGGCCTTAGACATGGAACAATTCAAAATCAAGAAGCCTGCCGACGTTTCCTAAGGTCAACCCGGCGAACCCCACATGCGGAGCCGTAGTGTGAAACAGTAGAGTGGGAGAGTTGTGACCCCATCCGAGATCATGACTATCGTCGATAATGGAGAAGAAGAAGAAGAAGATTGATTGACAATGATATTTATGAGTACGCAGATTTTATTTGTTTCGTTTAAATAAAACGTCCTGCCTTTTTCACACGAAGCTGTTTTAAAATATTAAAAAATAAGAAGAAAAAAAGAAGTATCATTCGGGCTTAGGTACATTTTTAGTACTTATTTTTTGACATTTTTGGCTTTTTGTGTATATTTTGTACACACTTCCTCTTGATGTGATTTTCCATTTGAAACGTTCGGTTCTACTCTGTTTTCTTTTTTAAAATATTAAAAACAAGAAAAAAAGGAAGCATCATACGGGATAAAGGTATATAAGATTATAAGACGAATTAAATTCCTCCAATCAGTATTAATCTTAATCTGTAGGTAAGTTTTTTTCCTTTTCAAAACCAATAACATAAATATTTCTGTACATTCTTTTGACATGAAAGCGTTACTTGAAACAGAAAAAAGCAAACAAAAACAATTCCATTCGCTTCATAAAAAAAAAAAAAAAAAATTATTTGTTATATCCTTGAAGAAGAAGAAATGAAACAAATAAAAATAAAGCCAATGACTGCAAATATTTCGAATTATTTCAAGGGCCAGCTCAAACATCAAGGACATTGCTTCTAATGTCCTTAGATGCTATAACAAAAATAATAATGTTGTCTAGGCATACTTTATATCCCGAATATAAAGTTGTGTGAACCTATTCACATACTATTATGTCACTTGGAAAAAGTTTACCTTCTATCTTTTTTTTTTTTTCTTCATCGCAAGCTCTCAATTTCTGTTTCGCTCTCGTGAATTCCTTGCTCGAAAAATTGGCTAAAATGCGTCTGTGGCAATTATTTTTAAACACATCTCCTCTCAACTGGAATCCTTGAGAGGCTTAAGGCGCCTTCTTTGAACTCATTGCATTTGGCAAGTGATGAAAAATTAAACAACAACAAAAAAAAAAAAACCGAAGAAACAAGCTAAGAAAAAAAATGTAACGCGTGGGTGCACAATGACAAGGCGACGCGTGACGTTATTTTGTTTTTTGTACAATTGTGTGTGCGACTATGCGTATGAGACAAAGGAGCAGAGGAAAAAAACTATTAAGGACTAAACAACAAGTATATAAAAGAATCATGTCAGTTCTGATTTGCTATACGTATGTCAAAGATTAGAAAAAAGTAGATGGGCTTTGGTGATGACAATCGTTTCGCTTCAAATAACGCCGACTTTTTTTTTCCTAAAGCAAAAAAGTACGATGGTCGATGGTAAATGAATTTGAGGAGAAGAAAGGAATGACAATATGCTTTTACTCGTCCGCATTCCTTTCTTATTTAAAAAAAAAAAAAAAAAAAACAATCCAAGGTCGAAGCATTTCATTCTTTTACGTGTTGGAAAAATGACTTGTAATCAACAGCCTGCAGTGGCAGGAAGTGTAAGAAGTATCAGAAGACTTAGAATTTGATTTCTTATTTTTCACAGAAATAGGAAGGTACGGTTCGCTTGACTTATCTCTTGTATGTGTCTGTCAGTTGAACATTGTATAGTGATGTGCAAATAAAGTTTAAGCCTTTATTGTTTTTTTTTTCAATAGCACAGTGCTTTCATAAAACAAGCAATACTCGATTAAAAGCTGAAACACAATCACGCTTTAGGGAGACGCTTCGTTGCGTTACGTTGAGAAATCCTCAAAGCGCGCTTCTGTCAGAATGACAAACAGCTGATTGAAATATTCTATCTGTTGTCAAAAAAAACATTCAATAAATTTCAAAGAATTAAAAAGAGGAAAATAAAATAAATAAATAAAATGGAAAATAGTATTGAAAAAGCGGAAAAAATTATTAAGATAGCCAAATTAAGCTGTGCCGCTTATTTATTATAATTTGTTACCAATTAATATATTTTTCTTACCACATTTAAATTTTCCATTTTACAAATTAAAAAGCACCGATTACAAATTAAAACACAAATTAGAAACACAGAAACACAGAAACAGACTTTTTGAAAATTGAAATTCAAATGAAATTATGAATGAGAAACGTCAGAAAGCGCGCAAAAGTTCAACCAAGTTGAACTTTTTTTTTTGACAGATGGTGGCTTTATTACGTTTTCTTACGTTTCCTTACGTTTGTCAAAAAAAGCGTATGTAAGAAAAGCGTCATTGTGTGAGGTTACACAGGTTTCCTATAGTTGAACTTTTCGCAGTTGTCAAAATCGACGGCAAAGCGTGATTGTGTTTTGGCTTTAATACTCAAAGTACTGACCTTGAATGGAAAGGTGATTTAAATCTATTAGTATTATATTCGCAAAAATGTTCTTCAAACATTTCAAGTACAAAAATAAGTTTAAGACGTAACATTGGTTCAAGCACTAAAAGGTAGCAGGTTTATTACGAAAAAAGGGTCCAGGAGAAAAACGGCAAAATTAAACTAATTACGAGTATCGTGTATTTATTGAGTACTCTCTGACTGTATTCCTTATTTAAGAAAATCACTTTTTTTTTTCTTTTTGTTCTTAATTTTTTGTTTTAACACTGCAGAATCTAGAAATGGAGAATTTTTGATAACAAAACTCTAAATCATAAGAAGAAGTTTATAGGTCTTTTAACAAAATTGGTTACACAGTATTGTCAATTTTGTTCATGATGTAGCTAAAATAAATCAATTTAGTTTTGTATAACATCGAAATTCTTAAACTTTCCAAAATGACAACAGTTGTCAAACAGGAAACTGCGGAAAAAATGTTGATTTGATCATCATTTGTAGACAAAAGACAATCGAGTTGTTTTTTTTTTGATAGCAAAGTGTTCTTTTCACTTTGCTGTCCAAAAAAAAAAACAGTAAATAAAAAATAAATATTTTATGCTTTTTTCAATTTTAGATATTTCTTTCAATTTTTTTTTTAACTGACATTTTTAAAGACATTATAATTTACTGAGGATTGTTTATGTTTTATGTTTTGTGTTTTAATTAAAATAGAGCTTATAATGGAGTAACTATTTATGTGCCGTGCCTAGCGGTTTGGCATACAATAAACTTAATCGTTTTCTTTTATTTTCTTTTTTTCATTTTTTACCAATTATTTTTTAGCAATGTTTTAATTATGGGTTCAGGTGGAGTCTCAGACGTAACTCACTAAAGCTCAAATTATGGCATTATGTATCTCTTAACAATGCAAAGCTTCTCCGATTTGGATGCCTTTTTTTTCAAATGTTGGTATTTAAAAATACTATAACAGTGACCGGTTAAAAATTACTGCACTAAACGAATGTTTTTTTAATTTAATAATAAAATTTTTGAACAAACATTTTTTTTTTATCAAAAAATTTTGTTAAAATTTTCTAAAATAAAATATGACAAAAAATTTTCAGGTCTGTTTAAGGAAAAGAAACAGCAAAAATAGGGTTCTATTTTCACCCATTCAGATGGGAGAGTAACTTTTTCCAAAAGTTGACTTATAAGGAAAAAAATTATAGAAGTAGGTACAACGGAATTAAATACTAGATCAAGTTATATGTTTTTTGATAGTCAAATAATTCCAATTAACAGTTTAAGTAAAAATTATTCTGATTTTTTTTAACCGATTCTTAATTGATTTGTTTTTCAAAATCTAGCATTCAAAAATATATCTATTTCTTCTTAAATTCAATAACCTTACTTTTTCTTTCTTAGCAACTAATGCAGAAAATTGAAATGTCTTATATATTGTCATGGTTTCTTATAAAAACCTGAACATTTACTTAATTAAAAAATTTTAAATTTCTCCATATAAAGGGTGATTTTTTAGCTGGTTTGGTTTTGGCAACACTGGTTTTGACAGCTGACGTGTGTTCAGTACCTTGTGTCACTGTCAAACAGCTTCAGTTTGGTTTGCAATTTAACCATGGATCGTCTTACAAATGAACAGCGCTTGCAAATTATTGAATTTTACTATCAAAATTCGTGCTCGGTTCGAAATGTTCATCGCGCGCTGCTTCCATTTTATGGTCGGTATTCTCGACCTTCTGAGCAGTCTATTCGGAAGATTGTGACCAAATTTCGCACCAAATTTACTTTGTTGGACATTAAACCACCAACACGTTTACGTACTGTGCGTAGTGAAGAAAATATTGCGGCCGTATCAGCTAGTGTGACAGAAGACCGCAAAATGTCGATTTGGCGCCGTTCCCAGCAGTTAGGCCTTTGTTACATCACTACGTGGAAAATTTTGAGGAAGGATTTGGGCGTAGAGCCTTTTAAGATACAGCTGGTGCAAGAACTAAAGCCAGCCGACCTAACACAACGCCGAATTTTTGGTGAATGGGCTCTTGGAAAGCTGGCCGAGGATCCGCTTTTTTATCGAAAAATTGTGTTCAGCGATGAGGCTCATTTTTGGTTGAATGGGTACGTAAATAAGCAAAATTGCCGCATTTGGAGTGAAGATCAGCCAGAAGCATTGCAACAACTACCAATGCATCCTGGAAAAGCCACTGTTTGGTGCGGTTTATGGACCGGCGCGGCGGCATTATTGGGCCATATTTCTTCAAAGATGATGCGAATCGCAGCGTTACCTTCAATGGTGAACGCTACCGAGCGATGATAACAAACTTTTTTTTGCCCGAAATGGAAGTTCTTGACTTGCATGATATGTGGTTTCAACAAGACGGTGCCACATGCCACACAGCACGCGAAACAATGGCGCAATTGCGAGGTGAGTTTGGTGAACAGTTAATTTCACGTTTCGGGCCGGTCAATTGGCCGCCTAGATCGTGCGATTTGACACCATTAGATTATTTTTTGTGGGGGTATGTCAAGGCTAATGTCTATAGGGACAAGCCCGCTTCGATTGACGCACTGGAAGCCAACATCCATGCATTCATTAGTGAGATACCGGCCGATATGTGTGAAAGAGTATGCCAAAATTGGACTCAGCGGATGGGCTACCTGAGACGCAGATGCGGTCAACATTTGCATGAAATTATCTTTAAACATTAAATTGCAAGGTTCAAACTATCGATTCAAATAAGTATTTCATTCATTTTTTTGAATTTTTTGTGTTTTTTTTTTTTTTTAAGTTCTAAACCTCTTAAAAAATCACCCTTTACTAGAAACATATTCATGCCTATTATGGAATTCGCAGGGTTAACGTTTGCATTTAAGGCAGTTATGAACTTACCGAGTGAGCAACTACCTTACCATTTCCACTAACACATTTCCTCACTTGCGAGTTCTAGAGGAGAAAATATGACTGTAATAAAAGCGAATCCCGCCGCAACGCATTCGTCAGATTCCATAATAGACATGAATAACATTAATCGTTTTGTATTAAACTAAAATAAAATAAAACCGTTAATTTTTGGTTGAAAAATTGACCCCAAAAATAATGTATAAAATCAGTTTGTTTTTTTTTTTTTAATATTATTTTTTTTTTCCTTAAATTCGAGTTTGAATTTAAGTTTTTCAGAAACCCCAAAAAAATGAAAACACTAAACAATTGAAAAATTCAAGGGTTTTAACAAAAAATAAATTCATGTAAGAATACCTTAAATAAAATGCACGACTGGATGGCATGAACTTTCTCATGTAGTATTAATTTAGCTTTTACCAAAAAAGTCATAGAAATAAGCGAAAAAAGTAGTGGAAAAAAAAAATGGAAAGTTGCTGAAAAATATGTGAAATAGCATTGCCTACACTGTTAAAAAGTGCGGAATAGCATTAAAAAAATCGCAGAATACTGGTGGAGATCGTTGAAAACTTTGGAGAATAGTAAGATAGGTCACGGAAAAGGCGTTTAATATAACGAGGAAAAGCGTGAAATATCGCGGAGAAAGTCACAAAGAAGCCCGAAAAGTCGTGGATAAGGCGCGGAATACTGGTAAAGCGGTGAAAGAACTTTTGAACACAACGTGAATGATCGCGAAATACCGCACAGAAAGTCATGAAAAAACACTTACTACCGTAAAATACTGCAGAAAAAACAAACAAGGTCACAGAGAAAGTGGAGTCGCGGAATTTGAAAATTCGAGGAAAAATATGAGACATACCGTGGTAAAAATCGAGGAATACCGTGAATAAAAGCCCGGAATACTGGTGAATGAACTTTTAAATCTCCAGCTTTTTTCACGATCTCTCATGTTTCTTTTTCAGGTATTCCACATTTTTTTTTAGCAACTTTTCACGTATTATCCTTCATTTTCAACACTTTTTTACTGGGTCAGCTAGTTTTTAATAAAAAAATATAAAACAAAAAAAAATGGCTAAGTAGATTATTCAAAAGAAAAATTCTAATAGAAGATATCAGATATCAAAAAGTTAAATCAAAATCATTAGAGCCGTTTTCCAGAAAACTCGAATAAATAAAAAAAGGTTGAATGGGTACTCGTTCTAGTTGAGATATTCAAAAACAAACAAGATACAGCTTTCGAAATTACATAAAAATCATCTGTACTAAACTTGAAGACAATCCGCTTATGCGTTTGGGCAGCAGAAATGTGTATACATGGATGCACAGATGTACAGACGCACAGACGCACAGACGCACAGACCGACGCACGGACGCGACGGCATGACGTAAACAACTTTTTTGGACATTTCCATCATCGTGATGTTTTTTTTGACACGGAACCAATACTTGCCCTATACCTAGTACAGGAAAAAAAAACAAAGAAGTGCATTCGACGAACTTGAGAAACCGATCCAGTTGGTAAACTACACGTGGCTGTTGAAATTTAAACCTTGAAATTCGCAATAATTTTAAAATTTGCGTTGAAAATCTATGAATTAAGGCGGATTTTATTCTGAAACTACTTCTCTGCCATTTAATTTTTCTTATTTAAAAAAACGTGAAATGCACCTTAACACCTACTACGTTGAGTGCACTTTAATTTCAAAATAACAATTAGTACAAAACGATTTGAAAATATGTTGACCATATTTGAAAAGACATTTCATATTCAAATCCAAAAAGGTTTAAATTGAATATTTTTAACCTAAACGCCCAACTATAATAGACTGAACCGACCTTAAGCCAGCTTAAGGTAACGAACCAATAGGCAGCCTTATATGTCACTAACCATAATAGGCATTCTGCTCAGTTTCGTTAAATTTCGCTAACTTTCGCACAATTAAGCAAGACCCATTTATATGGCTCGAGCTTAAGCAAATGTCAGATTGTGTGTATAAAAAATTGTGTGTAGATATAAAATTGCTCATTATCCAGTTTCTTAATTTTTTGGAACGTGACAAAAAAGAAGTTATTGGTCTTTCTATCGCTATTTAGGACGAACACTACAAGATCGCCTTTTACGCTTCTTTTTATCATTTAATTCTTTAATTTGAATTAATAATTTAAGTGCATTGAATGCAGAATGCATCATTTTTAATTTTTTAAACTTTTAAAGTTTATTTTTATTTTTCATTTTTCAAATTTTTTTTTCACAGAAAAAAAAAACTATAATTTACAAAAAAAAAAATCCAAACCAAAATTTATATCAACAAATTTAAATTCGAAGTAACATTTGAGTTTGACATTTGCTTAAGTTACTGGAATCCATTATGGTTACTTTTTGTTTTGACGATAACTTCTGATAACTTTTCGTTCGCTTTTGACATTAGCTTACTTTTGGTTAAGTCTATTATAGTTGGGCCTTAAGTTGTAACAACTTGCAGTTTAATATGACCGTATTAAGTTTTACGTTATGTTTGTTCCTTCAATGTAACTCATATTTTTATAATTTTTTTTTTTAAGTCTCAATCCTTTGGTGCATAACACTTGAGTTAGTCTGAATACAGCATAAGAAATTTCATCCTACGTACGTTATCGAACAGTCGTTCAGTTCCGAAAAAGGTGTTAGTTAAATTTAATATTATTTTTTAAAGAGAAATGGTCGACATAATTTGTCTAAAATAAAAACGAATAGGTATGCTTGTTCAAAAGAAACACAAAAACTGTTATTCAGCAAACCCACATTGGAATGTTTCCTCTAAAAGCCCCCACTAAAAACTCTTTGCAATTTTATACATACGCACTTTATCTACATAAAGTCTAAAATAAAATCCAAAATGGCAGCATAATCCTCCAAAATACAATCACAGCATAGTGAAATCACATAATGTTTATATGAACATTATATGCCATTAAAATAAAAAAAAAAAAAAAATAATCAGTTAACTGGCGCACAGATGCTCCACGGTGGTGGCGATGATTGAAATTGATTTGGATTTCTTTGCATTTGAGCTTCCAGAAAACGAAAATTTTCGATCGAGGGATGATGCTGAAATGTGAGGGCAAAGATGGCGACGTTAGCGGGGTAAGTGATTTTAATCTATTAAAATTGGCGGTACGTACACATAACATGCAAACAATCGTGTCGATAAAATTTTATGTGAATTGCTTTGTATGGTGATTTTTCTTTCCGGAAAAAGATACAAATACATACACAAAGAGAGTACATGTCTACAGACATACATTCGTATTTTATTTCGTTATTTTTTTGTTTTTGTTTATATATTTTTTTTTTTTTATTCAATTGAAAGGAATTTCTTGAGATTTTATTTTACATGAGGGAGAAAGGACAAAGAGATTTTATCAGCATTCATTCAGTGACCCGATTATGTAGGATTTTATAGCACTGTGATACAATCGTCCATTATGCAACATAAGGGGATGAATTGAGGTGAATCTATTTACGCTAAGTGGGGTTGCTTTGATAAAAAATATTTTGAATGGAAATTTTTACTTTACGCATCTGGAGAATATGAATGGAATTATCCTTAAAATATGAACCACGTGTAATCAGTTGCCAGGGAATTAAGTAAAAATATGTACATGTGAACAAAAACACTGCATCGTTTTCGAGGAAATATGGTATCCTAAGATCATTCAAACAATCAACAAGCTTTCAGACTTTGAGTTTTTGTAACATATCGGTAAGTACCTCTACATACTCGTAGATCTCTGAATCAATCTTCATAAAATACTGCTAAGTTGTACAGACATTTGAAAAAAAGGAACTGAACTTTAACTATTTTATATGAAAAAATATTCACAAACTGAGGGCCAGTAGGTACTAACTATAAATTTTGAAGGCTCATATTCATATTTTAGGAGAACTGTTATTGACAATAGTTATGCCTGTTTGAGGAGTGTTATTGCAAAGGTACCATCAATAATTCCTGAAATTTTGATTTTTTGAAAGTTCTAAGGTTTGTCACCAAACAAGTGATACCTACGATGATGAAAAAGAGCGTGTTCTGGGTTTTCTAAAAGAACAACGAGTATAGTAACAGTAACTGAGAAGATTGAAACGTTATTCTAATTTTATCAGACTAATGTGGAATCCGTCAAAGAAAAACGTAGGATATACTGTATTATATCAACTGGTGTCGACGAGGGTCATCGGTTGAAAAATTTAAACAAAAAAAACGTTTGGCAAAAATTTTTGGGTAATAATATAAATTGAGTGCCGTTTTCTCCCATCATGTAATATCACATTTACCAAAGCGACTTAAAAAAACTCATTTTTCTCAAAACAGTTCCTACGATTTTGATTAAAAAAATCATGGTAATTTTTTTGGATAATGTCTATCTTTAAATGAAAAACATTTTTTTCAAAAACCGGTATTAACGGTACCTGCAATAGATTCGCTTTTGATTTTCTCCTTCGTGATTCAATCAATTTCAACCAATTTTTTTTAAATAAAAGCATTTGGTTTAGTAATGTTTAGTAAACAAATTTCGAAAATAATTGTTTTGGATTTTTAAAAAAAGTTTAGTTATTAGATTTTGATAAATAATATCTTAAAAATGGCGTACCAATCGTTTTTTTTTATAAAAGTCCTTGCTAAATTTTATATAGAAAAAATAGTTTTTTTAGAAAACGGCTCTAACGATTTTCAATTTTTTTTTCTAAAAATGTATCATTATAGAAAAAATCAAATTGCATACTTCATTTTGAGGTTAAATTCATATAAGAAGCTGTTTTAGTCATTTGTTTAGTTTCATTTTCGAATTTTTAATTAAAAAAACTTGTCATATATAGTAAATTTATCTATAAAAGCAAGTACGTGCTATCCAGTCGTGCAACTTATTTTATTTCTTATCATCAAAAAACTCTAATTAAGTGCCGATACGACTAGAAAACCAAAATTGTTATCGCACTTAGTGATAATGGACCCCCATTTCAATTCTCAACAACCAAGTTATATGTTTCTGGAAAAGATGATACTCTCAAGTAAGGAAGCTCAAGAAGTCTTGCAGTTATAACAGGAACAGCATCATCCGGGATATGCAGTTTGGTTTTCGTTTCATCAAGAAATCACTACTTCTGCCTTCAACAAAAATCAAGTCAGTTTCGCATGCTTCCTTGATTACGAGAAACCACTTAAAGTTTATGAATTTAAGACCCTTGTCCATAACCCCAATACACCATATATTCCTTCATTTCTTTTCTTTCTTCCACAAATTTTAACTGAGAAACTAAAAATAAATAGCGAAGTTAGTGCAGGAGCTGACCAACCGACTGCAAGAGAATGTCAGAAGCTTTCGATTCACTAACATGCTTTACTAGGGGACCATCTTTCCCAAGGACTGAGAGCAATCAGCAGCAGTGAACATACCTGCATTGAAGACCAATAGTGTGCTGTGAAAAATATGTTCATAACCGGTGGTGAAAGAATAGTCGGTCGGGCACAAGGAAGAAATAGTGCTTGGCTATCCGCAGAAACCTGGGAAAAGATCGACGAAAGAAAACAACTGCGAGCTCGCATCGCAGCTACTCAAGCAGCAGAGAAAAACGAGCTAGAATCCACGTATCGCATGAAGATGAGAGATGTTTACCGTAGCGTGAGACCTGACCAGCGTAGCTACATCAACGCATTAGCTGAATCAGCAGAAGAGGCCGCAAATCGGTGTGACAGCAGAACTTTTTATAGAATCACCAAGGAGCTTACTGGAGTACAATGCTCCAAACAACACCTGGTGAATGATATAGATGGTTCCTTCCTCCATTCGGATGAGGAGCAGCTCAGAAGGTGGAAGGAACTTTTCGTTTCGGTATTAAACCGTGTGCTCGCCAGCGATGCGCATCCAATACCTGATGACCCGTCCGAAGCAACAAATGCCCGAATTTGCACCACACCTCCCAGTAGAAAAGAGATAATTGCCACAATTAAAACACTGAAGAACAACAAGGCGGTAGGACTTGACGGTATTCTTGCAGAGCTCTTATAAGCAGCACCAACGACATCGAGTGAGCTACTGCATCCACTCATAACGAGAACCTGGAACTCTGAGTGCTTCCCTGAGAGGGATTTGCGTTCTACCTGCGGTTGCCAAGATAGCAGCAAAAATTATATTAGAGCGAATAAAATAACATCTAGAAGACACACTCGACGCTGAACAAGCAGGTTTCCGCACTGGTTCATCCTGTGTTGACCACATTAACACCTTGCGGATCATTATTGAACAGTGCGTCGAATATCGATCACCACTTAACCTGCTGTTCATTGATTTTGAAAAAGTGTTTGATAGTGTTAACAGAGAATTTATTTGGATTGCCTTACGCAGGAGAGGCATTCTAGATAAGCTAATCGCTTTAAAGCAACCTACTATGGATGCAAATGTCACGTTTTACATAGAGGAAGGTTGTCGGATGAATTCGAAGTCTATTGTGGAGTCAGACAGGGTTGCATACTGTCGCCAATACTTTTCCTGTTAGTAATAAGTGATGTGCTACGTGCAGCCCTGTTAAACGGAAAAGGTGGAATTCAATGGAGTCTGACATCGCAACTAAAACATCTGGACTACGCGGACGACGTATGCTTACCCTCTCATAGGATCATGGATCTCCATCAAATGACAACAAGGGTGGAGGAAGAAGCTGAAATCGTGGATATGAAAATTAACAGCAAAAACAAAAATGATCAGCCTCGGAAGTAACTCATCCGTTCAAGTCAATATTTTTGGACAAGTGGTAGAGAAAGTAGAAGACTTTCAATATCTTGGGAGTTTTGTCTCTACCAAAGGTGGAACCGAACAAGATGTCGACAGCCGTATTAAAAAGGAGGCTGCCTTCGGAATGCTGTCCAATATATGGAGAAACAACGCTATAAGCTTAAAGACCAAGCTGAGACTGTTCCGCTCCAATGTTGAATCCGTGCTTCTGTATGGGTGCAGCACTTGGAAAACCTTAACAACTGTCACAAGCAAGCTGCAATCGTTCGTGAATAGGTATAGGAAACATCTTAAGGATTTTTTGGCCCAACCGTATTTCCAATGAAGAACTTTATAGAAGAACGGGTCAAGAATCCATTGACAGTACTATTCGCAGACGTAAGTGGCAGTGGATTGGTCATACGCTTCGAAAAGGTAACGATTTCATTGCTGGCCAAGCGATGCAATGGAACCCACTCACACAGGCAGGTAGAGGGTCGGGTCGGACGAGAAGCACATGGCGCAGTACAGTCGAAAAAGATTCTGCACAGCTGGGGAAGAGTTGGAGAGAACTACGTTATATTTCCAGAAACCGTACACGATGGCGCGTAGGAGTAGTGGAGGCCCTATGCATCTTAAGGGGATCACAACGGACTTTTTAAGGTCTGAGGACCTAAGTAAGTAAGTAGTAAGAGTAAGATGAATAGGAAGAAGAGGTAATTGTTCGGCTGAAAACTATAGAACCATCCTACTGATATTCCTACATGGAATAAGATCTTATGCTAAAGGCAATGCCAAGTATCAACTTCAACAAGCTTCTGAGCTCCCAAGTTACTTATACAACTTATGCATAGGGAACTGGGGGTGTCAAGACTTAGAGGTGAAAGGTATCCTGCGTGAATCCCCCAGTCTTGCCCAGACCATGAAAATAGTCCTCGTAGAGGCCTTTTTGACAAATAAGGCAACAATAAAGCCACTTGCCATCAACCTTATAATTTAGCGGTGTTTTATTCAACACTGAGTAGCTATTCCGTATTTCATTTTATTCGCAAAACAAAAACAACAAAAAATGCTGAGTAATTTTTTTTATTTTGCAAATAAAATGAAACACTGAGTACTCGAAGTTGAATAAAACACAGCTATTGTGCATTTAAGATCATTAACGGATTCACCCCGCATTACTTGAATGTTTACTTAACCCTCTTTCTATATCTTCCCCTTCTGTCTTCCTCTCCCAAAGCACGCAGAACGCGTCAATGGGACCTTTGAAACCCATATGAGGTGTGATGCATATTTTTTATTAACTATCCTATATTTTTACATAACTATCCTGTTTTGCATGTATACTGTTATTCCGAAATGTCTCTCTCTTTCCCACATTTTCCTTTTTCCTTACTACCTATCTGCTATCACTACGCTTTCTCCGCTCCCCTTGAATTGCAAAAAAAAAAAATATAACGTGGGGCTCTACTATCTAAGTCAGTCGAGTATGAGTCTCTTAAAGTTGTTTGGTCCCCACGTTGGGCGCCACATTGTTGCGTGGTAAGAGGTGAGTTGGAGATATTGTTAAAAGGATCAGTTAGGTACTAACGCAAAAGGAATAATTACGAAATGGTGGGAAGAAGAGTCAAGTTCCAAGACGGCAACCTCCTTACGCATGCACTGCTGTTAGTTTTTTTTCGCAATTTGACTGTAAATTCCCGCACGGCTGAGTGAAATAAGCCCAAACTGCATTCTTACCTGTAGTGCACAGTAGTGCAGCATCATTAAACTTTTTCCTTCCTCTCTGAATTATCGAGGCTTTCTTGTCTGCTCTAAACTCTAATCAAAACCATCAGTCTTCTAACTTTTTATCCAAACTTTCTCAAACACTCTTGTTTAGTCATTGAGTGCACGCAGGAATGAAGAAAGTTTTAAGGAATACAGAATTTGAAAACTCGTACCTACATAGAAGTCAGAGGATATCAAATAAAAAAAAAAGATAGGCGAAAAAAGGTTGAACTGATTTAACCTTTAGACTGTACGTGTACAACCTAAATTTATTTAACTGAAAGGTCGATTGGGAGACAAACGAACATAACTGCGGGAGTCTACTCTTTTCATGCCTTCCAAAGTAATGTAAATTTATGTTCGATCAAAGTCTCGACTTATGTATATATTTTTTTTTTTTGTTTTTTACAAAATACTGGACGTGACAAGATAATCCCAATCTCAAGTAAAAGTCTGTAGGATTCGTAAAAGAAAAATAGAATAATAAAGCTTTAAATTCGGAGCCACTTATCAGTAAAAAAATCAATTTCACTTTTCAACCTTTGTAAAATAATTTCGGTAAGACGAAAGTTTACCATTTGTACACACCACACCACACCACACCACACCACACCGCACCGCACCGCAACCGCAAAACCGACAATGTCTAGAAAAGAAATGCCATCGCAGATGTGAATAAATGAGAAATTTATCAGATTCCGGCCTATGGAACCCTCCAGGTGATTCAACTGCTCCGGTTGACCTTTCACAAGATTTATCCATTTGTCACCGCAGTCTGTGATGTTTTTATGGATAAAAACATTCGCACAACAATATAACGCGCCAGGCCTGCCAGCCAGTTAAAGTTAACCAAAATACACATCTGCATGTTTCATGAAATTACTTAATAGCACACCCAGAACACGTAGTCGTCGGGATAAAGTCCTGCCATCCTGCCATTCTTCTAACTTCCTAATTTATGTACTTCATTTGTGAGGATTTGAAGAAAGTTTCGCTAGTCGACACTGTGCTGGTGTGCTGGCTGTTGTTGTACACAATAACTGTGTTGGGTCGATTGCACAGCACAGCACACACAGCCTCAGCAATTGTGTACAGTATTTATATCGGAGAGAGAGAACACTTCTGGAAGGTAATACTAGAGTTAAAGGAGGTGCGTATGCTATGGTTTAGAATGGAAGCATGGACTGTTGGAGGGTTATGGTGATATGTTCTATGTTGGGGGAACTTTTTAAAAGCGTTGAGAGTACTATTCTCACGTACATTTGCTCATATTACATTTCCCTCCAGGAGACATGTGTGACACCATACTGTAATAGCTTGTTAATTGCACCTTGGGAGGATATGTTGTCTTTAAGTGCAATGAACAAAGAAGAAAAGCGCTCGAAATATACCACTCAATTTAGTGACAGTTGTCCTTTTAGTGAAAAGATCCTTGAAAATTGTAAATGCTTTTTTAAATGCCTGTAAGCTCTGAACTTAATCAAGCAAAATTTTCGTATGATGCCATGGACGAGTGCAGTATTGGAAATGTTTTTAAGAGTTCCTTGTATAATACTTCTCAAATGAGCGAAGCTGATGTTTCAATTAGAATATAAAATATGTAGTTTGTGAGAAAGATTTTTATAAGCCCCCCTTGAGGAGCATAGGGCTCTTAAGCAACTAATTTTCGTGCCATCTGATATAACCCTACTTCAAATATGTCCAACTCTCTAGCGTTGCGGTGATTCCTCTTCGAATGTTCTAGCTAAACATCACGTTCTTTTCGTCTGATAAATTTTTCGAAGTTATACTTCTTTACCGGCGTTTATACAAAATATTTAACCAGTAATAACACATAGACGTAGTTTTTGTCAACCCATTATTACTGTTTTTTTCACACAGACACTATAAGTAGGGAAGGAGTAACACCACACTCACGTTTTATACTGTCGAGTGTCCTTGATAGGCAAAACTATAAAAAAGTTGATTTCATTGATATTAAAATCTGTATCTTTAGTTTTAGTTGGAGGATTTTAATACATTGCACAGATTCTATAAGATAAAATGTTGGACTGCATAAAAAGATTAGACAGTTAATTTTTTTAAACATTGCCACAGAGGTCGTTTAGTGAAAATAAAAAGGTATCATATGCCCCATACCTAAGAAGGGAGATGTCACAACGTGCAGGAATTATAGAGGTATCACGTTGTTGAGTACCGCCTATAAGATACTCTCCTCTATCCTACAAGACCGGATAACCCCATACGCTAAAACCATCATCGGACACTATCAGTGTGGTTTCATTCCAGGCAAATCAACAACTGATCAGATATTTACCCTAAGGTAGGCGATGGAAAAATGTCTAGAATTTAACATCCCAACATACCATCTGTTTATAGACTTTAAAGCCGCCTGTGATAGCATAGCCAGGGTAGAACTTTACAAAGCCATGAGAGAATTCGGCATCCCAAATAAATTGACACGACTATGTAGGTTGACGATGACCAATGTAACAAGCCAAGTTAAAATAGCCGGAAATACCAATCAACATCATTAATGGACTCCGACAAGGGGATGGTTTAGCCTGCCTCCTCTTCAACCTGGCGTTAGAGAAAGCATTGCGTGACTCTGGCACAAGATCTGGGGCTGCACATTAGTGAAGGATAAAACAAAGTACATACCTACATGGTGGCGTCGAATGCGAGAAGAACAGTTGGTCAAACAATCAAGGTAGCGGAGCACGAATTTGAAGTGGTGCAATCCTTTGAATACCTTGGATCAACAGTAGCAGCCGATAACAATATAGAAGGAGAAATCCAACAGAGCCTACTACAGTCTGTCAAAGCTATTCAAATCCAGAAATCTAACCATAACTTCAAAACTGCTGCTGTACAGGACCATGGTCCTGCCAGTACTCATGTATGGATCCGAGACTTGGGTGCTTAGCAAAAGGCACTGTGACCTCTTAGCCGCGTTCGAGAGAAAAGTCTTACGGAGAATTGTTGGCCCCATATGTGAGGAAGGACTATTCCGGAGACGGTACAATCATGAGTTGTACGCAATCTACCTTAAAGCAGACAAAGTGACAAAAATTAAACTCGGTAGACTCCGGTGGGCAGGGCACTTAGCTCGTATGAGCGAAGAGGAACCTGCTCGGAAAGTCTTTTGCAGTACATTCTATGGTAGACGGCAGCGTGGTAGACCATGCTTGCGCTGGAGAGATGGCGTAGACCAGGACGCCCAAAGCCTTGGGGTGCGCAACTGGATGGCGTCGGCTTGAGACCGGGATAGGTGGAAGGACTTGTTGAAAGAGGCCAGGACCGGACCCCGGTTGTCGAGTTGATGATGATGATGAATAATGTTAGTATGCAGAAGGTTGTCCAAGTTGATAGGAAGGCTTACCTTAACTTTTTATTAATCAACTTAATTTGAACCGATTTATAAATCAAATGTACTCTTTTGAATTGATAACGTCATAACAGAAAAGCCTCAAGGTTCTCTGAGGTATACCCAGCATTTTTGGATTCAGCACCATTTTGTCAACCAGAAACCATCAAAATATTTTATATATTTTATTTGGGTTCAGGTCAAAAAGTCAATTTTTTAACAGATTAAAAGGGAATTAGCACAGCTTGAAAAGAATTGTAGAAAACTGCGAAGCAGTGGACTCAACAGGGTCTGAGGACCTAAGTAATAGCAAAACTGTTTAGGTTGCAGAAGACTGTAAATCAAAGTTCCCTTTCAACTTTCAACCAAGTCAGCAAACACACCGCGACTTGAGTTTAACCATCAAATGTTAAAAAGTCAAATGCGTGGGACGACAAATGTAAAACATAAATTAGACATAACGCCCAAGCGAAAAAAAAGAAACCCAATACGCCTTAATAACGACACTATTGAAATACTATCGTACTTCACTCTGTTCTCAAGGATTCTAACCTAACACATGTACTTTGCATACATTTTAATTTTCTTTCAAGGACATCAACAGGAATACAAGTGGGAGTAGAAAGGAATAAAGAAATAAATTGCAATGCATATGATTTCTTCACTGATCGATCAATATGGGAGCAGAGTAGATAAATTTATGTAAGAAAAATAAAAAGAGGTACGTATGTGTCGTGACTTTTAAATTACCCTAGTGAATTGGCGTATTCATAAAAGAAATCGAACTACACAAAATCAAATGTAGAAAGAAAGCATGAAGTTTCTCTTTTTTCATTATGATGTATGCAAATTTTTATGACAGAAAAAAAAAACAGTTCATTCGAGAGCAATGTTAGCGCGAAAGAATGTAGGCGATAGGAATTAGATCAGTCCTTTGGTTATAAGAACGGAGAATATATCCTGCCACGTTTTCAAGGATTTGTTTGTTTTCAAAAAATCCATTTCAAGTCCAGATGTTCTATCATTTCGATGGTCTTAAGTTTCAAATGGATCGTTTTTCGATTAAAAACTTTGGTAGGTACATTTTTTAGAACATAGCAAAGAAAAGATTTTTAAAAGACAAAAAATGTGCAAAATTATTGATTTCTTTTCACGTTTATAAACATTCAAGATTGAAGCAACATTTAAGCAAACACTCTACTGGAAATACTTTCGAAAAAAAAGTAGGTGATAGGATCTTTGATTTAATATTCATCAAAACATTTAATTATTATGAAAAAAAAAGTTGTATTCCGACCGACTGGGTAATAAATTTCTTGGAAAAGATAATGTATGAAGCTGTAGTGGTGCAAAAATTGCTATTGTCGTTCATTTTGCATCAAAATCAGTTAACAATTTTATTATAAATCTTTCAGAGACAGCTGGAAACTGCATTATTTACGACAAAAGAAAACAGTACATAAATAGCAAGAGATTTGCGACAGACAAAATTCTTATTTCGGCTGTGACAAGGATTTTCTCACTTAACTGCTTCACCCTTAAACAAGAAAGAAGAGCTTTGACCTACGAAAAATTTGGTCAACCTCTGAATTAATAAAAATTTTGTAGCACTTGGTCTTCTCTATAGTATTGGAATATTCTACATGCTTTATAACCTCACCTTAAATATCACAGGGATGCAATCGAAAAATAAAACGAAGAAATTAAAGAGAAACTCAAGTGAAACTCAATAAGTGAGTCAAGACAACAAGGTAAGCAAGAAATATTTTTGAAAACTTTATAGATAAAGAGCCGATATCAAGTTTTGGGACTGAACCAAGATCTGATTAAATAGATTTATAGCCTATAAGTATCGTCATTCCTTATAAGAAAGTTTGAAAGGTTAATTTTCAGCCTTTTATGAATTGCATACAAAAAGAAACCAATTCGAAACCAATTTTTCTGATATTTAATTGTTGATCGAAAACTTAGATTTTGATAACTTTTTGACATTATAAATAAAAGGATTCAGGTTTAAGTTTTGAAATTTTCTCCTACATAAATCAGAAAACCAAATACTTTATTTTATCTGCTCAGTATTTTTTTTTTAATATCTACTTCGCAGCCTTAAAATGCATTTAATTGGACTCAAAACCAATATTTGTGAAAATCATTAAACAGAGCTTTCTTAAAATAGACCATAATTAGATTAACTTTCACAATGAAGAAAATATTTAAATATCCATGCCAAGTAGGTATTGAAACTTCTGTAAAATTGATTCCTAAAATTCGTGAATTTTTCTTAAATGAAGTCTTAACTTATAATCCGCTGATGAATTTGAGTAAATAGCTAAATTATTCAAAAAAAAAAAAAAAAAATTATACTAGTAATCCCAAAATGTAAGTTACTATTATCACAAAATGTCTGTATTTAGTGTAATTTTTGTCGTAACTAAAATGTTAAATCGATGGCAGCAAATGAAGTTAATGTCAAAAATTAATGAAACATTTTCTTCAGTTCTATCAAATGGATGAATTTAAACACAATTGACTTAACTAAACGGAAGCGTTTTGTCCTCGCATACATTTGTACATAATATAAAAAATATTTGTTTATGTTTTCGACATCATTTTGGGTTTCGAAAATTAATTAAGCAAATTATTCCATTATTTTATGATTTTTTTTTTTCTAGAAATCCCTTTTAGTCGAATTTCTCCCTAACTCGAACTTTTTTGACAAGTTTTTTATTTCCCTCAATTTTAAATTGCCTATTTTCATTCCCTCTAACTGGAATTTTCCCAAAACTCCCTCTAGCACTAACGAATTTTAATATCCCGTGAAAGTTTGACTGTGTCTTCATTTTGCGCAATGAATGCAGTAAAACCAACTTTTCTGTTGGTAAAATAAAACAATAGAGTTAGTTGCCAAATTTTCTTACTTAAACTTTGGTAGGGAGTACATTGTACTGATAGAACATTATTCAAAATCGCTGTAGAAAAACAAATGGCCCTAGCACAAGATTACAAATAAATCGCACACGAATTCAACCTGGGAAACGTGGTTAACGTTGTAAAATGTTAAATCTGGTAATTGAACTGTCAAATTTTCTATGGGAAATTTTTACCAGAAAATACTAAACTTTTCCTCACAAATTAAGTCTAAGAGCCGACAGCAAGTTTTGGGAGTGGAGGTATAACTTGGGGATCACCCATTTTAAAGCCAGGTCTAATGGATTTGTAGTAGTTTATTTTAGAAAAGTTTTTAAGGAATGAATGGTCTAAGTACTTCACTTTATATGGTTCAGGGTGTTTTCTAGCTTCTGTTATGATTCTTACAAAATCAGCAGGAATGTACATCTCTTTTGATTTTTTTTTTCTTTCGATGGTCGAGTGGACAGAATCACATTCCATCTGGGTATGTCCAACTGGTAAATACTTTTGATAAATTGTAGTATTATGTTTTATCGATATGAACTGAAGAAGATTAGCCAAGTTTACGTTTCTATTTTGTGCGCTGCATCCATCACTAAACAAAACTGTTGGAACACTGAGGTCACAAAAATTTTCCAAGACATGGGAAACACACGATGCAAAAACATTAGAATCCATTACACCTTCTGCTTCGTGCCACACATAGCAATGAACCTCCGATGTTTTTAAATAAAAAAATGTAAACTGATGCACTGAAAGCTATTGCTTGAAGTATGTTGCTGATGCAGCTATGAAAGGAACAGATTGGACGGCTTGAACATCTAAAGTATATGTGTTTATTTCACCTTTTAAGGCACTTATCTGGAATGCCTTTCCTGCGTAAGGCAATCCAAATAAATTTTCTGTTAACACTATCAAACGCTTTTTCAAAATCAATGAACAGCAGGCGAAGTGGTGATCGATATTCGATGCACTGTTCAATAATGATGTGGAAGGTGTTAATGTGGTCAACACAGGATGAACCAGTGCGGAAACCTGCTTGTTCAGCGTCGAGTGTGTCTTCTAGATGTTATTTTATTCGCTCAATACAATTTTTGCTGCTATCTTGGCAACCGCAGGCAGAACGCAAATCCCTCTCAGGGAAGCACTCAGAGTTCCAGGCTCTCGTTATGAGTGGATGCAGTAGCTCACTCGATGTCATTGGTTCTGCTTGTAAGAGCTCTACAGGAATACCGTCAAGTCCTACCGCCTTGTTGTTGGTCCCCTAGTTGTTAGCGAGCTACAAGGTCCTTTAGTCTGTCGGTATTAAACCAGGGCATTCGTTCAGGTGACTACTTCTATAACGTCGGCTGATCGTGAAGTGGTCAATTTGGTTGGAGGTTGCCTGACTATCGTTGGACACCCAGCTTATTTTGTGGCACGTCTTGTGTTCAAACATGGTGCCACCAATTACAAGACGGTTGACATTGCAGATATCCGCGAAACGTTCGGCGTTGTCGTTGCAATCGCCAACGCCATGTTTTCCCATGACATGCCTCAGTCCTTCGTTTTTATTGCCAACTTTGGCATTCAGATCTCCCATGACCATTATGATGTCTTCGCGAGGTGTATTTTTGTAAGCAGCACTCAGCTGTTTATAAAAGGCATCCTTTACTTCAGGAAGTGAGGTATTTGTTGGGGCATAACACTGTATGATATTGATGCGACGTACTCTAGTCCAAAACCTTGCCTTTAGAATCCTGTCTCCAAGAGGCTCCCATGAAATCAGGCTATTGTGCGCAGTTTTGGTAAGTAGCAGCCCAACACCTGATTCCCGGTCACTTCCGGGCTTTTTTTCGGAGTAGAGTAGTACAGTGTTACGGTTTGGGGATTTATATTTGCCCGGTGGTTACCACGAGGAGGTAAAATAAGCACAATTGATGTGAAGAAAAAATTCAGAATACCCTAGAGATGATTTTCAAACAATATAGTCTTGTAATTTTTGGGACTTGATATAGACACAACCAGTCCATTAAGAATCACCCTTACATGCATACTTAGGAGTATGTCGACTGTTTAAAGAACATTTATGCAAAGTTAACATCAAGATACCTACACAAAAACTAAATCATTTCCAACTACAAGGTTAAAATTATGCAAATCACCTCATCGTATTTTATATTCCTTATATTACTCCTACAATGAAAGATACTAAAAAAAGAATAGAGTTCGTTATTCCACTTAATGCACTAAAAAACTTACTGCAGCCACTTTATTCTCGATATTTCAAGCTCTTCAATTAGTAGTTTGGACTCATCCTTGAATTTATTTGCCACTTTGCAATTTAAGTTCTTTCTCTTCGTTCTCATCCCAATTTTAGAAACAATAAAATTTCTATGAATTTTGTTGTATGTATCTTCTTTCCTTCTGTTGTATTTTCTAAGTTCTAACAATGTTTTCTAGGGAAAGTAGAAGAAAATAATGCTGTTGATATACATAATTTGTTCAATTCATTGTATAGAGATGTGGATTGAGTAGAACAATCAGTTTAAGTTTTTATTTCAGTTTTTTTTTCATTTGATCCTTTTGTGTTGAGTAATCCTTTGCAATTCCCCACTTCATGTCTTATTTCTATCCTTATGCCCGTCTATTTGTTTCATTTTAGTTCTCACTTTGCAACAAAATGCATCAGCTGAATGTCCGATCCAAGAATTTGCTGAGAACATAGGGTAGGAATTTGTAATATTTTTATAAGAAAAAACAGTATCTGTTTGTTTCATTATCACACGTTCCGCATAATTGAAATTCAATTTAATAACTTTTTATAAGCTTTTAACTTTCTATAAGATTTTAAAAAAATTTAAAAAAATTTGTTTCCAAAACTCCTTTATACTTACTTACTTACTTACTTAGGTCCTCAGACCTTGAAAAGTCCGTTGTGATCCCCTTAAGGGGCATAGGGCCTCCACTACTCCTACGCGCCATCGTGTACGGTTTCTGGAAATATAACGTAGTTCTCTCCAACTCTTCCCCAGCTGTGCAGAATCACTTTCGACTGTCCTGCCCCATGTGCTTCTCGTCCGACCCTACCCTCTACCTGCCTGTGTGAGTGGGTTCCATTGCTTCCATCGCTTGGCCAGCAATGCAATCGTTGCCTTTTCGAAGCGTATGACCACTCCACTGCCAATTACGTTTGCGAATAGCATTCCGAAAGCAGCCTTTGCCTTTTTAATACGGCTGTCGACATCTTGTTCGGTTCCTCTTTTGGTAGAGACAAAACTCCCAAGATATTGAAAGTCTTCTACTTTCTCTACCGCTTGTCCAGAAATATTGACTTGAACGGATGAGTTACTTCCGAGGCTGATCATTTTTGTTTTTGCCGTGTTAATTTTCAGCCCCACGCTTTCAGCTTCTTCCTCCACCCTTGTTGTCATTTGATGGGGATCCATGATCCTATATAGTAAGCATACGTCGTCGTCCGCGTAGTCCAGATGTTTTAGTTGGGATGTCAGGCTCCATTGAATTCCACTATTTCCGTTTAACAGGGCTGCACGTAGCACATCACTTATCACTATATGGAAAAGTATTGGCGACAGTATGCAACCCTGTCTGACTCCACAATGGACTTCGAATTCATCCGACAACCTTCCTCTATGTAAAACGTGACATTTGCATCCATCGTAGGTTGCTTTAATAATAGTGATTAACTTATCTGGAATGCCTCTCCTGCGTAAGGCAATCCAAATAATATCTCTGTTAACACTATCAAACGCTTTTTCAAAATCAATGAACAGCAGGCGAAGTGGTGATCGATATTCGACGCACTGTTCAATAATGATCCGCAAGGTGTTAATGTGGTCAACACAGGATGAACCAGTGCGGAAACCTGCTTGTTCAGCGTCGAGTGTGTCTTCTAGATGTTATTTTATTCGCTCAATACAATTTTCGCTCCTATCTTGGCAACCGCAGGTAGAACGCAAATCCCTTTTAGGGAAGCACTCAGAGTTTCAGGCTCTCGTTATGAGTGGATGCAGTAGCTCACTCGATGTCATTGGTGCTGCTTGTAAGAGCTCTGTAGGAATACCATCAAGTCCTACCGCCTTGTTGTTCTTCAGTGTTTTAATTGCGGCAATTATCTCTTCTCTACTGGGAGGTGTAGTGCGGATTCGGGCATTTGTTGCTTCGGACGGGTCATCAGGTATTGGATGTGCATCGCTGGCAAACACACGGTTTAAAACCGAAGCGAAGTGTTCCTTCCACCTTCAGAGCTCGTCCTCATTCGAATGGAGCAGGGAACCATCTATATCTTTCACCAGGTGTTGTTTGGAGCATTGTACTCCAGTAATCTCCTTGGTGATTCTATAAACAGTTCTGTTGTCACACCGATTTGCGGCCTCTTCTGCTTCTTCAGCTAATACGTTGATGTACATAGTAACGCTTGTCACGTCTCACGCTACAGTAAATATCTCTCATCTTCATGCGATACGTGGATTCTAGCTCGTTTCTCTCTGCTGCTTGAGTAACTGCGATGCGAGCCCGCAGTTGTTTTCTTTCGTATATCATTTCCCAGGTTTCTGAGGATAGCCAAGCACTATTTCTTCTTTCTGCCCGACCGACTATTCTTTCACCACCGGTTATGAACACATTTTTCACAGCACAGCATTGGTCTTCCATGGAGATAGGTTCACTGCTGCTGATTGCTCTCAGTCCTTGGGAAAGATGGTCCTCTAGTTGTTGGCGAACTACGGGGTCCTTTAGTATGTCGGCATTCGAGTATTTGCTTGGGATCTCCGAACTGCAGCTGTGCGTAGTCTTACGAGAGCTACCATCAGATGGTGGTCCCGGGCCAATCCCATGTCTGCCACCCAATTAAAGTTTTAGTTAGCAATTTTACTCATCAAAGAAAGGATTAAACTTGGAATACAATCTTACAGTATAATTAATTTACCTAACATGTACAAATTTAACATAATAGGTTAAATCCTTGCCACAAAAATCGTTTCCCATAACAAAACAGTTATGAATCCTTGATTTCTCACATCAAGCCAGCCACACTTAATTGCCACAACAACGCTAATTCAAATTTCAGTTATTGAAATTGAAAAATATAACTCTTCAATGAGGCAGTCGTCGAAAGAAGGTGACACCAAAAAATAGGGTTGAATAAACAAGTGAAATAATAATATTAAAAAAAAAAAAAAGTGATTCCCCAACCAATGGAACGAAATTAAGCAATTATACAATCAACCTCGACCCCTTTTTGAGTGGTGAAGTGTATAGTGAAGGCGTTGTAGTCACGTAGAAGCAAAACGCGACGCGGATCCACAAAGATATGATTCGGAATCAGCCCTCGTGCAATGACGGGTATTTATATCTACTTATACGGCACAACACTAGAATGAGCTTATGTAGGTACAGAAAGGTGTACATTGGGAGTTGAATCTTTTATGTAATTGAAGCATTGAAGGGGAATTTCATAAGTCTTTGCAATTTTGTTTAGAAAAAAAAAAAAAGTAACTCCTACAAAAGTATTAGCTTATAATACCGTTTTTCATTTAAAACCCTTCTAAAACTGTTTTTTTTTTGTTACACAAATTACACTTTAGACGAATTTGAAAAGATAAATCCATCTCTGACTCATTCTGCCTTAATGCTTCGACACTTTGTCCTCATAACGTTTAAGTAATCAACTGTAATAATCAAATATTTGCATATTTTGTCATGTGAGAGCTGTCATTGAAAAATCCCTATTTTTGACGTTTATCATTGATTTAAGGAGCAAGAGAGATGAAGAGAAATATGCATTTGTTTTTATTTTCAATCATTGATAAATTCATTGCCTTTGTTAAGAATATGAGAATATTTCAATTTTATTTAGTGCTGAGAATAGAAAATATTAAAAGTCCCCAAAAGTCGCATGTATGCATAAGCTTTATTTTAAAGTTAAATGTCAAAAATGTAGGTTTTTCGGGTTTAACTTTGAAACGCGAGAAGCTATCAAAAGAGAGTATGCATGATACTTGTAGGACTTGTGATTTCCTAAAAACATAATATGACATTTTCTTTTCAACGAGAAATCGTTTAAAAGATATCGCATTTTTAAAATGTGACAAATGTCAAATATAATGGTTATTCGCATATAACTCTTAAACGGTGAGTCCTATTGAAAAGTTGCCTTTGAAAAAGTTGTAGATTATGCGCACATGTATATAAAAAATGATTTTGTTTTTCTTAAACCTGTCATAAAAAAAAAATGTTTTTTTTTTTTTTAATTTGATCAAAACTCAAAAATTATGAGATATGCTCGTAAAAATATTTTAAGTTAACCTTATATACCATGGATGTTCTCGAAAATTTTTTTTATTTTTTTCGTACTTTCTATCATTTAGGAGATATTGCGTTTCTGCAAGACGACTCTATCGAAAATATCTTTAATTTTTACTTGCGATATGGGTTCCATATGTATATCAAGTTATGCATTCGTACAAAAAAAAAAGTTGAGATAACAATCAAACATGACATTACTATGTTAGAGAATGATAAAAAAGTGGGTCCGACAATTCTGTCTGTCTGTCTGTCTGTTTCAGAGACCACAGCCTAAACGGATAGACCGATTTACTTCAAACTTGGTATGTGGCGTTTTTTGGTGAATATCCCCAGACGTTTTTTTGAATTTTTTTTTTGGACCCCAAATAACGGTACCTGTCATATACCGGTTTTAGAAACACTGATTTTTCTCAAAACGGTGCCTACGATTTTGATTAAAAAAATCATGGTCAGTTTTTTAGATAAGGTCTATCTTTAAATGGAATCCATTAAAAAAAAAACCGTTATTAACGGTACCTGCCATAGAAATTCTGATTTTCTCCTTCATGACTCAATCAATTTCAACCATTTTTTTTACATGAGTGCTTTTAAGTTGCCGTAAACATATTTAGTAAAAAAAATTTACAAAATTATTTTTTTGGATTTTAAAAAACATTTGCTTAAAAATGGCAACCAATTTTTTTTTTATAAAAGTCCTTGCAAAATTTTATATAGAAAAAATAGTTTTTTTAAAAAAACGGCTGTAACGATTTTTAAATTTTTTTTTCTAAAAATGTATCATTGTAGAAGAAATCAAATTGCATACTTACTTCGTTTTGAGTTAAAATTCATTAAAGAAGCAGTTTTAGTCATTTGAAAATAGAATTTATGCTTTTTTCATTTCTTTTTTTTCTAAAACTGCATTTACAAATATATAATTAAAAAGGCTCAGCATATATAGTAACTTTATCTATAAGAGCAAGTACGTGCGACCCAGTCGTGCATTTTATTTTTTTATTTTCGTTAGCATGAAAATAGGAAAAAAAAAAGATATTTTCGACATACACCTCTCTTTTAAACCAACATTTTCGACATTTAATCTTGAATAACTTCCAACTTGCAAAATAGGTACTATGGGGCAAATTTAGGATTCATTAAACAAATCGAACTCGAAACAACAATCATGACATGACATGACATTACGATGATTGAGAAAGCCAAAAAAAGTGGGTCTCGCAATTCTGTCTGTCCGTCTATCTGTCTGCCAGTCTTTCTGTATCTATCTTTAGCTGGGGCCTAAACTACCGAAGCGATTTCTTTCAAACTTGGTAGTTATGAGTTTAACCTAGGTGCAAATTTAATTGTTTTTTTATTACAAAAATTAAGGTTACCACCATGCCCCATACAACCAATATGGAAATATTTAATTTTCTCAAAAACGGCTAGGAAGATTTTGATTAAAATTTGTATGTGTAGAACAACAGTCGTACTTTTGAAATAAAAAAAAATATTTTTTCATCGGTTAAAAAAGGTTCCTACCATAGGTTCCTACCATAGAGCCGTTTTTCACTTATCTGAATTTTTCGTAAGCGACTCTAAATTTCGATGACAATTTTTACATAAGAGGATTAAAATTTCAAAAAAAAATGGATTTTTAACAAAAAGTTTCAAAATTTGTTTTTCAAAAATCAATTTTTCGAAAACGCGTGAATGATTTTTTTTAAATTTTTGTTTTAGATGTTTATTGATATTTTGAGTACTTTTATATATAAAAAAATGTTTTTTAACTACGGCTCCAACGATTTACAAAAATTGTTTTTTTTTAAATTAATCTTTTTTAACGAAATCTATCGCACCCAGTTGCCAATTTTAACTCCAAGAATATTATTCATGCTTCACTTTCTGTCTCTTCATTACCATTGACATCAGCACCAAGTACTTTTATAACTCTTCCATCGTCTCCCACTGTGAAGTATTAAAATATAGGTCCGTTAACTTTTTCTTCTTTACCAAAAACCATGCTTTTACAACAGCAGCAGTAACCAAAAATAACCAAGGAAAATAAATCACTGACGACTCCCATTGTATCTGGACTAAAGGCTATTGAAGGGCAAAAAACATTGTTCCTGTCTAAGCTTGCACCATCCACTAATGCCCTTGACATCAAAAATTACTTGTTTGAACAACTAGGTTCCTCGTTTATGTTAAATGTTGAGAAAATGTTCGGAACCATGCTAAATATTCGTCTTTTAAAATATGTGCACCTGACTCAGTTTTCCATGTTATGAACTCAGAATCATTTTGGCCTAAAGGAGCTATAGTTCATGAATTTATGAATAAATGTAACAACCCTTTTCGTCAAAATCGGACAACGCTGAACTACTATCAAAACAGCTTCAAATTTTATTGATTTTCTACCAAAATGTAAATGGACTTCGGACAAAGACCAACATAGTTTATAAAAACATCAACAATCTTCTCACGATGTCATTATATTGACGGAAACATGGCTAAACAATTCTGTTACGCATTCGGAGCATTTCGACTATTCTTATCAAGTCTTTAGACATGATCGTCATAATATAGACAATTTAAACGCCGTTGGTGGTGGAATTCTGAGGATAAAATACTAGTTGTAGGTGATTTTAATCTACTAAATCTTACTTGGATTCAAATGGATGATGATAATTTCTACGTTTCAATAAATGCGTCATGATGGTATGTCCTCATGTGGCTTGAGTCAACTCAACGGTGTGTCTAACCGTTTTGGAAAAACACTGGATTTGGTATTTTTCTCTGAAACCATATGCTCTGAAGCGGCCGTGATAACTTCTGCTGTCAAACTGGTGGACGAAGATTGGCATCATCCTACAATAGATATTGCACTAAATTTAAACATGTTTTCACCTCATATGCCAACCAACCAACAACAAACTCGAGTTCAATTTTAGTAAGTGTAATTTTGCAAATCTTTTTGACTTATTATGTACGATTAACTGGGAACATTTATTTTTTAACTTGAAAATTGATGACAAGTGTAACATCTTTTATTAAACTCTTTTCGACTGTTTTAACAAAACGGTTCCATTTAAAAAGAATCGATATAACTCAAATGTTCCACCATGGTTTGATACTCATGTAAAAAATTTAAAAAATAAATAGAATAAAGCCTGGATAAAATACAATCAAACAGGAACTGATGATGATTATAGAACGTTCATTATTATTAAGCAGCTCTTTACTGACTACTTCGACACGAGGACTACATTCGTAAAATTGAACTTATTCTTAGATCGAATTCTGATAGTTTTTGGAAATTCGTAAACTGCAAAAAAAAAGACATGTGGGTAACCTAACTTAATGACAGATTCGTCATCAACCGTCATGATCCGAAGATAATTGCAAACATGTTTGCAAACCATTTCAAAGCTGCTTTTGTAGAATCAAACACTTTTAGCTCTCCTGACACCTCTAGTTCAGTTTTAATATTCCCCCACTTAAATACCATCAACTTTGTTATAAGCCAAAATACCGGTATACAAAGTATCCTTCAACTCGATGAATGTTTTAGTCCTGGTCCAGATGGGGTATCATCATCCATTTTAAAGAAATGTTCTGCTTACTTATCGTACCCGTTATGTGTTCTTTTTAACGAGTCTTTAAAAAGCTCACTCGTTCCTTTTATCTGGAAGATAACCTGGGATCTTTTTTCATTACACCAGTACACAAAAAAGGTCCCAAAAACGAAATAATGAACTACCGACCAATTGCGAAACTATATGTGATACCTAAACTGTTTGAGTTTTAACGATAATTTCATAAACTGGATCTCATCGTATTTAGAAAATAGATGTTATAGTGTATTGTTTCGTAATTAGTGTTCTAGCCCATTTGTTGTGATCTCTGGTGTCCCCCAAGGCAGCCATCTTGGCCCTATTCTATTCGTTCTATTTATAAATGATTTGGTTTCAATCATAAACAAATCGTCTGTCCTTATATGATATATGCTGCCGACATTAAAATTTTCAAAAAAAAATCAACTCTACATCTGACTGTCTTTTTTTGCAAGAAGACTTAAATTTATTTAGGGAATGGTGCAATAACAATCGTCTTGTTTTAAATGTTGACAAATGCAAAACCATGAGTTTTACACGCAAAAAAGTCCCACTTGTTTTTGATTACACGTTTGATTCTTGTCCTCTAAGTAGAGTTTCTGTATTTTCTGACTTGGGTGTTATCTTAGATTCAAAACTAACCTTTAATGAACATATCAACTTCATTGTCAAAAAAGCTAATAGAGTTTTTGGATTTTTAAAAGATTGGGACGCGATTTCCGCGATCCATCATATATACTAAAATTACATTTTGTTTCATTTGTGAGACCAATCCTGGAATATGCCTGTTCAGTTTGGTCCCCTTACTACACCTTACACATAACAAGACTAGAAGCAATTCAAAAAAGGTTTTTGCGTTTCTGTCTGCGATCACTCCCGTGGTTTCGTGGTTCTATATTGCCGCCTTATTCGCAAAGACTTTCTTTCATTGACCTTCCTTCCTTGATGAATCATAGGAAATACTTACAATTTTGTTTAATTGTTGCAATAATTAATGGACAAATATCATTATCATCAATTCTAAGTAGTTTAAATTTTAGTTTTTGTCGTTCTAATAAAAGAAACCGGAAAAAAGGAGATTTGATGCAGTGTGAAAACTGGAGAGGGATTTGTGTTCTGCCTGCGGTTGCCAAGATAGCAGCAAAAATTATATTAGAGCGAATTAAAGAACATCTAGAAGACACACTCGACGCCGAACAAGCAGGTTTCCGCACTGGTTCATCCTGTGTTGACCACATTAACACCTTGCGGATCATTATTGAACAGTGCGTCGAATATCAATCACCAAAGCGTTTGATAGTGTTAACAGAGAATTTATTTGGATTGCCTTACGCAGGAGAGGAATTCTAGATAAGATAATCGCTTTAAAGCAACCTACTATGGATGCAAATGTCACGTCGGATGAATTCGAGGTCCATTGTGGAGTCAGACAGGGTTGCATACTGTCGTCAATACTTTTCCTGTTAGTGATAAGTGATGTGGTACGTGCAGCCCTGTTAAACGGAAATGGTGGAATTCAATGGAGTCTGACATCCCAACTAAAACATCTGGAATACGCGGACGACGTATGCTTACTCTCTCATAGTATCATGTATCTCCATCAAATGACAACAAGGGTGGAGGGAGAAGCCGAAATCGTGGGGCTTAAAAAAGAACAAGGCAAAAACAAAAATGATCAGCCTCGGAAGTAACTCATCCGTTCAAGTCAATATTTTTGGACAAGCGGTAGAGAAAGTAGAAGACTTTCAATATCTTGGGAGTTTTGTCTCTACAAAAGGCGGAACCGAACAAGATGTCGACAGTCGTATCAAAAAGGCAAAGGCTGCTTTCGGAATGCTGTCCAAGATATGGAGAGACAACGCTATAAGCTTAAAGACCAAGCTGAGACTGTTCCGCTCCAATGTTGAATCCGTGCTTCTGTATGGGTGCAGCACTTGGAAAATCTTAACAACTGTCACAAGCAAGCTGCAATCGTTCGTGAATAGGTGTCTGCGAAACATCTTAAGGATCTTTTGGCCTAACCGTATTTCCAATGAAGAACTTTATAGATGAACGGGTCAAGAATCCATTGACAGTACTATTCGCAGACGTAAGTGGCAGTGGATTGGTCATACGCTTCGAAAAGGCAACGATTGCATTGCTGGCCAAGCGGTGCTGGCAATCGGTGAGAATTAAGTGTGACGCTTCGTTACAAAATCAAATGGCATACTTAGTTTGGAAGTCAAAACAATTTAAGGAGTTGTTTAAGTCATTTTAGTAATTATTTTTTAATTTCTTATAAAAGTATTTACTTTTAAAAACTTTAAACATGAAGCTTCAGCTCTTTGCGAATTATTTCTGGGTTTGCATCTTACTAATGTCTATTTTATCTGGACTAAATAGTTTTTATTTTCTTATCAAGATGTCATTCTTTTTCAGTGCTGCCAATTGATTTTAAATTATTGTTTTAAGCGGAAATTATCGTTTTTTTGTGAAATTCAGTTTAAAGCATATACCTATCCGTGTGGAAAAAAAAACACTTCACCTTATGTTATCTCTTTTGATATTTAGTTTTGCAAAATGTCAGAACAAAGGATATTATGAAGTTTAAGTCAAATGTATATTAGCTATTAGTATTTAGTAAATGAGACGGCGCGCGGCGCGGCGGGCGAATCCTAACAAAATATTATGTCTTTGGGATAAACATTAAAAATGCTAAATATCAAAGGCTTTTCTAGAATTTACCCCAATTGAAATTTGAAAATACCTTATTAACATCGAAAAGGCTACAAGTAATAGAATTTCAAGTTTCAAAATTACTACTCTTGTAAATTTCACCTAAAATTTAGAATTCATGATAGAATTTTACTTCAAAATGCACAAACCATTGACGATGACGACAAAAGCAGCCATGTGGTGGTGGTGGTGGTGGATGGTGGTTCAGTTAAACAGTGTGTCACACACGATGGATGGCAGAATGGCACGTTGTTGGAGCACACCAGCGTGTGTCCCAGTTCGCACAGAAATCACAAGACCTGCGATGGGATGATATCGTAATTAAGCCTGCTTTCAGCATACTTAATTACTTTTTAACGTAAACAGAGGGATATGATTTTCATGATTTTACGCTTCACGTCAGGAAGAAACTCCCATTGAGTAATTTCCCTGGATCTCATATATAAATTCCTGTTCTCTTTCCCATTCTCATATATATGTAGGTATAGATACTCATATCTACTCGTACATTATTTCGATCCTAGCGAGTATCCTTGCTCAAATTAAAATGTATTGTGTATATAAAAAAGCGGAAAAAAAATCCACCTTCTGCTATATAGGGTTTTATTGGTCCAGGTCGTAACCATCGTCGTCGTCGGAGTCGTTCTCATCGTTGACGTTGTCGACTTCTTCGTACGTATACCATAGTATTCAATATTGTAACATTCATTGGGTCTCATCTCGTATCATATTATGCTCTTGGGGGGTGTCAGAGGTCGGTCGCCGCACTGATCCGATTGAAGCCATGGCAAGAGTCGTAAAAGGGAAACATTTGATAAGATTTCTAGGATCAAATGGTTCAGTACCATTCGACACCGGATTCTCACTTCCCATCTCCTCCTACGTCACACTCGATATTGTGCTGTGTATATTCTTCGACAACTTCCGTCACCGCCGCCGCCGCCGCCATCCTGCCAACAACGATAATCTTTGTATGGGACAAACAAACTCACATAAGTCACTCGATGGATATAACATCGAGGCTATAGGGTGAGGGTGTGTTCGGCCACCATGCATGCCGTGCCGCCAGTATATTCAAATAAGTATGAATGCGAACTTGAAGTAACATTTCAAAGGAAACGAGCCACAGAACAAGTTAAGGACTTCTATTCACACACATACACAGAAATTAATACTCGCACATACACGTAGAAAATCACATAAACACAATATGATGAGATGTGTTACTACGGAGAGCGCATCAGTAATCGCATATAAATAAAGAGCAACTACACCCTTAAGGCCAAAAAGCAAAAAAAAAACAAAAAAAAAAAAAATAAACAGAAGGCCTTACTTCTTCACCATCTTCCTCAGAGTGAACCTATATCTTTTTTTTTATTTATAGTAAATCTGAATCTCTTTCAACGGCATCAGCAGCAGATAAACGCGAAGTTGGATGGAATATATAAATGAGCTCCAAATACTTTTTCTATAGGTTACATGAATCTTCTATAATGTAGGTACATAGAAGCAGGGTGATTCGGAAATAAAAATACTAGTAGAGAAGTTGAGCGTCGGATTACCTACTTAATTTAGAGATCTAAATTAGCCTCAAATTAAAGGTAAGTTTATACTGATAGTAAACACTTTTTAAATGAGGGCAAAAATGTGTAAAAAATTAAGAAAATAAAGTTTAGTGAAAAATGCTTAGAATGTGGTGACCCTCTTCATATGAAAAACATACTAACAAATTCTTATTTAAAAATAAAAGTATCAATGCATACTCTCGTGATAAGTATACACGGTAATGCTTTTTACTTGCTTTATAGGGCAAGTATTGGTTTCCGGTCAAAAAAAATTTGAGATTTTAGTCAAAACTAACAATGGTTGATGGAGAAGTCCAAAAAAGTGGTTTTTGTCATGCCGTCCGTCGGTCTGTGCGTCCGTTTGTCGGTTCGTCTGTGCGTCCATCCGTACAGAGAGTCAGCCATTGTTATTCATATTCTGACTGATTTATTTTCTACACTATAAGTGATAGGAAAAAACTAAATACATCAAAAGATAGGTGATATAATGTGAGGCAAGTTAGGGTAAAATGGGGCAAAAGGCAAAAATTTGTTTGTACAGCTCGAAAAGTATAAGGGTAAGAATTATGAAATAAATTTAATTAAATAGATAAATCGAAAAAATGACGAGTTTACTTTAAAAAAAAAAATTCTAAAAATTCAACTTTTCAAAAATTATTATTTTCCAATATGAAATATTTTTTAAACGTTTGAAAATTATGTAATTATGGATACAGTTGATGATTTCTTGAACAACTATAATTATGTACGTTGAAAAAATAAAATGCACGAACTTGCTCATGTAGTGCAAAGCTATTTTATGCATTAACTAAGATTGAAAGTTTTAGCTTTTGGTCATCTGATGTGTGTAGGTATTGAGAGATATGCAGATGCACAAATAAGCAAAAATAAATATTTTTTTTAAAACGGGAACACTTTTTGGATTTTTTTTTTTTTTTTAATAATTTGTTTTTCCATATTGGGTCAATGATTTGTGTTTTTTCAAAATTTTATTTTTAGGTGTTGATAAATATTAGCCATCTTCAAATGGCATAACAATTTTTTTTTTTTTTAATCGTTTGAAATTTTTTTAATAAAAAAATATTTTTTTTTTTTTTAAAACGGCTCGATAGATTATTTTGAAAAAAAATTTAACAATTTATCGTTATTGAAGAAATCATATCAAAAAGTTTAATTCAAATAACTCAAAAATGTTGTATGGGAGGCCCTCAGACATACAGACGCACAGACGCACAGTGGGCCCAAATGGTCTTACGCGTCTCAAAAATCTGTAACTTTTTTGTTTCTTGAAATAATTAAGTCAAATTTGGAATACATTATCTTTGATATCTACGCTATCATTTGAATAACTTTTTTTTTTAAACAAGGTTTGTTTTTAGTACTAAAATTTATTCCAAAGTTAAGAAATACACGTTTTTGGCATGGTTTGCACATTTAAAACTTCTGTAACTTTTTTGTTTCTCTGAATAATAAAGTCAAATTTAGAATATATTATCTCCCATAATCAATCAAACATTTAAAATAAAAAAAAATTAATTATATTGATTTTTAGTACTAAAATTAGTTCTAAAGTTAAAAAAAACGCGATTTTGGCATGATTTGGACATTTAAAACTTCTGTAACTTTTTTGACTCTTTGAATATTTAAGTCAAATTTGAAATATTTTACTTCTGATGTTCACTTAATCATTTGAACATCTTTTCTTTTTTAATTAAGTTGGTTCTAAGTACTAAAACCTTACCTAAAGTCATGAAATAAGCGATTTTGGCTTGATGTGAACATTTCAAACTACTGTAACTTTTTTGTGTCGTCGAATAATTTAGTCAAATTTGAAATATATCATCTCTGATATTGATTTAATCATTTAAACCTCTTTTTTTCAAAAAATAAGCTTATAGTTCCAACATTTTAGTACTAAACCTAAAAATTCTGTAAATATTTTTTTTTTTAATTTTTCAACTTATATCTTTAAATTCATACTCAAAACTCATTTTTTCATCATTAATTATTCTGTTTTTTTATTTTTAATATAATACATAGTTAATAATCAATAGTTTACTAAAGTAAGATTTTTTTAAATCTTAAGCAGAAGTAAAGCTTCTTCAGAAAGGTCTTTGGATTCCACTTTCTGTTTCCTTTTACTTGATAACAGTGGATCTGATGTCAATAAAAGGCGGTGAAATGTCTTCATTTGTCGCTGTTCTTGAACATTTTCTTGCATGTGAAAGCCTTATTTTTTTATAATCCTTATTGCGAGCTTCTTGCGCATCTTCGGATAGTTGACCTATTGGTAAAATCCCAAAATGTTGTATTATGGCTTCACCATGCATAAGTAATTTATGCTCCGAAGATGGCATGTGATACCATTTATATTTATCAACATATAAACGTGCAGTATGCAAAGCATACTCACCAAACTTCTTATGATCAACGGTCAAACCAGATGACAGTGTTTGTAACATTATGTAAAACCTCTTTTTAAGATCTAAATCCACTCCAGTGATATTGGCTGTATCTTGGAAATTTTGAAAAAATCTCCGTGCAGAGTTACAATCGTTGCTATTACCAGAACCTTGCCAAGGTTTATCTATGATCAAAACTAATTCAGCTCGAAAACGGGTTTGAACGTATTTTTTTCTTTTCCTCCTTGCTTTTTTTATGTTCAGGAGTATTTGCAGACCACTTCGAAAATGAAAGTCTGTAAGATATATGAAGTATCAACTCCATACAACGGATCCAAGCGTGAAGGGTAGATAAACCGTACTTGAATGTGTTTTCATTTGGAGGTTTTGCTTTCACATTATTCAAGTCATTCATTTCGCTTGGTTTTGCTCCACATACTGTGCAAACAGCACTCGAACTTGTGGCCGTTAAGACTTGCCCAACTATTCCGTCGATCATTGTTAAAAACAATTCATATACAATATGAAAAACTTTTTCATTTTCATCAAAAATAGTAACATGTAATTCATTAATTTGATTTTCTATGTCATTTACAACTTCTTTAGTTTTTTGAGGTGTTTCTTTTGAAAACTCAATCAAAGTCGGACGGCAATAACGAACAGAAGAGCAGGTTGGATTTAGCCACAAAACTAAATTGGTATGTTCGTATGATCTACAGAAAAATTAAATGATTGATGTAGTGTGAAATTTACAATAAAACCCCCAAAAAACACATCATTACATACGATGTGGTAGAAAGGGAAGCAAGGCCCCCATTCCATCACCTACGCCACTGGCTTCTTCTTAACAAATATTTATTTGAAAAACATACGGATTATAACGGCAATTTCAATTGCGGCTGTAAAAACAAAACTTATAAGAAAGAAAAACAAAAAAAAAAAAACAATGTAAAGCTATTTGAATTTTATTTTACCATGCACCTACACTATGAAAATTGACATTTCTCAAAAAGGGGGAAAAAGGGGCAAGATTTTTTTTCTGCTCACAACTACCAATATGCAAAGGAATAAAATGCAACTTGAAAGAAAACAGCGCAAGACAGCGCAACTATTTAAAACCTTAATCGAATATAGGAAACAGGTAAAAAAAATATGTTGACAAAAATTATTAAATTTAGTAAATAAAACAACTTTTTTAAAATTTAATTTTTATTTTTTTTGATGCCTTACAACATTACCTTTCCAACGATATATAATATTTAGAGGTCTTGTTCAAAGGAAATTTAAAAAAACAACAATTATAATCGACCTCAATTTCGCCAATTTTTTAAGATTAACCCTTGCGTGCACTTTAGGTGGCCATATAACAAATTGGGCCAATGTTTTTTATAAAATTTTTGTTGTTTAACAAAATTTGACATTTTCTTAAAAATATTTCATAGAAATCCAGGCTGGAAAAGTACTTTCGGAAAAACCATTTATGAGACGCAAAAGGCATTTTGGGCCCATTGTGAGACGCACAGACCGACAGACTGCATGACGATAACCACTTTTTCGGACTTCTCCATCATCGTAATGTTGGTTTTGATTAAAACCTCACTTTTTTTTTTTGACACGAAACCAATAAATATAGAGCAAGTAAAAAATTAGGCCTCTAATACGGATTTCATATAAAATGCTCCATAACGGGTTTTTTTAACTTTAAAAAACAAATTCGTTTTTGAGAGTTTATGTGGGTGGTTTAATTGATTTTAAAAATAAGGGAATAACGGAAAAAATAGCTTTTAGGTTTATGTGTTGTCTACAAATGTGTGAAAAAAATTAGATTTTTAAACATTTTTTTCAATGAATAACAGTAAAAACAAGATTTTTCAGTCCAAGTTTTTTTTACCGTTTCCAACGGTATTTTATTTTTATCTTTTTTATTTTTATATTTTTAAACTTGAAATTTACACAGTCATTAAATATTGGGTAAGAGCATTGTTGTACAAACTTTGACAATTTTCTGTATTCTGTGAGCCGACATAACGGTAAAGAGAGTTTTGTTTACGTGGTTCTTAATGACTATTTACATAAGCCTCATAAAACTACATATATGATTCAACTTTATTGAGCATCATTACCTTTAATTTGATATACCACACATAAATGTATATGCTATAAAAGCTTCACAAACTTGAAAAGAGTTTTATCCGAAATTCAACAAAATTCAACAAAATTGTCTGCTTTTGTCGTTGGACTTGACAACCCAGCAGTGGAGAACGGTAGGTACCGTTGGCTCACAAATGGATTCGAGATGGTTCGCTTATAAAATTTGTAATTTTGTTGTTTCTTGTCGAATTTTTAAGATTGAGGTGTTTAAATTTAGCTGAAATATCAGGCTACAACACTGTATAATCTTTTGTATACAATTACACATACGTATTATGAGTAAGAGGTGATTAAGAACAAAATAATTTTTTGTATTCTTATTCGTTTTGCAATATGGTATGAAATTTGTTTGAGTTTCATAAAACGATGAACTACAATGTTGTTGGTTCAAGTATTCTTCATAGGCAATAAATATTTTTAAACATAAAAATGCACATTTACAGAATTTAAAGAGAAAAATTAAAAAAAAAAAACAATTTCTTTTGATATTAAAATCTGTTACTTGAGTTTTAGTTGCAGGATTTTATTAAATTGAACAGATTCTAATAGATAAAATGTTGTTCTATAATGTTGTACCATTCATTACATCTGACTATGTCTGCTTAAATAATTTAAATTTTCTTATAAAATGTCAACAATTATTTTGATATACAATTTGTTTCAAAAAGAAACTCACAAGCTTCGCAATATCATGAAATAATATCAAAAATAGTATAAATTCGAAAAAAATCCAAATATCCCTTTCACTTAAACAAAATAGGTTTTAACATTAGTAAACCTTAACCGTTTTTTTTAAGTTGAGGTATCAATAGAAAGATTAAAATCTCATTAAAATTAAAATCAAATACATTTTTTATTTAAATTGTGTAAAATCAATAATGATAGGAAGTATAACTTCTGGCGCGCGTACCTAAGTACACACACCTTTTTTTTTGTTAATGAATATATCAATTAGAAGAAATACCTCCCATATAACGGTTTCGAGTTATTAGATTTTTCTCGAAAACGGCTCAAACGATTTCAATTGAACTTGGTTTATGTTATGTTATAGGTGATTGTAACAATATTGCGTTTTTAGTTTTTCTCAAAAAATTCGAATACCGAAAATATGATGAACACACTTTTCAAGAATATTTTAATAATTTTTAGTTTTTTTTTTCCAAATAGACAAATGGATACATATTATAATAACTTTGAGCTACAAAAACAAGTTCGTGCGATCCGATCTAGTCGTGCATTTTTTTTAATGCAAGAAAAAAATAAAAACATTGTTTTGTCTGTCAAAATGTAACACATTTGACAGAGTGAATAACTTTACTACATATCAAATTATTAATTAGGCTGTCTTCTATCCAAAAGACAATTTTTGGGGTGCCATTCCTAAAAGGAAGGAGGTAAGCTTTTAATTCTATCAAATATTGTACATTTCAACAGAAAAACGAGTTTTTTTTTGTGTGTTTTCTTCCAAAGCCAAAAAGGACAAATTTTATTATTATTTAAACTCACTGAATAACCAATGGTTATTTAGACATAAATCAAACATTAATATGATTTAGCTACAAGCTTTACTTAAAACCATTTGAAGTATGCCGAATGCAAAATTTAGATAAATTACAGGTTTGTGTGTAAAATTAAAATTTTATTGTCTATTTTTGTTAGCAGGGTCATACTTTTGAAATTAATGAAATGTTTCTAAAAATTCTACAAACAGTACCTCCCATAGAACCTTCTTTTCATTTTCGACTTGCTCTTTAACTAATGAACCAATTTATATGAATTTTTATCATACGGAAGCTTCTTATTTGATATCAAAACTTTCAAAAATATAGTTTTTGGATTTTTTTTTTGTTTTTAATGCGGATGTCTTTATTTTTTTGAAATTTTAGTTTTAGATGAACCTTATATTTTCTTGAAAATGGCATACTAATTTTTTTTGAAAATTTTTTCATATAAATATATTTTTTTTTATAGGCTCTAACGATTTTCATTTTTTTTTTTTCTAAAAATGTATCTTAATCAAATGAGATGGAATACTTAGTTTGGAGCTCAGCATCATTTAAGATGTTGTTTATGCTATTTTAGTAATGAATTTTTTTTTTTTTTTACATTTCTTATAAAATTATTTATTTTCAAAATCTTTATATTAAAAGCTTTAACGTCCACAGCAACTTTGACCCTAAAAGCAAGTACGTGCGACCTTTAACCATCTACGAGAAAAAAAGCAAAGAACAGAACATTTTTGCAACAAAAAACGGAAACACTCCCAAGTAACATTTTCATACTTATAACACTCTTCAAGATTGTTATAAGTATGACTTTCAAGAATGAAAGCTGAAAAGTATTCTTGTAGTGTGTTCTAAGATTGCTATAAGGTTCTTACAAGGGTTAAATGGCCTATCTACAAGAAGCTATTACACTCTTGTTGCAAGATTCATATTCTCAAAGAAGCATAATGCGTCTTGTTAAAAGAGTGTGAGGGGCGTGGCTAACAAATACATGTGATAAAAAGAGAAACGAGAGAGTTTACGTGTGAGAATATAAAAATTAACAAATAATAAAGAAATGTTTGTGTTTGTCAAGTCAAAAAAAAAAAAATTATGAGTATTTTTCTTGTTGATTCGTTTAATAATTGTTTGTGTTTTCTTGGGAACATGATTATTTTTTGTTTACCACGTGTATACTTACGTAGATCTGAATGCGGTTAAAATTTAAATTTTCTATTATTTCGTTCGCCCTCGAAAAAACATAAACCTTCAAAATAACGCATATTAAAATTATTTTGTTTCTAGTTCTTTTTGAGAAAAGGGTTACCATTTTTATGTACCTAATCATCTTAAACTTATTTTTTTTTTCTAGAAACCTTTCATTCAGAACTAAATTTGTTAGTACATGTACCTATCTATTAACAAGTAAAAAATAATGTTAAGAGAAATATTTGAATTCTCATGTTTTTTGTTTAATCAATTTAGAAATTTCATGAGTCGAAGTGATTCATATTCTTCCTCTAATAACCCCAAAAAGCAGAACTGTTTTTTTTTCGAAAGCCCATTTTTTGTTTCGATACTTTAATAATTATAAGAGAACTATAATACTCATAAGGTTACAACGCGGCTAGTATTGCAATAAGAAAGAGAGGAGTCTAAAGAGAATTTCAAGAGTAAAAATCTGAAGAGTATGTTAGTTAGGCTGTTTCTCCGTTATTTGATTTTTTTGAGAAAAACTAAAAATGCAGTTTTGTTGCAATCACTTAACACACAAATTTTAAACAAAATCTTCAGAGATGTTTATAATATATAACTCAAAACCATTATATGGGAAGTATTCGTTCTAGAACAGATATTCAAAAACAAAAAAAAAAAAAAAAACAAATTTCGAAATGATATTCTGTACCAAATTTGAAGAAAATTCGTCTAGTTTTTTGGGCAGTAGAAATGTGTTCAGATGGAAGCACAGACTAGATCTATAACTTTTTTGTTTTCAAGATATTGACATGAAAATTTGTAGGTATAAAGTTGACTATATCACAATCAATTTTGTTGTACCTTCTGACACAAAATATTTGTTTCCTTATTTTGATTTGAAAAAAAAGAAAGTACAAATTTTGATTTTTTACTTTGAAATCTGATTTTATTGAAAAAAATCCATTAAAACAAAATGATTCAAACCTTAAAAAATATGGCTAACCCCTAAAAGCTTCGTTGAAATTAAAACATCAAGAAATTTTAAGTATATTTTTGTTTAACTTTACTGCTTCATTGAATAATCCTAAAATTAAAAAAAAATTTGCTTTGAGCTTTCTGCAATGTTTAAGCTTTCCAAATAAATATGTACCAAACTATGGGACTTTCTCTGCAACTGTTTTGAAGTAATATTGTTTTGTTAATTATTTTCAAGATAGAATAATCGTTATCCAAACACGTAATTTTTTTCGTCAATCATTTCTAAAGTCAAAAATGACATTATCGGCCGATTACCTTGTTCTTGAAGCAAAAATTGCTTTTAAGAATACAAATAGTGGGTAGTTGACGTAAAGGTTAAGAATAAATTCTTGGGCCAAGACAAAGAAATATAATTTCTTAGGAAGATGACGAGAGGACAGAAAAGCCATATTGAAATAAAAGCGAAATGTCAAATTAATACATCGAGGGTAACCATTGGCAGGGAAAATTTGATATTTGTTAAAGTAAGTTTCAAAAAAATATATATGCACCTCTGGTAAGCCTATTTCCAAATTAAAATGCATTCAATACTCACAAACTGCCTAACCGACTATTGAAAAATTGGCCTCTTGTATTTTTAAATTGCATAACAAAAAAAAGCGAATGAATGACCTACAATTTTAAAAGTTCAAGTGACCTCAACATCAAACTGCATTTCGCCCGGTTAACAGTTACCTCATCAAAAAGATGGTAGGTATTTTATTTTCTATCTAATACGAAAAAAAAAAATTGTTGGATATTACGCGCACAGTTTTTTAAGAGGCCATTGACTGTTTTTTACATTATTTTTTATTTTTCGATAAATATTATTTTTATATTTTACATTTAAGTAAACCAAATCACGTAAAAAATACATAAAAAACAGAAGACATTTACATGAAAAAAAAAAAATAATAGGTATTCCAGTTTCTTAAATTTATATATTGTTTATTTTTGTGGGTTTGGTTTTCTTCCTTTTTGTTTTTAAATAACCCATATTTCCAAACAAGGAATGTTAAGGATATCCTCATAAATTATTTTAAGCTTGACCAAAAATATACTCGTTTAGTTTTGTTCTTTTGTTAATGAAATTGGTTTGGTTTTTTTGTAATTGATGTATGGGTTTAAGGCGTAGGATACAAATCCTTTATTTAAATTATCTCTAAAACGAATATCTCTGAAAAAAGAGGAAAGGCGGACACATAATTCTTGAAACAACGATTTAAAATTTGTATTAAAATCTATGCAGTTTAGGTTGCCTGGGTTCTCAGAATTTTTTTCTTAAAAAAGGCTGAAAACGAATCCAAAATGTTGTTTGCTGAAAATTCAGAAACATAAACTGGCAAATGAGGTATTTAATGATATTTTAGTGAAAGTAGAACATTTTATTTTCAAATGGGATTGTTTCCGGTCTATTTTTAGCCAAGCACTTACCTAAAAATTAGATTTCCTTTTCCGTCTATTGATTTGAGAATGGAGCGTCCATTTGTAAGTCAAAGTATTGCATGAATCGATAAGTGACTTCTCATGAGGAGTTATAAACACTTTTTTGTCATTTCTGAGGAATTCGAAAAAAAAACAAGAACCAAAATTGTATTTTTTGCTATGATGATTTCAGGTTTTCACTTGTTTTCAGAGTCAAATTTACAGGGTTCGATTTTTGTTTTAAACTAACTTGAACAAACTTAACTGCTACATTTGAATATTGAGAACAAAACTGCATATTTAGGGACCTAGTTAAAAAAAAAAAATGCCATGCCCGACCCAGTTGTCGAGGAGCTTGATTTGCCAATAGTTTTAGATGAACTGTACATTGCTCTATCTGCAATGAAAAACAATAAATCACCTAGAAACGATGCTATTCCTCTAGAGTTTTTTAAGTATGCTAAGTCAGAATTTAAACATTATTTATTATTGTTTTACAATCATTGTTTGAAAATGCATGCGTTCCGCAAAGCTTTAATAAAGCTCTTATTATGTCAATTTTTAAAAAGGGAGATGCAAACTTGCCTGAAAACTACAGGTGTATCTCAATACTTAACTCCATTCGAAAGATATTAGCTATAATTTTGTATAGGAGACTTTCTAAATGGATAGAATCAAACCAACATTTGAGCACATTTCAAGCCGGTTTTCGTGCTGGATTCTCAACAATTGACCACATAGCTAATAAAATTACCCAAAGGAAAAAAAAGTTGTATGCCTGCTTCGTTGATTTTAAAGCAGCCTTTGACACTGTCAACCGTCAAGCTCTTATATACAAAATGTGGCTTCCATTGGTATATCTAGGAGATTTTTGGCAATGTATGAAACCTTTTTGATTGGAACTAGTGTGGCGGTGTGGGATGGCTTGGAGACATCGAATTGGTTTGAAACTACAGCTGGTGTTCCCCAGGGATGTATCCTTAGTCCAATATTCTTTGCGCTCTTTATCGATGACATTAGTGACTGCTTGCCTGGGGGAGTCAGTATTTCCAATACCCTTATCAAAGTGCTACTCTACGCGGACGATCTGGTAATGTTTACAGATAACCCATCCTCTCTTCAACTCCAAGTTTATAAGTTTATGGTGAATGTATAATTATTAAAAAAAATATAATAAAGGATTAAATAGTCGAATGGAATCAAGTGTTGAATACCTAGAATTGGTACTCTTTTCAATTTAATGCAAATTTCAATCACTCTAACTTTTTTTTTTATTCCTGATAAATTATAGTGCATTAGAGGAAGATAGAGAAAGAAAAAGCAATAGATAAAGGAAAAATACTCAAGTTTATGTTGAATTTCTAGACATCTGACATTTAAATCCTGAAAGGAAATCAGCAGAATTTTTTGTAATTACCATCTCCCTCAATAAACATGGGTATGAAAAGTACATTATGTTTTTGTTGATGTTTCTTAAGTTTTGCGCATTTATAGACAACAGTGGTATTAGTTTCAAAAGAAAACTCATTCTTTTTCGAAACTTAATAAAATGAAAACTTCAGTCAAGGTCTTCCTTTTTATATAATTAATTCAAATCAGTAGATCCTTTTGATTACTTGTTGTTTTGTTAATAGTTTAATTTTATTTTCGTGGATAAGTTACCGTTATTAATAAATTAATTTTCCATAAAACGTTTTTCTAAATTATGTTTTAGAAAAATAAATTTTTTGATAATTAACTTTTGTGCCGTGTGCAATATTGCATTTAAAAGTGTGTAAATTTGATCCAAAGGTTAATTTTTACTTGCGATAAGTGTGGGGTGTGGGATCAAACATTGTTGTCGGAGTCTTTCTTGGTTAGCCGGGGTGTGAAGCAAGAATGTTTGCTAAGCCCACTACTATTTGCTCTATATCTGAATAACCTGCATGAAGATTTACCTGGTGGGGTGCTTGTGGCGAATATGGTTATCAAGATATTACTCTATGCAGATGATCTCGTCTTGCTCTCAGACTGTCCAGCCGATTTGCAACAAAAGATTGATCATCTTTTCAAATATTGCTCGCTTTGGGGTTTGAAGATTGTTGTTTTCCGTGAGGGTACAAGAATTTCGAAAAATCTTAACTGGAACTATTTGGAGAATCAAATTGAAATAGTAAATCAATATAAACAATTGGGTGTTATACTTAACTATAATCTGTCTTTTAATAAACATCTCGATTCAAGGCTGGTTGTGTCAAAAAATGCAATTAATGCAACGTGGTCAAATTATGTAAAGAACTCTAAAATAGTTATTTCTAAAGACTTAAGATTTTTGACACTGCAGCTAAATCAATTATGTTTTATGGCACTCCCCCAACTATATGTTACATTTGGAGACTGGTCTTCACTCTCAATTACTTCAAACGCTACGACTCCATTTTAATTACATAAGAAAAACGCTTAAACTTCCTAGTAGCCTTCCGGTATATGCACAATTTGCAATCTAGATGAAGTGGAAAATACGCATCACTTTATTGGCAGATGTCCAGTCTTCAAGAACTCTAGACTTATATGTTTCGGTAAAAGTGTGCTTTCTACAGAAGAGCTCTATGAAATTTTAAACTTCAAAAACTTTCAATCTCTTTTCAGTTTTTTAAATTATTGTTTAAAGTACAAAGAGTTATTATTAAATGAATATTGTTAATAAGAAATATTATACAAAGTAATGATAATTAGGAATACGAAAAAATAATAATAAAGATGTAGCTACTATTTCAATTATTTTATATTATGATTTATATTAGTATATATTAAGCCAACCTGACAGACAACAATAAAAGTTATGTCAATAATACTGTAATATTTACATTACAATATTAAGATTTTGTGGACAAAATTGTACTGAATTTATATGCAAAGAATTATTAATAAAATCTTTATCTATCTATCTATCTATCTATTATGGATAAAGTTAATAATTTTTTGAAAAACTAATTATGCACATTAAAAGATAATTAAAAAAAATTAAATGTCTAATACGGATTACATTTAAAATGCTCCATAACGGTTTTTTTGAGCTTTAAAAAACAAATACATTTTTGAAAGTTTATGCGGGTGGTTTAATTGATTTTAAAAATCAGGGAAGAACGGGAAAAAAAATTTGTCAAAATGACTTTTAGGCTTAGGTGTTGTCTATAAACGTGTGAAGAAATTATATTTTTAAACATTTTTTTCAATGAATAATTATTCAGTCCAAGTTTTTTGACCGTTTCCAACGGTATTTTATTTTTATCTACACATCCGACACAACGGTAAAAAGAGTTTTGTTTACGCGGTGCTTAATTACTATTTACATAAGCCTCATAAAACTATGATTCAACTTTATCAGGATCAAATTTCCTTTAATTTGATATATGTATCACACATACCTGTACATGCTATAAAAGCTTCACAAACTTGAAAAAAAATTTATCCGAAATTCAACAAAATTGTCTTCTTTGGTCGTCCGACTCGACCAGCCACCAGTGGAGAACGGTGTTCTTGGCTCACAAATGAATTCGAGATGGTTCGCTCATAAAATTTGTAATTTTGTTGTTTCTTGTCGAATTTTTAAGATTGAGGTGTTTAAATTGAGCTGAAATATCAGACTACGACACTGTATAATCTTTTGTATACAATTACACATACAAATTATTAGTAAAAGGTGATTAAGAACAAAATAAATTTTTTTTTTTCTTATTCGTTTTGCAATATGATATGAAATTTGTTTGAGTTTCATAAAACGATGTACTACAATATTGTTGGTTCAAGTATTCTTGATAGGCAATAAATATTTTTAAACATAAAAATGCACATTTACAGAATTTAAAGAGAAAAATTAAAAAAAAAAAAAATACAGTACGTTCTCGATTATAGCAACTAATTAAAACAAGGGTGGTTGCACTGACCGAGGTTGTTGCAATAACCGAGTTAAAAATGTGTAGGCTCAATTCAAAAATTAGAAAACCAGCACTTATATAACATAACTAAAGCAACAATTTTGTATTCAAAAACTTATAAATAATAAGAAACAATAAAAAATAAGTTAATTCATTAAGATATAAGAAATAAATTAAATAGAGATATGATTATAAAAACAAAAGTTGCACTTATCAAGTCAATTTTGAGGGAAGAGTTGCGATTACTGCGTCAACAATGTTAAAAATTCACCTGTTGCGAGAATCGAGAAGTTGCGTGAATCGAGAGTTGCGTTAATCGAGAACGTACTGTATTTCTTTCTGTTAATTGAGTTTTAGTTGCAGGATTTTATTAAATTGAACAGATTCTATTAGAATCTATTATATGTTGGCCTATAATTCTGCATAAAAATATTCGACACTAATTTTATTAAACATTGCCACAGAGGACGTTAAGTGAAAAATTAAAATTACAAAATTTAATGAAAAATTTTATAAATTTGATTAGCTCAATTTCAAGATGTGTCTGTTCTCTTAAGCAATGCCTCACAAATTTTACCAATGAAATTAAAACCAAAGACTGTAAATGATTTATTACAGAAAAAACATCGAACAAAATGAACTTTTTATGCTCCTTTGATCAATTGTACCATTCATAACATCTGACTATGTCTGCTTAAATAATATAAATTTTCTAATAAAATGTCAACAATTATTTGGATATACAATTTGTTTCAATAAGAAACTCACAAGCTTCGCAATATCATTAAGTAATATCAAAAATAGTATAAATTCGAAAAAAATCAAAATGTCCCTTTCACTTAAACAAAATAGCTTTTAACATTAGTAAAATTTAATCGATTTTTTAAAGTTGAGGTATCAATAGAAAGAAAGAAAGAAATACATTTTTTATTTAAATTGTGTAAAATAAATAATGATAGGATGTATAACTCCTGGCGCTCGTACATGAGTACACACACCCTTTTTTTTGAAAATAGTAAAATTGGTATTTGTGTGTGCATTGAAGTTGTATGGCGATGTTGAGTTTTTCAATTGGGTAGAAAGGTCTTTCAGCTCATTTACAGCACTGTTCAGGGGCAATCGCAGGATTGTTCATTGCTTACTTTAACAACCTAAGTTTTTAATTTAATAATTTTCCGCAATTTTTTGTTGGTTATTATTTATTAATAAATTTTTAATTTCATGTCTTTTGTTTGAATAAATGGCTTTTTAGTTCCGCATTTGGATATTTGATTTTGCCTGTTTTCAAAATTTATCCCATCTCTGTGTTGATGGATATATTTCTAAGAATCACCCTGTGCAATTTTTCCATATCAACTTATTTTCTTACTACGGCACATTATGTTAATGCTTTGGATTTTTTTTTTATATGCATGGTGTGTATCTTGGGTTTGTATCTTTATAGGTATGTGTCTTCATTTAAACAACATCCATCCATCTATGGTATACCCTGAGGATAAGTGTCAGTGCGAGCAGTTGTAGGTCGCAGTGGTTGGCAAGTAGGCGGTTTTGGTATTAATTTCGAAAAGGATATTATTTCAGAAGGATTGCTAGCTGGTGCCTTTCAGAGGGTTTGCTAACCTATGAGAATATAATTCAGTAGCATCGCATAGTTAAAGGAAAAAATCATAAAAAAAAAAAAATAAATAAACACAGCTAAGGTGGTTTTGTTTCTGTAGGAAAATCAAAAAGAGTTTTTGTTTTTGTTTGTTTTTTTTTTACTGCACATCTCTCTTGACACGATGCAATCGTTGAAAAAATGTCAAATTCTTAGAAAATATTATTCAAGATAGAACTCAAATATTATTCGTTTTGGAAAATTCTTTAGGAAAGAAAAACCTTGACTTGAGTACAGGCAGGCACTCTGAAGTCTGAAGAGTGTGAGTTGTCAACGCTTATGTTGATTTATATTAATTGAATTTTAAAAACTGGCAGTTATATTCTTTTTCAAGACTTTGAGAAATACTGTTCTGAAAAATGAGTTGTGCTAACTCATTTTTTAGATGTAGTGTGGGATGGGGATGTAGTGTGGTTAAAAACTTTAAATGATAGGATGAGTGACACAAAGAAGAAACAATGGGGACTTTTTGTTCATTGAAAATGCAATAAGCACTTTAACCTTCTAGATTTAAAAATATTATTAAGGTAGGTTCTCGAAACACTCTGGGTGACTAAGTTGCAAGTGTTTGTATTCATCAGATTTTCTTTGAATTCGTGGAGGTAAAATTTAATGAACTGAACATGATTTGTTACTTTCGGCAGTTTTTAGTCCTCGATAGAGTTTGAACGAAAATTGATTTCCAACAAGTGTAAATCAAGTCTCTACAAACAACTTGAGTGGTTTCTGAAAAGAATTTAATGAAGTTTTTCGTTCAATATCTGTGAAGTATTCGCCTTCTGCGTAGATCCTTGCTGATGAATTCTTCTCAATTTCAATATTCTTTTAGATTTGTAGGATGTTTCGACGAAATAAAAATTGTATTGTTAGGCAATATGACAACAACTGCTATTAATGTCATCAAACGTTCGTCAAAATTGTTGTTTCCCTCGATTTCAATAGCAGACTTAAAAATAAAAGCCCACAGGAATGGTTGAAAGTGTCAGTCACTAGGCTTTGATTACATCATAACTCATAAGTAAATTAAATGCACGACTGGATCGCACGAACTTGCTCATGTAGTCCAAGGCTCTTATTTATTACCTTAGATTGAAAATTTTAGCTTTTGATATTTTTGAAAAAAAAAAAAAATGTTCGATTATGGGTCAGTGAATTTTTAATAAAATTTAGGTTTTAGATGTTGATAAATAATATACTAAAAAAGACATACCAATTTTTTTTTCGTTCGTTTGAAAGTTTTTTATTTAAAAAAATAGTTTTTTTTTTTAAAGAATCGTACGATTTTTCAAAAAAAAAAAATTTATTTATATTTATAGAAGAAATCATATTCAAAAGTTTAAACAAAATCGTTTGAGCCAATTTCGAAAAAACTTGAATTACTCAAAAATGTTGTACGGGAGGTACTTGTTCTAGATGAGATATTCAAAAACGAAAAAACTTTTGAAATTACGTTAAAATCATCTGTACCAAATTTGAAGAAGACCTATGCACGCGTTTGGGCTGTGGAAATGTCTACAGATGGACGCACAGCTACACACCGACGAACGACCTGCATGACAAAAAACACTTTTTCGGTCCTCTCCATTATCGTCATACACGAAACCGATACTTTCAAGATACAAGATTCTGTGTTTAGGAATTTAATGATTACAAACTTTTCAAACCTTCACACCTATTGATTATTCGCAGAATTTTGCAAAACAGAAATTTTAAAAGCAGAATATTTGGAAGCATAATTTTGAAAAGTAAAATTTTGAATTTAAGAATTTTTATAGGAGGATTATGACAAAACCCCAAGAAGTAAGTTTCTTTACTTATCTACAATCTTTTAATTTGTAGGATCCATTTATTATTATTTTTTTTAAAGTTTAACAGTAAAAAAAAACACATGATAATGTACAACTTAAAATGGATAATAAAAGAAAACATAATAGTTTAATATTCTGGAAATATCGATAATGATAGGTCGACTTATGACGTAATCTTATACCTTTACTATAATTGATAAACTAAATAAAACGGTTGGTCACTGTGGCGTATGCGTAACATTTGCGCAAAAAAACATTAAACTTGTTTATATGAAAGCATAGAAGTTATAGCTTATTTTTGTGGTAATATTTTTATTTTAAGAATTAAAATACAATTTTTTTTGTAAAAGTAATCCTTTTCAATGGTGTTTAATGAGTTAAAAACAAAAAAAAATATTTTGTTCAGATTCAAAGGAGTGAAATGGCAATAGCTCTGGGAGATATACATTCTTTTGATATAAGCTTCATGGAAAAATAAAGTGTGATTTAATAACCCTGATTATTCATCTAACTATAGACTGTAATGTTACTTGAAACTGAATTGTTTTTTTTTTTTTTTGAAAAACACTATCAAAAAATTGTTTTTAAATTGAAAAACATTTTACAGTCGCTTGGTATTGTGAATCGAGTTAGAGGAAACTATCTAATACATATAGTGACTACAAGAAATCATTTAGATGGTACTTCTTTAAATAATGAATAAAAATAATTTTTATGCAATGAACATACATATTTTTTTCAATACTCAACCTAAGCTAAACGATCAAAAAAAGATATTCTTGAGTTTAAATAGTTAGAAAACAAAAAATTGTTAAATATTTTAATCATTAAGAAAGTATTGAAAATGTTTAACTAAGCAGTTTTATAACCTTTTTTTTTTCGTATTAAAAACAGGCATTAATTTGCGGGATTCTAGTGTTGTTCTGATAAACCCATCTCTTCTGGTTGAACCACATACAGCAGCAGAGGCCTCTGTTACAATTTTGACACATCTTTCTGTAGCTTGAGTGTGACAAGGAAATTTATTCAGAAAGGGCAAAATCATTGAATTAATTTTTCTGGTGTTTGTTCGGTAACGTGCAAGTCCTTACAAGCAATGATATCGATGTAGTCCAACACTTTTATTTTTCCGGATGACCAAAAAAACAATTCCTTTGAATAACAGAATCTACTACAGCTTTCAAGTGTGTCGGCAGATATCTCGAAAGGACCATACTTTTGTGCAAGTGTTTTGATCCGTAGATGGAACTAGGCTTTGTTTTTATGGAAAACCACATCGGAGCGTACACTTTCAAAATAAAATTAACCAGGTGTAACATATTTTGATTTGGAGAAATTGTCGGAACATACAATCTTAGAATCCTATTTGCCGTGGTAAGCCTTCTGGAATGAACAATTTTCCCGGGATTATTTCTTCTGAGGTTTTCGTCACAATGGCCAGAGTTAATAGTGGTAAAAATCTGGATCGGTGCTTAGATCTTTTGAATTCGATACATCTGGTAGAACACAGCTTATTGATTGGAAGTCTTCTAAAAGCAGCGTCTCGCAATCTTTCAAGTCTTTTCCGATTGGTCCTATAAAGCTTCGGGATCCAGTTGTGGCACCATCCAGGTGTTCGAATAAGTGTCGAAATGTTAGTTCATTCGCATGTAGTTGGCAGATGAACTACTGCAATGACCTTCGAAATTGCTGCTAACAACTAATTTTGTCGAGTCCACGCACTGCACTTGTTATTTAAGAAGTCTTTAATTTATTTGCATATTTCGGCAGCTTTTCCGCTCGATAAAGAAATGTATCCCATATATTCTGAGTTTGGCTCCTTGACTAGACTTATATTCTCCTCGGAAACGATTTTCCTACTGGAAGAATTCATCATTATCAAAATATAGTCCGAATGACTCTTGGATAATTAAAGGCTTTTTGACTAGAAAACTCCTCTCCTTGGCACGCACTCGTCTTATTTTATTTCTATCAACTACACTATCAGTGTTATCCTTTTGTGATTAAACCAGCATCTTGAAGTGTAGCGGTTACTATTGCTGCTGCAGCCCTATCTGAAATTCCGTATCTATCGACTACATGAGCTACAGTAGGCATCGACGATCTTCGAATCTTCTTTTGACTTTTATCTTCAAACAGTCGTGCTGATGATGTTGACGGCGCCATTTCAGAGGATATCGCCATCTCTTCTTCAATTTGATGGTCTGGCTCTTCTTCAGATGATAACTCTATCTGCATATCGTTAGATGAATGTGATCTCAGTTCATTGATGTGTTTTTGCTGTCTACTTTCATAATTTCGTTTTCTGCTTAGTTTGTTGATATTTCCCATTTTTCGGTTGGTCCTTTTGTCAATCAAAAAAGGTCTCTCCAAAATTGGCACTTTAAGTTGTTTCTCACATTTACACAGATCAAAGTTGTCACACTTACAAGCAGCAATATCGAATAAGGTTTGTGCTTCGTCCTTAAACAACTGAATTGGCTTCTTGAATACTACCGAAAAGTCAAAACCATCTCATTTGAACATTTGGAAAAGGAAAACGAAAAAAAATGGAAAAATATTTAAAAAAAAAGTGATTTATGTTCAAAATTCAAATGACTTGGGGCAGTAGTAAAAATTTTTCTATTTTAAAAATATTTTGGATTTGGTTAAAGTACCCATTGATGCAACTTTCCCACCGCGGCCCAATCCATTTTTACGAAAAAGTTGTTTTTTCATACAAAATCAATCCACCCTATTATACATCCATACATACTTTACACATAAGTGACTGAACAATTTTTTAAGAAATTTAGTAAAAAGTCCTTAAATTATTTCAAAGAATCACAATGTGCTTTTGTGTGAAATTAATTCAAATATTTCATATAATTGACATTTAATCGACCAAACTTTTGTTATTTGGTTTATTTTTGCATTCGGGATACTTCAATATGACCGCTGATCATTTATGTGGGAAATCGAAATTTAGAGAGATTTTTGTTAATATTTAATGATATTGCAAAGCTTATGAGTGTCTTAAGTAGACAGTCAGACAGTTCAGTCAGTACAATTGGTCAAAGGAGCATAAAAAGGAGAATTTTAGTCGATATTTTTTTCTGTATGTATATTGTTTTAAATTTAATCAATTAACTTTGATTCGCATTGCTTAAGCAAACAGATACTTCTAAAAGTTGAGCTGAAAACGAGACGAAGCGATTGCCGTAAGTTTTATGAAAATCGGTTCATTATTACAGTCGTGGCGAAAGTGCAAAGATCTATTTTGCAAATTTATTTTGACCATTTTGAATCTTTTGGCCAAAACTTTTTTTTGAAGACGAATAAAAAAAAACTAAAATATATCGCCACTAGATTTTTGCGAGACGAAGCGATTGCCGTAAGTTTTATGAAAATCGGTTCATTATTACAGTCGTGACGAAAGTGCAAAGATCTATTTTGCTAATTTATTTTGACCATTTTGAATCTTTTGGCCAAAACATTTTTTTGAAGACGAATAAAAAAAACTAAAAAATATTGCCCCTAGATTTTTGCAAGACGAAGCGATTGCCGTAAGTTTTACGAAAATCGGTTCATTATTACAGTCGTGACGAAAGTGCAAAGATCTATTTTGCAAATTTATTTTGACCATTTTGAATCTTTTGGCCAAAACTTTTTTTTGAAGACGAATAAAAAAAACTAAAAAATATTACCCCTAGATTTTTGCAAGATGAAGCGATTGCCGTAAGTTTTACGAAAATCGGTTCATTATTACAGTAGTGACGAAAGTGCAAAGATCTATTTTGCAAATTTATTTTGACCATTTTGAATCTTTTGGCCAAAACTTTTTTTTGAAGACGAATAAAAAAAACTAAAAAATATTGCATCTAGATTTTTGCAAGATGAAGCGATTGCCGTAAGTTTTACGAAAATCGGTTCATTATTACAGTCGTGACGAAAGTGCAAAGATCTATTTTGCAAATTTTTTTTGACCATTTTGAATCTTTTGGCCAAAACTTTTTTTTTTAAGAAGAATACAAGAAAACTAATAAATATCGCCCCTAGATTTTGGCGAGACAAAGCGATTACCATAAGTTTTACGAAAATCGGTTCATTATTACAGTCGTGGCGAAAGTCCAAAAATTTATTATTAAATTTATTTTGACCATTTTGAATCTTTTGGCCAAAACTTTTTTTTTTAAGACGAATAAAAAAAAATATAAAACATCTCCCCTAGAGTTTTTCTAGACAAAGCGATTACAGTTTAGTTTTTAAAAATCGGACAAGTTTTACGGCTTTGGTGGCTGTTCAAACTTTAGCGGACAAATTGTCTGCAAAGTTCAGGAACATTATAAAATTACATAAAATTGAGGTTTTTTTTCTTTCTTTAAAAATCCTTCTTTCTTTAAAAATCCCTCCAAAATCCTATTTCTTGCATTAAATCAGCCCTTAAACCTTAGCGTCGCAACTTAACTCAATCAAACCTTTCGATAACCAATCCACTCCCAAATCACATGACCTCCATCGGTAATGCCTTCTGCTGCCAATAGACTTACATACCAATACAACACACCACACACATTCATAGGCACATACATATGTATACATATTATACAAAAAAAAAAAAAAACAGATTAATTAGAGACAATCCAAGGATTTAGACTTTCGCTCACACTCTTCTCAACCAACGGACACACAACCGACAAAAAATAAAGAAAAACAAACAAAACCTGAAAAACAGGACACAAACCCGAAAATCAGTTAAAAGGCAGAGACTTCGACCCAAAAACAACAACCATACTTACCAATAAAAATAAAAAAAAAAAAAAAAAAAAACTGAACGACTACTAAAAGAATATACAATACGAATCCTGTCAAAAAAGACGAGCAATGGTTGGTGACCCCAATTCCATAGTCATCATCCTCGTCACCCACTGTGATTCCTTTTATAAGAAATCAAAAAAAAAAACAAAAAACCGAAAACAACAAAATATAGTTCAGGTTCCACTCCCAAGTGGACTGTAAACAAGAAGAACGAAACATTGATGAACGTTAAACGTTAAATGCAAAAAAAAACTGAGCTTTTCCTCCTCTCTTTCTCTCTCTCTTATTTCTGCAGAGATTTTGAAGTTTTCCTATTTCTTGGAAAAATCATGCGCTCTCTGGTAAAAATTCCGTATTCTCCTGGAAAACCTTCATCCATTTTCATATGTAACGATTTTTTTCAAAACGGTTACCAAAGGTTTTCCTCTTTAGTCTTCGGTATCATTTTGAAAGGTGTGAATGTCCTGCCGTATTTCAATTCAAATTCGCCGTCGCGTTTTTTCTTTCATTTTTTTTTTAAATATTGTCTTGCCTTCTCTCATATAGAAAAGATTAGATATATCTTGTGCGAAAAGAGAGTGTATTTCCAAGGATAACAAAAAAAAAAAAAAAAAAATACTCAGTAAAAATTAATATAATTCCAAAACGCACAAAAGTATCAAAAGTGGGATACCAATAAATATTTTTTTTTTTTAATCGTTCGCCAAAGAGAATGAGACAATTTTTTCTTTTTTTTTAATAAAAGAAAATAGGTACCAAGGATATACAAAATGAGTCCTGGATAGTATTATATTGTAATTAAATGTGAGTGTGAGTTCTTGGAATAAAAATACAACACGTATTCATCCCTATTCATAGCTTCGTCCGTATCGTAACGGAAAAATTATTGCCCAAGGAGTTCAAACTCCCATCAGTGTGTGTATGGGACACAATTTTATTTTTCGTTGAAGAAAGGAATCAGTTCGGAGTGTTTATATTATTTTCGGAGTGGATAAATTCTCGATGGCAATTTTCATTGTTTTCCTATATTTTGCTCCAATAAATACACACAGAGCATAAAAGCACACAAAAAGTTACGAGTGGCTTAAAAAATTGTGTACGTGAATAAATTGAGGTCCATCGTCTCATTTTCCACTGATTAAGTGCATGAATAGAGAGTCCTCCTTTTGCGGATAAATTATCTCATTGTCCTTTCGTGTGTGTGTGTTTGTGTGTTTTTTTTTTGTTCGTTGTTGGTGTTTCCTGCGTTCATTTTACTCATCATCTTATTGTTGTGGTTGCTTTTTTTTTCTATCTGTGTTGTGTACCATTTATAAATTTGTGTCAAATAAATGTCAAAAGGATAAGAATATATGTACACTTGAAAAGGAATAAAATAAATAAAACACACGAAAAAAAAGGATATTATTCGTTTCACATATTCAACTTGACATCCCCGAACAACCCCTCTCCATTGCTACTCTACATATCCTCGGGGCCGAAAAGGATACACAATCTGTGTTTCACTGCCAACTAAGGAAAAGGATAAATAAATAAGAAATCAGTTGAAAAAGAGAAAAATACACAAAAAAAAAAGAAGATAAAAATAAGGACGTGTGTCCTTTTGCGTGTTTGGTGCATTTTTTTTTTTTTTATATAAAAGTACGAAAAGAGAAAAAGTATCCGAAGCCAAGTGCATACAGATATACACGAGTACCTATATCCTTATTGAAGTTTTTTTTTTTTATTTTGCACATTCAGGTTACCTACTGGTTGTGTTACCTACTTTGCTTTGTGAATGTGAAATGAAGAGCTGTTACCACCTCTAGAAAGAAAGTTCTAGGGTACGTGTGCAATACGTGTTGGAATGTTTTTTTTTACTCCTTTTTTTTTGTTTTTGAATCCCGGATTTAACCTCAATTCGGTTTGGCAAGGATAAATATACGAAATTTGTGTTAAAAAACGAGCTTATGAGTGTTTTAAAAGTGAAAAAGTATGTCCTCAATAAACCCAGCTATAACACAGTGCATCAAGAATAGTGCTACAAGTTGAAAATAAAACTACTGCAGATGAATAAATTCCCTTAAAAAAAAATAAAAATAAAAAAACACCCGACGTCATTTTACAAAGTTTAATTTTGTATGTATCTGTGGCACAGATTTTATGTATAAGCCCGACCAACACAATAGTCTCTGTCATAAGAGAACACCGGGATGCACCGAATTGCATTTTAAATAGATTCTGCATAAACAGAAGGATTTTTTGAACACCTTTAACCCGGTTACAAACAAGGATTTCTTCAATATTAAACGAGGTAGGTGGGATACAACCATCATCAGCGCATACATACATATTTTTTTTTTTTTTTAATGATTTAACTACTTTTTATGAAACATGAATGTACGAGTATACTGGTTAAAACTTTGCACTTTAAATTTATTAATTACTTCCTATAACAATACTTCAACCGAGATTAATTGTCTCCATTAACCTGATTTAAGTTGAATTACCAAGGACCTTTATGGTGGTTGTTTGTATTTGTGTGTGTGTGTGTGTTTGTTGGGGGGCTTTTTCTAAGGGTGTAGGTTTATTGAAGGATTCTATAAGAAAATATACGGACGGTTAGGATCCAGTATGAAAGGTAAAGGTGGTAATGATCGATAAAGATAAATTGATTCTGCTTGCGAATTAGAGAGAAAAAAATATATATAAGAGAAGAAGATGCGAAGGACATTTGCAGAGTGGAATTTATGTGGGGGGAGAATAAAAAGTTGGCATTTATGTGTGGTATAGGAGGGTTTCTTTCACATCATGCTGTTGATTCAGGTATTGAAATAAACGATTTATATCGGTCGAAAGCAATTATGTTGGTTGGAAGCCGATTTTGTTTTTTTTTTTTTTTCTTACTTTTTGTGAAAAAAAAACTGCAGATTGATTTTCTTTCTTTTTTTTGCCACAAGGATTTTTTTTTTGTTCTTTTATTTATATTTCGATTAAAGGGATATCGTTTTTTTTTTGGTATATACTTACACATTAAGGTCTGGCTTAAGATAGGTCGTCTTTATTTAGGTACGAGTAGGTATAAATAGAGCTATTTTGGTTGTTTTCTTTGATAATGCTAAATTTTTAGACAGGAGGTTGATCTAAGAGCCAATACTTCATTGAACTAGTTTATTATATGGCTTTTTGTTTTTCAGTTAAAATGATAAACAAATTTGATTTTTTTAAAGTTAAAAACTAAACTTGGTAAGACATTTAAATAGAAAACTCGAGGTCTAGATATACTTTTTCAAAACACATGATAGTAAAAATTGAGATAGAAAAGTAAATAAAAACTTGAAATACTTGAAGAACTGCTCATAAATATCAAACCCGATAACTTAAGAAACGTTGTTAAATTTAGAGAAAAAAGAAGCATGTTAAAAGACCTCACAAACCTGAATAAATTTTAGTACGGACCTCAAATGTAAAATTTCACATGACCAATTTAATACATATCATCAAAAACGTTCATAGATTACATTCAACAAAGACCAAATCATCGGATTAGTTGATCATAGATAGAATAATTTGTGTTCACAGTTAAAAATACTTAAAAAGACAAAAATATTTTCTACATACGCCACAGTGACCCTTCAATTTAACCAAAACAAAACAATAATACAAATTCTTGTTCCTAATGACTATGCAGGGTGTCCGGTATAGCTGACCTCATGACCCTTCTAAAAATAAAATAGAACCAACATTCTATCCGAAGTAAAAGCTTATATATGACCTTTTATTGTTCAGTGTATTTGTCAAAGTCGTAGAGTCGGCACCCTCCGACATACAGCGGGGTACCTCCAATAGTCCTTATTTTTTGTGCGTGCAGACCTTTGAAAATTCTTTAAAAAATTGTGAAGGTGGCCTTAGTGATATATAAGCAGTGATAGGGGGGGGGGAGGGGTGGTCACAGGGTCATGACCCCCCAAGAACTCACAATTTATGTAAGAAATTACTATGAAATGTTAGTGTTAGTGTAAAAAATGCACTTTTAGAATTCAAAATCGATTTGTACAAATTTCAGTATTCTAAAAACAAATCTATTTTTTTAGACTCTAAATCTTTTACGTTTTAGGACACAAACATTTTGGAAGGGGAATTAACTCCTTACATTGCAATCAATGTCCATCACAATTTAACACTGGGTTATTTGCAAAACCTGAAAAAAAAGTACGGAAGAGGGGTCTTTTTTATCTCGTTAATATGAAAGAGGCAATTTTCTAACAAATATAACACAAAATAATTAAAAACCAAGGCCAATGCAATACAAAATTATAACTTTTTTTAAAGCCAGATATCTTTTCTTTAGTTTTGTTGTCAAATACAGTGGTTTTCACCAATAGTTTTTTAAAAAAAATTAAATCAAAGTCAAAATAAAAAAAAATGCAAATCATCTTATTTAATCCAAGAATTTATGTAACTAAGCACTATTTGCATTTTTAATACGTTTTTAATACTCAATACATCTATAAATATCTAGTCAAAGTCTTAAAACTAGATTCTTAAATGTTTTTCAGTTTTTGAAAAAAAATCCAAAAATAATAGTAATCATTATTTTTGAAAATAAGCGAACAAAAATTTTTTAAAACTTATTTTTTTTTTCAAAATTTTACAATATAAGGCACTATTTTTACTTGCGATATATGTACGTTGTACGTAGGTACAAAAGGGCAAGTTAAGGATTCGTAAAAAATATCGAACTCAAGATATCAGACAATCAGACATTACGATGATAGAGAATGCCAAAAAAGTGGGTCATGCAATTCTGTCTGTCAGACTGATTAAGATTTTTGTATCTGCTTTTATAGTAGGGTCATGCTTCTGAAATGACAGAAATGTTGTCAAAAATTCTACTAACATTACCTTCCATAACCGTATATTTTTTTATTTTTGACTTTCTCTTAAGCGACTGAATCAATTTTGATGATTTTTTTTATACGCAAGCTTCTTAACAAACCTAAAATTATTTAATATCAAAATTTTCAAAAAAAATAACTTTTTGATTTTTAAAAAATCTTTTAAATTTTTTTTTTTGAAAAATCAATTTTTCTAAAATATGTCACTGTATTTTTTTGAAATTTTGGTTTAAAATCTGCATTAATATTTTCTTAAAAATTGAATACTAACTTCTTTTTCAAACAAGGTTTGAGAATTTTTATATTTAATAAATAATTTTTTTTTTTTTTTTTTTTTTAAAACAGCTCTAACGATTTTCAATTTTTTGTTTCTTTTTGTAATCAAATCAAATGGGATACTTAGTTTGGAGATCAAAGCAATTTAAGAATTTGTTTATGTGATTTTAATAGTAAATTTTTTTTTACCTTTCTTGTATTTAAAAACTTTTTATGAGAAACTTTAACTTCTACAGCAACTTTGACCCTAAGCTGAAGTACGTGCGATTATATAAATAAAATACTTAAATGGTGGGCAGTTTTGTAAAACAATACATAAAAATTTTTTAGTCACATGAAACTTTGACAAAAAAAAAAATAAGAATTTGTCTATTTCATCAAAAAAACTTCATATAAAACGCAATATAGCACGGTTTGAGATATTTAACCATTCGTGAGATTGTCTCCGGGCGTCGCATCTTTTGCATAAAAACCCTAAAAAAATCTTCACAATTGTACAAAAAAGTTTGGAATTCAATGCAATTTATTACTATTAGTTTTTTTCTATGTATAACAACTTATAAATAAAACTGCAAATCATGGTAACAACTTATTGCTCTAGATTAGAAAAATCATATTACAAAGTTCTGCTCTTATTGATACCTATTCAATTCCTACTGACCAAAACTCGATTTTGTTAACGAAATTATTTTAAGATAGTGCCACGACGAATTTGTTGTCAGCATTTCAAAAAATAAGTAGTATAGCAGAAAATTTATGCAAATTTGATGCTCAGATAAGATTTGCATTAAAAACAATGAACAGAAATCGAATTTGTTGCCTTTCTGTCTGAAGTACAAAATTTAAAATAGTAATTATATCTTTGTAACATTAAAACTAAAAATTGTGGTACCCTCCATACAATAGTGTCATTCTTAGTATTTTTTTATACGAAAAGTACAAGAAAATTATATTGGGATGGTGTAAGCTTGTAAAAATGTCTCAAAAACGTGTTTTCTCTGCGTTTCATGTTTTTTTTTATGGTAAAATCGAATAGTTTGAATAACAATACTGAGAAATTTGCTTTTATTCCACTATGCCCTCTGCGATCTACATTTTTTTTTTTGGTATTTGAAATTACTGTGGCGGGACATGCTTTAATGTTTTCACACACTGATTTCAAAATCAAAAATAGTGGGAAAGGGGTTTCCTTGCAGTATTTTTTGGTTTCTGAAAAATTATCACTTTTAAGGAGACATGTGGTATGCAGAGTTTTAGGTTATAGAATTATACACAAAAATGGTTACAGAGCTTTTTTTTCATAGAACCTATAGTTTCAAGGGTAGAAGATGATTTATGAGCATCCAACTGCCCCTGATTTTTGGGATTGACTGGAAACCCCGAGATAGCTTTTCACACTTTCGCTATTAGGTATGGCATAAGAGTAGGTATATGAGGAATAACAAACAAAAAAGAATTATAAATGTGAAAAATAGTTCGAGCTCAATTAAAAGGTATCCACACACTTATTTCGAAATTTTATTTAAAATGTCATTAATTAGTATACGTTGCATAGGGTTTTAGTAGAAACTAGTTTCCACAGAAGCGAAATTTCGATTTTTCTGTTGCTTTTTGATTTTTTGGACACAATACAAAATTTTAAATATCTAATGATTCAAAATGCATTTTTTGCTCGCCATCTTGAAATTAAAAAAAAAATGAAACATTGAAAAAAAAAAATGTTAGTGAAATAAAAGCATGAGAGTAATTTTTAACGTAAAATCCAAAGAAGATAGACTCAACTCGATCATATGATCTTGGAAAAAGTTACAGATCTTTTTCATGTATCGCTGTGCTTTATCAATATACAACAGTTACACCGAAAACTCTTCAAAAGTGATGGTACATTGATTAACTTTGGCATGAAGATGTGTTTTTTGTTCCAAAACATATGTTAAAATAAATACCGTATTTTTCCTTAAAAGTGATAATTATTCAGAAACAAAAAAAAAAACACTGCAAGAAAACACCTTTCCCTCAGTTTCCCCCCCTCGGAAAAAAAACTAACGGACAAAATAAAAAATTAAATTTATAACATGTATTACACTTTTAAATAAAGGTTCTCACAAAAATCCATTTAAATCCGATAATTTTTCAAATTTTACTGGCCAAACTAAATTATTTTGAAAATTAGTGAAGAAGCAAGCGATTAGAAATTTTTCTCTATCAATGTACCTACATAAATGTCTCGATAAGTGTTTTCATCAAAACAGAAGCAAGATTTTGTAAACTATTCTAAGCTCAACTCTATCCATACGTAAGGCATTTTGTGTATGAATTTGGAACTTTTTAAGAAGCCCTCATGCTCATTTTTCATTCATTTCTGAAGCCCCCCCCCCCCCCCGAAATGATTTTCATATATAATTTAATTTAATAAGGAACTGAAAGGGTCCTTGAAGAATATTATAGATAATGCGTTATTTTTTTCAGAGATAATTTTGAATCTTGTGTCACGTCGGCGAGAACATATTTCAAATTGAAATAAAAGGTGTGTTCTTTTGTACACCCGGGCTAAATTGAACAAAAAAAACGCTCTCGGGGCTAACCCTTAACATGTTAAATACAACAACATACTTAGCCCCTCGGGCTAAGGAATTAAGCCCGGAGAAATCTCGGGGCTAAATTCTTTGAAGGGGTTAAAATCTGTGCTACCAACTCATTTTCTGTTAAATCATCGATAAATTGTATGAAAACACCAATATTATCGATTAATTGTACGAATATAAAAACATAAAGATGGCGTTTGGTGTAGAAAAAAAATTAATTTGTTTATTTTTCTTAACTCTTACAAATTATTTCATTTAAATTATAAAGTGTGTGCATTTAATGCTCTGGAATTTCTTTATAAATATGTTATTGAATTTATTAAAACTCAACATGCAAATAATTCAACAAATCAGAAAAAGATTTTTGTTATTAATTTTTTGTTTATTTCATTTTGTATATTGGAAACATTTTTTTAATTTTTTTTTTTTCATTTCATTCGCAATGCTGCCAAGTGTTTTCGTTAAGCCCCGAGGCGTTTTTTTCGTCCAACTTAGCCCGGGCGTACAAAAAAACACACCTAAAATCTAAAAACATCATCTGCTTAGGCCTATTTTAGTATGTTTTCGAGTATACCTGCTTATTTTTTAGCTCTAGCGCCGAACGCAAAATTATTAAAAATCCAAAAAAAGAAATTTGTGCGCTTTTTTAGCAATTGATATTTTTAGCAATGAAGGACCAGTTTTTGACTTTGAATTATTGTATGGTTTCGCACTTTGTTAATTTGACTTCAGTTTCATTTTTTAAGGGCCAACAGTTTCCAAGATACAGCATTTCAAAATTTAGCAATAAGAAAAATGTATATCACAGCAAGTAGTAGAAATTAACATTAAATTTAGAAATTTAGAATGCTTCTCATTAGATGATTCAAACTAGTAGAACGTTTTATTGTGCCAAAAAAATTAATAAAACTGTCATAAAAATTCAGTCAGGGGGAGAGTTAAAAAAAATGGTTTCACACAAAAAAACAACAATTCAAAGACAACGGTAACACATAGAAAAGTATACTATAGATTACACTGGTCTGCAACGAAAATTGCCTTCAAACTAAAGTATACTTTTCTAAAGGATTTTGTACCGCTGAACACGAATCTGAAAATAATATGAAAATGTTAAAAACTGGTACATTTACCGTCGAATTTCTTTGCTGGTAAATACTTTATTACAAAACTATTAATGGGATGGAAATAAAATCATTCAAAAATTCGCTTTCGATGCAGATATTGCAAATTAAAATTTAGGATTTGTCCAAAATACTCTCTGTAGTCCAATTCTCGGAGCGTTTTTGGAGGTGGAAAGTTCTGAAGTAATACTTTTCATAGCTAACTTTATGTTTTTTTGGGATGTTGAGTATGAATTTGAAGTTACCCAAAAAAATTTATCACGGAAAACATGAGAAATCATTGAATAACTTACAAAAAATTGTTTTTTTGTTTTTGGTGCATATTCCAACATAGAATAAATTAAGACAGAATTACCAAATTTATGTCTTGGCCAATTTCTTGTATGACTTCTGGATTCCTCAAAAAAAAATTGAAAAATCTATAGAAATCAGTCCTCCTGAAAAGCACAAAATATCCTTTTTTATTGGGTTTTCTCTGATTACTGCCTTCTTTATATCATAATTAACTTGGCCAGTATCAAGAGTTTAGAAATAGGATGCAGTGTACATCCCAAAAACTACGGAATTTTGAAATTTATGGTGATTTTTTTTACATTACGGTTTAAAATGTGGACTATACATTGAAGAATCAAAAATTGAAATCAATCAAAAAAAAATTTACGAGATAGATTTTTTCTGAAACCAGATTTAGATCCAGAAAATTCCAATCTTACATAATTTAAAAAAATTATATGAAGGACACAAAAACTAAATTTTTGCAGACCAGTGCTATCTTAGAGCCAGAAACGTAGTGTTGAATTTTCTTTAAGAAAAATATTGAAACAAATTCATTTTAGCTTTAAAGTTAATTTTTGTATCGAATTATTTCGTGGACTGGAAAATTAAAGGGCAAATGCCCAAACAACTTAAAAAAATATTTGAATCCAATGAAATTAGCAATTTTGAAAAGTAATATTTTTTTAAACTACTCGCTTCACGAAGACATTTCCTGGCTCAATATGTACAAAATTATTTGACTTAAACATCCTTTATTTTAAAATTACTAAAAGCCGGTAAATTTCTGAAAATGTAGCGTTCAAAACTTTAAAACTTCCAAAAAAAGCTTAATTTGACTAGAATTTTGCATGGTCTTCATCTATAGAATCGATAATGGGTATAAACATTAATTTTTCCAGGTATGGTTTTGTATTTTTTTGTTAAATGAATTACTCAAAAAAAATTGAAGACTCTCGTTTAAAAATAATTAAACAAAAACATCGGAGCAATGCAACGTTTACTCTTAAGGTATTGAATGGTGCCGACTCTGTCCTACTTCACGTTTTTGTACACCACGACTACAAATTTATAAATTTTATTGTTTTTTGTTTGCAATAGTATTCTAAAATAATTGCGGAAAAAAACAACTTTTTTCAATGCTGAAAAAATGTTGAAAAAATAATTTGCAAACTAAATTTTAAATTTCTGGTATAAAAAATTATGGAACTATTAGTGACCAGGATTTAGGTTTGTTTCCTGTCGTGTCGTTGACTCTTCAATAATTTAATTCAATACTGAATACTATTCTGTCACATTGTACTGGATTCCACGGGGTAACGTTACCTGTGCAAAAGTGCCACAAGAAAACCTACCACGGGCAAACGTACCACGAAAAAACGTGTGCGGGAAAACGTTGCAATTCAATTTGTGTATTTTGAAAACTTAAGGTATATAAAGTAGGAAGTAGTAATAAATTGTGAAGAATCTTCAAAAATAGTTGCCATGTGCAGTGCATACTATAGTAGTAGGTTAGTACTGTCAATTTTATTTACTGACAATGCAGGTGAATACTTGAATTACAAATACGGAGAACCCACGTAGTGTGCCACAAGCAGTACTTTTAGTATTATCAAAAAACTGCTAAACCCTGGATTTCTGGGTTTGGTCATTTTTGAAATTCCATTTCGGGGTTTGGTCGTTTTTTATTCCACCAATGCCCATTTTTGTAATTTCATCTTAACAAACGCATAAAATATCAAAGAAGTTTTAGACTAAAATATCAATTTCTATGTAAGAATTGTACCTATTTTAATTGGTTTGGTTTGTAAGATATTTCTTAATTAACCATCAAACGGCATTATATTGAAAATTCAAATTCACTTACATAAATTGTTTATCTATACATCCGAAATTATTGTCGATCGATAAAATAACAAATTTCCAATTAATATGACATAAAACATTCTAGTCCTTTGTTGTTTTTCATAATAATGATTCAAAATTCATTTCGTTGTAAAATCCTTTCATTTCAAAAATTGTGCAAAAAGCATTTTTGATTAAAGATTTCTCTAAATTAAACTAAATACTCTTTGAGTAGATATATAATGGGGATGAGCAAAGGGTGAGTAAGTGTAGGTTTGCTGAGAATGTTAACGAGTTGTCTTCGAGATCAAATGTATGTGTACGCTTCATTGGATTCAATTTATCCTTTAGATTTTGAATACTCATCTACTTTGTATTAAGCACACTACACTCTGGTTCTTCAGATAAGGTTAAGATACTTGTACAAAATTCTTCTGAAAAAAAAAAATAAACAGTTTTTCGTCTTAAATGTAAATGCATATTGTATTAAGCATTATGTGTATGGTATATTGACCTTCTCAGTAATAATAAGTTGCTTATTGCTTTCAGTCTAACAATTCCCATAAAACTGCAAAAAATTGAATTAAAAAAAAAAACGAAAGCTAAATGGGTTTAAGATATTAAACTGTATTGTTTCTTCATTCAACATCCGCAGCACTCAACTATTATCACAGGAAGTGAATTCAAGAATTCACTTAAAATTTATGTACCTACAACATGCTTTTCTTTGCAAAATAAGATTTCTCTTCAAAAATGTATTTGGTTTTAATGAAATTTATGATAGTTTAAAAAAAAAAAATAACAGAAGACATTTTTGCACAGTTGAAAAACTTGAATATTCGGATGAACAAATATGATGAATTCAAAGAATTTACATCATTATGAAATAGATTTTCTATCTTACTTATCTTTCTCTCTATTTTATTTTCTCTAAAATACCTACGTTATAATATATAACTTATGGAACAATGATTTTAAAATTCATAATGTTTTCAAGTGAAATTTTTGTAATTATTACTTACTTTGCTCTGAGCAGGATATGAGCGGAAAATTGATTTTAAAAATGTCTCAGAATTCAAAATATATAAAATGTAATAAAACTATAACTCTTTTGATTGCAGCACAAGGTAGTTGCAAACTTGTTCTTAGAAAATAAAATAAAATGTTTGAATGTTTTATTTAATTAGAAGGAAATATTATTCAGCAATTAGTTTCGTTGTAATTTAATTTAATTAAAGCAATTTTCTAATAACTAGGTCTTTGTGACTTTTCGCCATGAATGAGTGGATTGAAACAAGAATAAAGAAGCTTTAAAAGTCCTTACAAATATATTCTTTAAAAAATGTGTTACAATGATGGAAATTGGTACAAAAGTTTATAAAGGGTGTTTTTTCAAGGAAGAATGTCGAATTATTTAAATAAAGCTTAGAAGTAATTTCGTATTAATTAAATCAATATGTTTTTTTGTGATTTTGGATTTGGATTTAAATGAAAAATCGAAAAATTTAAGACTCCATAAAATTGTTTTGGTAAAAGGGTGTTTACTTCAAGGATATATTTGGAACTGCCAAATAAATGCGGTTTCTGTAGAGGCAATTTTTACTTTTCATGCGGGTACAAATAGACTCAACGTCTATCTCTCTCCGTTTATGAAGAATTTTTGAAAAAAAAAGAATTAAAATAAAAATAATCAATCTTTCTATTGATACCTTAGCTTTAAATATCGGCCAATTTTTACTTAAGTAAAAAGCTATTTGGTTTACGTAAGAAGTTTATTTTGATTTTTTTAACAGATTTATGTGAGAAATCGGATTTATGCTATTTTTGATATAATTTAATGAATTCCTATTGAAACAAATTGCACACAAAATAATTATTCAGATTTTATTTGTAGTTTTATAGAAATTTAAAATTATTTAAGTAGACAACGTCAGATGTTATGAATGATACAATTGGTCTAAGGAGCATAAAAATTGCATCTTGTTCGATGGTTTTCTGTAATATATATCATTTTTTACAGTCCTCGTTTTTAATTTAATCAATAAACTTTGTATTTAGGTTTAAGAAAACTGATACACCTTGAAATTGAGCTAAGAATATATTCAAAATTATGAATTTTTTCAATAAATTTTGTAATTTTAACGCATTCATTAAAAACATATTTTCACTTAACTTCCTCCGTGGCAATGTTTCATAAAATAATGGTGTTTTTTTTTTTTTAATTTTCTCTCTTAAATCTGTAAATATGCATGTATATGTTTATATACATATTTATGTTTATTGCCTATTAAGGACACTTGTACTAACAATATAATATGTATGTACATTGTTTTATGAAATTCAATCAAATTGCATACCATTTTGCAAAAAGAATAAGAAAACAAAAAATTGATTTGTCTCTTTATCACGTATTACTCACTGTACTAACTGTACTGTAAGTGTACTTAAACACCTCACTCTTTAAAATCCAAATTAAACAAAAAACTTACAAATTTTATAATTTATAAGCTTTCGAATTCATTTGTGAGCGTAACGTTCTCCACTGGTGGCTGGTCGAGTTCCGACGACCAAAGTATACATTTACAGTTGTGGGATACAGGAAATTTATGGTTATTTGATCGCTCCGCTTTTAATCGTCATCTCTACTCACAGACTTCTAATAGAAAATTGTTTAGTTTTGTACAAAAATGTATTCACCTAATGGCTGTGTTAATTCCAAGTTTAAAAATGTAAAAATGAAAAAGATATCAATAAAATACGGTTGGAAACAGTCAAAAACTTGGACTGAAAAATCTTGTTTTAACTGTTATACATTGAAAATAAAATGCACGACTGGGTCGCACGTACTTGATCTTGTAGATAAAGTTACTATTTATGCTAAGCCTTTTAAATTAAAAATTTGGAAATGCAGTTTTAGAAAAAAAATTAAAAAACAGAAAATTCGATTTTGAAGTGACTAAAACAGCTTCTTAAATGAATTTAACCTCAAAACGAAGAATGCAATTTGAATTCTCCTTTACTGATGTATTTTAAAAAAAAAAAATTTGAAAATCGTTAGAGCCGTTTAAAAAAAAAAACTATCTTTTTCATATAAAATTTTGTAAGGACTTTAATATATGAAAAAATTGGTACGCCATTTTTAAGATATTATTTATCAACTTCTAAAAACTAAATTTAAAAAAAAAAATATGAAGTAGTTTTTGCAAAAATGATTTTTCAAAAAAAAATTTCAACTATTTTTTAAAAATCCAAAAAAATAATTTTCGAATTTTTGTATTAAATGTTATTACGGCAACTTAAAAGCATCCATGTAAAAAAAAATGGTTGAATTTGATTGAGTCATGAAGGAGAAAAACAGAATTTAAAAAAAAAACGGTTCTATGGCAGGTACCATTAATAAAGGTTTTTAAAAAAAAATCCATTTAAAGATAGACCTTAAAAAACTGACCGTGATTTTTTTAATCAAAATCTTAGGCACCGTTTTTGAGAAAAATGAGTTTTTCTAAAACCAGTATATGCAGGTACCGTTATTTGGGGTCCAAAAAAAAATTCAAAAAATGTCTGGGGATATTCTCCAAAAAACGCTACATACTAAGTTCGAAGTAAATCGACCCATTTGTTTAGGCTGTGGTCTCTGATACTTACAGACAGACAGACAGACAGACAGACAGATAGATAGACAAACAGACAGACAGAATTGTCGGACCCACTTTTTTCTCATTCTCTATCATCGTAATGTCATGTTTGATTGTTATCTCAACTTTTTTTTTTTTTGTACGAATGCATAACTTGATTTATGGTACCCATATGGCAAGTAAAAATCGTATGGGAGGAGGGGAATAGACCCCCTCTCGACTAGCTGGAAGTGGCAATTTTCTAAAAAATTGACTTAATTTGGAAAAAATTATTAAAAATCAACGGTTACCAATAACCTTACCTTTTTGTTAAGCCAACTTTTTTATGAAATATAGTTTTTGAAAAATTAATTTTTAAAGTCAAAATTTTTGGAAAAAAATTAAAAAAAAAATTTTTGAACTAATTTTTCTCAAAATTTTATGTAATTAAGTACAAGTAAAGTAAGATTGTGGTATAAATAAACTGCAAGATCTTCAAGATGCGTCTGATTTAAGACATCAACCCCAAAAAAAAATGCCATGTTTTAAGGCCAGTTTAAAAAGTCTGATGGGTATATTTGCTATCAGGGGATCAAGGGCTACTGCAGCTCTGTACCTCTTACAGGTACAACCAATTTTAGGTGATTACCACAAAGTTGAAAAAGTAATGCATTTTTGGGACCGTATGTCTGGGGATTGGCACCACTCAAAATGTTGGTATTTTTGATTTCAAGGAGTCCAAAAATGGTACTTTTGATGCACTTTCCCTCGACCTTGGGGGTATACATACAGGTAGACTATCAGATTTTCTTTATCAACATGACCTAAAATACCTGTAAAATTCATATGGATCGGTTCCTTCAAGAGATTTGCTACCCTGTGCTCTTAATACATCATCCTCTTTTAGGTACATTTTTACATAAAAGTTCGATCTGACTGAAAGACACGCTACCGGTTGAGTTCATCTTCAGAATTCATTCGCTATACTGTTTCTTTCTAGAGAGAATAGAAAAAATTTCAAGTGGGTGTTGGATTCATAATTATCTGTTATAAACATTTTCTTATCTTCTTTTTTCAATGTCATGGTTTTGGTCCTTAAAAAAAAAACAAAACAAATCTACTTAATTTATTTAAAAACATACTGAACCAAAATTTATAGCCCGAATAATCTTCTATTTCTACGATGACACACAAAATATCTTATAAGAAAAAAAAAAAAATAAAAATAATACCTAATCGAATCTACAATTCTATATCGAAAAAAATAAATGGCCAATGTTTTTTTTTTTCTCTTAAATGCCCCAGATACATAATATCCTTGAACTTGTCAATGAGAATTGATTTTGTTTATATTCCGTATAATGTCAGAAAATCCTGTTAAAATATGAAAAAGGTTTTTCTTTTCATAATAAAACGCTTATTTATTATTATTTTCTTTTATTTTTTTTTTTTTGTTTTTCTTATGAGCCACAGGACTAAGCAAAAGCTTATTTTTCATGAGGACCACAGAAAAAAAATATACTCTCAATCTTCAATATAATAAATTGATGGCACATTCATTATTCACCGACATCCAATTTGGTCGGCACAAAAAGTAATTATGTGTCGATAATTAGAACCGTGTCCAGAATATTGGGAAAAATATAGCAATCTTCGAAGGAGATGTGAATTGATCCCTCCTTGCTCTATTTCTCTTGGTCTATCGTTTATTACACAGGTAAGACTTTTAGCTTCATGGCAAAATTAAAAATAATTAATAATTGAAATTATATTTGAACAAGGCAAAAGCGAAGAATAGCTAATTGGAAAATTATTTTAATTACTTTTTTTGTTGTTTTCGTGTGACCTGTAGGACTTAAGTGTTGTAAATAGGGTTTTTAAAGGTACAGTTTTGAAATAATCAAAAGAAGCTAACCATTTTAAGTGTAAATAAAGTTTAATGCTTAAGTTTTAGGCATATAAATTTTCATGAGGCTAAGGGAAGAACAATTTACAAAAAAAAAAAAAATGTTTTTAATAGTAAAACTCTTGGGCGTTCTTTTTACTTGCGGTACTTTTTACTTGTATGGACTTTAGGGTTCCTAAACAAAATCAAACTCAAGATCACAATCAGACATTACATTACGATGATAGAAAAAAGTGCGTCTCGCAATCCTGCCCGCCTGTTTTTTTTTTTGTATATCTCGAGCTACAGCCTAAGCCCTTGAAGCGATTTTCTTCAAATTTGGTGGTTTAAGGTCTATGACAATTCCCTAGAGGAAATATTGAATTTTCTTTTAGGTCCAAAATAACGGTACCTGCCATAAAACAAATACGGAAAAGTTGAATTTTCCCAAAAATGGCTTCAACGATTTTGCTAAAAAAAATGTGTATTTACTTTTGTAGTAAGCCGGTACTTTTAAAATAAAAGGAATGTTTTTAGAAATGTTAATAACGGTACTTTCCATTGAACCGTTTTTTTTTTTTTTTGAGAAAACTTCTCGAGACCATGATTTTCCGATGTTTTAATAGTTATTCTGCTATTCGGATGGGACACAAATCCAAAAAAATAAAAATCATTGAAATTGGTTCAGCAGTTCTTGAGTTATAAATGGTGTAACTAACCCGACTTTGTTTTATATATTTAGATTAGAATTAGAAACAATTTATTTTTCTTCTTATTTAAATTACAAATTTCACACTAAATTCAATTATAAGATAGACTTAAATAAATAATTTAAAGTTTATTAGAAAAAAATGAGACATTCTATATTCAATTATAGTGTAATAAAAATAGCTAGTGTTGAATGCCACTTCAAACAATATTTTCCCGTTATTCCCTGACTGTTTATTGGAGTTTAGTATTTAAAATCATTTCTTATTTAATTGATTTTGGGTACGCTTTTTTTCATCTAACTTATAGACACATGATTTTGGCTCTATAAAGTTGTGAGAAGTATCTCAGAAGAAACGTATGAGCTTGGAAGTACCTGCTCGGTATCGCGAGAAAAATCGTGGAAATGAATTTCGTTAACCAGTATTCCGCCCTTTTCACGTCTTTTCTCGCTGCATTTTTTATTTTTTTATCGTGCTTATATCTGCGGTATTCTGCACTCTTGTCTCAAGTCTTCCGCAATTATATTTTGCAGCAGTCCATGGTATTTCACCTTTTCCGTGACTTTTCATGCTTTTTTCCGCGGTATATTACACTTTTTTCCGTTGTTCTTTATTTTCGTGCTTTCTGCGTGAGTCGCCACGCTGTTATCCGCCACTAATTCAACGTATTTTATTTTTTTTTTCGTGGTACTATCAGCTTTTTCTTATGATTTCCCGTGCTAACTTCCTATGCTACTACCCGAGCTTCTTTCCACAGTTTTCCCGCGATATTTTTCCGCTACCTTTCACTCTCAATAGTGAGACTTTTTACACTTTCCCTGCTACTTTCTTAGCATGTTCCTAGTGTACTCTTAAAGATTTTCACGTGACCTCCCGCTTTTTCTCCCATTGCTCCGCGATCTTTCATCGCCCTTTCCAAAGTATTCCATGACTTTACACGCTTCGCTTTGTGAATTTCTTCACCTATTTTCACGGTATTTTTTTTTTGTGGGACTAAACGCTTTTACCATGGTAACTTCTTATGCTGAGCTTTTTTTCGTGGTATTTCGCACTTTTTACGGCGAAAGTACCGGGTATTTCACATATTTTTCTGCCACTTTTCACGCTTTATACCGTGCTATTTCACGCTTCCCTGATTCTTTCTTCTTTTTTCCGCGGTATTTTACTCTTTTTCCCGGTGTGCTAAGCACTTTTCTGATGAATTCTTGCTTTTTTCACTTTGTTCCGCGATCTCTCACCAGTATTCTGAGATTCTTGCCATAGTATTCCGCGATTTTTACTGCGGTAGTCCACGGTATTTTGCATGTATTTCCTCTTTATTCAGTCACTTTTCTTGTTTACTTTCTGTAACTTTCTTGGCTTTTTTCGCAGTATTTTACATTTTTTTCCGCTTTGATAAGCACTTTTCTAAACTCTTTCTGGGGTATTAAAAGTTTTTTTTTCGTCCTACTTCTTCGACTATTATCGCACATATTTTCCAGGACTTTTCTTTAAGCTTTATTCCGCTACCTTCCATGCGTTTTTCCATTTTTTTCTTCACTATTCGATGCATCTTACCTTAGTACCAAATATTGTTTTATGACTTCCTATGCTATTTTCTGGGGTCTTCCACGAACATTCACCAATATTTCCCGATTTTTTTTAACGTGCATTTTAATTCGGCTTTTCACACTGTTTTTAGAGACTTGCCAAGCTGTTTTCCGCCACATTAAATGCGTTTTCGGGTAATACTTAACGCTTTTCTATGACTTCCCATGCTATTTTCTTAGGTATTCCACTATCCATCAATATATTCGCTCTGAACTTATGTGTTTTCACTTGCAAGTATACATTCAAATACACCAAGTTGATCTTTTATTTTCTCTTTTTTTAGATATGCATGAGTTACATTATGAAAATTTTCCAAAAAGCCTAACTACTTAATATTTCCCATAAAATATATGCCTAACATTAAGAATGTTGGTTAAAATATTTGAGTTTCGCTAATATGCCCAAAGACAAGCAAACATAACTCAAATCAAGATGCATTATTATTACCAACAGCGAACGAACACCACAACCACTTATCACACGTTAAAATATTTTCGACTCCTCATAATATAAATCTGAGTTACTTAAGATAAATACAATTTGTATCTTCTTTCTTATGGTGGCGCCAACGAACGGTCTATATTAAGCAAGATTAATGCTTACTCATGAATTGTTTTTACAGACAGTATTATATATGAGCCACCAGACCAACCATAAGTGACCCATCTCTTATAATGTTATGGGTCCATCGAATGAAAAAATAAAATTCATGAATATTACGCCAAGGCTGATAATGGGTAAAACTTCCTTTATTCATAATTTAGTAGATTGCACGGTTTCGGAATATACATTACAAAAATTTGGGACGAATACCTGTAGTAGAAAAAAGGAAAGTTAAAAAAAAAATATTTTTTGATCTGTTTTCTTAACTTATTTTTTTTTTATTTTTAGTGAATCATATTTAATGGCATAACTAAATAGATTACAAAACTGGAACAAAAAAAAGGTTAATCAATTATTATTATTGAGGTAAACAGAATTATAGTAGGTACAGTATCTAAAGGGTTTTCCAATAAAAGGTGTTATTTTGATATTCAAAGAAAAATGGCATTTTTGGAGATAAATGATCGGATGTTTATTTCAATATAAAGAAGAAGGTATGCCGTTAATAATGAAACACAACATCAGCCAAATGGCACCCAAGACCACGCTTACAGGACCATATCCTTTTCATGAAATTTTTCATAACCAAATCGCAAAGTGGCTGCCCTCGATAGCCTCACGAATTTCATCTTTGAGGTCTTGAATCGACGCTGGGCTGTTGGCGTATACCTTATCTTTCACGTGGCCCCAAAGGAAGAAGTCGCAAGGTGTTAAATCACAAGATCTCGGTGGCCAATTGTGATCACCTCTTCGAGAGATAACACGGTCCGGAAACTTTTCCCGTAAAAGATCGATGGTTTCATTGCTTGTGTGGCACGTAGCGCCGTCTTGTTGAAAGTAAACGTTGTCCAGATCAATACCATCCAATTCAGGCCATAAAAAATCATTAATCATCTCTCGATAGTGCAATCCATTGACCGTAACTGTTGCTCCAGCCTCATTTTCGAAAAAGTAAGGTCCAATGACCCCGCGGGACCACAAACCGCACCAAACAGTCACGCGTTGAGGATGGAGAGGCTTTTCAACAATAACTCTTGGGTTTTCCGAGCCCCAGATGCGACAGTTTTGCTTGTTGACGTAGCCTCCGAGGTGGAAATGGGCCTTATCAGTCAAAATGATTTTTCGATGAAATTCCGGTTCTTTTTCATGCATTTCAAGGACCCAATCAGCAAAGACACGACGTTGTTGATGATCAGCCGGCTTGAGTTCTTGTGTTAACTGAACTTTATAAGCCTTAAGACCCAAGTCCTTATGCAAAAAAAAGGAATGGACAAACCTGGGTTTTCTTCAACACTTTGGGCTACAACAGCAATACTTCAGTTGTTCTTGAGCGACGTGCACGGGTTTTATTCTTCACATCACTAACTTGTCCCAACAGCTCGAATTTGTCCACCAATTTCTGTATTGCGGTCCGACAAGGTGCTTCACGACGACCCAAAAATGTTTTAGTTTTACGAACCGTCTCTGCCAAATTTTCACCATTTTTATAGTGAATTTTAATAATTTCAATGCGTTGTTGAAGCGTGTATCGTTCCATTTTTATTAATAACGTAGTTTCTACTTGTCAAATGTCAAAAAATGACAGCTTCAAAAGTGACAGCTACCGAAATAGCGGGCTATTCAAAATAACACCTCTTATTGGAAAACCCTTTATGTACCTACTATTTTTTGCTGATGTGTTTATGATGTTCAGCAAATGTTTAATCCAATTTATGGACCTCGAGCGCCGAACGCAAAATTGTTAAAATTGCAAAAAAAATCCGAAATATTGGCGCTTTTTTTAGTAATCGGCGTTTTTAGTTATGAAGGGCTAGTTTTTGACAATATCTAAGGTTTCTCTCTCTCAAAATTTTCTTTAATTTGAGTCCAATATTATTTCTGTACAGTCAACAGTTTTCGAGATACAGGTTTTCAAAATATAGCAATAAAAAATGTATAACAGAAAGTAGTAGATATACATAATAGTTCTGTAAAAATATAATTTCTGTAAGAAATCTTATTTTTTGCAAAATTTTAAGTTTTAAAATAATTTGTTCCCAAACTGTGTTAAAATTAAAAAATTTTTACACAATAATAAGTTTCTGGCTCTAAAATAAGCTAAAGGATTTTTTTTCTAGGTGTAGGTAACCCTTGTCTTTGAATAGTTATTTTTACACATGAAGTCATTTTTTTTAGAAAATTGCACTTCCTGCCTGAACTAGGGGATATAGACACCCCACAACTTATAATTTTGTTCTTTTTTTGAATCAAGTAACACGATTTGCTAGTTTGATTCATGATATGTGAAACATTCAGAATCTCTTACTACACTTTGATTTCTACTTCCCTATGTTATACATTTTGTATTGATAAATTTTGAAAAGCTGTATCTTGAAAACTGTTGGCTCTACAGATATAATATTGGGTTCAAATCAAAGAAAATTTTAAGAGGGTGGAGCATAATATAAATAATCAAAAACTATCCCTTCATACTTGAAAAAGCAAGTTACTGAAAAAAGTGCAAACGTTTTCAGGTTTTTTTTTGTTATTTTACCATTTCAAAATAATGTTATTGTGGATAAAGTTGCTAATTTCTTGAAAAACTAATCATGCCCATTGAAAGATAATAAAAAAAAAAAAGGTGCCTAATACGGATTATATTCAAAATGCTCCATAACGTTTTTTTTTTAGCTTTAAAAAACAAATACGTTTTTGAAAGTTTATGTGGGTGGTTTAATTAATTTTAAGGGAATAACGGGAAAAATATTTTGTCAAAATCACTTTTAGAAATTAGATTTAAATTTTTTTTTTTTTCAATGAATAACAGTAAATACAAGATGTTTAAGTCCAAGTTTCTTAACCGTTTCCAACGGTATTTTATTTGTGTCTCTTTTATTTTTATATTTCCAAACATAAAATATACACAGCCATTAGATAGTCGGTAAGTTAATTTTTCTACAAAATTTCACAATTTTCTGTATTCTGTGAGCCGAGATAACGGTAAAAAGATTTTTTTTTACGCCGCACGGTGGTTCAACTTGTATGGGAGAGCAGCAGAAATTCTGTAAAATCTGAACTAGTGAATGGATTTCAATGAAATTTGGCACCCATGTTAAAATCCAGCTTATACATACGTGGTCTAAATTTGGTTAAGAAATAATAATTAATTAATTAATAATTAATTAACAAAGTTATTGACATTTGTTTAAAAAATGTAGTACACTAAACTTAGAAAAATATTGTAAAATCTGAACTAGTAAACGGATTTCAAAAATTCGAGAGTAATGAAATGCATTTTTTTTTGTTTTTGTAAATTAAAAAAATTTTATTTTAAATAAATATTATAAGTAATGTATAAATATATATTGTAAGCAATAAAAAAAACAAATACTTAAATATAAATATCGTTTTGAATAATTAGGAAAAAAACGTATCCTTATTTCTGTCATCGCAAAGTCAACTTGACTGGAAGTTAAATTTGGGTATTCCCTTTCAAAAAATGGTCGTAGATTTTCAGCAATAGTAGCGTCAGCACTACTTAATAACTCACTAAACAGCACTGAATACGGAATTTAAATTAAATCCATTTTAATATGCTGAGATTTTTTAGCTTATTTATTAATTTATTAATGACACCTTTCACAACTCCACAATTACTCAACACTGGCTTATATTTTTTCATTAATCCTTTATTTATATATTTTTAAAAAAGAGTTTAAAAATTCTAATAATGGATTAAAGGTAATAAAAAAATTGGTAACACACAACAAAGACAAAGCAATAAAACTTTAAACAACAATAAAAATTGTTTGTTTCTAATTGATATGAAAAACGCAACATGTACATGGAAAAACCCACATACAGAAAAAAACCGTTTTTCTTAATTTGTACCTGTCATGCATATTTCGTGTAACCAATCAAATTGTGGGATTATCCCTAATCCTTTCCAAGAAAATTAAGTTGAAAGTTGAAAAAATGTTGGGTCCAGAATAAAGGGTTGCGTAAAATATCGAATATCCCTGAGCTGGGCCAACACATGAATATTGTTTTATTTTTAAAATAAAGGTACACATTTTACCTAAAAGTAGAGGGCTCGAAAATTTCGTTCTTACAAACAGTTTCTGAGAAATTAAAACTTTTTTGTATATACCACCATCAAAATCGAGTTTTTTGAAAACCGATCCTGCGACACTAATTTGACCATAACTTCCAGGTCTGTCGGTATCTGTCGGTAAATCCTTCAGTCCTGTCTTCTGGGAAGCATGGAGCACACTAAATTTTTTGACTAAAGGTGACTACGCTTTTACAGCTCAACAAGTTTAAAAAAACACGTTTTTTCTTAGTACCTATGTTTGAGGCTACTTATAGAAGCCTTCTTTTTATATTTTCTTTTTTTCTTTTTCAATTTATATATTCAAGAGTAGTCCAATAAAATGATGTTAGAAGTTCTATAATATATTTTTAGGAACTTCGGAAAAACACATCTTAAAGTTCGTTGAAAATTTGGCCCGCGACTTGAATAAGAATATTTTTCAACTTTGAGGGCTTGTACATATGTACATATGATATATATAAAAAAAATGTATACATAATCATGTGCCAGGGCTATTTAACAATACCTAGGTATAAAACTTAAATGGCTAAAAAATAATTGTTCCGAAGGTATTTTCGCAGCTGTGCGATGCGCTTAAATTCTATTTACCCAAGTCTTATAAATCTACGTTTCAACTTTATGGCGCATCACGATCAAACCGCCTATAATTTGATACATCACACATACATAACTGTACTTGCTATAAAAGCTTCACAAACTTGAAAAGAGTTTAACCGAAATTCAACAAAATTGTCTGCCAGCCTCACAAATGGATTCGAGGTGGTTCGCTTATAAAATTTGTAACTTTTTTGTAACTTAAGTTTAAGTTTCAGGATTTTAATAAATTCAACAGATTCTAATATATAAAAAGTTGGACTATAATTCTGTATAAAAATATTGATCAATTATTTAACTAAACATTGAAACAGAGGTCGTAAATTGAATATATGTTTTTAATGAATGCGTTTAAATTACAAAATATAATGAAAAATTTGATAATTTTCCATATATTTTTAGCTCAATTTTAAGATGTGTCTCTTAAACAATGCCATACAAAGTTTATTGATTATGCTCCTTTGACCAATTGTACCATTCATTACATCTGACTATGTCTGCTTAAATAATTTTAATTTTCTTATAAAATGTCAACAATTATTTTGATATACAATTTGTTTCAATAAGACACTTACAAGCTTCGCAATATCATAAAATAATATCAAAAATAGTCTAAATGCGAACTCTCACAAATCTGTTAAAAAAATCAAAATATCATTTTCACGTAAACAAAATAGCTTTTAACTTAAATAAAACAAAACCCATTTTTTTAAGTTGAGGTAGGTAGCAATAGAAGAAGATTAAAATCTCAGTAAAAATAAAAAATAAAATCCGATACAAGTTTTACTTAAATTCTGTAAATATAGACTCCACAAGGAGAAATGATATTTTCACTTTATTGACCGTAATTTTTACATTTATAAATTTATTTTTTTGATTTTAATATATATTAAAATAATAACAGACCGCTGATCAGGTCATTTTGAAGTATCAAACATTAATGTATCAAAAACCATTTGAAAATGACCAAATGCAAAAATTAACCAAATAACAGGGGTTTGGTCGATAAAAAATCAATTACACTACATTATATGAAATATTTGAATTAATTTCACAAAAAAGCACATTATGCTTCTTTGAAAAGAATTTCTCTTCTAGAACTTTTTGCTAATAAAGAATTGTATAAATAAAAAAAATATACAAAATTAAATAATGAAAGGAAGTATAACTTCTGGCGCGCGTACATGAGTAGGAGCACACGCACCTTTTTTTTAGATAAAAAAAAACTACTTGAAATTGTAAAAAAAAGAGAAAAAAAAGAATTTTTTTATCGTACACAGAATACATCATTCTGATCGATTAGTAGGAATCCAATGTACCTACCTGAAGTTTTTTTGTATTAAAGAAAAATGATTTTTCCTCTCAAATTTCCCAGAAATAAAAAAAAATGATAAAATCAGAAGGAAATTGAAAGTTTTCTTATAAAAATAAAAAAATGAAAAAAAAAAGTTAAATTTTTCTAACATGTTTCTTATCCAATTTCAAATATTATCTTTCCTACTAAATATATAGTTTTGACTTCAGAATAATTGCATTCGCCATAAATAATGAAGTAGTAAGAAACTGAGGCTTGTAACAAGAATAAACTAATTGTTTTTTTTTTTAAACACAACAAAAAAACTACTAAAAATTGTCAAAAATCAAACACCGCAATAAAAATCGACCCAGCTTTGGTCTTCGATTCATTAAATACTAAAAACTAACTTAAGATTTTGAAGAGCTTGAATTTGTGATATCCTTAAAACCTAAATAACTTTTGGTTTCTAATTTCCAGAAGCTTCAATGTGAAGTTACCAGAGTGGGTGGCTACCAGCCTTCGTTTTATTTTTTTTTTATTATTTTCCTTCAATGCCCATGCCCACACATCCAAGCACATCTGAGCCTCTTGATAGAAAGGAAACATCATGAAAGGACACAAGCAATAACTTTAATATAAATTTTTTATAAGACAAAAGGAAAAATAAACAAGCAAAGGTTCTGTTAAGTTGTGGCTTTCCAAGTTCTCTGTTATTCTGTTATTTTTGTATTACATCAGAAGTAAACAAATGTCTGGATATATAATAGGGAGATAGAATATTCGTGACAAGTGACAGACTGTTGACACCATCATGCAATTTAACAAACTCAACACACCATGATGGTGCTTTGCTTCGCGTAGCGTTGACGTCGTTGGCACCCCTGACATTTTGTCAAAATTGGACTCCATTAATTACCGTCAATTGACGATGTTTTATGGGGATTGGTTGTCAAACTTTAAGTCCAAAGCCCATTTTCATTTGTGAAAAATATTTTTATTTTATTAAACTTGTTTTTGTTTTTTTTTTTTTTTTTTTTGTTTTTATTTTCTTGCTAGAGTATAGGTTTTTCTTCTCCCTGATGTCCATCGAACGGCAAAGTGAAAGGCAATCATTAATTTTCGAAACGAAATTCTCCTGGGTGACATTTTATTTTTCCAACACATTAGGTGAATGAAAAAGTTTCGATTTTTGTTTTTTTTTTTTTTTTTTTTTTATTGGATGTCCCTTCAGCCATTGAGAGGATACTGATTTAAGTTGATAAGACGGAAAAAAGAGGGTCATTGCTTTCCGACCTAAGTTTGTTATATTTTTTTTTTTTTTTTTTTTTTACTTTTGGTGTTTTTCGATATTGTATCGAAAGACAAAACATTCAGTGACGTTTGATTCGGTGATGGCACTGATGGAGAAGGGACAAAATCATTCCTGTTAGTAGGTATTATGGTAGGCATACACCTACCCTACTCCCACATTGTCCATTGAAATCGTATTATCTTATCTGGTATTTTTTTTTTCTTATTTATTTAGTGAATCAATAAAAGCAATTAAATTAAGTCACAACTTCAATTAAAAGTTTTTTTTTTTTTTGTATTTTCAAAGGAGATAGGTATTCGGTTATGTGAGAAGCTTAAAATGACAAAAAAACAAACAAAAACAAATACAAATAAATAAAACGCACGATTGGGTCATATGAACTTTGTCTAGTGAATTATATACCTACAAACATTCCTTTTATACTAAAAAGTATTGAAAATAATTAATGAAAAACAGATCAATGCTTACGTAGCCGCCACAGGAAAATCCAGGTAAAAGTTTCACCCCGACCCCCAAACCTACAAAGGCGTTAAACTAGTAGATAGTTAAATTATTCTTTAAGTTCTATAAATTCTTCATGAGAAAAACAAATTAGAAATAAATTCACAGATGTCTTATATACAAATATGGTACTTACTTACTACTACTTACTTAGGTCCTCAGACCTTAAAAAGTCCGTTGTGATCCCCTTAAGAAGGATAGGGCCTCCACTACTCCTACGCGCCATCGTGTACGGTTTCTGGAAATATAACGTAGTTCTCTCCAACTCGTCCCCAGCTGTGTAGATTCACTTTCGACTGTCCTGCGCCATGTGCTTCTCGGCCGACCCGACCCTCTACCTGCCTGTGTGAGTGGGTTCCATTACATCGCTTGGCCAGTAATGCAATCGTTGCCTTTTCGAAGCGTATGACCAATCGACTGCCACTTACGTCTGCGAATAGTACTGTCAATGGATTCTTGACCCGTTCTTCTATGAAGTTCTTCATTGGAAATACGGTTGGGCCAAAAAATCCTTAAGATGTTTCGTAGACACCTATTCACGAACGATTGCAGCTTGCTTGTGACAGTCGTTAAGATTTTCCAAGTGTTGCACCCATACAGAAGCACGGATTCAACATTGGAGCGGAACAGTCCCAGCTTGGTCTTTAAGCTTATAGCGTTGTTTCTCCATATCTTGGACAGCATTCCGAAAGCAGCCCTTGCTTTTTTGATACGGCTGTCGACATCTTGTTCGGTTTCACCTTTGGTAGAGACAAAACTCCCAAGATATTGAAAGTCTTCTACTTTCTCTACCGGTTGTCCAGAAATATTGACTTGAACGGATAAGTTACTTCCGAGGCTGATTATTTTTGTTTTTGCCGTGTTAATTTTCAGCCCCACGATTTTTGCTTCTCCCTCCACCCTTGTTGTCATTTGATGGAGATCCATGATCCTATGAGAGAGTAAGCATACGTCATCCGCGTAGTCCAGATGTTTTAGTTGGGATGTCAGGCTCCATTGAATTCCACTATTTCCGTTTAACAGGGCTGCACGTAGCACATCACTTATCACTAAGAGGAAAAGTATTGGCTACAGTATGCAACCCTGTCTGACTCCACAATGGACCTCGAATTCATCCGACACCCTTCCTCTTAGAAAAACGTGACATTTGCATCCATCGTAGGAAATTTTTGTATGGGGTTTGGTCCAAATGATCTATACTATTTAATGTGGATAGTTAAATATCGATATTTTATTAAAAAATAAATATATTAAAGTTGTTTATCAACAAGCTAATAAGGTTCTGTATCTTGCGAGTTCCTCTAAATAGCCTACAACAAATAGCCTTTAATACAAACTTATGGCTTTCCAGAGAAGCACTTTAGACCGCAAACAGACTAGAATTATTTTGTTCATTTAAACATATCTTTAAGGAAGTCCGTTTAAAAAAGTTTATTTTAACCATTGCAATAAAACTTGGAATTTAGTCGAAAACTAAATTTTAAAAAAATATGTGTTGTTTTCGAAAAAAACTAAAAAAAAATTCAAAATATGAAATAGATAAATTTTTCAAGATTTTTTACAAACTTTATGATAACAATCCATATTCAAGCCATAGTTTTGTATTAGATTCTGACGAAAATACCAAAAATATGGAGATTTGCTTCAAGTCTGTATAACTCATTCATAGTCCAAAAGCGTTGCCGAAAATGACTTTCCTGAAAACTACGTTTATTTTCATTCTAATAAGAGCAATATTTTTCAAGTTTTACTGTATAGTGGTCTTGATTTTGCATCATAAAATTAATACCAAAACAGGCGTTCCCGAAATGACACTTAAATTGATGTACGCTGCTTATAATATATAATTTTATTTCAATTACATTTTTATTTTTATTTATTCATGCAAAAAAATATTTATACAACGATAAACTAATTTCATGACCATGATAAAACGGAAAGACCATTTGCAGCGCACGTTAGATGAATACAAATTTGATATTTGTCACTGTCACAGACATATTCCTTCGGACAAGTGGAATTTTTTAGTATCAGTGTAGATTTGTTTTGACCCAGAAACATTTTTTTCCATCTGAAATTTGTAGAAAATGTTCACAACAATGACCTCACTGATATTTGAAAAGAACGAACAAATATCACCCATTCGTGGCCCACTATTAATTTTAAAAAACCGCCATATCGCACTTTGGCTATATGTTGGTAAGTACCTAATTGTCCCAGAGATGTCATACAAATGTAACAAATATGGTGTTTTAAGTACCGCAAGAGCAAATGTTCTCACTTAACACACTTATTTTCGTGTTTCTATTGAGACTTGTAAAGTAGTAGAACAGGTTAAATATGAGAGAAATCTCTTTAAAATAGTTACTTACTTACTTACTTATGGTTGCGCTTACAATACGGCCTCAACACAAGCCTCTCCAGCCAGCTCTGTCCTTAGCTAGCCACCTCCAGTTACGCACGCCAAGTTGGTTGAGGTCGTTCTCCACTTCTGTGCGCCACCTGTTACGCGGTCTCCCTCTGCTGCGTACACCATCAGGGTTGGATTCGAAGACTCGTCGGTCTGGAGCGTTGATGTCCATACGATCCTCGTGTCCCAGCCATCTCAGCCGCTGTATTTTCAGCTTCTTAACTAGGTCATCGTCGCTGTACAGCCCGTAAAGCTCGTCGTTGAATCTTCTTCTCCATACTCCTTCGATACACACAGAACCAAAAATCATTTTAAGAATCTTTCTCTCAAAGCAACCAAGCAAATTTTCATCCGAATCTTTTAACGCTCATGCCTCTCTTCTATGAGAGAGGTCTTTACTACTTAAATACCTCCTCAGCCCGAAGAAACATCGATTGGCAAGAGTAATTCTTCGTTTGATCTCTTCACTGATGTCGTTGTTTGAGTTTATAGTGGATCCCAGGTAGACCAAGTCCTTGACTGCTTCGAAGTTATAACTATGCATCGTGATGTTTTGGCCGAGTCGACGATGTTGAGTTTCCTTTCTCGTTGATAGCATATACTTCGTTTTATCTTCATTAATAGCCAATCCCATTTTTGCCGCCTCCGATTCAATACTGGCAAATGCACCAACCACAGCTCGCTTCGTTCTGCCGATTATGTCTGTCATCTGCATATGCAAGTAGTTGAACGGACTTTTGAAAAATTGTACCATTGGTGTTGACTTGTGATCTGCGTACAACTGCTTCAAGAACGATGTTAAATAGGTTGCGTTGCCTTCTCTTCGACTTTTCTCAACATCAAACGGTTCAGAGGTGTTCTTACCGACTTTGACGGAGCAGCGAGATTTCTCCATTGTCATCCTGCACAAGCGGACGAGTTATGACATGGCTCTGTATAACTCGTCTCTATTCACGCTATCATACGCGACTTTAAAATCGATGAAGAGGTGGTGTGTATCGATCTGGAATTCCCGGGTTTTTTCCAAAATCTGTCGGAGTGTTTGGCCTAAAACCACACTGATAGGGGCCAATCAGATCGTTGACAAGAGGTTTTAGGCGATCACACAGTATCGATGACAGGATTTTGTATGCGACGTTTAGGAGGCTAATTCCTCTGTATGTGGTACATGTCAGAGCGTCTCCTTTTTTGTGGCATAGTGTGCCCCACTATGCCAAGGTTCCATTCATCGGGCATGCTTTCTTCCAACCAGATTTTACAGATGAGTTGGTGCATACTCCCTACTAACCCATCTCCTGCTGCTTTGAACAATTCGGCTGGTAAGCCATCCGCACCAGCAACCTTATACGACTTAAGTTTGGTAATCCGCAGGTCAGGCAGACGGAATTGTAGACCATCGTCGTCCAAATTAAATGGAATAACAGCGGAATGTTGGCTATCTTCGCCGTTCAGGAGTCTAGAAAAATGTTCCTTCCAGATCCTCAGCACTGACTGTGTGTCTACTACCATATTCCCACTTTCATCTCGGCAGGCTTTTGTTCTGGCCTTGTAACCTTGGGTAGATCTTCTTACCCTTTGTTAGAATTTTCGAACATCCCCTCTGCCGGTACAATCCTCAATAGACTCGACCGTCCGCTTCTCGTGCTCTCTCTTTTTCTTCCTGAGAAGTCCGCGTTCCTCACTTCTTTTTTGCCCGTAGAGCTCTCGGGCTGCTCTCTCAGCGGCTCTGGTTCTTGTTTGCAGCATTGCCTGATAGGCGTGGTTTTTAGCTGCATGCGCCAGCCGGCATTCTTCGTCAAACCAGGAGTTTCGTTGTGATCGCCTTGTGAAACCCAGCACATCAGTGGTGGCACTACTGATGGCTTGTTGACAATGTCTCCACTGGTCGTCTATGCTTGCTGCTGGTGGCTGGCTGGCCAAGAGATTAAGAAACGCGGTCAGCAAAAGTTTTGGCGTTATCTTGCGATTTGAGTTTCGCGACAACAGACTTTTTCACAGCATCTGCTCGGCGTTGTGGCGTCATAGATATCCGCATCTGTCTTTAAAATAGTGGTAAGTCGAATTTTTTTTTAAGAACCTTTAAATTTTAGCTTTGTATGACAAATTAAACATTCATGCCGAATTTCATAACTAAAGGGTTTTCCAATAAGAGGTGTTATTTTGAAATTCAAAGAAAAATTTTTGGAGATAAATGATCGGATGTGTATTTCATTATAAAGAGGAAGGTATGCCGTTAATAATGGAACACAACATCAGCCAAATTGCCGCCAAGACCACGCTTACAGGACCATATCCTTTTCATGAAATTTTCCATAACCAAATCGCAAAGTGGCTGCCCTATGTCCTCGATAGCCTCACGAATTTCATCTTTGAGGTCTTGAATCGACGCTGGGCTGTTGGCGTAGACCTTATCTTTCACGTGGCCCCAAAGGAAGAAGTCGCAAGGTGTTAAATCACAAGATCTCGGTGGCCAATTGTGATCACCTCTTCGAGAGATAACACGGTCCGGAAACTTTTCCCGTAAAAGATCGATGGTTTCATTGCTTGTGTGGCACGTAGCGCCGTCTTGTTGAAAGTAAACGTTGTCCAGATCAATACCATCCAATTCAGGCCATAAAAAATCATTAATCATCTCTCGATAGCGCAATCCATTGACCGTAACTGTTGCTCCAGCCTCATTATCGAAAAAGTAAGGTCCAATGACCCCGGGAGATCATAAACCGCACCAAACAGTCACGCGTTGAGGATGGAGAGGCTTTTCAACAATAACTCTTGGGTTTTCCGAGCCCCAGATGCGACAGTTTTGCTTGTTGACGTAGCCTCCGAGGTGGAAATGGGCCTCATCAGTCAAGATGATTTTTCGATGAAATTCCGGTTCATTTTCATGCATTTCAAGGACCCAATCAGCAAAGACACGACATTGTTGCTGATCAGCCGGCTTGAGTTCTTGTGTTAACTGCACTTTATAAGCCTTAAGACCCAAGTCTTTATGCAAAATACGGTGTAATGACGTTTGTGGAATGCCTAATTCCAAAGAACGACGAGGAATGGACAAACCTGGGTTTTCTTCAACACTTTGGGCTACAACAGCAATATTCTCAGTTGTTCTTGAGCGACGTGCACGGGTTTTATTCTTCACATCACTAACTTGTCCCAACAGCTCGAAATTTCTGTATTGCGGTCCGACAAGGTGCTTCACGACGACCCAAAAATGTTTTAGTTTTACGAACCGTCTCTGCCAAATTTTCACCATTTTTATAGTGAATTTTAATAATTTCAATGCGTTGTTGAAGCGTGTATCGTTCCATTTTTATTAATAACGTAGTTTCTACTTGTCAAATATCAAAAAATGACAGCTTCAAAATTGACAGCTACCGAAATAGCGGGCTATTCAAAATAACAACTCTTATTGGAAAACCCTTTATATCATTATTTTCTAAGGTATTTCTGTATTATTTTACCTGTTGTACTGAAATTATAGTTATATGCATAAGAAAGACTAAAGGTTTACTGTTGATAGCAGATTTGTCTTAATTTCTGTTTTTTTTAATAATAAACAATTAAAACACATTAATATGACATCAGAACAGCATTTTTATGACCTACTAAGTTAAAGCCGAAATGCAAAAAAATGCCAGATGGGGGCTGTTTTTTGAAGATGGTACTCTACACATTGGGGATGTTTAGTTTATTGATACTTTTCAGAAATCAATAAGGGCATTAATGTGAATATTATCTACTGATTTCAGTTGGAAAAAAAAATGCTTGTGGGTCAAAATCAAACTAACATTGAACAATATAAATGCATACTATTAAATATTTTAGGTGTCTCAGAAATTGCTTAAATCTGAAGAGGTGTATTTGGGAAACTACAATGGCTACGTTGACAATTTTAGGTTAAAAAATTAGCTAATCCAGTTTTTTTTTGAACATTTAGAAGAAGGTACCAAAAACTAATCCTTCAGGTTAAATTTTTTTCAAAAACTGCAAGATCATTGAAAATTTCGCTGTTTTTTGACCATGTTGTGTCATTAAATTTTGTTGGCAAACTTCAGATTCAGATTCAGCACCTCCAAAAACAATAAGAGGTGTTATTTTGAATAGCCCGCTATTTCAGTAGCTGTCACTTTTGAGGCTGTCATTTTTTGACATTTGACAAGTAGAAACTACGCTATTAATAAAAATGGAACGATACACGCTTCAACAACGCATTGAAATTATTAAAATTCACTATAAAAATGGTGAAAATTTGGCAGAGACGGTTCGTAAAACTAAAACATTTTTGGGTCGTCGTGAAGCACCTTGTCGGACCGCAATACAGAAATTGGTGGACAAATTCGAGCTGTTGGGACAAGTTAGTGATGTGAAAAATAAAACCCGTGCACGTCGCTCAAGAACAACTGAGAATATTGCTGTTGTAGCCCAAAGTGTTGAAGAAAACCCAGGTTTGTCCATTCCTCGTCGTTCTTTGGAATTAGGCATTCCACAAACGTCATTACACCGTATTTTGCATAAAGACTTGGGTCTTAAGGCTTATAAAGTGCAGTTAACACAAGAACTCAAGCCGGCTGATCAGCAACAATGTCGTGTCTTTGCTGATTGGGTCCTTGAAATGCATGAAAATGAACCGGAATTTCATCGAAAAATCATCTTGACTGATGAGGCCCATTTCCACCTCGGAGGCTACGTCAACAAGCAAAACTGTCGCATCTGGGGCTCGGAAAACCCAAGAGTTATTGTTGAAAAGCCTCTCCATCCTCAACGCGTGACTGTTTGGTGCGGTTTATGATCTCCCGGGGTCATTGGACCTTACTTTTTCGATAATGAGGCTGGAGCAACAGTTACGGTCAATGGATTGCGCTATCGAGAGATGATTAATGATTTTTTATGGCCTGAATTGGATGGTATTGATCTGGACAACGTTTACTTTCAACAAGACGGCGCTACGTGCCACACAAGCAATGAAACCATCGATCTTTTACGGGAAAAGTTTCCGGACCGTGTTATCTCTCGAAGAGGTGATCACAATTGGCCACCGAGATCTTGTGATTTAACACCTTGCGACTTCTTCCTTTGGAGCCACGTGAAAGATAAGGTCTACGCCAACAGCCCAGCGTCGATTCAAGACCTCAAAGATGAAATTCGTGAGGCTATCGAGGACATAGGGCAGCCACTTTGCGATTTGGTTATGGAAAATTTTTTGAAAAGGATATGGTCCTGTAAGCGTGGTCTTGGCGGCCATTAGGCTGATGTTGTATTTCATTATTAACGGCATACCTTCTTCTTTATAATGAAATAAACATTCGATCATTTATCTCCAAAAATGCCATTTTTCTTTGAATATCAAAATAACACCTCTTATTGGAAAACCCTTTATTATTAGTAATTTCAAGAATACAGACAGCTTAATTTATTTGATTTTACGCCTAATTTCTTGTTTAAGAAAAAGAAAAATTAAAACTCAAATTGTTTAATTTTTATTTTTTTTTTTTGTTTTCTGCAGAAAAACTGAGAGCTAAAAATAATAGTTTTTAACTGATTTTAGAACTTTGTCAAGAAATTGACCGTTAGTATATTTTGTCGTCACTTAAATTTCAGTTTTTGAGTTATGGAAGCGTTCCCGGACTGATTTTTTGGCAATATTAGATGGAATAAAACAATTTTTTTTTTTGTTTCAAGCAAAGTTAATACATTCGTAGATTCATATCAATTGTTTGAACCGTTACGTCAGAAGTAAATTTTAATTTAAAGTCATTTTTATTTTAAAAACACGTCCATGATTTTGGCAAATAACATATATTTGTATATTTGAGCCTATATCGCAAGTAACCTGACTGTTTTATACAAAAACAACACACAAAAAATCTATGCAAACTTAGTTAACCTAAAATAATACACTTAAACTATACCATGGATTTTTAAACAAATATTAACCCACCTACCTTTTGTTTTCTTTATGTTTTCCATATTATGTATGCTAGGTAAGATTAACAAAATAACTTTCTGGATGTTCATATATCTATAAATTTGCAACTAAATTTAAGTTATTCAAAACCTAAGAAAATAAATTCTTGGCAAAAAGGGCATTTTAGATTTTTTGTTTTATTTTTTTTTTTATTTGTTTGATTCAGACGATTCTCAAATTGCCAAAATGCCTTACAACCATATTCCAAAATCACAACATTCGCTGAGATTTAAATGGGTATATGTGCACCTGTACGATGATGATGATTTTATTAACCTAAAAAGGGATAAAGGATGAACCAAAAGTAAACAAATATGATCCATGGTAAAGATAACAATGTGGATGGGTAAATAAACAAACGCATAACCCTTGGAGGCGTATTTCAAAAAGGTTTAATTTATACTTTTGCCATTGATGGTATATAGTGAGTCTAACAAAAACACGAACGAGCGAAATTGAAATCATTAGGTTCTGTTATTTTATGTTATTTTTTTGTTTGTTTCTGAAAAAAAACTATTTTTTTCTCTAATTTTTTGTGGTATAGTTAATACATAAATATTTAAAATTGAGAAGTTTAACTTGTTGCTTGAAATTCATTTATTCCAAAAGACCAGTTCATGGTTCATGGGTTAAAAGGTGTTGGAAAATTTTGGAAAATTTGTATCCGAAATTCCCTTATACCAAGCTGCAGTAATTTTTGATGTTACGACCCCCAGGCTCAATTGTTATAAAGTAACTAACTGCTTTTCATATTCATATCATAACACCTCCCTTACTATGATAATAGCGTTTTAAAAATGTCTGTCAAGTTAGCACTACCACTTTCAAATTTCAAAAAAGTAATGATGCAATTAATTGTCGTGAATTTGTCGTAAATTTGTCGTGAAAAAAAAAAATTTGTCGCGCCTCGTTTTTTAAAACTAACCCCTGGTAGTGCTAACTTGACGGTCAAGTTAGCACTACCACCCCTGGAAAAGTGTTAAAACGACGATAAATACAAAAACTGGGTATGCAATTAATTGTCGTGAATTTGTCGCTGAAAAGTGGCATACTCAAAAAAATTCTAAAATTTTTTTTTTTTTAAATAACCCCTGGTAGTGCTAACTTGACACACAAGTTAGCACTACCACCCCTCGAAAACTGTTGAAACAAGCTTAAATTTGAAAAAAAAGAACGTCATTAATTGTCGTGATTTTGTCGTAGATAGATGGCGCTATCAAAAATTTTGTCCCGCCCATATTTTGTAAAATACGCCCCCTAAACTGAATAATCTAAAATTAACACTACCAAACGTACAATTCTGCTTTAAATTACCAATTTCCTATAAATTTTGCTATAATCGATTGGTCCTACATAATTTATAGCACGCTATGCTATAACAAAAATTTGTCGCGCCTTTATTTAAGAAATAACCCCCATATAGGTGCATTTAAGAAACCTAGCACTACCATATGAAATTTTTTTGTTTGTTTCGTTTTTTGCTATAATTTTGATATAAACAATTGTCGCTCGACGTCTAGAACAAAGTTGCATCATAAAATAATTTGTCGCGCCCTTACTTTAGAAACAACGCCCCCTCAACTGAATTACCTTAAAAAAACACCATCAAGTATGGGCGCGACAAATTATTTTATGATGCAACTTTGTTCTAGACATCAAGCGACAATTGTTTAAAGCAAAATTTATAGCAAAAAACGAAACAAACAAAAAAATTTCATATGGTAGTGCTAGGTTTCTTAAATGCACCTATATGGGGGTTATTTCTTAAATAAAGGCGCGACAAATTTTTGTTATAGCATAGCGTGCTATAAATTATGTAGGACCAATCGATTATAGCAAAATTTATAGGAAATTGGTAATTTAAAGCAGAATTGTACGTTTGGTAGTGTTAATTTTAGATTATTCAGTTTAGGGGGCGTATTTTACAAAATATGGGCGGGACAAAATTTTTGATAGCGCCATCTATCTACGACAAAATCACGACAATTAATGACGTTCTTTTTTTTCAAATTTAAGCTTGTTTCAACAGTTTTCGAGGGGTGGTAGTGCTAACTTGTGTGTCAAGTTAGCACTACCAGGGGTTATTTAAAAAAAAAAAAATTAGAATTTTTTTGAGTATGCCACTTTTCAGCGACAAATTCACAACAATTAATTGCATACCCAGTTTTTGTATTTATCGTCGTTTTAACACTTTTCCAGGGGTGGTAGTGCTAACTTGACCGTCAAGTTAGCACTACCAGGGGTTAGTTTTAAAAAACGAGGCGCGACAAATTTTTTTTTTTCACGACAAATTTACGACAAATTCACGACAATTAATTGCATCATTACTTTTTTGAAATTTGAAAGTGGTAGTGCTAACTTGACAGACATGTTTTAAAAACCTTTTTTTATCTCAAAACTTGAAAATAAAAGTCTAACCCATCAGGGCCATCGAAATTAAATTTGTTTTCATCTTAAGAAACATACACACCATTCTTTTTTGCAACTCATATAAAGTCTTGAAAATCTAATCGCATATCTTTTTGCTTTAATTGTTGATTACTCTTTAAACGGTTGAGTGACTTGCGTTTACGCCAAATTTTTGTTTTATTTTTGCCACAGAATAATAAGAACTCGATGTACACAGTTGTTGCGGTTGCAATTGTTGCAGTTTTCTTACCTCCCATCGTGTTTTTTTCGTACAAATATTTTTTTTTTCAAGTAAGAAAAAAACTAAATTAAAATATCGGTCAATTTTATCAGCTATTGCAGGTCCGGTTAGGCATTGGTATCTTCGAAAATCAATAGATCTACCCGTTTTTCTTAAAATTATAAAACAAGAATTAAATTTCACTAAAAACACTAAAATTGTTGATTCAAACTGTCAAGCTTTTCAAAACACTCATAAAAAACGAAAATGGCTTTGTACCTTTTCAGCTAACTTTGAAAAAAAAAACTCGTACTTAAGCAATACTTTACAAATGGGCGAAAGAAAAACTAGCGGTTGGTTTTTGAAGAATTCTTTTGGAATTCTGTTCTTAACATCTTAAGTGAAAATTTGGAAAATGGACAAAGTATCTTTAAAAATTGAAACACATGAAAAACTTTAAAAATTAACTGATAATTTCATTTCTTTGAACAAAATATTGTATTTATACCGACTAATGTTTAGTTAGGAACAATTTACTAGCAATAACTGCACTTAACCTATTTACCTGCGAGCCAATTATAGACACGAAATAATATGTAGAAATTTCTTCCATTAGCTTAGTAATTTGTAAATTTCAGCTTTTTTATTTCCCGGTGTACAAGCTCCCATTCATTTTCTACACGAAGCAGGTCAGATGACTGCATTAGGGATAAAAAAAAATGAAGATTATCCTCTCCTAAGAAGTTTCCTACCAACCGTCTGGTGTTTTCTGAGTCATGATCATGTTGTAATAGGCTGCTTTCAGGGCTATTGGACCCCAAAAGTGGATTCATTTGGTTTCTGAAATATCCCTACACAAAATGAGAAATAATCCGGGTGCTTTTTCTATTTAATACTGATTTAATACTTGTTTCTTATGTTTTGTGAACTTAAAATAGGGTCTGTACTTGTATGCTTGAGTTGCTTCTGCTATGATCAGAATTCATGCTTGGAAGCGTTTTTTTTTGCAACTACAGCTTGTTAGAATTCGATAGACGTTCAGCGAAAGCTATATGATAATGAATTGTTGGGATATTTAAATGTGTAGATATTACTAATGATAATAGGAAAACGATAAGAAATGGAGCTGGAAACCTAACATTCAAGGAAGAGTTAAAAAGGCCACAGTGGCTCTCTTCTCATGTAAAAAGCGATTGGAAGCAAATGGGGATTACAACCCCGTATAATTTATTGGCTATATACCTCGGTAATCAGACCGATCCTAACATACGGCGTGTCTGTATGGTGGACTGCACTGGACAGAAACATTAATTTAGAAAAACTAAATAAAGTCCAAAGATATCAGTTAGTATGTGCATAAGCGGAGCACTTCGCACCAACCCCTCCTCAGTGGATAAACAATGATATTGGCCACTCCCTCATTCTGAACGCATTCAGATCAATTCCATGTAACATAGATCCCAAAAGATGCAGTTTGAGAAAAATTTTCAGGTTACCATCCCTCCTAGATCATTCTGGGAGGATATGGAATTCCTGGAATGCGATTCAATCGATTTCTACACCGATGGATCGAAAACTGATAATGGGGTTGGTGGAGGTGTTTACTCAGATAGACCTAATTTAAGTCTCTCCTTTCGTCTTCCTAATCACTGCAGCGTGTTCCAGGCGGAAATCGCAAATCAGCTCCGTAAAAGGTGTTATAACTGGACACTGTCTAATAGGCAGGCACGCGACACGACTTGGAGTTCTCTCAAATGATTTCTGCAGAAGCTGCATGAACGAAGAGGAAGAGGAATCGATTCCCCACTTTCTCTGAACATGCCCTGCTCTATCGCAAAGACGAAGACTCTATTTAGGAGACTTCTTATATTATTTATATATTTTTAAAATATTTTTGTATAAGAGGCTTTAAGATTCACAGAAACTTTGACACTAAGAGTAAGTAAGTGCGACCCAGTGTGGCATTTTATTTTCAACTTTCTGATGGATATTCGTATTGATTTTTAAACTAATTGGAGGTATTATATGAAAAAAACACTTAATTCTCAAAAGTTCTAGTAAAAACCAATACTATCATTTTTTTCGCACAGAACCACCCAAAATTTCACATATTTGTACAAAATAGAAACTTCCTGTCAAGCGATTTATTTTATTACAAAAAATAAAAACTACGAGATATTTCCTGGTAGTAAATACACAAAAGCTCGTGGATTACTGACACATTTATCAACATAATTAGGTATGAGAATCAGATGATCGGTGAGAAAAAAAAACCGCATCCTCTATTCCGTCCCGTGATGTCCTCCTACTAACCCGGTTGTTCATTTTATTTAATTTGAACCTTTATCCAGCCCTATACTCAGTTACTATCTATGTACATAATAGAAATTAAAATACAATATAAATTAATAGATAGCAAAGTGTCAAAATAATTGGTAATTTGTGTCAATTTATTGAAAGGCTACCGTATCTCTTACCGCACAAATTCACTGCAAGAAAGGTTAACTCACCGAAATTTACTAACTTTATTTCTTTCAATTTCTTGACAATATTTAAGGTTGACCCTATAAATTCTAATATTTATGTTTCTACTTTTATACAGAATCCTTAATATAGCACGTCCACCAACCACAACCGACACCTCCATTCGGGCATCGTCTTATTATAGCTATAATATTCTAACAGAGAAGAGAAGCAAAAAAAATTGGTTCTTAAAAAAAAAATGGATGTTACAGTAACTTAACCATTAATACATTCCCGTTCGCACCTTTTCGAATTACATCCATATATCATTTAGATTTGTTATACTACTTATTCCTGCGGAAGGCAATGGGCGATAATTAAAACGAACTACATAAGCCTGCCTAAGTACTTTCATCCTTATCCAGTGTTCGCTTTCTTTTTAGTTGTGTCAGTAGGTTTGTATTATATGAGGTGCTATATTATACTTATTTTTCTTAAGATACAAAAACCCAACGTAAAAACTTAAATTAATTATTTTTTCTTTACAGTTAATTATGTGGTTTTATCGCGAACCTCAATTAACGGAAATGTGCCTGCCGTCTTATTATACTATACGATCATGGAGTAGTCCAAGTCCAGGCTTGTTCCTTTTCTTGAGCATTTTTCTTTTTTTTTTATTTATTTTATTTAGTGCACATTTCCATTTCCTGTTTTTGTCGACGGTTATTTTATTTTCTTTTTCTTTTTTTTTTGTTGTTGTTGTTGTTTTGTTCAATTTTACGTTGCCACGGTTCTTTTGTAATAATTATTACTTGAATGTATAAGTATGTGGTGTATATAGAATAGAAAGGGAAATCCGTTTTAAGGCGGAAAGATTCTTTAGCATTTGGCGGCCAACTGGAAAACAAAGCTCTTCAACGTAGCCCACTTTATTTATTTTTTTTTTTTACTCTCCTATTTTAAGAGCTTCGTTCTTATTCCTTAAATTTTTGTTGTTATTGTTATTTTACAAAATGTCGGCACAGGAAGTCAAGTGTTAATTGCATGCTTCTATTTTTGTTGAAGAAGTAGGTTTGTAGGTGTGTATTTGCATAGGCATAGAAACAATTAAAATGAGTGTATAGGAAGCAGCTACTTTCATTGCAGTAAAAATGTTGATCTTATTTATGTTTGCACTATAGTGAGGGGTCCCTGAAGACAGTGTCTGCAACGGTACTTTATATTCATTATTTAGAATTCATAATTACGAGTATTTATTCATGTATATATGTAGGTTGGTGTACCTATGTAAATGAAAGGAATATTATGTCAAGGCTAAGGAGGTAAAAATAAAAATTAGCAACAAAGCTTTTGGCGTGTTAGAATGCATTTATCTACGGCAAGAAATTTTCAATTAATAAATTAAAAAAAGACAATTTAAATTAGGTATACCCTACCTTTGAAAGAGAAATATGTAGAATAGTGATATATATTTCACGTGTGCCAATTTACTAATCAGACTCTTTTCTATTCCGCCAATTCCATTTATTTGTGGTGATATGTCGTAATGTTATTTATTTTAATTGCAAAAATAAAACTTTGTTTTGTCAAAATTTGGGTCTACGAGTAATGTTGTGGAGCCTTACGAAAACATACGCAGTGCGAAAATATATTTTCTCTTGTGCTTAAACATTATAATGAACTGTTTTTAATAAAATAAAATAAACGACTGGGTCGCACGTACTTGCTCTTGAAGATAAAGTTACTATTGATGATAAGCCCTTTTAATCAAAAATTTGTAAATGCAGTTTTAGAAAAAAAAACAATTAAAAAAGCATACAATTCGATTTTCAAATGACTAAAACAGCTTCCTAAATGAATTTAACCTCAAAACAAAGTACGCAATTTGATTTCTTCTATAATGATTCATTTTTAGAAAAAAAAATTTGAAAATCGTTAGAGCCGTTTTCTAAAAAAACTATTTTTTTTATATAAAATTTTGCAAGGACTTTTATAAAAAAAATTGGTACGCCATTTTTAAGATATTATTTATCAACATCTAAAAACTAAAATTTGAAAAAAAAAATATTGAAAATTTTTCGAAAAATGATTTAAAAAAAAAAAAAAATTTCAAACTTTTTTTAAAAATCCAAAAAAAAATATTTTCGAAATTTTTGTTACTAAATATTATTTCGGCAATTTAAAAGCATACATGTAAAAAAATGGTTGAAATTGATTGAGTCATGAAGGACAAAATCGGAATTTAAAAAACGGTTCTATGACAGGTATCGTTAATAACGGTTTTTGAAAAAAATGGTTCTCATTTAAAGATAGACCTTACCCAAAGAAATGACCTTGATTTTTTTAATCAAAATCGTAGGCACCGTTTTTGAGAAAAATGAGTTTTTCTAAAACCGGTATATGACAGGTACCGTTATTTGGGATAAAAAAAAAATTCAGAAAAACGTCTGGGGATATTCTCCAAAAAAACTTCACATACCAAGTTTGAAGTAAATCGATCCATCCGTTTAGGCTGTGGTCTCTGATACATACATACAGACAGACAGGCAGATAAACAGACAGACAGAATTGTCAGACCCACTTTTTTCTCATTCTCTATCATCGTAATGTCATGTTTGATTGTTATCTCTGATATTAGGTACCCATATCGCAAGTAAAAAGGGGGGGGGCGTACATGAGTAGTACGCTAGCCAGAAGTTATACTTCCTTTCACTATTTATTTTTGCATAGTTTTTTTTTTTTTTTTGGGATACATTAAATTATTAAAAAAATGTTTTGAAAAGTTTTAAAAGGGAAATTTTTTCAAAGAAGCATAATTTGCTTTTTTGTGAACTTAATTCTAATATTTCATATCAATAACAACGGCTGATATCTGTAATTTAATAAATTTATTGTGTTGCACACTAAATGCAAAAAAAAAAAAAAAAACAAACCGAGTAAGTGTTTTGTTGCTGTTTACCTACTTATAGTGTCTGTGTTAAAAAAAAAAACAGAAATAATGGGCTGAAAAAATATATATGTTATTACTGGTTGAAGATTTTTATAAATGCCAGTAAAGAAGTATAACTTCAATAAATAAGTGTTTTTTGATTAAGATATACGTTAAAGTGTTTTTAAAAAGAATGGTATTTTCTGATTTTTCTTAACTACAAAGCTGAATATTATGTCGTAAAAGTGGTGTGGGTTTGAAACAGATGTTGCTACGGTGTCCGAAGAAAACTCAACTTGAATTTTTTCAAAGCAATGGACGTATTCAAGTGACCGGCAGTGTATATATACCTATGGCCATCAAATCAAATACATTTGATGGTTTTGAGACCTGCTCCTTTATTTCGAAGTACCAACCTAACACTTAATATTTTGTCTTTGTAATTAAAACCGAATTATCTTCCAGTTAAAAGTTTGACCTTCCTAAATTTTTTTTGTATCTATTTTAACAAAAACTTTTCAGACTAAAGTAATGATATTTTGAAAGTTGTTACACAATTCATTGTAAAGAATTTTAAATACCTACCTAACAATAAATCAAAGTTTTTAAGTATAATTTTCAAGTGTATCATTTTCCAATCGAATAAATATCATAAATGTAAATACTTCTGTCTAGGATACCCTAGCCCACTTCCACTTACGTAATAGTAATCACTAAAGCGATTTTCAGAATTAGTCTTATACATCATGAAACATCATGAAAAGTAAAGAAAATACATTTTCGGGACATTTGTATGTACGTGTGCCATTTTCGTCGTCGGTGCTGGCGTCGTCGTCGTCGTCGTTGGCGTTTTAAATTTATAAACACTATAACTTTACTTTGAATCAAAATACATAATAATTGCAGTGTGTAAACGCCAAAATTTCAAAATTTGAAGACTAGCAAAGCAAGTTCGAAATTCAGCCATTTTGAATAAAACCTTCTTCTGTTTTTCATACAAACACCTTACAAAAATGTCACTTTTGTGACAAATTTGCATTTTTTACTTACTCTATAGGGCAAGTATTGGCTTCTTGTCAAAAAAAAAAATCTAAAAAAAATTGGTAAAGTTTGGGATTACCATTGTAATACATATTGTTTTTTTATGTATAAACAGACCTGCAAAATTTTTGGCATAGTTTATGTTATGAAATTTTAATAAATAAAATGCACGACTGGATCGCACGAACTTGATCTTGCAGTTCAAAGTTATTATATATGTATTTGTATATTGAAAAAAAAATATATCGAAAAAATCAAATTTTTGTTAAATTTTTTTTGTTCAAAACTTTTTTTTTTAAACGGAATACACGATACTTTTTAAAATGATGGAAACGACCTGGTGACAAGTTTTGAACAAAATTAATTGAGCCAGTAATGATTTAATACGGAAATAACTAAAAATAATGAAATATTTCCGGTTATTCGTATTTTTTGAGGAAAAAACTAAGAACGCAGTATTGTTACAATCACTTATTAAATAACATCCACCAAGTTTAATCAAAATCGTTAGAGCCGTTTTCGAAAAAAATCCAATAACTCGAAACCGTTATATGGGAAGTATTCGTTCTAATCGAGATATTCTAAAACAAAAGAAAATCTATCCTTAGAAATTACATAAAAGTAATCTGTACCAAATTTCCGGCAATTCCGTTGAACCGTTTAGGCTTTGGCTCTCTGTACAGATGGACGCACAGACGAACAGACGAGTTGGGGGACCGCAAATAACGGTACATGTAATATACCGGTCTTAGAAGAACTCATTTTTCTCAAAAACGGTGCCTACGATTTTGATTAAAAAAATCATGGTCAGTTTTTTTAGATAAGGTCTATCTTTAAATGGAAACCATTTTTTTAAAAAAACCTTATTAACGGTACCTGCCATAGAACAGTTTTTTTAAATTCTGATTTTCTTCTTCATGACTCAATCACTTTCAACCATTTTTTTACATGAATGCTTTTAAGTTGCCGTAATAATATTTAGTAAAAAAAAAATTGAAAATTATTTTTTTGGACCTTAAAAAATTTTTTTTTTTGAAAAATCATTTTTTCGAAAGCTACTCAATATTTTTTTTCTAAATTTAGTTTTTAGATGTTCATAAATAATATCTTAAAAATGGCGTACCAATTTTTTTTTATAAAATTCCTTGTAAAATTTTATATAGAAAAAATTTTTTTTTTTTTTTTAAACGGCTCTAACGATTTTCAAATTTTTTTTTTCTATAAATGTATCATTGTAGAAGAAATCAGATTGCATACTTCGTTTTGAGTTAAAATTCATTAAAGAAGCTGTTTTAGTCATTTGAAAATCGAATTTTATGCTTTTTTCATTTTTTTTTCTAAAACTGCATTTACAAATTTTTAATTAAAAAGGCTTAGCATGTTTAGTAACTTTATGTATAAGAGCAAGTACGTGCGATCCAGTCGTGCATTTTATTTTTTTTGACATGAAACCAATACTTGCCCTATAGAGCAAGTAAAAATATGTTTGTTCCTAAAAATCTTTGTGTTAATAAAAAAACCATCCGACAATGGCGACAATTTCTAATCCATAAAGGTTAAAATATTTTTGCATGCCAAGCATCAAAAATTATTTTTTTTTTTTTCAAAAAACTTTATTCACAAAAAAATTTTTCCTACGTATGATATTCTTAAAGAATGTCGAGGAGATATATTTTTATAATTTCCAATTGAACTGGTCGTTTTATTTCCACTGTGAAAAGAAGTTGCATGACGAAATCAGCCTCTCTGTTTTTTTTTAGCATAGTTGGACTTATTTTTTTTTTTTTTTTCAAAAGAGGATTACGTATACCATGGCTTTAACTTGTTAAACTACATACGTAACGTATGGATAACTTTCTTCCTAATGTGGATTTCATTGACCCCATGAACGACAGCATGGGGCCAATGTAACACATATTTTTCAAGATTATTTAAATGTATATGTGTTTGGGTATACAATGCTGTGAAAAATTTCTTTTGTAAAATATTATAATTTACAGCTTTTTAAATTTGAATTGTAAAATAAGTAAATATAATTTATTGTTTAATAGAGGCAAACTCAAGTTAAAGCTTGTCCAGACACATTCCGGCAACAATAAACTCTAGCTTGGAATCTAAGCTTATACAAAATCGGTCTTAGATTGTACAAAACTAGTGCAAAACTATTTTAATTTTCTACCGCTACCATTGAACAATGTTACTTTTTTCGAAAAAAAAATTCATGCAACGGTATGGACAAAATTGGGATTAGGTACTAATGTAATTGTAAAACTGTTAAGAAACATACAATTCATTACTAAAATGGCTTGAACCTCTTCTGAAATGGTTTTGATCTTTAAAATTAGTATGACAATTCATTTTTTAAGAAAGAAAAAAAAAAACAAAACAAGATTTATATAAAAACATTTTATTATAAAATCTTGTTCAAAAATAAGCTGGTACGTCGCTCCACTTTCAAAAAATATATTAACATCCTAAAACAAAATATCAAAGAAAACCACTGTCCAGTCTTTGGGAAAAAAATTGATAATTACTTATAGTCGGGGAGAGGACCTTCGTATTACTTAGCTGATAAGGTTATAGATTTAAATTGGTGTCAAATGAAAGATAAGTTGGTACTGAAAATAAAAACAAACAGTTGCCTGTTTTAAAATGGGTACATCAACGTGGCAACCCTGTTTGAATGAAAAAAAGCTACATCATTTAATGCACAATAACTTTTAACAAGGAAAATATTAATATTGCCAAACAAAAAAAAATTACGTAAGAAAATCAAAAAATAAATTTAAGAGGGTAAAGCTCATCATATGGTAACCCTGTCCAATTGAAAAACACACTCAAAAAAATTTTATTTCAATAAAATTGTATGAATTTGGTGGAGTCGAAATTTAAAATGTACGTCAAATCTTAGCCTTAACATTCATCTATCTTAAAAGATATCAGGTGCCAACTCTAAAATGGGTACAAGTATACGGCAACCCTGTTTGAAAAATCACTAAAAACACTAATTGTTCAGTCAAAATATACCATATTCGACAGAGTTAAAAGCTAAAACCATTTAGATCGGACTCTCTTCTATCTGAAAAAAATGTCAGGTGCCAACTCCAAAATGGGTATAAGCATACGGTAACCCTATTTAAATTCCAAAAAATTATTAAAACACTTATTTATCAGTCAAAATGTACCATATTTGACAGAGTTAAAAGCTAAAAATATACCAAATTAATAGTCTAAGAGCTGACAGCAAATTTTTGGGAGTGGATGTATAACCAAAATCTGAGTATGCAGTTTTATAGGCAAAACCGTAATGATTTCAAATTCAAAAGTCTGGCAGGTTTGTTTCTCAGTCTTCTGTGGTTTTCGGAGAGTTGAAAAAAGTGATAATTCCAAGTCATCTCAGAAACCCAAATCCACATCAATTGAAATTTTTAATATTGAAACTGATGTTCTGTCATTTTTTTATCTGATTATTAGAATTCAAGAAATAAGCTTTTAAAGCCACACATGTCAGGTCTTTTTTTGGAGAGTTTTCAGATTTGAAAAACAAACAAAAAATAAAACAGAAATGTCTCCAAAAATTGTTCGCTTAAATAGCATTTTTCTTGAGTTCTATTAATCGGATCATCAAGTTTGAGGTCACCAGGCTTAGGAAAAATGACAGAGCATCAGATTCAATATTAAAAATTCCAATTGATGTGAATTTGGGTTTCTCAGATGAATTGGAATAATAGCTTTTTTAATTCCCCTAAAACCACAGAAGGCTGAAAAATAAACCTGCCAGACTTTTGAATATGAAATCAGGACGGTTTTGCCTAAAAAAACGGCATACTCAGATTTTGGTTATACATCCACTCCCAAAATTTGCTGTCGGCTCTTGATCTATAAGATCGGGCTCTCTTCTATCTTAAGATTGTCGGGTGCCAACTCCAAAATAATAACACTAAATTTTTTTTAAAACCCAATTTTCGCTGAAATCTATTGAAAAAGTCATAAAAAAGAAAACTATGGGAGGTTATCAAAAAAAAAAAAAAAAAACTGTTTTTACTGCAAAAATCGGAAAATATTATTGCACTTGCAGTATTATACATACAATAACAGGTATTAGTGTGGTCTTTATGGCGCTTAGCCACCTCCAACCTAACGCTTTGATAAATAAGCTGGTATAAGTGAGGCTCCCTGGTTGCACTGAGGCAAGGAAAGCTTGTTAGCACTTAATCATCTATATCCAAACACATTCATTGATCAACAGTTATCAGTGAAGCCCCCTGGTGGCAATTGTAAGCTCTGATAGATTAGCAGCGAGGCTCCTTCAGACAGTAAGGAATATTTCTGTTTCAAGATACAACCCCATATAGTGGTGGAGTTAGTGAAGAGAAGTTAGTAGCAAGAATTTCTTGGACTCATTTCACAGGTTAAAAGACTCTTACTCAAGTTTTATCAACGACGCACTGTTCATTTTTTGTAAATCATTGTACACATGTATTAAGTTCGGAACAATTTTTCTTGTCAGCAGCTTTATTTTGGAATCTGTATAAAAAGTACAGGTACTAGATCAAACCTTTCTTGGTACTTATTATATATCAAAATTTAATTATCGATGTTCTTTTCTACAAAATATTAACAAAGATTACCCGAATTGCTGATAGAAATATCTATGTTTCATTTAAATGGAAGGAATGTAGATTTGTATATTGTCCACAATATCGACAACGTTGATATCAACTTTTTGGATCCTATATTTTGCACAGCATTGTATTTTTGTGTTACGTAAAACAAGCATACATCTACAATTCTATGCTAATGCATACTAAATTGATGTCTTACTATAATGTGTGTTCTTCCTGTAAATCAAACTTTTTGCCAAAGCCTGCTTGAATAAACCATCAGCAGCAGCACAGAGTATAGCAACCCACAACCCATACCAGGCCTAGGATATATGAAAACTCTGAGCTGAGTATATTATTCAACCCGCCTCTTCCCAGTTTTTTCGAAGAACCGATTATGAAAAAAAAAAAAGAAATACTTATCCATATCCTGGTTTTATATTATATTCCACAATTCTCTTGGCAAAGTACATCACATATACATTCCTACACACACACACACACACATACATAGTACCGCAAAACTTTTTCATCCACTTACATATAGCAGAAAGTTGACTTGGGTTTGAGGATACATGATGTGAGTATACATCGGGGGGTATATAGGGGGTAGCTATAGTGTTAAAGTGTTGTAAGCCCCCACCCCCCAGCGGAGATCTTTTCGTCTAGATTTCCCTCTTGGTTTTCTACATTCAATGTTTGGTGAAATGAAGTCCTAGCTAACGGGGATATAAAATTGCCATCGTTTCACAACAACTATCGTGGTGTATTATGTATAGTAGTTTAATCTCACCATCACCCGTTTATACCGCATCCTTCTCCCCTCATAGCCACTCACTTTACTCTTCTTCTTAAAATTTTCCTTCCGAAAGAAAAAATTTTCTGTGGGAAATTAATTTTCATATTTTGCACGAGATTCTTTGAAAGGAAAAGGAATTTTTGGTGGAAAGGAACGCAATTATAGGCAACTTTAGCTCATGGCTAAGAAATCTTTCGGCAGCAGAGGTGTTCCGTTTGCATTTCCTGATGTACTTTTTTCTTCTCTCTCTCTCTCTCTCTTTCTTCATATAGTTATGTCTCACTCCCTCAAAGAATAAGTATCTTCTATAAAAGTTTTCTTGTGATTCTTAAATGGCATTTAGCCAAGATGCACACCGCCTGTCGTTGTTTATGCATTTGAAAAAGCAATCCTTTTTGCAATAGACTCACAGAGAACAATAAGATGCACTACCATAACCGAACGAACGGCCAAAAGGGCTTTGAAAAGAGGGGAGGAGAAAGCATTTGAAAGAAAACCGAATAAGATTTCTGTGTCTGCATTTCCAGAGTTTGGCTTGCTGTATTTTTGTTTGCTTAACTTTTTCTTTTCGGACCAAAAGATAAAGTCATGGTTCTATATCAACTACATATATGTATAAGTACAAATTGCAAAAACCAGGATAAAAGGACGTTTTCTTTTTCCCCCTAACCACACAGCCCAAGTTACACAACTTTATGGCAGATATGTACCTTGATGCTGCTGCAGATTTTCTTTCTTAATAAAAGTAAAAAAAAAAAAATAAAAAAAACTATTCGCTTAGAAAACAATAAAGAAGAGCTACACGGCTTTGGAGTTTTCTCTTATATTTCTTTATTTTTTTTTTTGTTTCTTCCTTTTCGTAGTGTTTATACTAACTTTTCTTTGTTTTTAATTTTTTTTTTTTTTGTTTTTGTATTTTTCGTTTTATTATTTTATTTTCCATGATTCACGCTGAGAAAAGTGAAAAACTATGCACAATGCTTTATTATTCACACAGCAGTCATGTGTGTGGGCTGTTGGAAAATGCTTTTAACTTCTCTCTTATACCAAAACCTCTATAGAGCATATATGTACATGTGTGTATGTTTGAATATATGGGCTATGTATGGAGTGAAAAAAAAAAATAAAAAAAGAAAACCATTTTCCTGGCATGGTGATATTAAAGCCGAGCTAATGTGAGCTTAGGACAATGAAAATGTGGAACAAGCAGGAATGGATATGGGGTTGGGGGTGGGAAAAAGGGGGTTCTCCTAGGTAGTTTTACGTATATTTTATTTCGTTCAAAAAGTCTAAATGGAATTGCAACACACACAATGTAGCAACATGATGTACGGCGTATTATGGATGAATTGTCGTTTGGAATTTAAACATACACATAGGGTAGAACAAAAAAAAAAAAAAAAAAAAAATATGGAGAACAACAAAAATGGAAAAACACTTTTTTCCATTTTCAATGTAAGGATTGTTGTATTTCTGTATTTGTGTATGGTATTGCCTGCTGCTGCTGGTTCTGATGTTATTTGCTGAGGAATGTTGTACCATTTGTTTGGCTTTCATCGGAACCCATTGAGCTTGAAACAAGAGAATGCTTAGGTGTTTGCAAATTGCAAATTGAAAAAGATAAGCAACTTTTTGTTTCCTCTTTCTTTCTCTCTCTCTCTCTCTCTCTGAGATATATATTTTAATGTGAATATAATGAAACAATGGTAGATATTGTTGTAAATTTTCGTGTGAATATAAACTGATGTCGTCATAGAGGAATTTTTTTTAGGATGTAACAAGAATAAACTGGGATTACAAATAAAACAAAAAAAAAAAAAAATTTGGTTTTCAACATTGTTGAGTTTAAATATGTCAAAAAAAAAAAAAAAAAAAATAACAATCCATTCAAAAAACATTTATTATATGTAGGTGTTTTGTTTTTGAAAAGATATTCCTATTATTATATTACCTTTTCAGTTTAGGTATGTATGTAATTCCATGGACAAAAAAAAAGTACAAAAGGACAAAATGTTAATGAAAGGAGAAATGCTGAATTAATTGAATAAACCGTACATCGTGCTGTTTTTTATTATGAAACGAAAAGATATAGTGTTGATAAATGTTTTATTTAAATATATAATAATAAAAATACTATTTTTGTTCTGTAGGTATAGATGATGCTCATAGTCCAGTAAACTTGTCGTTTCGTGGGAGGGAGATTTTGCGTCAAATATGGAAGTTCTGATTTTTTTGCTGAGTTGTTTATCATGTTAAGCCAATGTTTAATTCAATTTTTTGGCCTCAAGTGCCGAACGCAACATTATTAAGCGATTTTTTGCGCTTTTTCCAGTATATGACAATTTTAGCCATGTACTGTACATATTTACTTAAGTTTTCTTCAACTCTCTTTCAGTTATGCAGATTTATGTTCGACTGCTCTGAGTAATATGTGCTTCTCGACTGACAACAGTCCTCAAACTGCACTTGCATCGCTAAGCTTATAATGCAATCGTTGTCGTTCCGAACAGTGTTGAACACACTGGTTCTTTCACTTATTAGTATAATTAGTATACACTAGTCCTCCGATAATTTCTGAAGCTTTGAAAGCGGCTGCAATCTGGAGAGAATGAGTTGCTGCTTGTGGAAATTATATCTTCATGAAAATCAAAATTGCATTGATTCTCGTTATTTCTTTGTACTTTTTAAGGGAAAAGAACTAAAGTCTCTCCACTTATCCCGGTCTCGAGCCAACGCCATTCAGTTGCTCACCCCAAGGCTTCGGGCATCCTGGTCTACGCCATCTCTCCAGCGCAAGCATGGTCTACCACGCTGCCGTCTACCATAGAATGTACCACAAAAGACTTTTCGAGCAGGTTCCTCTTCGCTCATACGAGCTAGGTGCCCTGCCCACCGGAGTCTACCGAGCTTAATTTTTGTCACTATGTCTGCTTCAAGGTAGATTGCGTACAACTCATGATTGTACCGTCTCCGGAATCGTCCTTCCTGACATATGGGGCCAACAATTCTCCGTAAGACTTTTCTCTCGAACGCAGCTAAGCACCCAAGTCTCGGATCCATACATGAGTACTGGCAGGACCATGGTCCTGTACAGCAGCAGTTTTGAAGTTATGGTTAGATTTCTGGATTTGAATAGCTTTGACAGACTGCAGTAGGCTCTGTTGGATTTGAGAAGCCGCCCGCGTATTTCTTCTTCTTTGTTGTTATCGGCTGCTACTGTTGACCCAAGGTGTTTAAGGGATTGCACCACTTCAAATTCGTGCTCCGCTACCTTGATTGTTTGACCAACTGTTCTTCTCGCATTCGACGCCACCATGTACTTTGTTTCACCTTCACTAATGTGCAGCCCCAGATTTTGTGCCGCCTGCTCGGTTCGGTTCGGTTCGGTTCTTCCGATGATGTCGATGTCGTCTGCGTAAGCCAGTATCTGGCTGGACCTGTTGACGATGGTCCCTCTTGTTGCCGTGCCAGAGTCACGGATTGCTTTCTCCAACGCCAGGTTGAAGAGGAGGCAGGCCAAACCATCCCCTTGTCGGAGTCCATTAAAGATGTTGATTGGTCTGGATAGCAATCCGGCTATTTTAACTTGGCTTGTTACGTTGGTCATGGTCAACCTACATAGTCGTGTCAATTTATTTGGGATGCCGAATTCTCTCATGGCTTTGTAAAGTTCTACCCTGGCTATGCTATCATAGGCGGCTTTAAAGTCTATAAACAGATGGTATGTTGGGATGTTAAATTCTAGACATTTTTCCATCGCCTGCCTAAGGGTAAAAATCTGATCAGTTGTTGATTTGCCTGGAATGAAACCACACTGATAGTGTCCGATGATGGTTTTAGCGAATGGGGTTATCCGGTCTTGTAGGATAGAGGAGAATATCTTATAGGCGGTACTCAACAACGTGATACCTCTATAACTGCTGCACGTTGTGACATCTCCCTTCTTATGTATGGGGCATATGATACCTTTTCGCCAGTCTTCTGGCATTTCTTCATGCTCCCATACGTTCACTATGATATCATTAATTGCTTGACGTAAGGCTGTCCCGCCGTGGTGGAATAATTCGGCTGGTATGCCATCGGCTCCCGGGGATTTGTTTTTCTTGAGCTGTCCTATAGCCTTCTCAACGTCTTCTATGTTTGGTGGAGGTAGCATAGTGTGTTCATTTTGAAGTATTGGACCCTCCACTTCTGCTGTGAGTTGACCATTTAGCAGTTCATTAAAGTACACTTCCCATCGCTCCAGTATGCTTTGTTTATCGGTGATCATATTTCCTTCTCGGTCCTTGCAGTATGTGCAGCGTGGTGTGTACTGCGTCATGTTTCGGATAGATTGGTAGAACTTCTGCGCCTGGTGCGGAACTCGCTCTCAGCTGTTCTCTATTTCACAGATTAGGTTCTTCTCCCAGGCTGATTTTTTCTATCTGTGAAGCCGTTTTTCTGTTCTTCTGAGCTCTTTATATTCCTCTTCGCGTGCCCGCATTGCTCGGTACGCAACATTCTAACGTTCAGTCGCTAGTTTGCATTCATCATCAAACCAGTCGTTCCGATTTCTACGACTGCTGCCTAAGATGGAGTTGGCAGTACTAATGACAGTATTCTTAAGGCGTGTCCACTTCTCATTTACACCCAGCATACTGGCTCCATTACTTACTCTCCCTAAATCAAGTGATTCTAGGGCGAGTCCTAACGCATTACCAAAGGTGTTACTGGTGTTTTCATTGCGTAGGGCAGCCGTGTTGATTCGAACTTGATCGGCGGATGCAATGCGTGTCCGCAAGGCAATCCGCCCTCGGGAAACCATACCAACAAGATAGTGATCCGAGTCGATATTGGCACCTCGGCACGTTCGTACCGTCATCAAGTTTGAGTAGTGGCAACAAACACGTGATCTATTTGGTTACGAGTGACTCCATCAGGTGATACCCAGGTGGCTTTGTAGATATTTTTACTGGGAACCTGGTACTCGCAGCGACCATGTTTTTCGATGCTGCCAATTCTAAGACTCGAAATAAATCAGCTCTTAACCGTCAAAAAACGATTTTAAAAAGATTTCTAAGGAGTAGACCTACAAAAAAATTATCCATGACAATTTTGTAAGGCTATTTCAATCCTTAAAACCTGTATCAAAAACTTCATTGTACAACCTATTTTTCGTAAGTTACATTATTGAGAGTAAAAGGAGAAAAAATCCTATTGCAATTTGTATCGAAAAACGAAAAGTGCTTGCGCGCAAAAGAGTTTAAAAAAGAAACCGTACTATCTCATTATAAACTATCAAAACAAAAAAGTTCAGTGAGAGTTGAGAATATTAAATTTGACCATTAAAGGGCTTCCAATAATTGAAAACTGTACAATGAATTTTGTTTTACTTTTAAGCTTTTCCATGAATCTTAATTATAGAAAAGGAATTTTAGATGAAGAGCTCTTCTCGGAAAGTCATTTCTCGCAACTCATCATTTAAAATTTGCAATTGGTTATTTTCATGAACAGAAATGAATAGTTATTCCATTTTTGTATTGTTAGAAAATATTATTTCGTTTCAGCATAGCATTTGGATAAATTCTGTGAATACTTATGTAGATATTTATAAAATAAATAGATGTGTTCTGGTGAAAATTCATCTAGAATGCTTAATGCGATCCAGTACAGTGTACATTCGCATGCATACAACCAGAGTTAATGGTGGTCAAATTGCTTTTTCATCAAACTTGGAAGAAATTAGACTTGCGCACTTCAGAAAAGTTTAACCCTGTGATTTGCTGGGGTCAAGAACTATCAGTTCAGTTCAATTGATTTTCCAAACAACACAAAAAAGTCAAAAAGTGCCAAAAGTGCATAAACAAACTAGTTTTTGGTAACAATGGTATACAATAAAAAAATCAGGATTGAAGTTTTTTCCACCCGCAAGCAGCTCACATACAGTTGATTATGTGAGAATTATGGAACAACACAGAGACAACCGTGGGAAATCACAGACAAATATCTTAAAGTTGAAGAAAAAACAGTCTAGAAAAAAATGTCAGAAAGTAGCGTGAGCAATTGCGAATTTGTGAAATTGCGAAAAAACATTAGTAAGTCGTGTAATAGCGGTGTTCTCTCACCAATATTTTGCACTTTTTCCCATAATATTCTCGCTTTTTACCGATGTAGTTTAAAGTATTTCACTAATTTTTCCATTACTTCTCACGCTTTTTTCCTCTATTTTCCCCACTCAATTTATTTACGCTATTTGGTTCTAAGCTTTTTATCCATGGCTTTCCATGCTATTGTACTTAATATTTCGGAGGCCACCAAATATTTTAATAATTTTACCCCTGGTATTGACACATATTCCGCGACTTTTTAATTCTTTTCCGCGGTATTTTATGTTTTTTTCAGCGGTAATATGTGACTTTGCCATGGCTTCCCTTGTTTTTACTTGCTCGAAAACCAACATCACGATGATGGAGACGACTAAAAAAGTTGTTTTCGTCATACCGCCCGCCGGTCTGTGCGTCTGCCGCCAGAGCGTCCGTGCGTCCATCTGTACACATTTCCACTGCTCAAACGCGTGAACAGATTGTCTTCGAATTTAGTACAGATGATTTTTATGTAATTTCGAAACTTCGTTTTTATTTGTTTTTGAATAACTCATCTAGAACGAGTACCTTCCATACAACATTTTTGAGTTATTCAAGTTTTCTCGAAAACGGCTCTAACAATTTGAATTAAACTTTTTAATTTATGATTTTTACTTGCGATATGGGTACCATATATCAAGTTATGCATTCGTACAAAAAAAAAAAGTTGAGATAACAATCAAACATGACATTACGATAATAGAGAATAAGAAAAAAAGTGGGTCCAACAATTCTGTCTGTCTGTCTGTCTGTCTGTATGTATCAGAGACAAAAGCCTAAACGGATGGGTCGATTTACTTCAAACTTGGTATGTGGCGTTTTTTGGAGAATATCCCCAGACGTTTTTTTTAAATTTTTTTTTTGACCCCAAATAACGGTACCTGTCATATACCGGTTTTAGAAAAACTCATTTTTCTCAAATGCGGTGCCTACGATTTTGATTATAAAAATCATGGTTATTTCCTAGGGTAAGGTCTGTCTCTAAATGAGAACCATTTTTTTCAAAAACCGTTATTAACGGTACCTGCCATAGAACCGTTTTTTTTAATTCTGATTTTCTCCTTCATGACTCAATCAATTTCAACCATATTTTTTAAGTTGCCGTGATAATATAAAAAGTTTGAAATTTTTTTTTTGAAAAATCATTTTTCGAAAACTATTCAATATTTTTTTTTTCAAATTTTAGTTTTTAGATGTTGATAAATAATATCTTAAAAATGGCGTAACAATTTTTTTTTACATAGTCCTTGCAAAATTTTATATGGAAAAAATTGTTTTTTTAAAAAACGGCTCTAACGATTTTCAATTTTTTTTTTTTCTAAAAATGTATCATTATAGAAGAAATCAAATTGCATACTTCGTTTTAAGGTTAAATGCATTTAAAAAGCTGTTTTAGTCATTTGAAAAAGGAATTTTATGCTTCTTTAATTTTTTTTTCTAAAACTGCATTTACAAATTTTTAATTAAAAAGGCTTAGCATAAATAGTAACTTTATCTACAAGAGCAAGTACGTGCGACCCAGTCGTGCATTTTATTTCAATAATGATAAATTTTTATAATTTTTTCAAAAAAATCTATCGAGCCGTTTTTTTAAAAAAATATTTTTTTTTTGTAAAAATTTTTCAAACGATTTGGCAAAAAAAATATTTGGTTTGCCATTTTTAAGATACCTATTGTTTATCAACAGCTAAAATTTAAATTTTGAAAAAACAATAATCATTGACCCAATATCGAAAAAAATTATTTCCAAAAAAAATCCAGAAAGTGTTTATTGATTTTTGCTTTATTTGTGCATATCTCAATACCAACACACATCAGATAACCCAAAGCTAAATTTTTCAAGCTACGTAAATAAATAATAGCTTTGGACTATATGAGCAAGTTCGTGCGATCCAGTCGTGCATTGCATGTTTAACTATGTTCCAAGATTTTTTGTGTGGTACAAAAAATTTTTCCTACATGTTGCAATTTCAACCATCATCGAATTTTCTAAAATCATTTTGCATATCAATTTTCATATAAAATGACAAAAGCACAACCTATTGTACATTTTCTATTGCAGCAGTTAGGATATTACCTAAACATATCTACTTTAGTCATCGATGTTGTTTGTTTTTTTTTCTGATAAATGCTTAGATTTGAAGTAAAATGTTGGTTTTCATAATTAAAAAAAATAATTAAAATTCAATTTAATTTAAGACAAAAAATTAAAATATATTTTAATAGAATAGTACATGTCAAGCATTCTTTGAAGACTGAACAAATAACATATCATACACCCCCAAACATCCAGTCCTGTCAGAATCATTCGTTTTGGAATGTTTATCCATGGAGCAAATAAAAAATTTCTTTTATTTTTATTCCAAAAGCCATTATTGCCATCATTTTGATGAAGACGAAGGCATAGGAAGAAATTCTTAATAAGAGGTGAATCGTGCCTCTCGCCTTGTATATAACTTTTAAACTTCCATAAATTCTCCCCAAATACCTTCATTTAAATGATTAAATGGCAATCTATTAGCAAAAGCAATAAATCGTGTGGTAGCGACTTCCAAATACATACATATATACAAACATTATACATATATACGAGTAATATAGGTATATATTTCAACTCAAAGCGTTAATAAATAAATTTATTGGAATTCTCTCCTTTGTAATGTGTTTTGTTCACTGTGGCGTATACGTACTTTTTTTTTATTGTTGTTCTGTATTTAATCGTGTCAGAATTGTATGTCATGGGGAAACATTATTTTATTTATAGTGGACATCAGCAACCAAAATGGCTCAAAATTGTTTCAGTATGTCGTTTTTATTTAATGTTTTGTTTTCTTTTGTATTTAATGTCAGAACGAGATTTGATTCATTGTGAATTTAATAAAAAAAGAGAAACACACGGTGAGAAAGTAAATAAGAATTTTTTGGTAATATTGTGAGGAAAAAAATCAGTGGGATTTTATGGAGCTTTGAAAACTGTCAAGGTGCTCTATTGAGGCAAAATATGTACATATATTTATGTTTATGGCTAAATAATTACTTTTGTTTTGTGTATTTTGAATTCGTCATTTTTTTTTTTTGTTCATTTTCATTTGAAAAAATTTTAAGTTGAAATGTTATTCAGATGACGTTACCTGTGCATGAATCTTGTTAGCATAAATGTATATTTTGAGCTGTGTTAGGTTGTATGTATGGAACGAATTTTTATTCTGAACTGTCCATTAGGGGTGTAATTCAGCTTTTGGTTTTTGGAGGATATGAAATAAAACAAATTTTTTTTTTCCAGTTTAATAACTTAAGTATCAATAAAGTTTAAAAGTACCCAAATGAACAGTGCGTCGAATATCGATCACCACTTCACCTGCTGTTCATTGATTTTGAAAAAGCGTTTGATAGTGCTAACAGAGAATTTATTTGGATTGCCTTACGCAGGAGAGGCATTCCAGATAAGTTAATCGCTATTATTAAAGCAACCTACGATGGATGCAAATGTCACGTTTTACATAGAGGAAGGGTGTCGGATGAATTCGAAGTCCATTTTGGAGTCAGACAGGGTTGCATACACTGTCGCCAATACTTTTCCTGTTAGTGATAAGTGATGTGATGCGTGCAGCCCTGTTAAACGGAAATGGTAGAATTCAATGGAGTCTGACATCCCAACTAAAACATCTGGACTACGCGGACGACGTATACTTACTCTCTCATAGGATCATGGATCTCAATCAAATGACAACAAGGGTGCAGAGAGAAGCAGAAATCTTGGGGCTGAAAATTAACACTGCAAAAACAAAAATGATCAGCCTCGGAAGTAACTCATCCGTTCAAGTCAATATTTCTGGACAACCGGTAGAGAAATTAGAAGACTTTCAATATCTTGGGAGTTTTGTCTCTACCAAAGGCGGAACCGAACAAGAGATGTCGACAGCCGTATTAAAACGGCAGCAAAGGCTGCTTTCGGAATGCTGTCCAAAATATGGAGAAACAACGCTATAAGCTTAAAGACCAAGCTGAGACTGTTCCGCTCCAATGTTGAATCCGTGCTTCTGTATGGGTGCAGTACTTGAAAAATCTTAGCAACTGTCATAAACAAGCTGCAATCGTTCGTCAATAGGTGTCTACGAAACATCATAAGGATTTTTTGGCCCAACCGTATTTCTAATGAAGAACTTCATAGAAGAACAGGTCAAAAATCCATTGACAGTACTATTTGCAGACGTAAGTGGCAGTGGATTGGTCATACGCTTCGAAAAAGCAACGATTGTATTGCTGGCCAAGCGATGCAATGGAACCCACTCACACAGGCAGGTAGAGGGTCGTGTCGGCCGAGAAGCACATGGCGCAGGACAGTCGAAAGTGAATCTGCACAGCTGGGGAAGAGTTGGAGAGAACTACGGTATATTTGCAGAAACCGTACACGATGGCGCGTAGGAGTAGTGGAGGCACTATGCCCCTTAAGGGGATCACAACGGAATTTTTAAGGTCTGAGGATCTAAGTAAGTAGTCATTTCAAAATTCCAGAGAGACCGCTCTATCATTGGACAGAAGAATTATCTTGATATCACAATTATTTCGAAAATCGATGTTTTGTATTTTATTAATGCAGACAAAATAATACCCTCATGTAAAAGGTTTTGGACCCTAGTTTTTGTAATGGAGAGGGAACTTTATATGGTTGCAAAGACGATTTATATATCTTGCTAACACAATTACATATTTCCATAAAGTTGAGTTTCAAGCATACTGTCCCATGCGAAACATCTTGGACCCCATATTCTTCTATTTGAAATATAATAGAGATGCTCGAAGTTAAGGCAAAATTTGCAAGCGACCCATGTTGAAATTCTGATTCGCATGTGGATATTGCTTTAAGAATAGAGGGTGCATCGCAGGCCACATTAACGTAACCGAATTACGATTAGTTGTAAAACTAAACTTAATCTTTCCATTATAATATCAACTGCGTACACTTTGGGTAATGCAGTTTCATTATTAATGATGGAAGTTGTTATTTTAGTTGTTTATTTTTATAAAAAAAAAAAATATCAAAAAAAAAGTTTGTGATGATGGGACTTGAACCCAGAACCTCGAGCTTGATAGTCGGATACTCTACGATTTTTCTGATATTTTAATAGCCGTTCAGTTACCCCGCTCAGGATTGCCAATCGCCACTTAGTATGTGGCCACCTTGTCGCTCAGCCGTTTGCCGCTGACTGCATTGTCATAATCTAACAGTTACTGGTTAAAAACCAAATTTTTTAACACATTATTTTTCGAAATTTTATGTTATAAAATATAATTTGTTCTTCCAAAATTCAATGGCCTTATTTGAATTCTCAAGAAAAGTTAATGGTCCTTGTATTTTGGTTTTTGAAAAACTATTAAACTATTTTTGAGTACCAACATTTGAAAAAAAATTATAATCAACCAAATCGGAGCGGTTTTACCCGGTTCCGAGTGTTGAAAATTCTAATTGCCTTACTTTTTATTTGACGTCAAGTGGCGTTTTTTTTTTTAATTTCATTCATTTAAGATGACTTAAACTGTTGTTTTTCTTTTTCCACAGAATCAGAAGAATTTGATGCACGCCTTTAAATTTCTCGTCTCTAAGCTGCCATTTCTGCGATTTTCTTACCATCCATTATGTTTTTTATTCCGTACGAATGTTTATTTTTCAAGTAAGAATAAACTTCATTCAAATTTCGGTGAATTTTATCAGGTATTGCAGGTCCGATTAGGCCTTGGTTTTTTAAAAAAATCAATTTTAGCTTTTTCACAACACTATTAAAACATGTTTTTCTTTAAATTTTAAATCATGAATTGAATTTCACTGAAAGTGCTAAAATTGTTGATAAAAACTATACAGAACTTCAAAACACTCATAAACCACGAAGAAAATGGTGTTGTCCCTATTCAGTTGACTCAAAAATAAATCCTACTTTGCATATGAAATACTTTGTAAGTTGGCAAAAGAAAAACACGCTGTTATTTTTTGATAATTAAAATCTTATGGGACCAGTTAGCATATGGGCCAATAACCATCAATTTTTCGTAAAAATGGACAAAGTATCTTCAAAAATGTTTGTGCGTATTTAGTTGACTAGGAGTGTATGTTTGGCACTGAATTACGTGTCGTAGGAGATTTCTTTAGAGCATCCAAATACAAGATTAGAGAGAAACCCTTTACCAACGCTACATACTTATTTTCATCCTCAGGGAATTAAAAACTTCATCGCATATTCAAATCCAAAACGATAATATTCAAGTCCAAGTTTCTTTATCTCTGGGTGTTTACCTCTTCATTCTCCAATCAAACAAACTTATTCTTTTCAATATCAAAATGGTTTTTGTTTTTAATTCAATAACTGAATAAGTAAATAGAATATAAAACAATATGTAACTTGTAATGGTAATCGAACTCCTGAAGAAGATTTTGTGTAGCCACTAGCCACACATGCACCAGTACCCGCAACATATACACACGCATAAGTAATATAATATAATTCCAAGTAAGATATTTAATCCTTTTATAAGGTTTATTGGTTAAAGTTCTTACCTCACGTATCACATATCCATTTGTTCAATGGACAGACAAAATGTGTGCATATAAGCATTATTTTGTAGGTAACTGTTTCTCTGATGAGACTGGCTGAATAATGTAATTTGATTTTAAGGGGTAGATTTGGTGATTCATTCATGTGTGCACTAAATAAAGACCTATTCCTATTCTGATTTGTCAAACTTAACACTTTTCTAATGACAGTCTACATAATATGGTGTAGAGATAAGTAATTTCTATTTTACGGATGCCATTATGACAGTTGTAGATTGTAGTTGCTCTATTCATTGTAAGTACATACTTGTGTTTGTGTTTGAAATTCAGTTGTTTCAAATCTTATTTATGTAGGTCATTTGAGGAAATTGTATCTCAATATGATCTTCTTGCGAGAAATAAAGTACCTAAGAGAAAAGACATCTTCATAATAAAAGTCTATTTTGAAGTTAATTGATAAAAACCAGAAGAACAACTGCAAATTAAGAGCTTAGATCACAACTTAACATAGATATTTTAAATGTTGTTACATTTTTGTACAGTCTTAAAAATAATCAACATTTCTCTAGCAACAAAACTACGACAAAATCAAGTCAATCGGTTAATAATTGTAGGATAAGTCGAGAAAACTTGAGAGCGCAACAGAATTTCAAGGTGATTTGTAAAAGAAGTAAGCTCCTATATTTTCAGCAAATTGATCTTCAGCTGAATTCGGTTAAGGAGAGTAAAGATTGGTGGACTTTAGCTAACCAAATTCGAAATAAAGAGGAACACATCTACCCACAGATAGCTGGCTCTGAGTTCAAAACATACTTTCAAAATCTGCTGAACCCCACACAAAGCATTAATTTCATTGAAAACCGAGAATTAGAAAAATCAATTTCAATATTCGAAATAAAGAAAATGTTATCCAATGTTAAGTTAAACAAAGCCCCTGGAGTTCTTAATAAATGCCACTGACCATTTTTTAAATCAACTCGCAATGGCATTCACACATATCTTAAACCAGTGTAAAATAGAAGAGTCTTTTAACAAAAGCATAATTTTTCCGATCTTCAAAAAAGGTGATAAAAATCAGCCATGTAAATACCGAGGAATTTCATTCATGAACTGCATTGCGAAGACGATGATGAGGATTTTAAATGACTGAAAAAGTATTCTACTGTTGATAATATTTACAACTTGGCATCAATCGTACATATAAAGCTTGAAGAAAAAAGGAAGGTGTAAGTATGCATTTTTCGTCGATCTTAAAGCCGCCTTCGATAAATTCTCAAGGAACTTGTTGATTTATAAACTTCATTCAATGGGAATATCAACAAAATTTGTTCGTCTACTTGAAGCCATTTATGCTAATACTTTTTCTGCGGTATGGACTGGGAAAGAGATGTCGGAGTATTTTGAAACCTGTTTTGGTGTGAAACAAGGTTGTCTTCTATCACCGCTTCTATTCGCGCTCTACATAAACGATTTGCATGATTTTTTGGGAGGAGGTCTCCAGATAGATAACTTGAACGTTAGGCTGCTTCTTTATGCAGATGATATGGTGATTTTGGCAGATAATGTCCAAGTCATGCAAAAGATGATAGACCAACTCGAGAAGTACTACAAAAAGTGGAGCCTAGAAGTGAATATGTCTAAATCGGAAATGATGATTTTTCGCAACGGAGGAAGAATATCTAAAAAGGAAAAATGGACTTTTAAGGGAGAAGAAATACGAATAACAGCAAACTATAAGTATTTGGGAAGTCTTCTTACACCGAGGATGACATTTTCTAAACATGTAGAAATGAGGAATGTTTCGGCGAAGACAAGCGTAAATTCTACATGGCAGTGTTTATTAGCAAGGAAAAATATAAAATTGAGAGCGAAGTGGTCGCTCTTTCAAGCAGCATGCAGAGCTATACAAACTTATGGAGCTCAAGTTTAGATTTTCGGAATGTTCGGGGAAGTAGACAAACTGCAGCGGTACTTCTTAAAGCGAGTTTTAATGCTACCAGCATATACACCAAACTACGCTCTAACACTAGAAACTGGAGCCGAAGATGGTCATTTCTACACTTTAGATCTACATCTGAGATATATCCAAAAAACCATCTATGAATATGGCGTGGAAAGACTGCCTCTCTATAATTCTTCTTCGAAAAAATCAATTTTGGGTAAAAGAGTTAAATGGGATTGGATCCAGTTTTGACCTACATTGGGACGAAGGAGCTTATTCCAAAGAAGAATGGAATGCTAAAAGTCTTAAATTAATGGATCATCTTAAGTTGGAAGGCCATCAGAACAATATAAGAAGAGCAGCAGAAAGTTCGACACGAATATATAGACTCTTGGACTCATCAGGTGTGACCTTATTTTACTAAACGGAAGCAGATAGTGAATCAGACTTGTGCAGCCTTTGTAACTTAAGGGAAGACGAAGATATCCAACATTTCTTGGGAAGATGCCCTGTTCTAAGGGAGTTTAGAGTATCTTATTTTGAAAAACCAACTCTAACTGAAAGCGAGATCATCACTATGCTCAATGGTGAAGGAAATTCTGATTAGAACAGATTGGTCAGGTACATAACTGTCGCCTTAGCCTACAGAAAACAGATAATCAATGAATTGTCTAGTTAAAAGAAAACCACAAAATGCAGCTTTCATCATTTATTTTTCATGACAAAATTTCTGAACAATTTACTTTTACTTTTTTTATTATTCTCTGGCTTATGTATTTCAAATGTTTAACAAATCATAAAATCAAAGTATATATTTATTCAAATAATTGAAACTACCCGATAGACGACCCATCAGGTCATTATCATAGGTTTAAATTTTCGACAATTATGTTAATATGGCTAATTAGATGTATCTCTCAAATTAAGTTGAAAATAAAACAGTTACATACATACATACATACATATGTCGAGAAATCAACTCTACACTGAACCACATAAAGATAAAACTACATATTTTTTAATGAAATAAAATCATTAAAAACGGTCCAAGAATCGAGGTCATTAAAAATAAGAAAACCTAGTTCTAGAAAATATTCTTAATATGTATGACTCTTGCAATAAATCTATGAATGGCAGTCATTGAAAATTTCTTGCAATAATTCCCAAAACATATGAATTTTCTTTCATTCGGTGTAGAGTAATTATTGAAATTAAAATTCGTTTTCTTTAATTGACATTGAATGTAAGTATGAGTCATTTCATACGATTTATGTAAAAATTCATTGAATTCATAATGTTTTTAATTGGTTTTATGAAATCAGATTTTGCTTTTTTTATGATTTTGTTCATTTTTTACTTGCTCTATAGCAATTTCGAGGTTTTAATCAAAACCAACATTACGATGATGGAGAAGACTAATAAATTGGTTTTCGTTATGCTGTCCGTCGCACAGTGGCACACCTTGTATGGGGAACCGGAAAAAACTCCATAAAATCTAAACCACTGAATTGATTTTCATGAAATTTTCAGAGAAGATTGATTAAAGCAAGGAGAATCAACTCTAAAAATAACCGCCTACTGCCACACCCACAAGAAGAGGAAATGGCTTTTGTTAAATCTAACATTGAAAAAAATATTAAGAATATTTTGTTTTATTTTGAAATTATATTTTTTTTTGCAAAAAAGGAACAAACCTCCAGTTGAAATGCCTGAAAAAAATTTCATTGAATTGAAATCTTGTTAATATATCTTTTATTTAATATTTGGGGCCCTCAAAAGGGCCATTTTTGAAGAAATCTTTCTCAAACAATTTACAGTTTTTAAAATGACTATTTTATTCATAATTACATTAATAAGTGTTTAGATACTTATCCAGCCATCGATCGTGGCAAAGCTACTTTATTCGATTGTAGCAAATAATTTTAATGTACAAATTTTAAAGCTTTTCTCTGTTTTCAAATAAACGGTTAATTTTTTTTCTAAAACAGATAAGTAAACAGAAAAAACCTTGACCTTGGAAGTAGTAGTTATATATTCAAATATAATGTATGCATACAACACTGCCTACTTATCTGGGACTCGAACCCACCTGTCAAAAAAAAGTTTAAAATTCCTTCACATTTACCATAAAATTGGAACATTTTTTTTGTTGGGAGTGGATAGTGAAAAGAAGTATCGACTTCTGACTCAGCGTTCCAAAAAATATTTAAAAAACGTTGTATCATCAACCGCACTCTTTTTATCTACCAGCGAAACTCTCATTATTTTTAGCTAACTTTTCAGATTCAAATGGCTATAAAATTCGAATTCGGACGACTTCGGGTGAGATTTTTTTTTGGAAAAAATAGCTAAGACCCAAGAATTTCAAACGCAATTAACTCGCTTACAGCGCCAAACAGCGCTAACAGTCAAAACATTATTTGAATTAAAAAAAACCTTTAAAAAAACAGTTTTTCGTAAAAAAAAAATACTATCAAATTCCAATTAAAAAAAAAAAAATTATGATTTTATGTGCCTGTTCTATTTAAAACATATTTACATTTTAAAAGGTACAAAACCTTTAGAAAATAAGCAATTTAAAAATACTCATATTTTTGCCAAATTTCCTTGTTCTTCAACTTTAATCGAAAATATCCGCGGCATTTTTTTTTTTAATTTTTTTTAATCTATTTCCGGATTCTCCATCCTTTTTGCTAAATAATGGCTAAATAAAACAACTTGATACTAGAAAAAAATTTGTTTTTTATTATAATTTTAGTAGTGGGGTTCAAATGGACCCCATATCAGGTGGACGGATTATTTCGAGAAAAAAAATACAGAAAATTCTGTAAAATTCTTATTATCATTAAAACATGATAAATGTATAGAAAATTAAATTTTGTTCACTGAATACTAATCTAAAGGTAAAAGAATAAGAAACAAAAATGTTATGAGCTTTCAAACATACTCTGGGGTCCAAATGCACCCCATGATGTTGTTTTTTTATGAATAAGTTTTTTAGTGATTGTTTTTCCCATTTTAAGAAGAGAGAGAATTATTATAGAAACATTTTCCATACTTGAAAATGTGCCCCCTGAATTAAAAATTACTTTCAATAAAATGATACACCTGAAAACTAAAATGAAAGAAAAGAAATTTTGTTTCTACTTTCAAGAAAAATATTAATTTTTTAAAGTCATTTTTAAAAAAATAATAATATAATAATAGAAGTGCTATTGGAATGAAAACAGTTTTTAAGCACTTACCTAGATAATAATCTTTTCAGGAAATTTGCGTTAGGTACTTATGTTATATTTCAGCAACAACTAAATGTGAACTACAAATTTATAAAAAAATCAAAAATATAACAATTAAATTGCGCGATTTGAGGCGTACCCAAACCAATATGCGAACCATTCACTGACGATGACGAAAGCAACAATAACAACACGTAGTTTTTTGCGATACTAATATCTAGCACAGATTTGAAAGAGCCTTTATTTTGTAAGTTTTTAAATTTTCAAAACATAAAAAGTCATACGAATGACATTGCTCTATTTGTTTTTTATTTTTGTGAGTTTTCCAATGCAGTGAATGCGATTTCATACATTCAATGAATACTTTTATGTATTCAATGAATAGTTTCAAACATTTAATGAATAATTTTAGGAATTCAAATTAATTTTTCATAAAATGTCACTATTTTTAATGTCAAATTTCATATAGGATTTTTTGGGGTCCAAAATCCCTGAAAAAAAAAACTTATTCCAACACTATCATGACCAACAACACCAGACAGCTCGTATGAGAAACTTATAAGAAGAGGAAAATCTTTATGTTTTCTGATGAAAAATGGATGGAATCGAATTAGTAAGCTAAAACTTTCAAATTATTATGCTGATGGAACAAATAAGGACAGAATGTGACCAAAATAATTAGTGTCTTTGATTGGCTATAAAGTTAATAGGTTAAGTACAATTTTTGCCAATAAAGAGTCAGAACAGAACATTAACATGTTTAAATATAATATTTTGTTGAAATAAATGAAAAAAGTCTGATAATTTTTAAAGTTTTTATGTGTTGGCATTTTTTTTTTGCTCCCGTTCAAATACCCTTTGGAACAATTTTAATATTATAAATGTTTGGAGAGGTTTCGGTGAAAATTGACTCGGTTTACAGAAATACGATAAATTTCACAGATGTTTGCAAAATTTCAAGCTATTTCCACCTAAAATAGCTTAATTCTTGCTTAAGACAGGACCATACCATTTCGTTTATATTTTTTTCTCGCTATAATTTTTAATTTTTTGGATGAAAAAATCTGGTGGCACAAAGAAACATCTTTCTTGTATGCCACCAAAACGCTTGTTTTAAGACGGTAAACTTATTTCCATTTGTCCGGTCGCAAAGTATACAATTTGAGTGAATCTTACGGGCAGATGGAAATATGTAAACTGATTTGAAACAAACTTTGTAGTAACATAAAGGTGTTATTTTGATATTCAAAGAAAAATGGCATTTTTGGAGATAAATGATCGGATGTTTATTTCATTATAAAGAGGAAGGTATGTTGTTAATAATGGAACACAACATCAGCCAAATGGCCGCCAAGACCACGCTTACAGGACCATATCCTTTTCATGAAATTTTCCATAACCAAATCGCAAAGTGGCTGCCCTATGTCCTCGATAGCCTCACGAATTTCATCTTTGAGGTCTTGAATCGACGCTGGGCTGTTGGCGTAGACCTTATCTTTCACGTGGCTCCAAAAGAAGGTGTTAAATCACAAGATCTCGGTGGTCAATTGTGATCACCTCTTCGAGAGATAACACGGTCCGGAAACTTTTCCCGTAAAAGATCGATGGTTTCATTGCTTGTGTGGCACGTAGCGCCGTCTTGTTGAAAGTAAACGTTGTCCAGATCAATACCATCCAATTCAGGCCATAAAAAATCATTAATCATTTCTCGAAAGCGCAATCCATTGACCGTAACTGGTGCTCCAGCCTCATTTTCGAAAAAGTAAGGTCCAATGACCCCGCGGGACCATAAACCGCACCAAACAGTCACGCGTTGAGGATGGAGAGGCTTTTCAACAATAACTCTTGGGTTTTCCGATCCCCAGATGCGACAGTTTTGCTTGTTGACGTAACCTCCGAGGTGGAAATGGGGCTCATCAGTCAAGATGATTTTTCGATGAAATTCCATTTCATTTTCATGCATTTCAAGGACCCAATCAGCAAAGACACGACGTTGTTGATGATCAACCGGCTTGAGTTCTTGTGTTAACTGAACTTTAAAAGCCTTAAGACCCAAGTCTTTATGCAAAATACGGTGTAATGACGTTTGTGGAATGCCTAATTCCAAAGAACGACGAGGAATGGACAAACCTGGGTTTTCTTCAACACTTTGTGCTACAACAGCAATATTCTCAGTTGTTCTTGAGCGACGTGCACGGGTTTTATTCTTCACATCACTAACTTGTCCCAACAGCTTGAATTTGTCCACCAATTTCTGTATTGCGGTCCGACAAGGTGCTTCACGACGACCCAAAAATGTTTTAGTTTTACGAACCGTCTCTGCCAAATTTTCACCATTTTTATAGTGAATTTTAATAATTTCAATGCGTTGTTGAAGCGTGTATCGTTCAATTTTTATTAATAGCGTAGTTTCTACTTGTCAAATGTCAAAAAATGACAGCTTCAAAAGTGACAGCTACCGAAATAGCGGGCTATTCAAAATAACACCTCTTATTGGAAAACCCTTTACAAGGAAGATCTCTTAGCGGCAATAATTTTTGTTTTTTCATAATTATTAAAAAAAAAACTGCAATGTTATTGCACTCTTACTTTCAAATGCCTCAAATTCAGACTGCAAGAAGTCGACATTTCATACCTACAATCAAAAGACCTTTCCAAAAATTTCAATTATATTATGATATAAGCCAAACCGAAAATTCGATTTGGGCTCTTTGAATATAAGTGTTTTATTAATTGGCTCTACCGAGAATTTGGTTAGTTAAAAAATAACTATGTACTTTAAAGAAAAGTACATAGTCGGTTAAATAGTCGCATTTTACTCCGATGTTTGGGGTACTGTATAGTTTGATGGCAAGTTTTTTTTTTAAGAGATATTACACTTTCGTTAGCAAATATGGTTCCAGATTCTGAAGAGAGCGTTTCTATCACATTGTGTCGCATTCGCCTTTTTTTTTGAATAATTGGACTCCTAATTTGTACAAAATACACAACTTTGTACTTGGAAAAAGGTTTTTAAATAATAGAAAATACCTGAAACATGCCCCTGTCTATCTGCTTTCACCTTAGATAATCTCGGTCCCCCTTCACAAGCTTTCAATGAAAATTATCAAAAAAAAAATACTCATATTTGTTCATAAGACACGGACCTATTCCTACAACTTGTATGTGAATGCCAAAAGGATCTTTTAATTTCCTTTAAGATGCAATTGTTTTTTGTTCGTTACATTATCCTGGTTCCAGAATCCAACCACCAGCTCTCACGATATGTATTATTCATTGTCATAACAAACTGAGTTATTTTGTAGTATCAAAATCATGGTCCTGATCTTCTGTTCCCTATCAAAAAAACACCCTTTCACTCAAATAATAGATGACCTAAGAACAGGTCAAAGGTAACTAACATTTTTCCAGATTACAAAGAGTTCAATAAGGACTCTTTCCAGATACTTGATTATAATGATAATGGCAAAATTAACATTTTACTAAGTCTCATAAGGATAAAATTTTGTTTACTTGTTTACTAAAGTTTTTCCTAAGTTTTTCTTCGTAAAAAAAACACCCAGTTTCTGTATAATAGTTTTTTTTCTGAACATAGCCCAAATGACGAAGTGAGGTCATCATATTTTGCATAATCTATTCTCCAAAGTACCTAATTTTATATAAATTTTCAAAAATTTTAATTGAAAACTAAATTTTAAAATAAAAACATAGAATAAAGATTTTTTTTTTTTATTCAATTTCAGACCAATGCAGCTATTTGATATTTCGTTACTCCAAACGTCCAATATAATGCCAACCTTCCACCTAACAGCACACATTAAAAATATCGAAAGGACTTCTGAGCAACTTCTTTGTACGAATCATTAACCGCTCAAAAGAAATAAAAAAACAAAACTTTATTCAACCAAACAAAATGACAACACATCGGAGTAGATAGTTAAAGGAAACATCTTTTAACAAAAACAAAAAAAATATAAGATCAAAAAACCAAACAAAACAAAAAAAATAACCTAAGGACGAAAAGGAAAAACTTTTAAAAGATTCCAATGGTTCTAAATATGACACCATACCGTGATACATACACAGCAACACTATGCATCCTGGCAATGGTCTTCGCTACAAAATCAGTCACATGCTCAACTTTAGATATTTACAAAAATGCCCGTTTGGGACATAGGATTGTGCAGACCCGATACGGTCGATTGCATGGCCTTATCCTGCCATTAGATAATTTTCGTTTCTTACGCTCTGTTGAGGTATTCCTTGGAGTTCCGTACGCCACACCGCCAACAAAACAAAATAGGTAAGTAAATCACAAAGCAAACGATTGTATAAAAAGTAATCAAAAAGGACACTTCTATGGGAACTATCCCAAAGGCTTCCCCTTGTTTACGTCACAGACCTCAGGGAGTATAAAATAAAAATAAAATGAATACAATACGATTCAAATGACTGAATTCAATTTAAAAAAAATACAAAATAAAAAAAAAAAACAAAATTCAAATATAAAGAAAACAAATTCATAAAAAATGTCCATCTAGTCCATCTCCTTTGTTCCCTATCTCTCAATTATGGAGGAAATTAAATATTGGACAAGGACATTGTATTGTGTATCCTTGGCATAACCGAAAGGCAAAAAATGAATTTATAAAAAAAAAATTAAATAAAAAAAATTACACAACTTGCGCAAACTTTCCGTTTTCATAATATAAAAAAAAAAAAATCAGGATCTGGGTTGCGGACCATGGGGAGTTGCTTGGAGGCAGTTTTATTGAATTAATAAGTAGCACCAACACAATTATAATATAGAAGGACACTAAAAATTTTAATATAGGTACATAGATTTTCTATATCACAACAATGAAGCAACGATGTTGTATGCGATGTCGTATTTATACCCTGTTTTATGACGTGTTGTGTCGTTTCATAGGTAGTAGGTTGCAGCAGGTATTTTTTTTTTCAAGTTTTATTTTTGTTTTAAACTCGAAAAGTTTGTATGACTGGACTCTGAGAAATAATGAAATTAATAAACTGAAATATAAATAAGTAGGTAAGGTACAAACATTCTGAATTAGGTAACCAGGCATCCTTAGGATCTTGTAGAGAACCACTACCATACCATAAATGACCCCAAAGAGTTTCTGAATTAAATTCCCTTTTTTAACTCGATTGCATTCCAATCATAAACTCCACTTACAAATAAAATGCACGACTGGGGCGCACGTACTTGCTCTTATAGATAAAGTTACTATCTATGCTAAGCTTTTTTATTTCAAAATTTGTAAATGCAGTTTTGAAAAAAAAAATTTAAAAAGCATGAAATTCGATTTTCAAATGACTAAAACAGCTTCTTAAATGAATTTAACCTGAAAACGAAGTACACAATTTTTGATTTTCCCTTTAATGATGCATTTTTAGAAAAAAATTGAAAATCGTTAGAGATAAAATTTTGAAAGGACTTTTAATAGAAAAAATTGGTATGTCATTTTTAAGATATTATTAATTAACATCTAAAAATTAAATTTTGAAAAAAAATATTGAAAAGTTTTTGAAAAAATGATTTTTCAAAAAAAAAAATGTCAACTATTTTTTAAAAAAACAAAAAAAATAATTTTCGAAATTTTTTTACCAAAAACTATTACGGCAAATTAAAAGCTTTCATGTAAGAAAAATAATTGAAATTGATTGAGTCATGAAGGAGAAAATCAGAATTAAAAAAAACGGTTCTATGGCAAGTACCGTTAATAATGGTTTTTGAAAAAAATGGTTTTCATTTCAAGATAGACCTTATCCAAGAATATGACCATGATTTTTTTAATAAAAATCGTAGGCACCGTTTTTGATAAAAATGAGTTTTTCTAAAACCGGTATATGACAGGAACTGTTATTTGGGGTCAAAAAAAAAAGTCAAAAAAGGGGGATATTCTCCAAAAAACGCCACATACCAAGTTTGAAGTAAATCGACTCATCCGGCTGTGGTCTCTGATACAAACAGACAGACAGACAGACAGAATTGTCGGACCCACTTTTTTCTTATTATCTATCATCGTAATGTCATTTTTGATTGTTATCTCAACTTTTTTTTTGTACGAATGCATAACTTGATATATGGTACCCATATCGCAGTAAAAATTAACCCAATATTGCAATAAGCTTAAGCTACGTATTTTTGAAGTAAAGTATTTATTTGTCGGTCAAAGTAACTCCCACAGAACCGTTTTCCTTTTTTACTGATTTTCTCGGAAGCCGCTAAACTAACCTCGATGAAGATTTTTACACAAAAGGATGTTACATTTTAGAATTAATTCATGTCAAAGTTTTCAAAATTTTTATTGAAACTGAAACAAGTTTTTTTTTTGATAATAATATACATTCATTTAGTTTTTTTTTAGCATTAAGTTTATTTTTGGCATAGCCTAGCCATTCAAAACATTAATTAGATCTTCTTCCACATTTTTTTGTGACATCCTTCAATGTTTTCTCCAGCGAAATAGATCAAGGCATCATCAGCAAACAGGTGTCATTAATGAAGATTATGAACATGAGAGTGCCGAACACAGACCCTTGAGGAACTGCCAGATCCAGGTCAACACACTTTGGTTTTGACAAATGTTCATTTACTTTAACTTTTTGAGTTCTATGTTCGAGGTATATTTTAAACCAATTTAATAAAAAGTATTGACCGGTCAGTTGTCTCAAACGCACCTTTCAGATCTAAGAAAACACTATTAAACATAATTGGCGATCCGAAACACTTTCTTTCCAGTTTGTTACAATAAAGTGACAGGCACTTTTACACAAATCCGCTATACGAAAGCCAGATTGGGATTCAATTTTTAATACTATATTTTCAAAGAAGTTTTCAAATTGTCGAAACGCAATTTTTTTCTAAAATTTTTTCATACATCGCATTTTTTGTAAATGTTAGTTTTTTTCAATCGGACATCAGTGCTGTGCATACATTTGCAACTTTTATCACCTACCAGAAAAACCACATATTCTTCATATACATATATGTTGTTAAAAACCAATTATTTTCATTGTTTTAGACTTTAAATGTATGATTGTAACAATAAAAATCCCCAAAAATTTTAATCTACAGACAATTGCAACAAATGCAGATGCATAACGAAAAAAGTAATAAATTTGGCTGTGCAAAACACTTGCAACTGACGACCATGATTACTGTTGATAACAGTTAGATTGATTCATTTCGAAACCCGTAAATTTGTTTATGTATAGATTGGTGCGTAGGGTAAGGCTTTTTTAAGATACAAAAAAAAATAAAAAGGAATTTTTATTAAAATAGCCGGAAACAAGTATTTTTCCGAAATAAAATCTATTATTTTGAGTGACTTCTAAAAATAAATATTCCAAAAAGAAAATTTAGTAAAGTGTGTGTGGAATACACAAATCTACTATTTGTCAGATAATTAAGAGTAGAAAGTTGGTATCTCATCATAAAAATGACGAAGACTACATTATACCATAGCAAAAGAAGACAGAAAAATTATTAATTTATTTCGAAAAAAAAATAAGCAGGATCTTCTAGGGAAACCAAAATTGAACTGCAGTTACCCATTCTCATAAAAAATTAGATGCCGCGAATTGTAGGCCAGGTTGTTTGATTTCCAATATTGAAAAGCCATTTATTTCCACAAAAAACTTTAAAATTCCGTTTGAATTTCGCACAAACTCACCCCAATTCGAATTTCTAGAATCTACAGTCATAACTTGTTTTATTAAAAAAGTTTTCAAAATTGTACTGCTGTTTGATTTTTTAAACCATTTTTTTGAAAAAAGAGCTCTGATAGTTAAAGTTGCAAATGTTTCACACAGAACTACTATAGATTCTTTCCACGAGTTTTTGAATATCTCAATTAGAACTAATACCTCCCATATAACGGTTTCGAGTTATTGGTTTTTTCTCGAAAACGGCTCTAACGATTTCGATTAAACTTGGTTGATTGGTGGATGTTATGGAATAAGTGATTGTACCAAAGAATTTAATTTTATGGCGATTGTTTTTCTCACTGATTTTGGATGTAGGTAAATTTAATAGTAGCTAATTGTATAATAATCACTTATTTTCAGTTCTTTGATTGATTTAGCTTCTAAACATTTGTGGTTAGTGGTTAAATAATCTATTAGGGTTTTACATGTTTTAGTAATTCTTGCAGGTTTACTTGCCAGTTGGTAGAAAGAGTTATGACAGTCTTTAAATAAATTAGCAAAATATTCTCAATTAAAGTAAGACTTGAACTATTTTTTAATTTATATATAAAAATAAAATACAAACATTATTTATGGTCATACATAAATGTTTCAGCTTATTTTAAATCTTAATAAAGGATTTTCCAATAAGAGGTGTTATTTTGAATAGCCCGTTATTTTGGTAGCTGTCACTTTTGAAGCTGTCATTTTTTGACATTTGACAAGTAGAAACTACGCTATTAATAAAAATGGAACGATACACGCTTCAACAACGCATTGAAATTATTAAAATTCACTATAAAAATGGTGAAAATTTGGCAGAGACGGTTCGTAAAACTAAAACATTTTTGGGTCGTCGTGAAGCACCTTGTCAGACCGCAATACAGAAATTGATGGACAAATTCGAGCTGTTGGGACAAGTTAGTGATGTGAAGAATAAAACCCGTGCACGTCGCTCAAGAACAACTGAGAATATTGCTGTTGTAGCCCAAAGTGTTGAAGAAAACCCAGGTTTGTCCATTCCTCGTCGTTCTTTGGAATTAGGCATTCCACAAACGTCATTACACCGTATTTTGCATAAAGACTTGGGTCTTAAGGCTTATAAAGTTCAGTTAACACAAGAACTCAAGCCGGCTGATCATCAACAACGTCGTGTCTTTGCTGATTGGGTCCTTGAAATGCATGAAAATGAACCGGAATTTCATCGAAAAATCATCTTGACTGATGAGGCCCATTTCCACCTCGGAGGCTACGTCAACAAGCAAAACTGTCGCATCTGGGGCTCGGAAAACCCAAGAGTTATTGTTGAAAAGCCTCTCCATCCTCAACGCGTGACTGTTTGGTGCGGTTTATGGTCCCGCGGGGTCATTGGACCTTACTTTTTCGAAAATGAGGCTGGAGCAACAGTTACGGTCAATGGATTGCGCTATCGAGAGATGATTAATGATTTTTTATGGCCTGAATTGGATGGTATTGATCTGGACAACGTTTACTTTCAACAAGACGGCGCTACGTGCCACACAAGCAATGAAACCATCCATCTTTTACGGGAAAAGTTTCCGGGCCGTGTTATCTCTCGAAGAGGTGATCACAATTGGCCACCGAGATCTTGTGATTTAACACCTTGCGACTTCTTCCTTTGGGGCCACGTGAAAGATAAGGTCTACGCCAACAGCCCTGCGTCGATTCAAGACCTCACAGATGAAATTCGTGAGGCTATCGAGGACATAGGGCAGCCACTTTGCGATTTGGTTATGGAAAATTTCATGAAAATGATATGGTCCTGTAAGCGTGGTCTTGGCGGCCATTTGGCTGATGTTGTGTTCCATTATTAACGGCATACCTTCCTCTTTATAATGACATCATCCGATCATATATCTCCAAAAATGCCATTTTTCTTTGAATATCAAAATAACACCTTTTATTGGAAAACCCTTTATTAGTCTTTCATGGCAAGGAGTATTCTCTAAAGTTCTTAACAAAAAACCGCCAGCCTAGATAGATCTATTACTTTTTCTCGAACTCGAAGGTAAACTTTCGCAATGTCTTTCGATTTCAGGAAAACCGTTCTAACTTTTCCATTTTTCCATAGAGTCATCCGTAGAACATCACACCTACAGTTTTGGGGTTAATTTGTCAAATGCACTTAGAGTTCAGTCTTTTCTTTGGTTCTCTTCGCTACAGATTCCTCCCATCTCCAAAATGCAGTGTTAACGTTGATTCGTTACAATGGGTAACATTGCGCCACATGTCTTGCAACCAATCCTGAGCCCAGAGCAATCGGTTTTCTCTAACTCTTTTTGAAAAATCTGGCTTCAGTACTGGCCTTAGTGCTGTTAGTCTAGCTTTTACAATCCTTTTCCTCACTGAGCCTGCAGAAATATTCTTTCCTGTAGCTCGTCACATATAATTTTTAAGATTCACTGAAGTTTTGAACCGACCGACAGCACTAAAAAACGATCTTCCACTGCGGTCGTCTTTTTTGACCTTCCTAAGCACTTCTTTCAACTGGTAGTCTAAGTCTCAGTACATGTTTTTTTTTTTTTTTTGTAAATTCCATGCCACAGTTTGGTTGATCAACATTTAATCTTCTAGAAATGTGTTGTAAAATTGAGAATAAAACAAACACAAAATATTAGCTTTGCACTCCGAATTAGTTGTTTTCCATTTTTGTTCAATAAATTACTGTGGTTCTTTTTAGACTGCAATTACGATCTAAATGCACTTCTTAATTATAATAACATCGATTTAGTATGCACTACTTGAACAACATTTTGCTAACAAGTGCAAAAAAATACATGTAGCTCTCATAAATTCCAAAAACTGCGTTCGAAAAGAGTAAGAAAATGTTTACCATCACTTTTTCCAACAGCACTGTTTAATGTTTATACAACTCATTAATGAATAGATACCTAGACAACTTATGTACCTATTGCTTTGATCTCGTAGAAATTGTCTGTCGCATAATTTAATAATACATAAATTACAACGTTTCCAAGAATACCAAGAAACTTTTAAAAGCACCCACACAGAATAATTTGTATCCCAAATTCAGAATTTTCCGTTTCGATAATGTCCTAAATTTGCTAAATTAAATGTGAAAATGCTCCTACCTAAAAGTTTTTTAAGCAAATATGGTTATAATACATACCGCTATCTAAAATATAGGCACCAATACATTAAAACCGTTTTGTATAAATATCAATTTACATTTACTGAAATCGACATATTGATTTGATTTGTACTTTTAGATTTAGTCCAACAAGAGCACCAGCACCATGGGACGGTATTCGGATATCAGACAAATACAGTCCTGTATGCCCACAGCGCCTGCCAAATATTCAAAACGAAACGGCAGCCCTCGAGAAAATGCCAAAGGGTCGCCTAGAATACTTGAAGAGACTTTTGCCATTTTTGCAAAATCAATCAGAAGACTGCCTATACCTAAATATATTCTCACCGATAAATGGTAAGTACTCGTATTATAAGCAATAGCATAACCAATTTCCATTTTGTAACAGACAAAAGGGCTGATAAAATAAACTTGTTTTGCTTTGCTTTTTTATACAAGCAGAGAGTTTATGGTCATTCAACGACTTCCAGGATTGAAATAAAATTCAAAATTTCAGGTGGAAGAAGGAAATTTAGAAATTGAGGTCAATGAATGCAACTATTTCACATTGAGTCCCATCGACGAAATTAATTCAAAGACCATCACAGTTAAAAATGCAAGTTGGTTTTCAAATACTCCAGAGCATAGTTGGTATAAGTGGTTTTGAAAAATAAAGTAGTAGAAATAGAGTTTGTTAGTGCATTCGATGTTCCACTCATGTTGTACGGCTGAAAACAAATGTATTTGCATATGATTGAAGAGAATTCTAAGGAAAATTTCTGGAAGATAGAATTGTTTTAGAGAAAGATTATAAGGAAGTTGTTTTTTTGAACTACGGTCTCAAACAAGCTTTGTCCTTTGTCCAGTTATGTACAGCAGGTTGGCTGCGTTGGTTTCGATGAGGAAGACTCTTACTACTTAAATGCCCTCTGAGCCCAATGAAACCGTGATTGGAAATGGCGGGGAAAATTAGAGCTGGGTAATATATTCCGCATTCGTGTGGTGCGGCTAGAGAAAAAATCTCTGTATTTGACGGTACGTCCGAAGTTGAGCTCAAGGGTAAACTGATGAGCATTCCTAGAAGCCCGGGTATTACGGTTGAATTGTTTCAGGGGAGGAATGCAACTAGCTATTTCATCTAAACATTGTTTATAAAAATAGCGATAAAACAAAGTGAGAGGGACGCAATTTTCTCAGTTATCGATCTATCATCTATCATTTTAAAAGCACGATTTTGTATTCTATCCAAGAAACTCAAATACGTTATTGGAGCGCCTGCCCAGATATGACAATTATACTAAAGTTCCGGACGAATGTATGCTTTATAGATTACGGCTAGATCAGAGGATGAGAAGAATTTCTTGCACCCTCGGAGAAAACCCAAACATTTCGCAGCGTTTTTATCCACATCGAATGTGTGTTCATTCCACAGAAGGTGGTTTGTTACACTCATACCGAGAATGGAAAGTTTGTTAGTTTCCTCAATGCAAGTGCCACTAATTGATAGTGGCATAGGGGAAAGATTCCGTTTGTTGGCAGACTTACGTGTAAACACACATAAAACTTTAAATAATTATTTATATCCACCCTGTGCTAACTTAACCTATGTAACTTACTTACCATAAATTATCGAACTGTCAAAACCTATATCCGGCTGAGAAGCCATTTGTAAATTCCATTCCGACTAATTGTAAAGGCTAGACAGATGTAAGTAAATTTAACTATTCGATAATTTATTATGTACTTTAATAATTTTTATAATTCCAATAAAGGATTTTGTAATTCAAACCAAAAGCATTGTTTGAGTTAACAAAAGTCTGGAAGTTGGCTGCTTTGTGCCAACATTTTACAAAATCATCTTTGGACTTATTGCGTTTTCAAAGATGCCATCCACACGGAAAAATCTCAAATCAGGAACTTCAACCAAATCCCCGAAGATTTCAAAATCAAAAACCGAAACTGACGATTACAATTGTTATGCCTGTACCGACCCAGATTCCGCCGATAGCATGGTCAAATGCGACGATTGTGAGGCTTGGTGTCATTTCAGCTGCGCAGGAGTGACAAGTTTAATCGCCGATCAAGACTGGCTCTGTGCAGGATGTTCGCAAGGTAAGACTATTCCTTATTCTAAGTTTTCAGATGTGAATCTCGCAGCTGCTGTATGTTTCGCCACAACCTCAAATGCAGGTGCGACATGTGCAACCCCTGCTGCTAATCTTTCTAACCAATCTTTTTTCGACAAAAATTCGGAAAATGTAGTAACTGCTACTGCTCCAATATACAAAAGTAATCTTGATCTTGCCACACTACCAATAATTACGTCAAACATTTCATTATCTGCAATACCCGAAGCACCACGTGTGATCATGACGAATCCAGTAGGCACAACTTCAGACTTAACATCGACTAATACGCTCAATGCCACTTCTGTTACATCCAGCTTAGCTCAGTCTACCTTCGCTCAGACAATCTATTCAACCGTTCCATTCGCAGCAGCGTCAAATAACCTTGGCATTCCTTTGTCTCAAACATACCGAAGCGAAAGTTGGGGTTTCCCGACTACGAAAGGTAACACTTTACCATTATCTTCGTTGACCACTATTTATTCAACTTCCAACATGCCGAGTGGCATTAATCCATATTCGACTGGAGCCATCAAAAAGTCCTTTCCGGCCAAACTTACCTTTCCGATGAACGCTACTGGCAGCGCATTGACATCTACGAAAATACACAACTCCGGCGCTGTGACATCCGAAAACAGACTGACTTCAAAAATCTCCTTGTGTTCAAAAAACACAAAGTCCTCACATGGAAGACATATTCAAATGGAACTGCAACGCTTAGAAGAAGAAAAGGAACTCAAAGAAAAAAGAGACAAGGAATACTTAACTGAAAAATATCAACTACTGAGCCAGATGTCACAACACTCATCAGACGAAGAGGACTGGAAGTCATCAGCTGCAAGTGTTAAAGTAAAAAATTGGTTATCACTTCAAGCAAAACAAATGCAGCAACCAGTTACATCACATGACGTTTTGCCCTTCTGTCAGATGAATGACAGAACCTTTTTGACAAACACAACCCACCACTCTCAAGCACAACAGCAACATAATCCTCATCTAACGAGGAAGTCCTTTTCCAACACGCACCTGCAACAGCCTACCTTTGTAACAAACAGTCTCCCAAACTATCAGTTTAATGCATCATCAAAATTCGCCTTTGAGCCGCAGCGTCAACCAAATGTTGCAACGACCCATCCGCAGTTCCCATCGGAACAACAAAAACAACAACATCAAAATGAGATTCCGCAGACATTTTCTTCCGCTCTTCATAACCAGACCCAACCAATGGTGGGAGATACGACATCGACTTTCAGACTATCCAGGAGCCAAATTGCAGCACGTCAACTTATGTCTCGAGACCTGCAAAGCTTCACAGGTAATGCTGAGGAATGGCCGGTATTCATATCGAATTTCTTAAGAAGTACCAATTTGTGCGGATTTACAGAGGAAGAAAACTTATTGCGTTTGCAAAAGTCTTTAAAAGGAGATGCCTTAAACGCTGTAAGAAGCATTCTTGTCCAACCACAATGCGTTGACCAAATAATTAAAGCTCTAAAAACCAAATTTGGCAGGCCTCTAGTCATAATCCAAGCAGTTCTTAAGAAGATACAAGCTACTCCAGCGCCGAAGGAAGGAGATTTTGAGAGCATTGTGGATTTCTCCCTCGCTGTGCAAAACTACTGTGCCACCATAGAAGCTTCTGGCCTTACCATATATCTGCAACATCCGTCGCTCTTACAAGAATTAGAAAACAAGTTGCCTCATGACATTCGACTCAATTGGGCATCTCATAAGTACATGTTAGTAGAGTGCACGCTTTATCATTTTAATGAATGGTTGATGAGACTTGCGGATGCGGCTAGCTGTGTTGTTCCACCACTTACAACTATGCCAGTAACAAGGCCTAAACAGCCCAGTTGGAGCACGAAAGGCAAAGGATACGTTAATACTCACAATCACCTCCAAACGCCAAGCCAAGAATCTCCTGCGCCAGTTAATACCGTATGCTGCATATGCAATGGAAGTTGCAGCTCAGTTGAGAATTGTGAACGATTTCAAGGTTTCAATAGAACACTCAGATGGTCTGCTGTGAGAGAGCACCATTTGTGCCGACGTTGTTTGAGCAAACATTCAAAAAATAAGTGCGTGTCAACATCAAAGTGTGGGATAAACAACTGTTCTTTCAATCACCACAAGCTACTGCACAGCTATGATCACAATGAAAGCAGAAATCAAAGTGCTAATGCAAACGTTTCAGTTCATCAACAAAACAATATGCCAACCGAAGGTCTTAAATCACTCTTTCGCATTGTGCCAGTGACACTGCATGGTAATAACGTAAAGATAACAACGTTTGCATTCATAGATGATGGGTCGTCGGTAACTCTCCTCGATGAAGAAATTGCCAACCAGCTGAATCTAAAAGGTGAACCACAACCTCTGCGTCTGAAGTGGACAGGTAATACATGCCGACTTGAAAACAACTCTCATGTGCTTCAGCTTCAAATATCGGGAATCCAAACTGGCTCGGAAAAGTATTCACTGGTAGACGTTCATACTGTGAAAAGCCTTAGCTTACCAAAGCAGTCACTGGACGCCACAGCATTACAAAGCCGTTACGAACATCTTCAGGGAGCGACAATTGACTCGTATATCAATGCTGGTCCTCGTTTATTAATTGGTCTTAACAACACAAAGCTTGGCCTACCACTAAGTTGCAAGGAGAGGGGCATGCACGAACCTGTGGCAACTAAAACTCGTCTCGGGTGGGTTGTTCATGGCAACCTATCTTGTAGACCTAAGACCGCCCGGTGCTCTGAAGTCGACAATAATTGTTTTCACATATGTGAATGCGACAATGAAAATCTTGAGCGTTTGGTAAACAATTTTGTTGTCAATGACAACTTCGGAACATCACATCTTGGAAAAGAGCTCATGTCAAATGAGGACCAACGAGCTATTGACTTATTAAAGAACTACACTGTCCGAACTAATGGTCGTTTTGAAACGGCACTGCTCTGGAAATACGATGACTTTCAGATGCCGGACAGTTATCCAATGGCTGAGAGACGATTGGCATGCCTCCATAGGCGAATGAAGCGAGAACCGGAATTAGGAAATGCACTGAATCAGAAAATAAATGAATATCTCATTAAAGGATATGCACGTAGGTTGTCCTATAAAGAATTACGTGATGAAAATGCTCGTTCCTGGTATCTGCCCATTTTTCCTGTGTTTAACCCAAATAAACCCGGTAAGATGAGAGTTGTTTGGGACGCAGCAGCAACTGTGCAGGGTGTGTCACTAAACTCGTTTCTTCTTAAAGGCCCAGATCAATTGACGTCACTTGTATCCGTAATTTTCAAGTTTCGAGAGGAACGTATAGCTATATGTGGCGATATAATGGAAATGTTCCACCAAATCCGCATAAGAAAGGAAGACCAATCTTGTCAAAGATTCTTGTGGAGTCGCAGCTCTGAGGAACCGCCCGTTGTCTTCGCCATGACGGTCATGACTTTCGGTGCTAGCTGTTCCCCGTGCTGCGCTCAATATACCAAGAATAAAAATGCTGATGACTTCGTCGAAGAATTCCCACGTGCAGTTCGATCGATCCAACAAAACCATTACGTCGATGATCTTATGGATAGCGTAGCTACGGAAGAGGAGGCCATCAACCTCGCAAAGCAAATTCGGTATATACATCAACAAGGAGGATTCTACATCAGAAATTGGATTTCGAACTCACCCGCGGTACTTCAAGCCTTACAGTCCGGTGTTACCGAAAGTAAGAACCTTAACTTCGATGTTGAGCTAACTACCGAAAAAGTTTTAGGTATGTGGTGGTCCACCTCAAATGACAGCTTCACCTACAAGCTAACAAAAAATTCGCAACAAAGAGAAATTCTATTTAATGGTCGTCGACCGACAAAGCGCGATGTCTTGAAAATCTTAATGACCATCTTCGATCCATTGGGTCTTCTAGCAAATTTTCTGATGTTCGTTAAAATATTATTGCAGGACATATGGCGTTCAAAAATTGACTGGGACACAACCATACAAGAACCAGAATTCGAAAAGTGGTTGAAATGGGTACAACTCTTGCCAGCTGTGGAAACCCTTAACATACCCAGATGTTATATGTCCAACACCACCGAATGTACAATCGAACGGCAGCTTCACGTTTTCGTTGATGCCAGCGAAAATGGTTTCGCGGCCGTGGCATATGTAAGAAGTGCATACGATGATCATGTGGAGTGTGCGCTCATAGGCGCAAAGACAAGAGTTGCACCTCTCAAAAATTTATCCATTCCTCGTCTCGAACTTCAAGCTGCCATTCTAGGTGCACGATTTGCAAAAACTGTCGGTGCCTCGCATAATTTCAAATTCTCTCGGCGTGTTTTTTGGTCGGACTCCAGAAACGTTCTTAGTTGGCTTCGCTCGGATCATCGGCGTTACAAGCAGTTCGTTGCCTGTCGAGTCAGCGAAATTCTAGACCTAACATATGTATCAGAGTGGCATTGGGTTCCAACGAAAGTCAACGTTGCAGACGAAGCAACCAAATGGAAGAATGTACCTGAATTTTCCTCAAAGACCAGATGGTTCAGTGGGCCTAAATTCTTGATGCTTTCTGAGGACAATTGGCCAAAAGAAGTGTGCTCTGAAGACATAACTGTCGAAGAGTTGAAGACTCATTATATGAATGTCCACGTTCCCATTGAACCTCAAGAAAGCATTTTTCGAATAAACGACCTTTCATGCTGGAACCGGTTGCTGCGAAGTACAGCATATATTATCCGATATATGAACAACCTTAAAATTAAAAAAGAAGACAAACATGAGCGAAGTTCTGGAATCCTAAAACAAGAAGAACTAGAAAAAGCTTGGTTTGTCCTGACAAGAGAAGCCCAACGTACTACTTACCACGAAGAGCTCGCAGACCTGACATCCAAGCGGCATTTAGAGAAAAGTAGCCCTATTTTCAACTTATGTCCATATCTTGATGAACATAACATTATTCGAGCTAAAGGTAGAATTGACCTCTCCACAGAATCAAATAAATACTTCAAGAGACCGATCATACTTCCAAGAAATCATCAAATTACTTACCTGATTATGATGGACATGCATTGCAAGTTCCGTCACCAAAATCATGAGACAGCCATCAATGAACTGCGTCAAATGTATCAAATCCCACACTTACGAACAGCCTTCCGTGCTATGAGAAAGAAGTGCCAGGACTGTAAAAACCAGAAAGCCAAACCTCGTGAACCGATAATGGCTCAGTTGCCCAAGGCACGACTCTCACCGTTCACACGGCCTTTTTCATTTACTGGGATTGACTACTTCGGCCCAATAAACATATCCATTCTCAGAAGAACTGAAAAAAGGTGGGGAGTTCTTCTGACTTGCCTCACCACCAGAGCAGTCCACATAGAAATCGCTCACAGCCTTTCAGCAGATTCATGCATTCTCGCCATACGAAACTTTATAGCTCGCCGAGGAACTCCTATCGAAATATTTAGTGATAATGGCACCAATTTCCAGGGAGCTGAACGAGAGCTGCGAGAAGCATTGAATAGTACAGATAAAAATAAATTGATGGAAGCTTTCACATCTCCTAGAACTAAATGGAGCTTCAATCCACCAAGTTCCCCACACATGGGAGGCTGCTGGGAGCGTCTGGTTCGCTCCTTAAAAACAGTTCTTTACAAAATTATGCCTACTCGAAACCCTTCAGACGAACTACTAAGAAGCATGATGTTGGAAGTCGAAAATATCATCAACTCGCGTCCACTTACATATCTTCCGATCGACAACGAGAATGAAGAAGCGCTCACCCCAAACCACTTCCTCCTGGGGTCATCAAATGGAATGAAACCTTTAGCAATTTTTGATGATGATGTAAAGATAGTTAGAAAGAATTGGCAAGCATCACAGCAGTATGCGGATCACTTCTGGAGACGATGGGTAAGTGAATATCTTCCTACACTAACACGCCGCACCAAATGGTTTACACCAGTCGATCCAATAAAAGAAGGTGATATAGTCCTTATTGTGGACCAGAATAGCCCGAGGAATTGCTGGCTAAAGGGTCGTGTCATTCAAACCAAGGTTGCAGAAGATGGACAAGTCCGAAGTGCAACTGTTTTGACACGTTCTGGTGTGTATGTAAGACCTTCAGTTAAACTGGCTGTGCTGGATGTTACCACACCATCAAGAGGATAAGTGAGTCCCGTTTGGACATACCAAGGGGGAGTGTTGGCAGACTTACGTGTAAACACACATAAAACTTTAAATAATTATTTATATCCACCCTGTGCTAACTTAACCTATGTAACTTACTTACCATAAATTATCGAACTGTCAAAACCTATATCCGGCTGAGAAGCCATTTGTAAATTCCATTCCGACTAATTGTAAAGGCTAGACAGATGTAAGTAAATTTAACTATTCGATAATTTATTATGTACTTTAATAATTTTTATAATTCCAATAAAGGATTTTGTAATTCAAACCAAAAGCATTGTTTGAGTTAACAAAAGTCTGGAAGTTGGCTGCTTTGTGCCAACACCGTTTTAATGATAGTAAGCAGCATTGTGTTTTTGAGGCTTTAAATTCCACGCGATTTTTTATACCCCATTGGACAATGCTGTCAAGATCAGAATTTAATGAGCTTATCTGCCGTTGAAGTTCCACATCCGAAGGACATGGGTGTGAATTCTCAAACAGTTAAGTGGATTAGAAGTTTCAGACAAGAGGTCATTAATAAAAATGAGGAAGAAAGTTGGAGAAAGAACATAGCACTGGGGCACACCAGCGTTTATTTTGTGGGTTTCATATTTGAATCCATCCAATACGATTTGTATTGAACGGTCCGAAAGGTAATTTCTAATCCAACAAAGAAGAGAGTAATCGATACCAAATGCATGCATTTTCGATAAGAGAGCTTGATGCCAAACTCTATCAAATGCCTTTCAAATATCAAGCGCAATAATCTTACTCTCTCCAAAACGATGTAAAAATTTGTTCCACTGTTCGGTGAGATATACCATCAGATCACCAGTGGACCTATTGCTACGAAAACCGTACTGCCGGTCATTAAGAAACTTCCGTTCTTGTAGTTTTGTTATATAGGCACCTGGTAGAAAAACTGATTGCTTCGATGTTATAACTATCCATCGCGACGTTTTGGCCAAGTTCTTTGTTTGCTTATATTCTTATATGTTCATAATGTTTTATACTGTACATAATGTAGGTTGGGCAGAAAGAAGTTAGAGGTTTGTTAAGAACATTGAAAACATTGAGAATTCGAGAACTCGCAATTAACGAACAAGAACTCGAAAACACTTTGAAATCTATTGCAACTAGAAAACAAATTTGGGATTGTTAAATGTAAAACTAATTTAATGATTTATTTTGTCTTTTTTCAAGTCTTTTCGGTTGGGTAAACATTAATCCGTATGCATAAATGGTAGTAAATGCTTTTACTAGTAAATTTCCACAGTATTTACTACTTTCCATATGCATAAAAGACGTAGTAAATGTTGAAAAAATAGTATTTGCTAGAAGAAAAGTATTTACTAGACTTGGATGAAATTTTATAGAAAATACAGAAAATATTAGTATGCACAAAAAACTATAGTACGAACTTTGAATTCTAGTAAAACTGCAAATATTACATATTGCTGAAAACCAATTCCTGCACTAATACCATCTCTACTTCCTGATTGCATCTAGTTCAGGTCAGGCACGTAGCCAGGGAGGGGGGGGGGGGGAGTGGGCTTGAGGGGCTGAAATTCTTTATTTTTCTTAACTCTTACAAATTATTTCATTTAAATTTAATGTGCTTAATGCTCTGAAGTTTCTAAATAAATATGTTATTGAATTTATTAAAACACAAAATGCAAACAATTCAACAATTGATCTATTGGAAACATTTTTTTCATTTTTGTTATGTCATTTCATTCGCAATGCTGCTAAGTGTATTCGTTAAGCCCCGAGGCGTTTTTTCGTCCAACTTAGCCCGGGCGTACAAAAAAACACACCTAAAATGCAAAGATATTGCAAATTGAAGTTAAGGATTTGTCCGAAATACTCTCTGTAGTCAAATTCAAGCATTTTTAGATGTGGAAAGTTCTGAAGTAATACTTTTTATAGCTAACTTAATGATTTTTTGGGATGTTGAGTATGAATCTGAAGTTACCCAACAAAATTTATCACGGAAAACACGAGAAATCATTGAAAAACTTACAAAAAATTATTTTTTTTATTGTTTTTGTTAATGTAGAACAAGTTAAGACAAAATTACCAAATTTATGTATTGGCCATTTTTTTTTATGATTTCTGGAATCCTCAAAAAAAAATGTTGAAAATCCATAAAAATCAGTCCTTTTAAAAAGCACAAAATATCCCTTTTATTGGGTTTCCTCTGATTACTGCCTTTTTTAAACCATAATTAACTTGGCCAGTATAAAGAGTTTAGAAATAGGATGCAGTGTACATCCTAAAAACTACGGAATTTTTAAACTTATAGTGATTTTTTTTACATTACGGTTTAAAATGTGACTATAAATTGAAGAATCACAAATTAAAATCAATCAAAAAAAATTTATGAGATTTTTTCTGAAACCAGCTATTTCGGTAGCTGTCACTTTTGAAGCTGTCATTTTTTGACATTTGACAAGTAGAAACTACGCTATTAATAAAAATGGAACGATACACGTTTCAACAACGCATTGAAATTATTAAAATTCACTATAAAAATGGTGAAAATTTGGCACAGACGGTTCGTAAAACTAAAACATTTTTGGGTCGTCGTGAAGCACCTTGTCGGACCGCAATACAGAAATTGGTGGACAAATTCGAGCTGTTGGGACAAGTTATTGATGTGAAGAATAAAACCCGTGCACGTCGCTCAAGAACAACTGAGAATATTGCTGTTGCAGCCCAAAGTGTTGAAGAAAACCCAGGTTTGTCCATTCCTCGTCGTTCTTTGGAATTAGGCATTCCACAAACGTCATTACACCGTATTTTGCATAAAGACTTGGGTCTTAAGGCTCATAAAGTTCAGTTAACACAAGAACTCAAGCCGGCTGATCATCAACAACGTCGTGTCCTTGCTGATTGGGTCCTTGAAATCAATGAAAATGAACCGGAATTTCATCGAAAAATCATCTTGACTGATGAGGCTCATTTCCACCTCGGAGGCTACGTCAACAAGCAAAACTGTCGCATCTGGGGCTCGGAAAACCCAAGAGTTATTGTTGCAAAGCCTCTCCATCCTCAACGCGTGACTGTTTGGTGCGGTTTATGGTCCCGCGGGGTCATTGGACCTTACTTTTTCGAAAATGAGGCTGGAGCAACAGTTACGGTCAATGGATTGCGCTATCGAGAGATGATTAATGATTTTTTATGGTCTGAATTGGATGGTATTGATCTGGACAACGTTGACTTTCAACAAGACGGCGCTACGTGCCACACAAGCAATGAAACCATCCATTTTTTACGGGAAAAGTTTCCGGACCGTGTTATCTCTCGAAGAGGTGATCACAATTGGCCACCGAGATCTTGTGATTTAACACCTTGCGACTTCTTCCTTTGGGGCCACGTGAAAGATAAGGTCTACGCCAACAGCCCAGCGTCGATTCAAGACCTCAAAGATGAAATTCGTGAGGCTATCGAGGACATAGGGCAGCCACTTTGCGATTTGGTTATGGAAAATTTCATGAAAAGGATATGGTCCTGTAAGCGTGGTTTTGGCGGCCATTTGGCTGATGTTGTGTTTCATTATTAACGGCATACCTTCCTCTTTATAATGAAATAAACATCCGATCATTAATCTCCAAAAATGCTATTTTTCTTTGAATATCAAAATAACACCTCTTATTGGAAAACCCTATAGATTCAGAAAATTCAATCTTACATAATTTAAAAAAATTATATCGCTTCACGAAGACATTTATTGGCTCAATATGTAAAAAAATTGGGGAAAATTCATAGACGTTGTTTAAGGCATTTCTCAGAAAAACTGGGGTTTATCCTATTTCAATAACATAGGATAATCAGCAGTCTGAGAGAAACCCTAGTTTAAAAACGACTTATGAACGACGCCCCAATGTCTTTGGCAATTACAAACATTTCCCTTTGTTTATTAATTGAAAATAAGACAAACATTACACAGTGTATGTAAGTTGTCAATAATTTCTTTATTAATTTTACCTTTTCAAACCCTGCGTAGGTACATTTATGTTTTCATTGCTAAGAAATAGGTCGGTAACTATCTTTAGAAATTAATTAACCACCATCCTGAGAAAAATTAATTTGAATTTCTATTTTAGAAAAGACCACGATTGTTATCTAAATTTAGTTTCTGTAAGGTTGTGGTTTTACTATCGTAATTGGTACAAAATGCATATATTACCTACTTTCATGAATTCCTCTCATCACTTTTGGGGCAATTTTACAAAAATGCTTATTATTTGTATTGAAATCATATCAGACAGATCATTAACGTGTTTTATTTGATTGGCATGCAATGGGCATGTGCTTATCTGTCAATATTATTATGAACAATATATTATTTTTTTGTTTAAACATGTTGATGATGAAGGATAAATATGGGAAACTACCACAGCAGATCAAAGCTGCTCAGCGTGATGCAATTTTAAATAGAAATTGGTTTTCCATCGAAAATTATTGTGCGTTGTCGATTTGACGTGATGCAATATTGTTTATTCAAGTTGTGGTCCATTTGATGGACAACAATAATTAAGAAATAAACAATAAAATGCAGGAACGTGTGGCACGTTTTTGTAGCTGTTTAATGAATTTAAGAGTAATGTCCTTGTCTCCTTTGTTAAAGCAAGCAGCCATCAGAGATGTAGTTTCTGCCGTGTTAGGTTTCACAATCAAAACTCTGATTTGATCTCGAGACACGAGAGTCGGCAAGGCTTAACAGAAAGGATATTATGCATATAGAAAGTCTCCAGAAAAAGACCTGAACTCGCCATATCAGCACAGTAGCATAAAGTAACAAGTTTTTAGTATTTAATTCCTACAAACAACAATTTGTTAATGTTATTCTTCTTTGCGGGGTAGTGTTAAAAAAACGTCAACTTAATAACTTAAAGGGAAAGAGCAATGAAGTACAATTTTTTGAATAAATAAATTTATAAAAAGAAATTTTTTTTTTCAAAAAATAAATCTAAAAAATCTCGTTTCTGAGATATGTTTTAGACTTTCGAAAATGATGTAACCTTTCGTGATTACAAAAGACTTTTTACTGAAAAGCTAATCATGTCATTCGGATAAAGAAGCTTTGTTAAATGGTGTTATTGAGTTTTAAAAAAACGCATAAATATATATACGAAAACGTTTAACTGGGTGTTTTATTTTTAGTTTTTGAATGGTTTACGGTTAAAACAAGTTTCTTAGAATATTTTGTACGGCACATGCCGATAAAACTACCTTTCTTTTGATATGTTTAACACATAATAATACATTAGGTCTGTTTGGGTATTCTTTAGGCTAAAATATGAAAATTGTCAAATTTTCAAGAGGGGATAACAATTCTTTCAAAAAATTCAATAAGTATACAAACCCACGCAAACACAATGATCAATTGAACTTACTTAAATAATTCATATTTCCTAATAGTTTTTAAATTCTTTTCTAATCAAAAATTTAATTTTTGTGTAACATTCAAAATTATACTGATGTTTTTTTATGTTTTTTAAGGGATCTGTTTGGGTACCTCCAAAAACGATGAATTTCTATACTATTTTTGAGTCCAAATCCTGTCTATTTCCTCTCCTTCGAAAATTCAGCAAAATAAATTCCTTGGGCAAAATAACTATACATTTTTTGATTACTAACCACAGGTAAGGGAAAAATTGATTTTTTTGCGCGAATTTTAACGCCTTTAGGCTCTTAACACCCACAAAAAACAAAAACGCAACAACGATGACGAAATATTTTAAAATGAATTTAAAATATTTCTTGAATTTAACTTTTTTATCAATTTTTTTTTTTAAATAAGTATAATTAGTATTAATTTAAACAAAATTTAAAGCAAATCCTTCATATTCAAGATTTTCCTTGCCAATTTGTGTAAATTTTAAAACATTAGATTAAAATAGAATTTAGTTTTTGTAAAGAAATTAGAGTGTCAACTCTGTCGACGGCAATTTTACCATCGATTCTAACCAAATTAACAAAATAACCTAAAGTCCGAGTAAACAAAAAACGAAATGACCCTAATCAAAATGATCTTTATTTAAAGTAACTCATTGCACTTAATTTCTTACAACTTTCACATTTATAGTTTTGTAAAATCATTTATCCTGAACCCTTAAAAGTATTTTAAATATTTTTGTTTCTCTCTTAACGGAACGATTGAAATAAAATAATTTTGCAAAAATTTCGAAAAATCATGTTTTTGTATACTTTAAGCGGCTGTTACTCGATTGTTTGTGGTCCGGTTTACACAAACAATATATTGTTGGAAAGAGGAAAACAATATCAAATTCAAGAATTCAAAAATTAGAATTACCGCCATTGATAGTTATGCTAAAAAATATGAAATTATAGCAAAAAAAAACATGTTTTTGCTGATACTTTGAGAACGCTTCTTTGGAAAAATAAATGAATGTCATTTTCTTTTTCAGCAACCCAAAATTAATTTTAAAAAGTAATTTTTTGTGCGGGTACTCACTATGAACCGAACATTTGTAAACTAGTGTAATCTAACTGATTCATTTTCTACACTATAAGTGATAGACAAATTGAAATGATGATGAAATTTGGCTAAGAAAACACTTAGACCTTTGAAAATGATGTTGGTGTTTGTAGAGTTGATGTTTTATTGAAAAACTAACTGTGCCTAAACTACCTTTAATTTGATATATCACACATAACTGGACATGCTATAATAGCTTCACAAACTTGAAAAGAGTTTCATCAAAATTCAACAAAATTGTCTGCTTTGGTCGTCAGAACTCACCAGCCACAAGTGAAGAACGGTACAGTTTGATCACAAATGGATTCGAGATGTTTCGGTGATAAAATTTGAAAATTTGGCTATGGTCGAATTTTAAAGATTGGGGTGTCTTAATTCAGCTAAAGTATCAGGCTACAACAAACTGTAATTTGTTTTATACAGTTATGATATAAAAATAAAGAGACAAACTTAATGGAAGGCAAAATCTTTTTTTGTTTTCTTTTTCTCTTTACAAAATAGGTACATGTGTCCTTGATAGGAAATAAACATTTTTAAACATATAAATGCATATTAACAGATTTTAGAGAAAAAAAAAACAAATAAAAAGTTGACTTCATGGGATATTGATATTCGTAACTTTATTTTAGTTGCAGGATTTTAATAAATTGAACAGAGTCTATTTGATAAAATGTAAGTCTATAATTCTGCATAGAAATATGGCAGAGTTAATTTTTTAAACTTTGCCACAGAGGTTGTTTAGTCAATATATGTTTTTAATGATTACGTTAAAATTACAAAATTTCATGAAAAATTGGATAATTTTGTATACATTTTTAGCTCAATTTTGAAGAGGTATATGCCGTATTAATCAAATTAAAATAAAAGACTGTAAATAATATATTACAGAAAAAATATGAAACAAAATGCACTTTTTATGCTCCTTTGACCACTTTTTAATTGAATTGAATTGAATTTACGAGTATTAAGCATAAGTATTTTAAAACATAGTTTTTTTCGTAATACTTAGGATATATGTAGGGGTTAATAATGTATTATTTAACAGAACATGTTTTTTAAACAAAAAATATAATATTATTAGAAAAATTTGTATAATTTTAACAATAATAAAATAAATAATGTATATTAAGTTACATATTTTACATCAAATAGCAGAAAAAAAAGTGAATTGTGGAAACAGTTTCAGCATTTGTAAAGGTTTTTTAATGAATTTTCAAAAGAATTGTAGTTATCTAGTCTTCTCTTACAAGGCATATTAAATACACTACTCGCCTGTACAGAAACATGATCAAAACGACGCAAACCATATATTAAACGAGCTATATTATTAAAAGCTACATGAAGTTTTCGTTTACTAGCACTGCCCAAGCAGCAGAAAATCGGGCTTCCATAGAAAAGGGTAGGTAGAACAAGACTTTTTGCAAGAGTCATTTTCGTTGAAACCGGAAGATAACTTCCTGAAAGGTGCAAAACCCGCAGAGCAGCATAAGTTCGACCAACAGCACTTGCCAAATGGGTGTCCCACGATAAAGTTTGGTTGAAAATTACCCCCAGGTTCTTGACATTTTTAACGTAGTTTAACGTTGCCCCATTGAGTTCAATACTTGAAAAATATGACACCTCAAGAGTGGTATTATTTATAATAATTGCCTGGCATTTATTTAAATTAAGTTTCAGATAATTTTCTTGGGACCACTGTCCGATACGCATCAGATCTTCGTTTATTCTTGTTGTTGCATCTTCAACCATACCAATTCGATAACTCAAGTGAATTTGTACATCGTCCGCATACATATTATGAACTTTGCAGTGCTTCAGTACTGAAGGTAAGTCGTTGTTAAATAAAGTGAAAAAAAGTGGACCCAGTATCGATCCCTGAGGCACACCAGAACGAGTGGACAGAAAATTTAATAACTTAGAGCTAGCGAAAACTGCTCGAGTTCTATGCGCAAGGTAATTCTCAATAAGAGATAAAGCTGAGCTTTCAAAATCGAAGGCCTTAGAGAAGTCCAGTAGAACCAGTGTTGTTGCATGATTATTATCAATTTCCTGCCGTATGTCGTCGATAATTTTGAGAAACGCCGTAATCTGCTGACTCACAAGCTTTTCAAATGCTTTTGAAATGAAAGATAGGATGGAAATTCTTTCTGTTCCATTCATAACATCTGACTATGTCTGCTTAAATAATTTGAATTATCACTTTACCTAAAATGTCAACAATTACTTTTATTTACAATTTGTTTTAAAAAGACACTCACAAGCTTCGCAATATCATTAAATAATATTAAAAATGGTATTAATTCGATCTCCCACAAATCTGTAACAATTTAAAAATATAGGTACTTTTCACATAAGCAAAATAGCTTTAAACTTTAGTAAAACTTAACTGATTTTTTAAGTTGAGGTATCAATAGTAGGATTAAAATCTCAGTAAAAGTAATAAATAATATCTTATACAATTTTCTCAGTAAAAATAAAAAAATGATATCTTATACAATTTTTAAATAACATACATATATGGAATATGTGAATTTATTTCACAAAAAAGCACATTATGCTTCTTTGAAAAAAATTCAATTCTAGAACTTTTCGCTAATAAATAATTGTACACATACAAGAAAACTATACAAAAATAAATAATGATATGAAGTATAATTTCTGGCGCACGTACATCCGTACACACATCGTTTGTTTGTAAGCTTAACAATAAGATTTTTGTGAACAAACATTTTTTTTATCAACAAAACTTGTTAAAATTTCGTAATATAAACTATGCCAAAAATGTTCAAGGTCTGTTTAAGGAAAACAACTAGTCAAAATAGGGGTCTATTTTAATGCATTCAGAAGGAAGGAGGAATCTTCTTAAAAATTGAATTAAAGCATAAAAAAAAATTTATGAATACCAACATTTGATAAGAAAAAATTATCCAAATCGGAGCAGTTTTGTCCGGTTCCGAGATAATTTGCTTTGGTTACTCCACTTAAATAGCTAGATTTTGATGAAACTTGATGTCTAATGGTAGATTGTTATGTCTTTTAAGCAAACAAATTTTTTCCAGTTAAATATTTATAAATCTTTGTGTTTTTGAAGAATCTGTTTTCAAAAAATATCCCAATGTTCAACAAAAAGAAAAAAAAAAACACTTTTAAGGTCGATTTTTCCGTAAATGACAGTATTATCAATCAGCCAGTAGTGGTCATAGAAAACAAATTGAACTTTCGTAAATGATATCTCGAACTAACGTAAAAATATTTGAGATATCGAATTGTGAGCTTTCCAAATTTCCCACTATTTGTGTGATGTTTTGAGTAAAGAGAGATTTAATTTTGCACAAACAAGACTGTATTTGAGGTAAAAATTTCGATGCACTGAACACTAGTCTAAATTTTTTTTAAAGTGTTATTATTATAATTATAGTACAGCGTAACATGTGAGCTGGGTCGTTGGAGCAATTCATAAATGAAATCGAAAAAAATCCCAAGAATGTTTTAAGAAATTAATTTTGCATGAATAACTTTAACAAAGAAAAGAGTTAGCAAGTGATATGAATTTAGTCTTTAATAGCAAGGCTCAAAAAAAAAAAAAAAAAAACAGAAGAAGGCTAAGAAGCGCTCGGTCTTGCCAGGATTATATAAAATCATAAAATAAATAATAATCAAGTAATAAAATGCTGGCATTTGTGGTGACCCTATAACATTGTAGTCTTGTAAAATCATGCCAATAGCTAGTTAAAATCCTTTTCCAAAAGTCATTTATTATTTAATTAAGGTCAACGAGATTCCATCAAAAACGAAGACAACAGTAAAAAAAAAAAAACATCTAGAGGGAATTACCATGATGATGATGGGCGATAATAAATTCATCCCTTATAATTCCTTATCCAAACCCAAGGGCAAGGCATAAAACAAAATCAAATGCACGAACTTGTAATTTAAGCTTGCACGTTGTACGTCTTCGTCTCAGTCTTAGGGGTTAATGCGTGTTATTGCTATGAAATATGTTGTTTATTTATCTTAAATTGTGTATCCATACATTAGTATGGGTAAAATAGGTATTTAATGAATAAACAAAATTGTTGCCCTCATGAAACTAGATGAAAACCTTACATTTGAAATAAGATTGAAGAATCAAAAGAGTCCATACAAAAATATTGGGTTCAAGGGTATTTTTACGTTGTAAGGACGGAGAAGGAGAAGATTAAAAAAAATAAAGAAAAAAAAAATGGTGGTGCAATATAAATATTATGATACATAATTTTGGGGTATTTTTTGATGGTCAGTCTAATGACATCAAAATAAAGTCAATACAACTACTCTAAGTTTGCTTAGGTGTAACATTTGAGACAAGAACAAGGAATCATTATAGTCCGAAAATTTTTGGTTAAAGGATGTTTTTCTTGAGGTGGAAAATTATTGGTGAAATTAGTACCACAGCATTTGACTTTAGATTTATGAAACTTGGTAAAAATGTTACGTTTAACATAGAAATTTAGAGCATGAAGAGTCAATAAAATAAAATGCACGACTGGGTCGCACGTACTTGCTCTTGTAGATAAAGTTACTATTTATGCTAAGCCTTTTTAATTAAAAATTTGGAAATGCAGTTTTAGAAAAAAAAATTAAAAAAGCATATAATTCGATTTTCAAATGACTAAAACAGCTTCTTAAATGAATTTAACCTCAAAACAAAGTATGCAATTTGATTTCTTCTATAGTGATACATTTTTAGAAAAAAAAATTTTGAAAATCGTTAGAGCCGTTTTTACAAAAAAAACTTTTTTTTCCATATAAAATTTAGCAAGGACTTTTATAAAAAAATGGGTACACCACTTTTAAGATATTATTTATCAACATCTAAAAACTAAATTTTGAAAAAAAAAATATTGAATAGTTTTCGAAAAAATGATTTTTCAAAAAAAAATTTCAATTTTTTTTTTTAAATCCAAAAATATAATTTTCGATTTTTTTTTACTAAATATTATTGCGGCAACTTAAAAGCATCCATGTAAAAATGGTTGAAATTGATTGATTCATGAAGGCGAAAATCAGTTTAAAAAAACGGTTCTATGGCAGGTACCGTTAATAACGGTTTTTGAAAAAAAAAATGGTTTACATTTAAAAATAGACTTTATTTAAAAAACTGACCATGATTTTTTTAATCAAAATCGTAGGCACCATTTTTGAGAAAAATGAGTTTTTCTAAAACCGGTTTATGACAGGAACCGTTATTTGGGGTCCAAAAAAAAAATCAAAAAAACGTCTGGGGATATTCTCCAAAAAACGCCACATACCAAGTTTGAAGTAAATCGACCCATCCTTTTAGGCTGTGGTCTCTGATACTTACAGACAGACAGACAGACAGACAGACAGATAGATAGACAAACAGACAGACAGAATTGTCGGACCCACTTTTTTCTCATTCTCTATCATCGTAATGTCATGTTTAATTGTTATCTCAACTTTTTTTTTGTACGAATGCATAACTTGAAATATGGTACCCATATCGCGAAAATGGTAAAAATATTTTAGGTGAAATTGTGTTTTTTTTTTTTAATGGTATTGTTAATCTGTTGGTAGTCCCAGGAAACCAAAAATTTAAATGATACGTTTAAAGAATTCAGTATAAACCTTTTATTTCATGAGCCCGTCAATTATTTTTGAGTGAAAGTGTGTTTTTTTATGTTTAGACAATATACGGAATTACCTAATGCTTAACATAGTTACTATTATTTTCAAAAACCATTAAAAATTTTGAAAAAAATAATTTCAAAGTAAAAAATTGATAAAAAAAAAATATTAAAATAACATTGCATATTTTTTTTTAAAGATTGTGATTTGAAATGTTCAATTTTTTTTCTTGAGAAAGTTTTTCAGATATAAATTTTCAAAAAATTCTAAGCCTAGTATTTTTCTAAAAAAGAAAATGCAATTAACTATTTGCTCACAAATAGTTTGACACGAATTTTTTTAGAAAAAACAAACCAATATTCAGAATTTTTTACCAATTAATATCTGAAATACTTCCATCTGAAATACGTCTATTGTCGTATCCTATACTACTCGAGTAATTAGATTATCATAAACATGGAGAAGTTTTAAAATACTCACGACAAATTAAGAATTTTTTGCACTTTTTGAGGAATGCCTTAAGCACTGATTAGGAGGTATCCACACCTCCCCGTGTGCTGGGAACTTCTAGGGATTTGAACTTTGGCATACCGGCTAAACTTCCAAAATTATATCGATGATCACTCCTTGGGGAACAATTTCGTATTATTTCAAGTGGGGGTTCTGTTTAAAATTGCGGGTTCTTCTTCACGAACTGGCTTTTCTCTTTTCTTCGTTTTCAATATGTATGAGGGTCAGGTACGCACTTATTTGCTGAAACCACTTTTGGTTCTCCAACATCGTCGGTATAATGATTTCCTGACTTACATTTACATTTATGTTAATATCAAATTTACTCCGAAAATAAATCATTCGGACTAGAAAAAACTGCAGTACTGGTAACTAAGACCATTGGCTGATACACCAAAAGAAATTAATACAACCCAAAAAGACAAATCATAGAAAGAACAACAACAATGTTTCTTACCAAATTCTGGCGCAGGTTTTCCCATCTTCTGAACTTAAAGATGGTGTGATAGACGTTATCTTGATTATCGAATCATACTGGTAGGAGGAGCTTAATGCCTTGCCTATTTTGTACAGGAAAGCGTTAAAGTGTCCGTGTCTACTGAAGAACTGCGTGACGTAATAGAGCACTTCGACGTGTTTCCGCGAAGTGCTCTATGACGTCACTCAGTTCTCTTCTTTAACCGTTCTAGTCACTTCTTCTCTTGTGTAAGTGACTTTGCTTCCGTGATTGCCTCATCATGGTAGGGATTCTCTTTCTGGTTAGTAGAATTATTTTAGCTTGTTCCAAAGCTGAGCCCATGTTCGCTCATTGTTCTCGACGCATGAACTGTGTTAAGCTTCCAATGTGCCATCTATGTATCCTTCCAGGTTAAGGTCCTAGGATTGATTCTTCAGCTGCTCCGGAATTTAACTATACTTTTATCCAAAACTTTTTCATAATAACTTAATACCAAAAAAGAAAACAAGAAAACATTTGACATTTAAAAACGACATATCCTATTGAAGGCATATCGACACAATGAAAGCAGTTAATTGATTAAAAACTAATTAACTGCAGTATTCTTTGACTGGTTTAAGACGTAGAAAGTTTTTGTACGGTCGTGTCAGGCGTACTGGCATACTTTCATGGCACTTTCATTTAGGAATATAGAACTCTGAGAGTAACTTACAAACAAAAAGAACAGTACAAAAAACTTTCTACTGACTACAGAACTAAAACCAGTCAAAAAGTTCTGCAGTTAATTAACTTTTAGTCAATTAAATGCTTTCATTAACTGTACAGTCGGTATTTTAGTACTGACTGCTAACCGCTTATTTTGCAGTTAAAGTACTAAGTAGCAGTACGAACTTGCAGTTAAAATTAAAGTCAATTAACTGCGACTGAATAAACTGCATTACCAATCGATTGTAGTCTTTAAAAGCTCCGCTATTCGGTATAATTCTGGCTTACATAATATGAATTGAAGTATTAGAATATTTTCTTATTTCATTTAGTTTAAAGAAACGAATTATAATTTCAAATATTAATAAGTATTTTAATTTTGTATAACATTCTCTTTGCAGCGGCCTCCACTGAAAAGAAATTACCGGTAATTGTATTTCTGCATGGTGAATCGTTTGAATGGAGCAGTGGGAATCCCTACGATGGCAGTGTACTTGCCAGTTATGGTGAGGTTGTCGTGGTAACACTTAATTACCGATTAGGTATTCTAGGTACGTACAAGTAATTCAAGCACCATCCTTACTCCTAACCCCAAATCATAAAACGGGTCATCTAATATCACCACCGTTATTTCCGCCTCATACCACCTGCCCCCCCCCCCCCCCCCTCAAACACATGTGATGTGACACGTGTCATGTCCCATTCGAATGATTACTTCAATCAAAGGGTATGTGTGTATCCCATCATTTTACCATTAAACTCGTCACATGTGTGGGACAGTGATTTGAGAAACGATGTTCCTGAATCCTGAATTTTGGGCTACCCCCGAAAAACAGGTCGGATCCGCATGCCAAAGCAAGTGAGGCGGAAATTAGAGAACAAGGACATTCCGGACCTCAAACTCGAACCCGAACCCGAACCTATTTCAACACAAATGTAGCTGTGCATAAAAAACATCATACACATATACTCGTATATATATACAAAAACGCCTCCTTCCTTTCCTTCTATTTTCTATCTGACTGACAAACAACATTTTGATTATTTTTTGTTCTCGTTCTCTTCCTGCGACAGGTTTCCTGAATGCCAACCCAAGTCCGCATACTCACGCTCGAGTTGCAAACTACGGCCTAATGGATCAAATGGCTGCCCTGCATTGGATTCAGCAGAACATTCAAAAATTTGGCGGCGATCCAAGTTCAGTTACACTTGCTGGCCATGGGACTGGTGCTGCGTGCATAAATTTCCTTATGACTTCGGCGACCATGGTGCGCGGCCTCTTTCATCGGGCAATCCTACTTTCGGGTTCGGCATACTCGTCCTGGGCGCTAGTCGAGGATCCAGTGATTTTCGCCCTCAAATTGGCCAAAGAAGTTAATTGCTCCATACCAGAGGATTTAATTAAACATCACGAACAGATTGTTGATTGTTTGCGAGAAGTGTCACTCGAGGACTTGTACGGGGCCGATATACAAGCACCGAACTTCTTGACATCCTTTGGCCCATCGGTAAGTACATTGTTGGGGCGGGCGGGCGTTGTTGGGTGTGTGTTAGCTTGGGTTGGGTGTGTTGTTGTATGAGTCGTTGTCGTCGTCGTCGTTGCTGTCGGTCGTCTTGTTCTTTTTGTTGGCCCTTTTCACAGTTTCAGTTTATGTTGTTATCTTTTTTTGTTTTGTGTGAGTGCTTGCTTACCTACCCACTTTAGCGGGGGGAAAGTGTTTAAATAAGAGCCTGGGGAACAATATTGAATTATAGACGCTCCGACATTATTCCGTTAGGTTTCTTCTTCGAAACAATCAGATATGACCGAGGCTTAAGAGGCTTTCATTTGGAAAGTGCTTCAGCAACACCAGGGGATTAAAAGTGTTTGTTTTTGATTGTACTTTGGTTGGGGGAGGGCTAAAGGCTCAAATTGAAGAAGAACAACAAGCCTTAGCCTATGTAACTTTTATTTTTTGATAATCCTGTGTAAGGATGTGTAAGAAGTTGTTCCATGCGCCAACACTTTTATAACTAACGCAGATGAGAAACGTTCTTTGAAAAGAAAAACACTTAAGAGTTTTTGTTGGGATGGTCTTCGTTTCGGTTGTTCGTGCAGTGGAAGGTACTGACGATGGAAACTTGGACAACTGGTGTAATATTTTAGCACAATTTGTAGGTTTATCTATATAAATGAAGCAAAGTTTTGTAGACTATAAGGAACATGTTTTTATTTTGACATTTAAGTTGAAATGTTATCTAAAAATTTATTATAACACTAAGAATGCTAGACTTTTTAAATTTTTAAAGACATCCATAATACTTTGTATTTTGTTGTCCTTTGTGTCATTTGGTGTGTTAAAATTAAATAAGGTCAGCAAAAGAAAAAAAATAGCAATTCATTGATGTCATAATAGCTTTGATAATGAGCTTGATTCGATGTATTTATGATGAAGTAGATTCTGGGCAGAAAGGTTTTACTGGTTGACTAAATTGTATTGTGGCCGCCGAAATAAGTGGATCAATCAGAATAAAATAAGATCAGATATCAATTCAGTCTTCTAAGGTAATTTTACAGCACGTTCCTTACATCTCACAGGTTTCAAAAACATCAGTCAGTTGTAAATCCAGTGGTGGAATAATCGTCAGCTGGTGCCTCAAAGTTCGGGGGCGTACATGAAATATGAGGCTCTCAAAATTTTAACTTATGTCTAAATGACGATAATTCCACTACTCTGTGGGAAGTTTATGACTGCTTTTCTATAGTAGATACTTCAAGCTACTCGTACACTTCAATAATATGTGGGCTTTAAAGTCAGTTGTCTCTAAGTTTTGAGACTGTACATTTTTACATAAACTCAGTATTGGTCTTTTTAAATCTTTCGTAACTAAAGATCATTTCAGTACTATCTTATGATTATTTATATATTATATACAACTCCAACCCAATCCACTCGAAAACACCAACAATATTTTGGATAAAACCCTTTATCCCTCAACTTTAAGGCGCCAGCTGACGCTGATTTCACCACTAGCTTTACAGTTGACTGAAGTTTTTGAAATCTGTGGGATCTTAAATCCCACAGGTTTCATGCTGTAAAAGTTTGAGCCTGCACAAAAAGATTACCAATTTTTACAAATTTGACACCCCTTCATGGCCACACCCACCACTGCTTGAGCAGTTGACTAGCAGATCCTTCAATGACTCCTGGAAAACTATTATTTGCATCACAAATGAATCGTCATGAAATGATTTAGTAAAATAAACACTGCCTCCCGAATCATAAACGAAACCAAATAGTTTGGTAGGTTTTCAATAAAAATTGCATTATGTCACCAAGTTAAAGTTACTATTAATTATTCCGGGTATTTTATTTGTTTAGTATCTACTACCTATTTAAGATCGTATAATTGAAATTAACGTTTTTGGGCAGACTGCGATAAATTATTACTTGCCAAAATTATTCCTTCATTATCGGATGAATGTGATTCAAAAATATGCTCGTTCAATCGATTCATTCACAAAGAAAATTATATTTCAAAGGCCTTATCATGAATTCCATTCATATCGTAGATTTGTTACGAATCCCGAAATTGCAATCATAAAATTCGTTCGTAATGGTAGTTTGTATGAGATTTTCCATTACGATGGAATCTGTGATAGCTTTTTTCGGGATTCGTAGCAAATCTACGATGCGAATGGAATTTATGATAGCTCAGAATAAGTTGGATTTTCCAGGATTTTAGTATGCCATTGTAGTACCTAAAATGTAAGTGTTAGTACAAAATGGCCCACTATGCCATTTTACCCGTGTGGTAAAGGGGCAGTACAAAATGGCCCACTATGCCATTTTACCTGTGTGGTAAAGGGGCATTTTTGGTATTTTTATTTAACTTTCAAAACTGAAAAAAACTGGAATAGTTCAATGACAACTAATGTCAGTAAATGAAAACGAAAAACTTTATTTTACATGCATTTACTGTTTTTTCCAAATTGCAATTTTTTTGGTTGATCTTTTTTTCAATACATTCATTAAAAAAATGTATCAGGTCTAGTTTTAGAGATAGGTAGACACTTTTGACCTGTCAAATTTAAAACAATAGCTTGAAGTTTATACCATTTCGTATTTGTCGATGATTCCAACACACTTATAATTTTTGTTCACAAAACATTTTAATTCTGTTCGACTCAACGATTTTTCACATTAGTAAGCTATTTTAGGCCCTGTTTCCCTGCTATTATTGGTTATTTGCGTTTTTTTGGAGACTGCCAGACGCCAGAGGCGTTTTAGAAGTTCATTTTTTCGGACCAAGATTAACGAAAGGTACCCGCAATATGTATGTTGGTTTTAGTAAAACAATACAATTTCTATAACTGTACATTAAAACAAAATTAGGTAATTAACTAAATCAAATTATGTCGGAACCGGGTGAAACTGCTCCGATTTGTATGATATTTTTTTATCAAATTTTGGTATTTCAATAAACTTCACTAGTAAAAAATTGGCGCTCTTATCAGATTTTTTTAAATTTAACAATAAAATATTTGTGAACAAACATTTTTTTTTATGAAATTTGTTTGTTAAAATTTAAATAAAATAAAGGTTTATTTTAGGAAGAAGACTAAATAGGGGTCTATTTTCACACGTTCAGATGAGAGGGGGAATTTTTCAAAAGTTGATATAATCATTTGAAAAACAGGCGTTAAATACAAGAACTAATTGTATGTTTTTTAATTAGCCAGACAAACCTTATATTATTAAAATTTTATATAAGTCATTCCAATAAATAGTTTAAACTCAGAATTTTGAAAAAAAAAATTCAACAAGAAATTATATGATTTTTTTTTCAAAATCTTACGTTAAAAAATAAATTTATTTTCCATCAATGACCATCTTTTTAAAGTCAGATAATTCAAGAACAGTTATCAGTCCATGTTTTTTGATATTAAAAAAACTTTGATTCAAACTTAAATTTAGGAAAAAAATAATATATAATAGTTTGATTTGTATTACACTTAGTTTTTTGTTATTAAATTTTTTAATAAAAATTTTTGGTTTTATTTCATTTTAGTTGAATACGAAAGGGTTATTAATACTGTTTTTTATTGAAATTTTCTTAAGAATTAAGTAAGTTTTTAATGTTTTAAAGAAACTATGATACCTAAGAAATTTTAATTTTCTGCATCTGGTTGCTAAAAAATAAGACCATTGAATTTTAATTTTAATTTTAAGAAAAAAATTATGTATATTTTTTTCTTTTAAAATTCAATGGTCTTATTTTTTAGCAACCAGATGCAGAAAATTAAAATTTCTTATGTATCATAGTTTCTTTAAAACATTAAAAACTTATTTAATTCTTAAGAAAATTTCAATAAAAACAGTATTCCGTTTTGTAAAAAGTAAAAGTAAAGTTGTAAAAGTAAAGTAAGATTTTGAAAAAAATCTGCTACAAATTTTTATTGAATTTTTTTTTTTTTATTTTGAGTTTAAAAATCAGTTTTCTTAAACTATTTATTGAATTAATTAAAAATGTTAATGAAAGTAGGTATTTCTGGCTATCAAAAACCATATAATTTTATCTTGTATTTATCTTCCTTTTGTTTCAAATTTTCTGCTTCAAGTCAGCTTTTGAGTTAATTCCCCATCCCACCTGAACGAGTGAAAATGAAAATAGACCTCTATCTTCACTAGTTACATATTTTCCTTAAACAGACCTTGACAATTTTTAGCATAGTTTATTTTATAAAATTTTAACAAAATTTGTTGATAAAAATAATGTTTGTTCACTAAAATCTTATTTGTACGTTTAAAAAATATATGATTACTATTAAAGTATTTTTGAATAACAACATTTGAAATAAAATTATCCAATTCTGAGCAGTTTTGCCCGGTTTCGAGATAATTTTCTTTAGTTACTCCACTAAATGAATTTAAAAAAAATTTGAAAAATGTATTTTTTAAAAAAGCTGCCAATTTTTTCTAATTTTTTTTTTTTTTTAATTTTTAAGGGTATAAACGATTTTAATGGTATTACGATTTTAAGAAAAAATGTTCCAAAAATTCATTTTTATAAAAAAAAAAAACCAATGGCATACATTCTTTGGATGTGAAATTTATTTACTATTTTAAAATCAAGGATTTCTATTCTCAATTTTTATATTTGCTAAAGCAAAATATTTCCAAAATTAAAAAAATAAAGCTTTTACAATCTAAGCAACTTTAGCTATAAGAACAAGTAAGTCTTAGTACATGTAAGCCAGTCGTGTATTCTATTTTTATCGTTAGAGGCGTTAAAAATAAGTTATTTTAATTTAAAAAAATTCGTGAATAAAATTTAAAAAAAAAATTCAAACCAAAAATTAATAATATAATAATATTAATAATTGCACAATTCTTGTGCAGATTTTGCTAAAATACCTATGTAACCAAACTGTTTTACCCTCCTTTGGAAAAAAAATAACCATAGTTAGTTAGGTACCTATAGTTATAAATTCTTTTTATTCTGGATTTTTTTATATTTAAACTTTTTTTACAAAATTTTGATAATGCATAAGTACTCGTACATTTTTCACACCATTTTCAAAGTGATTTCTTTCCTTGAAAAAAAGACACCCTTTAGCAAACAAATTTCTTGATGCACTGATTTCATTATTTTTTCGTATATTATATGAAACGTTCATACCAATTTTCATCAGTCTACCACTTATTTTCAAAAAGTAATCGGTAACATTCTGACCATTTTACTTAAAGCAAAAGGCTACCTACTGACCTAATAACTTTTTGCATGATGGTCGCATCTCCGGGTTTTTTGTTCTATTGTCGTAAGAAATACATGTATCATTATGAGTACGGATCTTTTATTTCTTACGCAAGGAAATTCAAAATAACATTTATGATGTGAAATATAGAAACTTCTGCATCTTTCTTTCTAGATGTCCAAAGTGGCCCAATGTCTCAAAATCACTTTAATATCTCAAAATACCACCTACTGTTTTATTTTTAGATGTAAACGAAAAACTTATTTTTGTTACCTCTTAAGCCCTCTAGTGGTCATCGGAAAGTTCAGGACTTCTCTCTCATTATAAAACACAGATATATCAACCTGCATACCAAAAATCAGCCTGTTAAATCGTTTTCTTGAAAAAAATTATTCCGAAACTTATAAAGTATCTACCTATGATTTGCAGAATTCCAACCCAATACCAAACTATAATGATTATTGAGGCTTAAGTATACGTTTTAAACTGAGAAATGTTGCTAAAATTGTTTCAGTCAAAAAACCTTACGACGAAAATATGTTTTCCAACTTTTTAATTATTTTTTTAATAACAGACTATATTTTATTACCAGTCTAAGTCCCCATTCTGAGAACATGGAATACATTTAAAAAGTTCTACAATTTGCATTTTGAAAATTCACAAAACGCCATGTCACCATGAGCGAAGCTTATGATACTGCACAGTGTTTTGTTTTTTTTTTTTTTGTGCAAAGTTCTTAGAAAAACTTTTTAAGCCAAGAATGCAGCAACCATGAATTCAAGGCATGCAACAGCCCCCTATCACAAATGTTTGAATTTCGTAAAATTAAATTCTTAACCAAACAAAAAGTTATGCTTCCTTCTTTAAATAGTTTTTTTTTTTTTTTTTTTTTAACAAACAGAGCATCTATCAAAAGACTTGAAACAAAGCATTCGTCTTTGTCACCGTGACAGGATAACACAAGCCCCTCCTCTCTGTTGACTGAAACTGGAAAAACAAAATACAATAAACTGGTATGTGGCCTAGAAAAGCCAAACATTTTTGCGAAACTCACTTAACCCCATACGCAAAAATGTGCCATGAAGTAAAAGTAAGAAAGGAGAAAAAGAAAAGAAGAAGTTCTTGGCTTTAAGACGAAATGGAATGTCTTAATCTGGGCCATGTGAACATTTTGTATTTTCTTTATTTTCCCTTCGGAGAAGTTTCGACAAAGACGATGGATGAATCTGTTGGATGTTTTTCATTCAAGAAATTAAAGGAAAAAAAGCTATCTTATATATTTTTGGTTATAAATTTCTTAAAATTATAATTCTGTTTTTTCCAAAAGAAAAAATTGAAGAAAAAAAAAATAGCAAAAAGATAACGATCTGCATACTGAATACTCAATCATGAACTGTCACGAATTTTTCTCTCAATTCCTGGGTACGTGTTTGAACTATTAAATACAAAATTCAGAGAGTGTAAAAAAAAATAATCTTAAATATATTACCGAAGCTCTATTATGTGTCTTGACAACACCACCAAGGCGGGAAAGTTATAAGATAACACTCTTGGCGTCAAAGCTGTTCCTTATTTGACAAGGCCTGTAGTTATAGGAAATCACAAATACTAGGTAAAGTCACATTCAACGAAAAATAGAGGGTAGATCACAATAATTATATCCATATAATAATTATTAACCGGGTTTTCATAGCATTTTACTTGTTCCTCAAAGTTTAAAGCATTGTGTAATGTTTTCTGGGTTCTAAATAAAACTTATTTTCACTTTTTACTATACACTTTTATTTACTTACCAAATTAACAAACACAAACTGTTTCACTATTACTCATTACAATTTACAAGAATTAACACTTCCAAATAACACTTTCACAATCACTTATCTTTATCACTGTCAAAATTAAACTGTGTCGATCTCCTTCTCCGACCTCGTATTTATACTCCACTCATTTCTTCTCGAAAGATCCAGAGATCTCCAGTTTCGTTAAGCAAAAGAGACAAATACACACAGGCAGATAGAGACAGATTTCGTTCAGTTCCATTTCGTTCCGTTCGAAGTTTCCCCCTTCGAAGCTTTCCCCCTTTTTACATCTTATTTTTTTGAAGTTATACTTCTTTACCGGAATTTATTATAATATACCATTAATAATACATGGCCTTTTTAGCCCATTTATAACTGTTTTTTTTTTTCAAATCGACACTATAAGTAGGTAAAAAGTAACAACGTACTTTTATACCGGATTTGTTTCTTTTGTATTTTGCATTGTGTGTGCAACACAATAAATTTATTAAATTACAGAAGTCGGCCATTGTTATTGATAAGAAATAAAACGCACGACTGGGTGCGACCCGTACTTGCTCTTGAAGATAAAGTTACTATTTATGCCCTCCTTTTAATTAAAAATTTGTAAATGCAGTTTTAGAAAAAAAAAATTAAAAAAACATAAAATTCGGTTTTCAAATGATTAAAACAGCTTCTAAAATGAATTTAACTTCGAAACAAAGTACGCAATTTGATTTCTTCTATAATGATACATTTAAAAAAAAAAATTTGAAAATCGTTAGAGCCGTTTTCTGAAAAAAAACTATTTCTTCTATATAAAATTTTGCAAGGACTTTTATAAAAAAAAATTTGTACGCCATTTTTAAGATATTATTTATCAACATCTAAAAACTAAAATTAAAAAAAAAATAGAATAATTTAAAAAAAAATGATTTTTCAAAAAAAAAATTTCAAATTTTTTTTAAATATCCAAAAAAATAATTTTCGATTTGTTTTATTAAATATTATTACGGCAACGTAAAAGCATCCATGTAAATGGTTGAAATTGATTGAGTCATGAAGGAGAAAATCAGAATTTAAAAAAAAGGTTCGATTCGATACCTGATCGTTAATAACGGTTTTTGAAAAAAATGGTTCTCATTTAAAGATAGACCTTATCTAAAAAATTGACCATGATTTTTTTAAATAAAAATCGTAGGCACCGTTTTTGAGAAAAATGAGTTTTTCTATAACCAGTATATAACAGGTACCGTTATTTGGGGTCCCAAAAAAAATTCAAAAAAACGTATGGGGATATTCTCCAAAAAACGCCACATACCAAGTTTGAAGTAAATCGACCCATCCGTTTAGGCTGTTGTCTCTGATACATTACAGACAGACAGACAGACAGACTGACAGACAGACAGAATTGTTGGACCCATTTGTTTTGTCATTCTCTATCATCGTAATGTCATGTTTGATTGTTATCTCAACTTTTTTTTTTGTACGAATGCATAACTTGATATATGGTACTCATATCGCAAGTAAAAAGCGCTTACTTCCGCGGGAAAAGCGTTAAATACTTCGCACAGAGAAAAGCATGGAGTCACGGAGAGAGTATGAAAATTCGGGGAATAATATCAGACATAGCGTGATAAAAACCGCGGAATACCGTGGAAAAAAGGCGGAATAATGATGAAGGATCACAGTATACCACAGAGAATAGCAACAAAAGTTCATTACAAAAGTGCTAAGTACCAACGGAAAAAGCGTAACATACTGCGGAGAAAAGTGAAAAAAAGTCACATAGCAAAATGTTAAAAGTGCATAGTTTAGATTTCTTTTTTCTCTTTATATAACATGGAGATCGCGGAAAAAGTATGAAACTTCACCGAAGAATTTACGAAATACCACTTCGCGACTTTTCACTTATTTTCCTTGATTTTTAACACTCTTTTACAAGTTCTTTTCATTAGTATTCCTCATTATTCCATGTATCTCACATGGACATGGAAAACTATTTTTCCTGCTAACGCGTCGGAAAAATTTCAAACTAATAATAGAGGTCTATAGTTTAAGTGAAAAAAACCTAAAATATTGTCATTCAAGAGCATTTTAATAAAAAGATTAAAAATACTCAAGTTATGAAGCCAATAAAAAACCTTGCGGGCCAGTGGCTAGCCAATTTCATAAACGATCGTATAACAAGACAAATTTGAAGGGCAGGACAACGTCTGCTGGGTCAGCTAGTAAATTATTAAAATTACTAAAATCTTTTTGTGTATGCAATTTATTGTTGGAAGAAACCTTCCTGAAGAGAATGAGAGCCGAGGGAATGTAGGTATTTTGACTTCATTTAAAATTAAAATCTTCATTAATCAATGGTTAATTCTCTCATATGATTTATGTGTATTCAGTTATTACTAACGAATGCACCTTCTGAATTATTACGGACAGCATATACAGCTAATTTATAGTAAATATTTATAAAATTATTAAACACATCAAATTAACCACTTTATAAATGTTTTTTTTTTTCATAATCATCTTCTCATTATTACTGTTTTTTTTTTAGATTGATGGTGTTGTCATTCGACCAGGACATTCAAATCTTGATATCGATGATTTAGTGACAAGAAATCCAAAACGACCACCCGAAAGCAGCGCGGGACATTATGATGTTCTTTTTGGCGTTGTCACTGGGGAAGCAATTTGGCGGTTTAGTGCGCATGATATACAAAATGGCTTCGAGGGAGAAAGACGTGACAAAATTATTCGAACATACGTCCGGAATGCCTACAATTATCATTTAAATGAGATTTTCTACACGGTAAGTACTAAATTACAAAAAAAAATATAAAAAAAAATTGTAGATGGATTACCGTAATTATGTATACCAGAGCGCACAGTTAGTTAATGTTACATAAGTACCTACCCACTACCACTTAAATATTCGCTTCCCTTTTTTTTGAAATAATGACCAATACCATGCCCCGAACCAGTAATTCGTGAGAATGGTATACAGAGTGTGGGGGTGGAAGGGAAACGATATTAAATGCAGGTCAAGAAGAGACACCCCTAATAATGGACACGTAAATGACCCTTTTATTTCGACTTAATTTTATATTACAATGGTTCGCGTGCTTTGCAGACCTCATGAAATATTTCGTTTGTTTGTGACTTAACAAGCTGTTGGTGGTATCGATACAAACAATGTTTAGGGATTTCTCATTTTTTACGTAGTCCCCCATGCGACCTCCCCCTTCATATATATATCTAATAAATCCAAAAGTGATAATGATTATTTTTTTGTTTTTATGTTTCTGTATATAATGCTAACCAGATAAGTGGACTTAAAGTGGTTTAAAGTATACTATTCAACTCCCCTTTTTATTGACGTTTTATTATTTTTCGATTTTTTTTTTTTAACAACTGGAAGAGTAAGTATGTAGTTTAAAGGAAAACCTTGTTACAAGGGCAGGGTAACATTTTTTTAAATGAATAATTAATTGAATAGCAAAGGGCATTGGTAGGCAGGTTCGAGTGTAATTTCCTTGATAAGAAGACTCTTCAAGTGAGAATCAAGAGGTTTTTATTTTAAAGTAGGTACATTTTGGTAAATATACTTACGTACCTTTCTATATCTGAAGATTTGAATAATTAATGAATTCATAAAAGAATCATTTAATAACCGTAAGGCTTGGTATTGAAAAATTTATGGCAAATTTAAAAAAAAAATATATATGTATTATTCCAGTGATTACCTAGGAGTAGGTAAAAAAGTAGATTTTAGGGTTCGACCAATAATTTTTTTTTTTTTTTTAATAAAAATCTCCAAGTTGTCGAAGTAAGCATTTAACAATGCAGTAGACGCTCGATACAGTGAAGTAATAAAAACCAGCCATGTTCACTATTTCGAGATTGTTCACTTATAACGGGTGATTTTTTAAGAGGTTTAGAACTTTAAAAAAAAAAACACAAAAAATTCAAAAAAATGAATGAAATATTTATTTGAATCGATAGTTTGAACCTTGCAATTTAATGTTTAAAGATAATTTCATGCAAATGTTGACCGCGGCTGCGTCTCAGGTAGCCCATCCGCTGAGTCCAATTTTGGCATACTCTTTCACACATATCGGCCGGTATCTCACGAATGAATGCATGGATGTTGGCTTCCAGTGCGTCAATCGAAGCGGGCTTGTCCCTATAGACATTAGCCTTGACATACCCCCACAAAAAATAATCTAATGGTGTCAAATCGCACGATCTAGGCGGCCAATTGACCGGCCCGAAACGTGAAATTAACTGTTCACCAAACTCGCCTCGCAATTGCGCCATTGTTTCGCGTGCTGTGTGGCATGTGGCACCGTCTTGTTGAAACCACATATCATGCAAGTCAAGAACTTCCATCTTGGGCAAAAAAAAGTTTGTTATCATCGCTCGGTAGCGTTCACCATTGACAGTAACGCTGCGATTCGCATCATCTTTGAAGAAATATGGCCCAATAATGCCGCCGTGCCGGCCCATAAGCCGCACAAAACAGTGGCTTTTTCGAGATGCATTGGTAGCTGTTGCAATGCTTCTGGCTGATCTTCACTCCAAATGCGGAAATTTTGCTTATTTACGTACATATTCAACCAAAAATGAGCCTCATCGCTGAACACAATTTTTCGATAAAAAAGCGGATCCTCGGCCAGCTTTCCAAGAGCCCCTTCACCAAAAATTCGGCGTTGTGTTAGGTCGGCTGGCTTTAGTTCTTGCACCAGCTGTATCTTAAAAGGCTCTACGCTAAAATCCTTCCGCAAAATTTTCCACGTAGTGCTGTAACAAAGGCCTAACTGCTGGGAACGGCGCCGAATCGACATTTCGCGGTCTTCTGTCACACTAGCTGACACGGCCGCAATATTTTCTTCACTACGCACAGTACGTAAACGTGTTGGTGGTTTAATGTCCAACAAAGTAAATTTGGTGCGAAATTTGGTCACAATCTTCCGAATAGACTGCTCAGAAGGTCGAGAATGCCGACCATAAAATGGAAGCAGCGTGCGATGAACATTTCGAACCGAGCACGAATTTTGATAGTAAAATTCAATAATTTGCAAGCGCTGTTCATTTGTAAGACGATCCATGGTTAAATTGCAAACCAAACTGAAGCTGTTTGACAGTGACACAAGGTACTAAACACACGTCAGCTGTCAAAACCAGTGTTGCCAAAACCAAACCAGCTAAAAAATCACCCGTTAGAAAGAAATGCTTAATTTGCACATCCAGAAAACCTGCCTATACCTAAGTATGTTGTTTGATGAAAGAGAGCTGGCATTGCGAAGAATAAAAAAAGCTAGAGAAGCTGAAAGCATAAACAAACGCAGGATATATAAACCACCAGAGTCAACTTCTCTGCTAAAGATTTTAGCGAAATTATTTTGTGAAACGAATGTCAGGTAACATCACCCCCGGTTCTTCGACATATTTCTTTTGAAGACCTTCACATCATGGCAAAAGATAAGAGCTTGGAAATTGTTGACTTTCCCTGTCACACCCAATCTGTGGAAAGATGTGTTAAGCTGGTAATAGAGGCATCACAGAGTGTAACTGACCCTTCTTCTAGAGATGGCTTTATTAGAAACAAATTGAAATCTCGAGCAGAAATGCCAAATTTTTGACACAAAAATAAGTTTAAATTCTAAGGTTATGTCAAAAAATTATTTCTTGCTTATTTTGTTTTTATGTGATTTGTTTAAATAATATTAATAATAAAATACGTTTAAAACTTAATTTTTGTATAGTTTTATTCAAACGGTCAACGTATGTAAAAACATGAAATTTAAAAATCTTCAAATCCCGTTAGCATAACATGTTCTTTCAGCTGCAATATTCTTATTCAAACCTTAGAAAAAATATGTGTTTACTGTATCGAGATTTTTATTGTTCACTTAGAGTAGTGCATGTAAATTTTGGATGTTCACTATACTGGATAGTTCACTCTTCCGAGATTCACTATATCGAGCTTCTACTGTATTGTTTTTAAATTAGAATTTGAGATTTTCTTTTTTGAAAAGTCATATTTTCGAAAATGATTGTTTATTTTTCATTTTTCATTTTCATTTTTTCATCCTTTGAACTTAATACATAAAAAAAAAGTTATTTAAAAAGTTTAATCAAAATCGTTTCAGCCGGTCTTGGTACAGAACATTGAACCATTTATAATAAAAGGTTAAAATTAAAAGTCTCATATATGCATAAAAAGCTATTCAAAGTAAAATTATGTCTAAAATGTTGGGTAAAGCCATCGAAAAAAGGTTATAGATGACTTGTAGGGTTTTTGATTCCCTTAATATGAAATTATGATACATATTTAAAAATATTTCAAGTTTTATGAGTTTTTTCTAACGTTCCCCTCAACGAAAAAAAAAATATTGATCTTTATTTCTAAGTGCCATCACAAAAAATATTTTTTTCAATTACAAGTTAAAAATGTGATTTTTGTTGAATATTGAAAAATAACATTAATAAATTACAGAAGTCGGCCATTGTAAGATATTGATAAACTGACTGATTCACTTTCTACACTTTATGTAAGTGATAGAAAAAAAAAGTATACCAAAAGATAGGTGGTATAATGTAAGATTCCGAAAAAACGGAATTTTTGAAATTCCACGGATATGATAGGGTAAAATGGGGTGTCTTTCAACCCAAAAAAAATCTTTTTGTGTATCTCAAAAAATATAAGGGTTAAAATTGCAAAATAAATTTTATTGCATAGAGAAAAAAAATCTAAAAAAAATCAAAATAATTTTCCAAAATCAGATATGTTTTCAGACCCTTCAAAATTATGTTGGTGTGGGAAAGTTAATGTTTTATTGAAAAACTTATTTAGCATCCTGATAGATAATGAAAAAAAGGAGGCAATTACTACGAATTATATTCGAAATGTCCCGTTACGCTTTTTTTGAGGTTTGAAAACACAAATGTTTTCGATAGTTTATGTGGATGGTTAAATTAATTTTAAAAATTAGGGAGTAACAGGAAAAATATCAAAAAAAACTCTTAAATTTATGTGTTGTTTATACATGTGTAAAGAAATTAGATTTTTAAATATTTTTTTTTTTTAATGAAAAACAGTAAAAATGAATATTTGTCAGTCCAAGTTTCTTGACCGTTTCCAAAGGTATTTTATTTTTATCGTTTTCATTTTTACATTTTCAAACTGCAAACTTTAACATATATTATTAAATATTATGAAAATACATTTTTGTACAAACTTTCACAACTTTCCATAGTCTGTGAGCCGAGATAACGGTAAAAACTGTTTTGTAAACGCCAAAATTACATATAATTCGGTATAATCACACATAACTACTGTACTAGCTATAAAAGCGTTACAAACCTTAAAAGAGTTTTATTTAAATTCAACAAAATGTCTGCTATGATCGTCGGAACTCGAACAGCCACTAGTGGAGAACGGTACCTTTGGCTGACAAATGGATTCGAGATGGTTTGCTTATAAATTTTATACTTGCAATATAGGTACTATGTATACATCATGCATTCGAACAAAACAAAAAGTTGAGATAACAATCAAACATGACATTACGATGATAGAGAATGAGAAAAAAGTGGGTCCGCCAATTCTGTCTATCTGTCTGTCTGTCTGTCTGTCTGTCTGTCTGTCTGTATCAGAGACCACAGCCTAAACGGATGGGTCGATTTACTTCAAACTTGATGTGTGGCGTTTTTTTGGAGAATAACCACAGACCATTTTTGAATTATTTTTTTTTTTTGACCGCAAATAACTGTACCTGTCATACACCGGTTTAAGAAAAACTCATTTTTCTCAAAAATGGTTTCTACGATTTTGCTTACAAAAATCATGGTCAGTTTTTTGGATAAAGTCTATTTTTAAATGTAAACCATTTTTTTTTTTCAAAAACCGTTATTAACGGTACATGCCGTAGATTCCTTTTTTTTGAATTCTGATTTTCTCCTTCATGACTCAATAAATTTGAACCATTTTTTTTACATGAATGCTGTAAAGTTGCCGTAATAGTATTTAGTAAAAAAAATTTAGAAAATAATTTTTTTGGATTTAAAAAAAAAAATTTAATTTAAATTTAATGGTAACTATATCTATAAGATCAGGTACGTGCGACCCAGTCGTGCATTTTATTTTTTTTTAAAATGAATCTTTCTTAATCAAATCAAATGGCATACTAACTTACCTATATTATTGCTCAAAACTATTAAAAAAGTTATTTATGTCATTTTAATAATGAATTTTTTTTACATTTATTTTTAAAAACTTTATATAAAAAACATTAACGTTCACAGCAACTTAAACGTTGCAAGTTCATGCGACCCAGTCGTGCATTTTATCTTAATTGAAATCGTGTCAGCCCTTTTGAGAAAATCAGTTTTACCAAAATCTATAAAATGACATCCCATGCAGCTAGGTATCGGTAATTTCGACCGGAAAAAATAGTTTCAAAAACCCTTTTGGCAGTGTCGAAAAAACGACCCATTTGTTTGCCATCTCTGTCATGTGTAATTTATTATCTCAATGATTTTCTTTTGTTGTACGCATGCAACTTGATAAAATTACAAATAGGACATACCTACCTTTGTCGGAAGAAAGAAATTCATGCTTTTTTTAAGTTACCATTATTGCAATGTTCACTTTGATTAAATTTCCTTAAATACAAGTAAAATACTTGGAAGTAAACAAAAAAAAAAAAAAAAAAAGACACCAAAATTGTTAAATTCACAGTCACAAATTTTGACACAAAACAATTTCAAAATAAGATGAATGACAAAAGCTGTCCTCTCTTACACATCAACATAAAGTTTATTCACTTTAATCCTGATTGAAAACGATTATCCATTCAATCGCATTCCAAGAAGAATTTCCTCCACAAAAGAATATAAAAAAGAAATGTCTCTCTCATCCCTTCCGGATCGTATTCCTAAGTGCAAAATAATAAATTCACATTATCTTTTGTGTTACCCTGGATTATGGCCATTTTATTGAACAACCTGTGACACTAATGTGACCATTAACACAAATACGACACATCAACCTAAGAGTAATTACGTTCAAATACCATCACTGTCACCTCAATAACGAGTTCAAATTTCAAATAAAATTACCAATTAATATCGAATTATTTGTTTCATAAATGCTCCAGTATGTTTGTTTGTATATAAGTATTTATAGATAATAACGTCTTAGGTGTCCTTCATGTCTGCATATTATATGATGTACATTTGTATGTAGGTGGTGGTTCAGAACGTAGATTGGCCACCACCACTGTAAGCACACTAAGAACAAACACAAACAGAACAAAATTTCCCTTCTCGAACATAATCTTGCAACAAAACCACACACATTGTAACACCGCCCAACAAACAAAACCAAAATAAATAATACTAAGTAATAATCTTATGTTTATTTGTCGACATAAAATATTTGTAAAACACATTAATGGGTCTCGTTCACTCTGTGCTTTTGGATAGTCCTTATTGTCAGTCATGTACCTACCTACCTACCTCTTCCACCAACCGATCTCCAGTCCGACACTATGTATAGGTATTATATCGGGACATAGTGAGTATTTAAGTATACAAAGGAGGTCCTGACGAATTTCATCAGGATCTTTGATGTGAGTTTCCGAATGTCTTACGTGTAGGTTACATTTCCCTGACACGACAATAACAAAAGAGATTTTCCTTAAAATTGAAATTTTCCTAAACTCAAATATTATGGCGAAGTAACAATCCGTCGACAATGGTGATGGAAGGAAACGAAAAGGACCAGCTAGCCCATACAACTGCCATGGCTCACTGACTGACTGCTTTTACGTCATACTATAAGCTCAAGCTCCTTATAATATGTTGTAGGTTTGTCTGTGTGTAATGTCATGTGTATAACACTCTTCCTCAAGTTAAATCGAGTTCAATGTGGGCGGGGTGGAGGAGGGGGAGGGGGTGGAGGTGAAGGTGGGTGTCCCTATGGCTTGTGGGTTATGCATTCAATCTATTTTATATATGAACGAGAATTATGGTCATGTATGTGGATTTTTGGTTTAAGACTGCTTTGGTTGCTATTACTACCAACCTCCTTCGTTTTTGCACCCCACATTACCGACTGCTTTATGAGAATATGTACATATTTCATGGCTTCCATTCCATATTAAACAAGAATGTGTATATATTTTTATATATTCACATGTGTGTGTGTGTGTGTGTGTAACCATCATCTGTGAGAGAAAGGGAGTGTGTAAATTTCAAATTTCATTAATTCTATATCCCTATAAAATCGGAGTACATACAGTGTTGTGCGAAATTTTACTTTAATTGTTATCAGAGATATCACTCAGCAAAACTCCATCCAAGTGGTCGCATCTTACATCTTAGTTATGTCAAAATGCAACAAAATAGGTAACAAACAATGCAGTTTTTGATTAAAAACAGCTCAGACGCTTATGTAGAGATTTTCTGTGACTAACATAAGAATACTCTTTTATTCGAAAAGGTGTTGCAAATAAAATAAAATTCAACACTGGGTCGCACGCACTTGCTCTTAGGGTTAAAGTTGCTGTGGATGCTAAAGCTTCTTATATTTAAAGTTTTTAAAAATAAATAATTTTAAAAGTAATTAAAAAAAAAAAAAACATTAAATTCAATACTTAAATGACTGAAACAACTCCTTAAATTGTTTTGAGCTCCAAACATAGTATGCCATTTGTTTTTGTTGAGAAGCGAAATAATTTTTAGAAAAAAAAAGTTGAAATCTGTGAGGGTCTTTAAAAAAAAAATATTTTTTATGTACATATATAAAAATTCTCAAACTGTGTTTAAAAAAAAAGTTGTCATGCAATTTTCAAGAAAATATTAATGGACATCAAAAACTAAAAAAAAAATCATTAATCCATTTTCGAAAAATTGATTTAAAAAAAAAAATATTTTTATAAATTTTCAAAATTTTGTAATAAAATAATTCAACAATTGCTTACAGCCCATTGTTCGAAATTTTCATTGGGTCGTTTATGGGGAATTCAGAATAGAGAAAAACAGCTCTATGCAAGGTACCTACCGTTATTAACAGATGAATAAATAAAGTTGTATAGTGCATCCAAAAATTTTAATCGAAATCGTTAGTGTTTTTCGAAAAAAAATAAACGTTCTATTTTTAATTGCTCTATAGGGCAAGTATTGGTCAAAACCAACATTACGAATATGGAGAAGCCCGAAAAAGTGGTTTTCGTCATGCCATCCGTCGGTCTGTAAGTCTGTGCGTCTGTGCGTCTGTACGTCTGTGCGTCCATCTGTACACTTCTCCACTGCCCAAACACGTGCACGGATTATCTTCAAATTTGGTACATATGATTTTTACGTAATTTCGAAAGTTGGTTTTTTTTTTGAATATCTCATCTAGAACGAGTAGGTACATCCCATACAACATTTTTGAGTTATTCGAATTTTATCGAAAACTGCTCTAACGATTTTTATTAAACTTTTTGATATGATTTCTTCAATAACGATAAATTTTTAGAATTTTTTTCAAAAAAATCTATCAAGCTGTTTTTGAAAAAAAAATATTTTTGTATTAAAAAATTTGCAAAAATTAAAAAAAAAAATTTGGTATGCCATTTTGAAGATGGCTAATATTTATCAACATCTAAAAATAAAATTTTGAAAAAACACAAATAATTGACCTAATATGGAAAAAAATTATTTTTCAAAAAACAAAATATCCAAAGAGTGTTGTTGTGCATATCTCTCAATACCTACACACCAGATGACAAAAAGCTAAAATTTTCAAGCTAAGTTAATTGGAAATCACAGTCACAAAAGAAAACCATGGGTTCCTGAGGTCATTTTAAGTCGAAAAACTTAAGAGGTAATTTGCTCATTCTCGCTCCGTTTTCGAGTTATAACGGTTTTTATGATTTGTATTGGTTTTCCCTTAGACAGGCTCTAACTCTGCCAAACTGCAACTGATTTTAATTTTCTTTTTTTTATTTAATCAAGAACAGTTAGAAATTTGTATCTGTCATACAACTTTTTTCTGTGGGGATAACGGTTTTCCCACAATTTATTATCAAACACATCATTCAAGGAATTCGTTAGTATTTAAATATTCAATTTTCTTGATTTTCCTTTATTTTTTTTTAGTTTTTTTAATATTTTTAAATGAATTTTTGGGTAAAAACTGTTATGTATTTTTAAGAACACAAATTGGGCTTTCATAATAATTTAAAAAAAATAATACCCAATAACGTGTTTTTGTGAAAAAAAAACCAACCTAAAAATGCTTAAAAAATGTGTTTGATAAAAAATTGTGGGAAAACAGTTATCCCCACAGAAAACAAGTAATTGTTAATAGTAAATAGTTCACTTGCTAAGCAAAACTGCAGATAGCTCACTTCGCAGCTAAATTTGCATCAGATTAAGAAGTTACTCCCGCTAACGCAACTTTAGGTATTTGTAAAGATGCCTGGATTTTCTTATTATTTATAACACTGGTCTGCAGCGAAAATCGACTTTAGAATTAAACTATACATTTCTAAAGTATTTTGGCACGCTGAACCCGCTGAAGTTTAAACTATACTCTAGCACGTCGCGCTTTCGAGATATGCTAATATTAACATGTCAAAACTCAGTTTTTTGGTAAATACTTTATTACTACTCCTTACTCCTTGTAAGAGCTCTGCAGGAATACCGTCAAGTCCTACCGCCTTGTTGTTCTTCAGTGTTTTAATTGCGGCAATTATCTCTTCTCTACTGGGAGGTGTGGTTCGGATTCGGGCATTTGTTGCTTCGGATGGGTCATCAGGTATTGGATGCTCATCACTGGCGTACACACGGTTTAATACCGAAGCGAAGTGTTCCTTCCACCTTCTGAGCTGGTCCTCATCCGAATGGAGCAGGGAACCATCTATATCTTTCACCAGGTGTTGTTTGGAGCATTGTACTCCAGTAAGCTCCTTGGTGATTCTATAAACAGTTCTGCTGTCACACCGATTTGCGGCCTCTTCTGCTTCTTCAGCTAATGCGTTGATGTAGTTACGCTTGTCACGTCTCACGCTACGGTAAACATCTCTCATCTTCATGCGATACGTGGATTCTAGCTCGTTTTTCTCTGCTGCTTGAGTAGCTGCGATGCGAGCTCGCTGTTGTTTTCCTTCTTCGATCTTTTCCCAGGTTTCTGCGGACAGCCAAGCACTATTTCTTCCTTGTGCCCGACCGACTATTCTTTCACCACCGGTTATGAACACATTTTTCACAGCACACCATTGGTCTTCAATGGAGGTAGGTTCACTGCTGCTGATTGTTCTCAGTCCTTGGGAAAGATGGTCCCCTAGTTATTGGCGAACTACGGGGTCCTTTAGTCTGTCGGTATTAAACGTGGGCATTCGAGTGTTTGCTTGGGATCTCCGAACTGCAGCTGTGCGTAGTCTTACGAGAGCTACCATCAGATGGTGGTCCCGGGCCAATCCCAAGTCTGCCCCTCTTCTGTTCCTGACGTCCAGGTGACTACTTCTATAACGTCGGCTGATCGCGAAGTGATCAATTTGGTTGGAGGTTGCCTGCCTATCGTTGGACACCCAGCTTATTTTGTGACACGTCTTGTGTTCAAACATGGTGCCACTAATTACAAGACGGTTGACATTGCAAAAATCAGTGAAACGTTCGCCGTTGTCGTTGCAATCGCCAACGCCATGCTTTCCCATGACATGCCTCAGTCCTTCGTTGTTATTGCCAACTTTGGCATTCAGATCTCCCATGACCATTATGATGTCTCCGCGAGGTGTATTTTTGTAAGCAGCACTCAGCTGGTTATAAAAGGCGTCGTTTACATCAGGAAGTGGGGATAGTCGCTTTAGTCGAATTAAAGTGTTTTTAGACGTGGAAAGTTCTGAAGTAATAATTGTCAATGGCTAACGTTATGTTTTTTTAGGATACTGAGCACGAATCGAAGTTATCCAAGCAAATTTATAAAAGGAAACATAAGAAATCATTAAAAAAAGCTTTCAAAAAATTGTTTTTTTTTTAAATTGTTTTTGGTGCATAATCCAAAGTATGAACATTTTTCGCTAAAACCGTTTACATAGAACAAATGTAAACAAAATTACCAAATTTCTGTCTTGGCCAATTTTTTGTATGACTTCTTTTTCTTTTGTATGACTTCTTCAAAATGTTGAAAAAATCCATTAAAATCAGTCCTTTTGAATAGTACAAAATATCCTTTTTTATTGGTTTTCCTATGATTGCTGCCTTCGTTACACCATAATTCACTTGCCTAGTATCAAGAGGATAGAAAATCCATACTTTCCTCTAAATTGGTGTTTTTTTTTCCAGATTATATCCCAAAAACAACAGGATTTTGAAATTTATTATGATTGATGAATCAAAACAAATCTGGTTTCGTCTTAGCTTGTGCTAAATAGAAAAGTCCTCAAAATTTCAGCAGAATCGGCTAGATAGTTTTTAATGTCATGAAGGACAAAAAAAACTTAATTTTTGTAAAGCAGTGTAATTTGTTTTAAAATGAACAGACCAGTAGTGGTCCAATTCGCATATTAAATTTATTTATTAATCTTTTTCGATTTAAGTAATTTGTAATTTGCAGCTTCTATTTCCACCGTTCTCTTAGTTAACGTAATGGCATCTATTTTAACAGTTCCTTGAATATTGTTTGTTTTTATTTGGAAAAGCTGGAGAAACATTTAATGTATGACCCATGTGCCTAATTCCATGTATCGGACTCACTCAGTATGATTCACTATAGTATACCTGCCAAAAACCCTTTTATAGCTTCTGACCCATTTTTTGCATTTCTTCAGGGAGACTGTCGTGTTTTCCATACGGAGTCAAATTAGTCAATCAACTGTTTCCCGATTTTGATCTTTTTATCTTATTTTTCCTTCTGAGAGTATTTTCCGGTTTATGCTATCTCGGCTGTTAGCACCAATAAATGTCTGCAGATGTTGGCGTAGGCCTTTCTATCTCATGCACTCGAAGGTTGCGTGGAAAACATCGTCTATTTGAGAATCTATCTATTCTTCCATGACACTCTATTGGATTTGCCGATCTTTTATAGGTAGGCGTTAAAATATGCACATTTGGTGAGGAATTGGATGACCAGATTCTGTTCGTTACAATTATCGTTCTCAACGTTCTCTGCTTTCAAAGCTGCACCGCTTTTGCCTATTCTTCCACTCCTTCAATGCTTCCATTTCCGTCTTTTTATCATAAATGTTCTTCTATTCTGTCGCTAGTCAATGATATTCACTGCTTCGACTACAAGGTTAGTTGGCCCAAACAAAACGTTCGGTAGGAACTGGATTCCCGTGAGACTCCATGGCGCTAAACTGCTGTCTATTTTCAGACATCTCTTGCCTGAGTGCATCGAACCAGGTCTTGCATCCATATAAGAGAACAGTCAACTCATATGGGTTGACATCAGTAGTTTTCGCTTGTTTGGCAGTGAGACCGCAATGTTTGCCACCTAAGCCTGCTTGTATCCAGTCCAGCCTCATTACAAGATACATTAATCCAGCCTTCCTACTTATATGTTCGGGTGCAATTAACGATTAGATCCCTTTTTCTCAGTTTTTGTGTGTCTAAAGTGAGGCTGTGTTTGTCAATCCAGGAATTGGTACGTCTCATGGCCTGGTTGAACTTTCCTTTCATACTTTCAGACATTTCCATAGAATATCATCGTAAGAGTTGTTGCAAATGTAAAATCCCAAAATCGTTCCTCGCACTGCTCTAGACGTGATTACCTTATACCTTGGTCCTTTAGCTGTGTTGTACAACAATTTTCCATAATCTGAATAAGGTAAACTGAAGTATTGAACCTTGCCTTAAGCACGTTCAGTATGTGCCCACAAAGGATAGTTGTTTCCCCTTCTAAATGAGTTGGGACTCCTGCTCTTTGTATTGCAGCCGTGAGATGAAGTTCTAGCATCTTCTCCAGTATTTTGTCAGAGACGTCAGTATTGGATGGAAAATTGGCATTTTCTTTTCCTTTGCTGATCAGTAGGTTCCAATCAACATTTTTTTAGCCAATCTTCAGACAGATATCTTCCTCGAGATAGCTGTTGCCCATACTCAGCAGTAGCTGGGGACTTTTTAGCACTTCAGCTGGTATAACGTTCGTCTTTCCCACGTTATTTCTTTTGTTTTCTTCACTGAAATTCGGTAGTTAGAAACTGTTACTGAGCCAGTGTGATGTCGAGGGCCCATGTGGCCCATCTGTTCTTCGTTAAGAGAAGGCATGGAGGAAGAGCAGGAGTACCGTAGTTTTGTGTAATACAGCGTAATACTGTTTTTCTCATCTGCAAATCTATGCAATATTCAGAATTGTCAGAAATTTCGAAAGTAAAATGAGGGTGATAATGCTGAGCTCGGTTTTAAAGTCTAAAGGTGATTTAGTTAAAGCTTATTTGTTATTTCCACTAAAAGCTAAACCAATAATAATCTAAATTGGCATTTTAACTCTTAGTGTAGACGACTATTGAAAACATAACAAAAACAAAAGAAATGGTGACACAGCAGCATCCCATGCACACAATTTCAAAGCAAGTTCAAAAATGTGTATAAGTATGTGCTCTAAGTTTCAATTACAAACTCCTTATGGTAGACCAAGACCTAAAAAACAAGCTCTTTCAAGAAGAATGTGACAATTGCTCCATTAAAATATGAGTATAATGAGTATGTGTGTGTATACCAAAATGTGTACCTACCTAACCTACCAAACACTTTTCGACCTCGTTGACACTTTTGTGCGAATGACGAAAAACACTGCACACACGTTATGTCGATTATTACGGGTTATGAGCAACTTTAATACAAACAACGACACCGAACAAGGACAATCAAGATACTTCAGATTTTATAATAAAAAAAAAAAAAAAAAAATATACTGGAGAAGCCCACACATTGACACACATTTCACAATCAGTTCACGCCAACACAAAGCGAAAATAACAAATTTTATTTCCATTAATATTGTTATTGTTATTATTATTATTTTAGCTTGTCCTCGACCTACTATATGCCATAATAAAAAGGTAATCTTTTTTGTCGTCGTAGTCGTCGTCATTGCCGTTGTCGTAGAGATTGTTATTCTTGTAGTCGTCATTTTAGCCGTTTTCATATTGAAGAGTAGCTACATTATGTACTTATATGGTATAGAGGATGTGTGAAGAATTGTAACAGTACTGAGTGAAATTTTGGTTCATATGGTTAGTAAATAAAATGCACGACTGGATCACACGGCATTGCTCCTGCAGTCCAAAGCTATTATAATGTATTAAGTTATTAGCTTGACAATTTTAGCTTTTTGTTATACACTGTTTAGAAGTTTTTTTGACAATAATTTTATTCTATTAGTTTTTAGATGTTGATAAATAATATTCTAAAAAATGGTAGACAAAAATCGTTTGAAAAATGTTTATTAAAAAATATAAATTTTTTTTAAAACTGATCGATAGATTTTTCAGAAAAAAATTATTAAAATTCATCGTTATAGAAGAAATCCTATCAAAAAGGTTACATCAAAATCGTTTGAGCCGTTTTCGAGAAAACTCGAATAACTCAAAAATGTTGTATGGGAGGTACTCGTTCTAGATGAGAATTCAAAAACAACAAAAAAAAAGTTTCGAAATTACATACAAATCATTTCTACCAATCCGTTCACGCGATTGGGTAGCGGAAATGTGTAGAGCTGGACGCACAGACACCCAGACTCACAGACCGACAGAAGGCATGACGAAAACCTTTTTACTTGCGATATGGGTACCATTTATCAAGTTATGCATTCAAACAAAAAAAAAAGTTGAGATAACAATCAAACATGACATTACGATGATAGGGAATGAGAAAAAAGTGGGTCCGCCAATTCTGTCTGTCTGATTGTCTGTCTGTCTGTCTGTCTGTATGTATCAGAGACCACAGCCTAAACGGATGTGTCGATTTACTTCAAACTTGGTATGTAGCGTTTTTTGGAAAATATCCCCAGACGTTTTTTTTTTTTAAATTTGTTTGGATCCCAAATAACGGTACCTGTCATATACCAATTTTAGAACAACTCATTTTTCTCAAAAACGGTGCCTACGATTTTGATTAGAAAAATCATGGTCAGTTTTTTAAATGACGTCTATCTTTAAATGGAAACTATTTTTTTTTTTTTTTAACAGTTATTAACGGTACCTGCCATAGAACCGTTTTTTTAAATTCTGACTTTCTCCTTCATAACTCAACCAATTTCAACCATTTTTTTACATGAATGCTTTTAAGTTGCCGTAATAGTTTTTAGTAAAAAAAATTTCGAAAATTAAGTTTTTTGGATTTTTAAAAAATAGTTGAATTTTTTTTTTTGAAAAATCATTTTTTTCAAAAACTGCTCATTATTTTTTTTTTCAAAATTTAATTTTTAGATGTTGATTAATAATATCTTAAAAATGGCTTACCAATTTTTTTTTATAAAAGTCCTTGCAAAATTTTATATAGAAAAAACAGTTTTTTTAGAAAACGGCTGTAACGATTTTAAAATTTTTTTTTAAAAATATATCATTATAGAAAAAATCAAATTGCGTACTTTGTTTTGAGGTTAAATTCATATAAGAAGCTGTTTTAGTCATTTGAAAACCGTATTTTATGCTTTTTTAATTGTTTTTTTTTTTCTAAAACTGCATTTACTAATTTTTAATTAAAAGGGCTTAGCATATATAGTAACTTTATCTTCAAGAGCAAGTACGTGCGACCCAGTCGTGCATTTAATTTTTTTTTTCATTCTATGAATAAACAGAATTTTTCAAACAGAAACCTACCAAAACCTTACATGCGCACAGCGCAATACATTTCGTTCATCAGACCAAATAAATAAGTCGAAGAAAAGCGGGTTATTTTCTTCCATAAGAAAGCGTGTATTAAACAGAGAGGTATCAAACGCGATGAAGTGTATGATGTTATTAGATGATGTAGGTAGTTGTTGATGAAAGTGAGAATTTCAAAAGGTAAGTCGGAAATAATTGAGTTATATGGACGCCACGCCACTGGTGTGTACTCATGTACTGTCAGAAGTTATACTAACTATCATTATTTCTTTATGTATAATTGAATTGAATATGTAAAATTATATAAGAAACATAGTGAAAAGTTTTAGAAGGGAAATTTTTTCAAAGAAGCATAATGTGCTTTTTTGTGAAATTATTTCAAATACGTTTTCATAATTGATATTTTATCAACCTCTAATTTGCGTTTTGTTTTGCGTTCGGACAATTTTAAATGGTCTTTTTGAAGCTTGTAGTTGACCCACATTAATGACTGATACTTCAAAATGGAAGCTCTGTTATTATAATAAATTTAAATCAAAATAATAAATGAATATCTACAGAAAATTGCGAAATTTTGTAGAAAAATAAACTTACCTAATATCTAATGGCTGTTTTAAGTTTGAAAATGTAAAAATAAAATACCGTTTGAAACGGTAAAAAAGCTTTGACTGATATATCTAATTTTTGTTGTTATTCATGTTTAAAAATCTAAATTCTTTACACGTAAATCTAAAAGTCATTTTGACAGAATATTTTTCCCGTAGTTCCACGATTTTTAAAATCAATTAAACCACTAACATAAACTTTCAAAAACTTATTTATTTGTTAAAGCTCAGGATCATTATCATTACCATCATCTATCAATGTTCATTATCTATCAATGTGCATTATTAGTATTTCAATAAAACATCATTTTTATCCAAACCAACATCATTTCCAAAATTAAAAAAAAAAAATATTTGATGAAAGAAAACTAATTTTTAGAAAAATAATTTTTTACTTGAATTTTTAGAATTTTTTTTACCAAAACTCATCATCACTTCTATTCTATTCTATTCAATTAAATTTATTACATCATTCTAATCCTTATACTTTTCGAGATGTACAAAAAGTTTTCTTTGTCATTTACCCCATTTTACCCTAACTTCCCGGTGGAATTTAAACAAAATCCCGTTTTATCGTAATCTTACATTAAACCAATTATCTTTTTGTGTATTTTTTAATAATAATAATAATAATGGGCTGAACAAAGTCTATGTGTTATTACTGGTTGAATATTTTTATGAACGCCAGTAAAGAAGTATAACTTCAAAAAGTTCAAATAAACCATTTTCCAAACCTACTTGAGTGATATCGTGAATAGTAGTTTTATAGGACGTGTAGTGTGAACTCATCTTCACTTCAAATAATTATTTAAATTATCTAGTTTTCGACTCTGTAAAGAAAATTATATAATGAAAACTCTACATAATGTATATCTATGTGTGATATACGGTATTTCTAATAGAAGCCAAATAACTTAAGCCATACACATAACTGGTGGTGAAGACTGGATCCCTCGAACACAATATGTATTACCATGTATAGTTGCCCATCCCTTGAGGAATCCATAGGATTTAATCTTATAAAATCTCATAATTTTAACAAATTTTTGATGTTTAAATTTATTTGCACAGCATTCCTCTGGAAAATTGTTTTTGGTTTGTTTTTTTTTTTGCAAAAACTCACATCAATGCATAGATTTATGAGGACATACAAAAAAGTTATAGAAATTTGAAATCTTTGATTAAAATTCATCGAAATATTCTTCATTTTTTTTTTTTTTTTTTTTTGTTCTTATTGGTTTTACAGGAACGTTATTTCTTTGGCATCCTGTTAAGTTTTATTTTGTTTTATTTTGTAGCTTCGAAGGAAATTTGATTTAATAATGAAAAACAGAAAAAAAGAAAACCAAACCCCATTTATGACAAGAAATTTTTGAAAACACCAACTTTTTTAGTCTTTTCACCTTGTTTCTTCTTTCATGTTATTCTGTTCTTTTTTTTTGCTACGAAATAAATAGTCAAAGAATTCTAGAAAAGGAAATTATCATTGCAGTATAGCAAAAGAGCCCTCTGTCCTGTCCGTGTCCATGGCTAGGCCAGGCCACGCTTAAGTGAGTAATTGTCAAAGGAAGGACCCGACGAAATACCTGTCTTTCGTTATCTATAAAATATTACATCCTCCAAACCTAATATTGCCAAACTGCTGCGGGAAAAGCTACCATCTGTTGATAACTTACATAATATATACATCAGAGTATCTAGTAGATACACAATATTTGTACATTTATTTTGCTTCTGTTCTCTCTTAGTTCGCAAGAATTTCTTTTTTTTTTTAATTTTTTTTTTTTTGTCATCCCCCACAATTTCAAATCAACGATAAAAAAAAAAACGAGAAAAAAAAACTTTGAATATGTCCTATCAGCTCCGGGACTTCGCTTCTGCATTCACCAAAAAAAGAAATAATAATTTGTTGCAATCGAATTCAAAATCAGCAATAAAAGCTCTTCAAAAAAATACTTTGCGCTCTGGTGACTTTTATTTGAAACTATAAAAAAAAAATCGAAAAAAAAAACAGAAAACATAAATTCTTTATGAACTCAAACTGAAAACTGAATAAACATTTTTTCTTTGAATTTTTTTTTTTGTATCTTTTCCGGACACTATTGAATTCAATGGACATTGTGGAGTTAGATTGTCAACGAGTACACTGACTGGGATAGAACATCACAGCATCCAATCAATACCAGAGATACCGCAGTCGCTGCACTCTCGGATGCTCAATTTGTGGCACCAATTATCCGAACTGGCGATATGCTGGCGAACACACCCTCAGGCGGTGGGGGCAATGGAAATGGTGGCATTAGTCAAGACAAGTCAGGATCGTCGTCGTCGTCGTCGTCATCGTCGTCATCGTCATCATCATCGTCGTCCTCGAGTGCGGGTACCAGATGTTATTTCTATGTGTTCGATTACCAGACAAAGGATGGCGACTACCCGCAACGTATGGGCACGGTGCACGGGGAGGACCTGCCGTATATATTCGGAGCACCCCTAGTAGAAGGTTTTAGTCATTTCCCAACCAACTATACCAAGTCTGAGATAGCATTGTCCGAAGCAGTTATTATTTTTTGGACGAACTTTGCTCGCACTGGGTGAGTTAATTGGACAGATGAAATTTATGGGTTTTGTGATAAGTGCTGTGTGCACTCTGATGAAATTAGAACATTGGATATACTCCTACCTACATACTTGGGGGCCATTGGGGGAAGTGGTGCTGGTGGTCTAAAAGAAAATTAAGTGTGTTATATGTGAAGGATATTACTATAGCCTTATATTCGTCCTTATACTATTACATTGCCTCTTCTGTATAACGAACAAAGAGATTTTGTGATTTCAAAATGTCTCATAGTTAATAAAGAGATTTAAAAGTGATTTATTTTTCGAAATTACATTAAAAAGGGATCCTATATTATATTCTTTTCCATCTATTTTGTCTTTTATGTTTTCCTCTCATGTGGGTGTGTGTGTGTGTGTGTTTGTGTGGGATCATAGAAACTTCTAGACAAAAAAAAAGTTATGTGGTGTTTTTGTTAATCATAGGATGATGTAGGTAAGTTGGTTTTATATTATTCAAGACATTTATACCGAATTACAAGTAGCCGACCTACATGAGAAGTATAATCGTCTCAATTTTATCCTGGGTCGTTTTTCATTTTCATATACACATCATTTGGCTGAGCTGAAAGGCTTATTAGTATTGTGTCTTGTGATCATCTATTAAGTACCAAATTTGACAGATGTTATTGTTAATCTAAAGAAGAAGTTAGTTTTAAGATTTTTGGGTGGTGATAAAATCAATTGGAATTGCTAAGGTTAGAGAATAAAAGGAGCATTAAAAGATTAGTTAGCAAAATAAGGCGGAAAAGGACAATTTTTGAACTAAGGTGCAGAGGTTCATAGCAAGTATTTAAACTCGTTTCGGTTTTTTCTTCATTCCGTTTGTAATCGATATCAGAATTGATATCAGCGTCTCAGGTAGCCCATCCGCTGAGTCCAATTTTGCCATACTCTTTCACACATATCGGCCGGTATATAGACATTAGCCTTGACATACCCCCACAAAAAATAATCTAATGGTGTCAAATCGCACGATCTAGGCGGCCAATTGACCGGCCTGAAACGTGTAGTTAACTGTTCACCAAACTTGCCTCGCAATTGCGCCATTGCTTCGCGTGCTGTGTGGCATGTTGCACCGTCTTGTTGAAACCACATATCATGCAAGTCAAGAACTTCCATTTCGGGCAAAAAAAAGTTTGTTATCATCGCTCGGTAGCGTTCACCATTGACAGTAACGCTGCGATTCGCATCATCTTTGAAGAAATATGGCCCAATAATGCCGCCGGCCCATAAACCGCACCAAACAGTGGCTTTTTCGGGATGCGTTGGTAGCTGTTGCAATGCTTCTGGCTGATCTTCACTCCAAATGCGGCAATTTTGCTTATTTGCGTACCCATTCAACCAAAAATGAGCCTCATCGCTGAACACAATTTTTCGATAAAAAAGTGGATCCTCGGCCGGCTTTCCAAGAGCCCATTCACCAAAAATTTGGCGTTGTGGTAGGTCGGCTGGCTTTAGTTCTTGCACCAGCTGTATCTTAAAAGGCTTTACGCCCAAATCCTTCCGCAAAATTTTCCACGTATTGCTGTAACAAAGGCCTAACTGCTGGGAACGGCGCCAAATCGACATTTCGCGGTCTTCTGTCACACTAGTTGATACGGCCGCAATATTTTCTTCACTACGCACAGTACGTAAACGTGTTGGTGGTTTAATGTCCAACAAAGTAAATTTGGTGCGAAATTTGGTCACAATCTTCCGAATAGACTGCTCAGAAGGTCGAGAATGCCGACCATAAAATGGAAGCAGCGCGCGATGAACATTTCGAACCGAGCACAAATTTTGATAGTAAAATTCAATAATTTGCAAGCGCTGTTCATTTGTAAGACGATCCATGGTTAAATTGCAAACCAAACTGAAGCTGTTTGACAGTAGCACAAGGTACTTAACACACGTCAGCTGTCAAAACCAGTGTTGCCAAAACCAAACCAGCTAAAAAATCACCCGTTACAATAATCAGAATAATAGGGATTAATTTTTGAAAATAAGTGGTAAACCAAGGAAATTTGATATGAACGTTTTATAAACCATGCAAGAAAATTATATAATGGGTGCATCAATGCAATGTTGGCTAAAGGGTGTTTTATTCTGAGGTGAAAGAACACTTTGGAAATAGTACCACTTACTCCAATATCTCAAAATCACTGTTGTAGGAAGTACTACCAACGACGGAATTTTCATTTTTTCTGCACCAAGTGCACAATTACTTCGCTATTACAGAGAGAAATAGAGAAAAATAAAGTAGATTTTTCCTTTTTTTATAAAATTGAAGTAGATAATAGTAAGCAATATTTTTATTATGGTGGTAGGGAGTAGATTTTAAATGTTTTTGAAAATATTTAGCAGATCTGCATTATTTAGGGGTGTTGTCGAGAAAAAGTGCATCAAAAGAAATATAATTATTCTGAAAACCCAATTAGTGATGATACCCGCCTAAAATTAATAGTTAACCATACGCCATAAACATTTTGATAGCAAATGTACCAATGACAGACATTTAATATTTAAAGTAGGGAAAACTTCATGGCAGACGGTACCAAAAATTCGTTTTTTTAAGAGGTCTTAGACTTTGGGGTAAACCCTTGAAATTAGTCATCCTGCAGCCCATGGAAACCCTGATGAAAAAAATGCCCATAAAAAACATTTATTGTGGGAGCAAACTTTTGGCAGACGGTCCCAAAAATGCATAATTTTTTTAATCTTTTGGGCCCGTCTGTGAGGAACTTTATCCCACTTTTAATTATTGTCATATTTGTTATCAGAAAGTCCAGGGCTGTGAGGGCCCGTTTTAAATGTCTATCATGGGTATATTTGTACTCAGGGCTACAGAATTCTGCTAGTTTTAAGTGGTTAAGCCAAAGTTTAAAAAATAATGCATTTTTGCTTCCAGTACCTAGACGTTTATGTTTGAAACGAGCTTCCGGTTCGATCCGTATTCGGTTGTGGCCGAATAATACCGAGGTATTAAGTTTCATTCGGCCGCAACCAAATACAAACTGAAGAAACTGAATAGGTGCTAGTCTTAAGGCCCAACTATAATACAGAACAAAAGCAAACAGAATCTAATGTCAAAAATGAATGAATCGTTTCTTTCCGTCTGTCAAATTTATGAAAGTACCCATATTTCATCCTAATCACCATCCCACCAAGATCAACCTGGGATGACGATGAATTCTTGAATGATGAAGCAATTCATTTCTATACAGATGGTTCAAAAATCGAAAATGGGGTGGGTGGTGGAGTGTATTCAGAAAGACTTAATCTAAATCTCTGCTTCCGTCTTCCTGATGATTGTAGCGTGTTCCAAGCGAAAATCCTGGCCATCAATGAGGTACTATCTTGGCTCAAAGAAAACGTGATATCCACGTTGAATATTCGTATCTTCTCGGATAGTCAAGCAGCCCTCAAATGGCTCGGTTCAGCTGCCACAAACTCTGTAATTGCCCGAAACTGTCGTTCGTCTCTCTTAGAGATGGCAGAACAGTTCAACATTCACCTATTCTGGGTGCCGGGACACAGAGACATTCCAGGTAACTGTAAAGCCGATGAACTAGCCAGAAAAGGAACCGTAAGTCCAATTTTACCTAACAAGGTAAATATTGGAACACCAATCGCTACATGTAAACTTATGCTAAAACAGGATGCTTTTACGATGACAAACAACAGACGGACCAGTATCTCCACTTGTCTAAGGACTAAACAGATCTGGCCAGCACTAGATCCGAAGCGTTCTAAGTGCTTGTTGTGTCTAAGCAGAATGCATATTAGCTCCACAATAGGTGTCATCACTGGACACTGCATGATAGGTATACATGCCAGAAGACTAGGGGTCTTCTCAAACGATTTTTGCAGAAGTTGCATGGACGAGAAGGAAGAAGAAACAATCCAACACCTTCTCTGTTCATACCCCGCTCTTTCCCAACGACGAAAAATTCACTTAGGTGAATATTTCTTTGAAGATACAAGCGACTTCATTAAGACTGACATTCACAGTCTCCATCGGTTTATTAAAAACTCCAACTGGTTTAATTAAAGGAATTTCCTTACTTTTTATGTGGTATCACAATGGGCCTATTATTGGCCTAGGTGTGTCAGTAATTTTCCTGACAGCCACCTTAACCTAACCTAACCTAACCCATAATTCATGAAGGAAGACTTTTCCAAATTTCTTTTTTTTTACGAAAAAAAATTTGTTTTCTTGTCTTGAGTAATAATTAATTGATTATTCAAAAATTACAATGGATGCGATTTTATTAAATAAAATGTAATTATTTCTGTGCAAACCAAATACTGGAGTCAGCTGTCAGATTTTCGTAAACTGCGGCAAGGAGAGCACTTTACTTCAGTAAAAAATTGAACGAAATGGAGCCGTCCAATAGGATAAGATTTTCGTTTTTTCGTGAGAAACCACTCTTTGCAGTCCTGTCATTTTCACTTTAAGTGGCCCATATTAAAAACACTTGTGCACGCACTATTGTGATAACTGTTGGTAAAATAATGTTCAAATACGAAAGTTTAAAAAAGAGCAACACTGAAAATACTCAACGCTTTCACTCTCGTTTAGGCTAAAAAAATGAGCCTAGATTCTTCAAAGTCGTTGAGAAGGAGGTGAAATTCTACTCGATATTCGAAACACTGTTCAGTTACATGTAAATGTGGTTTATACAGGAGGAGCTTTTGTTATATCAGATGGATTGATATGTCTTTAATCAAATACAGTAGCTAAATCTGAGAGTTTCTTTGTGACCCCATATGCTGATGCACTAAAAAAAACATCCTTTCGCTTCTGGATAAGATTTTGATCCGTCGTTTTTACACAGAATAGTAAGTTTTGTTTTGTATAATTTTTTTTTATTTTAAAGATAGTAGCCAAAAAATTCATTTTGTAACATTAGATTCTTATGTCGTTTTTGATTGGACGTCCAAAAGAGTCCGTAAGCATCCAGAAGTCTTCTAAAACTGTTTTAGTGTGTCATTTCTGTAATTTGTGTGCCAAGAAAACAGTTTAAGAACAATTCTGAATGCTTACTGACTCTTCTGGACTTCCATCCGAAAACAACATTAGTATTTTCAAAAAGATACTAACAATGAACCAAAAAAACCCAAACTTCGTCTCTGTGGAAACTAGTAAATAGTATAAATCTATACCTTCTGCCTCCTGTACTAAATATTGTTACAATAAATATAAAATCAACTTCTTATACGGTTTGCTAGGATACTGACAGTTGTTTTAACCACAATCAGCTTATTTATCTTGATTTGCAGGGTATACTCTCTCGTATATCTAGTTTCTACTTGTTTCTTTAATTTAAATAAAGAAAAACTTATATTCATTTATTTTCATTTCATAAAATAAAAACATTTAGTTATTTTTTTTTAATAAAGCTCAAGATTTAACCAAAACCATTCACTCAAGGATAGCTTAAAAAAGCCACACCCTTTTGGAAATTCAATAGAATACCAGAATAATGGTATTAATCAATATACATTGGCATCATCAAAGCCTTTTGAAGATTTTTGCCGCCCACCCCTCTAGGCAAGTTATTATCGAATGTAACAAGTTCCTTTGTGCTAAACGAGTATAAAATGGAAGAAAACACAAAACCCATAGAAACCATATCGTTCATTGTCGTCCTTTGAAATCTTGTTCTTCTTCCATCCTACACAAACATAAATTGTAATCATCGAAATCATTCCCTTTGATTCTATCAATTCCATAAACAGAAATCCGAATGAAGTTCATCGACAGGACTCTGTGTTGCCAGCATCAAAGGAACGAAACAGATTTCGCAGCATCAACTGGGAGAGCTATGATCCACTTCATCAAAAATACTTGGAAATTGGTAAGCTTAACACAAAAACGTGCATGCATACACACAGAAATTTGTATACCTAGACTATACTAATACAGCTCATTGAACCCATCAACACTCTTAATATCACACATCAACCAAACATTCCAAACACACAAATTTATGTAGATATGTTGGGTTGGTATTGGTATGGTCTAATCGTGTTGAAATTTTGTCGTTGTTTCCGCAGGAATGAAGCCACGTATAAAGAACCATTTTCGAGCCCATCAACTTTCGATTTGGTTGCGACTGATTCCGGAGCTATTACGAACCGGTATGGAGGACGCTATCGCCAGGCACAATCTGTTTAAAAATCACGACGATTTGGATCTGTATGAGGGCCCAGTTAAACCGGATCCCTTTTCGTCCCGTATGCAGATTGTGGAAGAGGCCATGGGCAAGAAGGGTGGCCGTGGCAATTCATCTTCCAATGGATACATGGTCGGGGTGCTTGGTGGTAAGTACATAAGGAACCAAAAGTAAACCTGTCCATACATTATTGTAAAGAAACTCATTCATTATTCCCAACTTTGACGTTTCGCTTCACTGATTTTGAATTTGTTTCATTTAAGCTCCCCCATCAGTATGGGGGAAACTAATGTTTGAAAAGTGTAACATTCGAATGAATAGCATTATGACATTTAAGTTGTAAGATTTCTGATTTAAAAAAGCTTTTTTTTTTTTTTTGTAAGATTTCTATTTTGACAAAAAATTTGAATTACATTGGTAGTCCCAAATTTTTCATATCGTTGCAGGAGTTTTGTTTACAAAAAAAGTGTACAATATTGATTTTTAACAAAACTTTTTTGTACATACATTCATTATTTTAAAAAATCAACAACATTGTTTATTGGAAAAAGTAAAAAAAAAAAAATGCAAATTTGTAGTTTTTCCCATACAAAAATTAAATATTTAGAAAGTTTTTGTATGAAAATTATAGTGGACTAACTAAAGCAAAAATTTTCCAGTTCTGTTGAAGGAAAACAAACTACCTAGAGTCAATTTTAAACCGTCAAGATGGCAAGGGGAATTTTCTCAAAAATGTACTTATATAAGAACAAAAAAATTAGAATAGAACGGCGTTAAATACAAAATCAGTCAGATAGTCAGAAATATTTTATTTTATTTACAAGTTAGTCCAATAAATAGTTTAAGAAAAAATGATTTTCAAACTCAGAATTTTGAAAAAAAATATCAATACAAATTTTAACTGATTTTTTTCAAAATTTTGCGTTTTAAAATTCAATGGCCATATTTGAAGTCAAACGGGTCAAGAAAAGTTTAAAAATCATATTTCCTTATACTATTTATTGGGTTACTTACTTAGGTCCTCAGACCTTAAAAAGGCCGTTGTGATCCCCTTTAGGGGCATAGGGCCTCCACTACTCCTACGCGCCATCGTGTACGATTTCTGGAAATATAACGTAGTTCTCTCCAACTCTTCCCCAGCTGTGCAGATTCACTTTCGATTGTCCTGCGCCATGTGCTTCTCGGCCGACCCGACCCTCTACCTGCCTGTGAGTGGGTTCCATTGAATCGCTTGGACAGCAATGCAATCGTTGCCTTTTTGAAGCGTATGACCAATCCACTGCCACTTACGTCTGCGAATAGTACTGTCAATGGATTCTTGACCCGTTCTTCTATGAAGTTCTTTATTAGAAATACGGTTGGGCCAAAAGATCCTTAAGATTCAACATTGGAGCGGAACAGTCTCAGCTTGGTCTTAAAGCTTAAAGCGTTGTTTTTCCATATTTTGGACAGCATTCCGAAAGCAGCCTTTGCTTTTTTGACACGGCTGTCGACATCTTGTTGCTCCCAAGATATTGAAAGTCTTTTACTTTATCTAGCGGTTGTCCAGAAATATTGACTTGAACGGATGAGTTACTTCCGACGCTGATCATTTTTGTTTTTGCCGTGTTAATTTTCAGCCCCACGATTTCTGCTTCTCGATCCACCCTTGTTGTCACTTGATGGAGATCCATGATCCTATGAGAGAGTAAGCATACTTCGTCGGCGTAGTCCAGATGTTTTGTGGGTTGTGGATGCAGTAGCTTACTCGATGTCGTTGGTGCTGCTTGTAAAAGCTCTGCAGGAATACCGTCAAGTCCTGCCGCCTTGTTGTTCTTCAGTGTCTTAATTGTGGCAATTATCTCTCCTCTACTGGGAGGTGTGGTGCAGATTCGGGTATTTGTTGCTTCGGACGGGTCATCAGGTATTGGATGCGCATCGCTGGCGAACACACGGTTTAAAACCGAAGCGGAGTGTTCCTTCCACCTTCTGAGCTGCTCCTCATTCGAATTGAGGAAGGAACCATCTATATCTTTCACAAGGTGTTGTTTGCAGATTTGTACTCCAGTAAGCTCCTTGTGTTCAAACATGGTGCCACCAATTACAAGATGGTTGACATTGCAGAAATCAGTGAAACGTTCGCGGTTGTCGTTGCAATCGCCAACGCCATGTTTTCCCATGACATGCCTCAGTCCTTCGTTGTTATTGCCAACTTTGGCATTCAGATCTCCCATGACCATTATGATGTCTCCGCGAGGTGTATTTTTGTAAGCAGCACTCAGCTGGTTATAAAAGGCGTCCTTAATTTCAAGAAGTGAGGTATTTGTTGGGGCGTAACACTGTAAGATGGTGACGCGACGTACTCTAGTCCGAAACCTTGCCTTTAGTATCCTGTCTCCTAGAGGCTTCCATGGAATCAGGCTTCCGGGCTCTTTTCCGGAGAAGAGTAGTACAGTGTTATGGTTTGGGGATTTATATTTGCCCGAGCCCAAACACTGATTTTGGCTTAGTCCTAGATGTCCAATTCGTATCGCTTGAACTCTCGTTCAAGTTGGAGGAATCGAGAAGGGTACATACATTCCAGAAACCCATCTTTGTCCGGGTACAATAGCCAAAAGTCGTCATCGTTAAATCAGTCCTTATCCGAGGCGTAGTGTCGGTTTCGTTAGCGGGATTTGCTTCAGTTACTAAGAGTGCTAGCCTCCGTAACCTATCCTAGAAAGCTAGGAACTTTTGTATTATAGTGTAATTAGTTTCTTTCGCTCAAAACTCGCGCTTATAAGTTTAGCAAGTCAACTCCGGTTGGACGAGACGAGAGAAAACCTTTTCGTTTACTACCAAATTCTATGCTTTGCAGCAAACGAATATAATTGTTTGCGCAGAATCTTTTCAGAAAGTTGTTTGTTGGAAAGAACTGCACTTTTGACGCAAATATAGGCACAATTAATTTGCAAGAAATTATAGCAGGATTTAATTGTGTGACCAAATTTCGATTGTTTCTTACTGTTTTTGAAAGGAGACATTTAGACCTTTTCAACAATGTAAAAAACATGGTGTTTGGTTAAAACTAAACTTTGCCGGTACCTAAATCGTTTGAATTTCTGTATCTGGGTTGAAATCATTTAATTTTTTTTCTCAGCAAATTTTGAACTGATTTTTATAGAAAATACCTCGTTTGGTTCAGAAATAAATAATATTTTAGAATATAATTTTTACAACAAAACAAAACAGTAAAAAAAAATCTAAAATTGGTAATACTTTAACGAAGCCATCGAATATCGAAAAACCCATTTTTGCCCCTAACTTGAGATTTTGGGGATGTTACGGAATGTTTACATACCGTTTTGTTGTCAGTGCAACAAGCTCTACTAAACGTGATAGGTCTCCGCCCGATAATATTTTAAGTATCACACAGTGTAATTGACTCCATGTTTGTGAATGTGGAGCTCATATGCATGTTATGCTACTCGAAAGTTATATAGTTCGTGGCGTAATGGAAACATTGTTGCTTCGAAAGCTAGAAATCACAGGTTCAATAACCGGTGTTAAGCTGAACTTTTTTTCATTTATGTAGTCGCATAAAGTTTTTAATCCAAATGAATTTTAGAGTTTGCTGCAAACGAATTTGATTTCGAAGTATTGTTGCCCAACAAACGAAATATTGTTTGACGCAAATGATTCGTTTTCGTTTTTGTTTATCTTAATTCTACGTTAAGCATAAATTATACAGTTGGCAACGGAATGACAAAATACTTTGAATTTTTGTTTCTATAGTTCACTAAAATTGTTAATCCTGAACGAATTTATAAATTTGCTGCAAACGAAATCGAAAAATTGTCCAGGAAACAAAAAGTCGTAGAAATAGGCAAGTTTTTTGTTTGTTTTGTATTTGTTTACCTCAAACGATTTGTTCTTTCAGTGCTTAAAAAAAAATGATACAAGTACCTTATGAAAAACAAAGAATTATAGTGGGTTTTTCTCAGAATATATTTGAATGTATTTAAACTGTTTTTTTTTCTGGACTCCTTAAAACTTGACTAAATATTATTGTTTCATCACCTTTCCAAGAATTCATCGCAAAAACTCATCTCTTTGTTCTCTGATTCCATTTTTTTCCCCTTAAATGTATCATCTATTCGCAAACTACTTGGAATACGATTGTCTTTAACTGAGCTTGGGTACACTATATGCAAAACTTTCAACTACAACGCCCTTGTCAAAAGAAAAAAAGTTTTAAAAAATTGTTGACGAATTCAAAAACTCATATCCCTTTTATATATATGTCATATATGTATATATGCCATCCGAGTAGTATAATGCCAAGAAAAATAAAAAAAAAAAAAAAGTAAGAGAAAAAAGAGACTCTTCTTTGAACAACACAAATAAATTTTCTTAAAACTTTAACAGATTCACAGAATCGAATCTCTGAATGTAAAAAGCAAAACTTTTCAAAGAGCATACATTATATGATATGGAAGCCTTTCCAACCCACTGGAGGATTTTTGAAATACGAGTTGGTATATGTGTAAGATCGTGTGTGGTTTTGTTTGCCTTTCAAGGGTGCACTGAGATAGAAGAAACCTTCTTGTCACGTATTCTTTTGGTCACTTAAATTCTATAGGGAAATGAGCAAAACAAATAAAAATGCAAAGTGACTTTCCTATATGGAAAATATTCAGTGACTCTTTTTTTTCCCCGTAGGTATGCGTATTTGGATCCGTCAAATACACCCCCTATTGCCTCTAAGGAATAGATATTTGACAATTTCATCACCATCACAAGCTGTCATTGCCGCTTTTTTTTTTTTCTTTTTATTGAACTGGGACTCACTTTTTAGAAGCAATTCAATATCGTTCTAACGAGCAAATGGAAAAACTTGGGTCGAAATCGGGATGATGTGATGATGGTTTGGTTTGGGTTCTGGACATAGTCGTATATTTTACCATTTTCTACCACCCCCTTGGAGATATACAATATACATCATTCGATGGCCACAGTTGCTTCATTTGTTTGAATAGGCTGTCCGCAAATGTCCCACTCGTAAATGCCTCACACAATTTGTAAATAATACATGGATGTGTGTAGCTTTTAATGGGTACAATATTGCCATCATAAATAAAATTGATTGATGATATATATTTACTTCAATTTTACCTTAAATTACATATACGGTATGGAGAAAAAAAAAATAGAAGGACAAGTTTTTTTTGATAAAAAAAAATCGAACGTAAAAACAAGATTAAAGTAGCAATACATTCCTATATTATGTATCGTTTGTATTGTGAATACCTGTAGGCATTCCACAAAGGGGACCACTTGCACCAAATGAGATTTAATTAAAGTGAGGTATGGCTAGATGCTATTCTCGTGCGTTACCGATTAAATAAAAGAGATATATTTTGATTTCGTATCGTACCAACAACAAGAGTACTTAAGCAGTGGATAACCATTTTACTCCAGGTTCACCAACGAACGAAATAAAAAAAGATTTAAAATTAATGAAACTGCTAAATGTTTTTTGAGAGTAAAATTGGGCATTGCTCATATTTCTGTCCACTGGCACAGAGTGAACCGCAATATCCTTATCAAATAAAACGTAGAATTAAGTTTGTTACATTTCTGAAATATTTTTCAAGTCGTTTACGGAAGAGTCAAGATACCTACTTTAGTTTAAAGTTGCACATCTCAAAACAAACATATAAGTTTGTTTTGCTAATAACTGCTTATAACTTGAAAAAAAGACGTACACAAATTCTATTAGTATAGCTTAAAAAAAAGTCTTTGGCATTTATCAATTTTTTACAAGATACAGCTAAGACCCGAAAAAATCGAATATAATATCAGGGTAGAGGGAAAAAGATATCCTTTCACTCATGATTCGCATGTGGTCTTTTTTAATGTTGATTCTAATGAATATTGAATTATTTTTTGTAGTTTTTATCAATCTCTCATTATATTTACAGGATGTTTTGGCTCTTGTTGCACAAAGTTTTGTATCACACAAAAAAATTTTAAAAACTAAGAGTTACTTTCAAAGCATATTACTTTACACTTTAGTTACTTTGTTATTTTTTTTTAGATTAATTAAATTCTTGTTTTAGATTTCAAGTTTGTTTACTAATTTTATTTTCATTCTCAAAATTATTTTCTCTAAATATAAAGATTACTAAATATTTGTTCTTTAATAAAGATACTTTTATTTTCTGGTTGTACCTGAGGGACAGATTAACGATAGATATTAACAGAAAACACCGTTTAACCCAAAATATTTGAATGGACTCTTCTATAGTCATGGCCAGTACTAGATCCGAAGCGTTCTAAGTGCTTTGAAGATATAAGCGACTTCATTAAAACTGACATTAACAGTCTCCATCGGTTTATTAAAAGCTCCAACTGGTTTAACTAAAGGAATTTCCTTACTTTTTATGTGGTATCACAATGGGCCTATTATTGGCCTAGGTGTGTCAGTAGTTTTCCTGACAGCCACCTTAACCTAACCTAACCTTACCTTCTATAGTCCTGAGGGCCGATTCTGGTTCTGTAAAAAAGTGAAACGAAAAGTTTTTCTCTTTTTCACTCATAAAAGCGAATCTAGTTCTGTGAAAAAAATGTCTGAAACCTTCGTAATGAATAATTTTCTTTCACGGAAAAATTTGGAAGTGATTTGTCAGGGAAAAAAAACATGAATTCAAATTCTTCTACCTGTACTAGAAATAGTAAGCAAAATTAAATACATAAACCAAATTTAACACTTAATAGCGAATGTGAAAATTATTAATTCGATTAATTTATTCACAGAACCAGAATTGGCCCCCTGGAATCTCATAAAAATTCAGGGCCTTATAAGAAATTTTTTTTTATTCACCGCATTATTTAAAAAAAAAAATGTACGCTAATATTTTACTTTTTGCACCAATAATATATTCATCGTTGCATTAAAATTATAATAACTTCTTTAAACGTTGGTGTATTGAGATATTTTTAGGCTTATTTCATCCGGCATTAAAAAATACATTTAAATCATATCTCATAAAACTAATTTGTGTTAACATAAATTGAATTACCTTCACATCCCATTCTCTTAATAAGTTTTGAAAAAGGCTAATATTGGGATTCTGGGGGACTTTGAATGAATTAATTTTTATCTAAGACCCTTTATTTCCTGGTTTATTTACCTACTATTTTTGATCTAGAAGCTTAACCTGCGTATACCAATAGGCCAACCTCAACCTCAACCTTAGGTTGAAATTAACGCTTTTGTAAAATGCATAAATCCTAACCTAAAAGTAAATTGAGTGTATAGAAAAACTTAATGAACTTGGAAATTTTAATTCACTGGCGTCGGGATCTAAGTCCTGAGACCTTAAAAAGTCCGTTGTGATCCCCTTAAGGGGCCTCCACTACTCCTACGCGCCATCGTTTATGGTTTCTGGAAATATAACGTAGTTCTCTCCAACTCTTCCCCAACTGTGCAGATTCACTTTCGACTGTCCTGCGCCATGTGCTTCTCGGCCGACCCGACCCTCTACCTGCCTGTGTAAGTGGGTTCCATTGCATCGCTTTGGCCAGCAATGCAATCGTTGCCTTTTCGAAGCGTATGACCAATCCACTGCCACTTACGTCTGCGAATAGTTCTGTCAATGGATTCTTGACCCGTTCTTCTATAAAGTTCTTCATTGGAAATACGGTTGGGCCAAAAAATTATTAAGATGTTTCGTAGACACATATTCACGAACGATTGCACCTTGCTTGTGACAGTTGTTAAGATTTTCCAAGTGCTGCACCCATACAGAAGCACGGATTCAACATTGGAACGGAACAGTCCCAGCTTGGTCTTTAAGCTTATAGCGTTGTCTGTCCATATCTTGGACAGCATTCCGAAGGCAGTCTTTGCTTTTTTGATACGACTGTCGACATCTTGTTCGGTTCCGCCTTTGGTAGAGACAAAACTCCCAAGATATTAAAAGTCTTCTACTTTCTCTACCGGTTGTCCAGAAATATTGACTTGAACGGATGAGTTACTTTCGAGGCTGATCATTTTTGTTTTTGCCGTGTTAATTTTCAGCCCCACGATTTCTGCTTCTCCCTCCACCCTTGTTGTCATTTGATGGAGATCCATGATCTTATGAGAGAGTAAGCATACGTCGCGTCGTCCGCGTAGTCCAGATGTTTTAGTTGGGATGTCAGACTCCATTGAATTCCACCATTTCCGTTTAACAGGGCTGCACGCATCACATCACTTATCACTAACAGGAAAAGTATTGGCGACAGTATGCAACCCTGTCTGACTCCACAATGGACTTCGAATTCATCCGACAACGTAGGTTGCTTTAATAATAGCGATTAACTTATCTGGATAAGTTGACTCCTTATAGAAATGTCCCCAACGAAAACTGAGCGGAGGAAAAACGTCATAAGAAGAAAAGAAAAAACGATGAAGAGACCAAAAAAAACTAATATTTGTTAAGATACATAGAAGAGAATTCAAGCTAAAATTTAACGTATACATTAGCATTTTTAACTCTGTCGTTATGGTATATTTTTTCCTGAAAAACGAGCAATTTTTTGTTATTTTCGGCAACGGCCCTTTTAGTTGACCACTAATTTTTTTAAGAGTATATTGTCAAAGGGACATGTAGTAGGTATGTGAAAATTGCTTTTTCGGGTTGTTTCCAAAAATATTATCAATTGGTTATCTTTGTGAATGAATATTTTAACCAACAACCTAACAGACTGCATGGGCAATCAATGTTTGTTTTTTTTTTCTGGAAATAAAACGATTGTAGCTGGCTGATGAAATAAAGAATGTTTGACATACAACTGAAACAAAAAATATTGGAACATTCAAATTTTATCCAAGCACCCTTCAAAAATCAAGTTTTTATTTCGGAATGAAAGTCCATTTGATAGCTTTAGGTACGGTCCTTTGATTTTTTTTGATGGGTATGAAATGTCCCGTTTTTCAAGAACCCCATGTATGGTATTTGGAAGTTAAGTGCAATAACATTGCAGATTTTTTTTTTTAAAACAATGAAAAAAAAAATTGTTGCCTCTAAAATGGTATTTTTCTATGACGTAGATTTCGACATTGACTCCTAGATACCTTTTGTGTGGGTTCTTTAAATTTTTGTCCATTTATGTCTTTTAGCATTGTGAGCTGTATGGTATTCTCCAACCTTGTTATAATAATTGTGTTATATTTGATATAATTGAACAAAATTTTACAATTTCTCAGTCATTTGCAATAACTGTACTATAGTTTTAAGTAAGAAAAGTTAGTAATATCTATAAATAGAAAAAATCATCTTAAAAGGTGGTCACTATGGCGTATACGTACTTTTTTGTGTTCTTAATTTGTATTTTATATTATTGCATTTTAAAACATGTAAAACTTACATAGGAAAATGTTTTTTCTTGTACTAGATTTAATAAAAAAATTATGTTCTAATCACTCTGAACATACATAAACAAATTTTAATGAAAATCGTTTGAGCCGTTTTAGAGAAAATTCAAATATCCCAAAAATGTTACATGGGAGACATTAAAATAAAACAAAAACAAAAAAGCTCTTGATATTACACAAAGATAGTCTTTGCTTACCAAGTTTGAAGACAATTCATTTAAGTATTTTGGCAGTGGCAATATGTGTTCACATTATCGCACTAACGTATAGACTCATAGACCGACGACGACGGACGGCATGACAAAATTCACTATTTTGGATTTCGCCATCATCATATTGTTGGTTCTTATTAAAACCTCGAAATTTTTGACATAAAACCAATATACTGTGACCCTATAGAGATTAAATAAAAAATGGTTTCACCCTTTTAATTTCTTGAATCAATTTGACATTTTAATAATATTATTTCATAAGTCCAACCCTGTCTGTAGTTAGTGCCAAAAAAAAGAGGGCAGAAAGTTCCTAAAATATATTTTTTCATGTTTTGCTTTTGGAGTTTCTCTTTTAGATTTATTTTGCTTTGAAAATGGAAATAATGCAATGCATTTTCGAATTACGTTGGGAAAGCGGTCACCTTTTTTGTGGATTGCCGACAAGTGGAACTCGGGATTCCACTAATCAGGCATAGTGTTTCATACGACTGACAAGTTTGTTTTTTATGCCTAAAACCACTGCAGTTATTACGGTGATGCCAATAATAACCAGTTTTCCAAATAATAACCAGTTTTTTTACGAAGCGTACCTACCTAGGAAGTAATTTTCGAACAATAAAATTTAAAAAAAAATAATTAAATGCAAAAAATGTTTTTTAAGAACTATTTCCAATAATCAAAGTTTAGATTATTTTAAAAGCTTGAAAACTACTTTTTTCCTAGCTCAAAATATGAAATCCAGTTTTTTTTTTTAATACGGAAGTACATTAGGTGCATATTTGCAACCAAAAACTAATCCCTTCAGGAAAAATTTCTTAAAAGCGTTTTTATCATTTTTGACCATTTTGCGTCACGAAATTTTGTTGGCAAACCACAGAATCGGATTAAGCAACCCCAAAAACATAACCTATTAAAAAGAATTCAAACTACCCCGAAACTTCCCTGACAAATAATAAATCACAATTTTACAGGATTCATAGGGCAAGTATTGGTTTCGTTTTAAAAAAAAAAAAATCGAGGTTTTAATCAATACCCACATTACGATGACGGAGAAGTCAAAAAAAGTGGTTTTCTTCATGCCATGCGTAGCGGTGGTCTTTCTGCGTCTTTAATTATGTGAGGCTATGCGTTCATCTGTACACATTTCTATTGCCCAAACGGGTAAATGGATTTTTGGAACACATTATTTTTACGTATACCTCTCATATAAAGGTTTTGAGTTATTGTTTTGTTATATTCGTTTTTTTTTTCTAAAAAAAAAAAAAAAAGGAATAGGGTTGCCGTTTTTTGCAAAAATGTACTTTTTTGTAATTTTTTTCTTTGTGTTATCTCGTAATAGACCAGTGCCAATATTAAAAAAAAAAAATATATATTGGCAGGATATGGGTGGTAAGAATATTATGAAAAATTGTAAAAATCGTGTTTTTTTACGATTTCTATCAAAAATAAAATAAATTTAACACAAGAGTTGTAGGTGGTAAAAAAATCTATCTTGTTCAGATAAGTTTTTTATATGACCCCAAAAATATCGTGAAAATTGCCAAAAACAGTTTTTTTTTTTATTTTTATCTTCTTCAAAAATTGTTAGATTTTGATGAAACATTAATTTGAACGTACATTGCAATGCTTTTTATGCATAATATAATTTATTTTTTGTACATTTGACGAATTTATTTTGAAAACTTAGCCAAATTTTTAATGAAAAATTTTGACTAAAAAATTTTAGTTTTTTTGAGAATTTTGAGATAGATTCTTTTTAGTTATACCCTCATTATTAAAACTTAATAAGATAACCAACACAGTTATTGTTTAAAACATTGTCAATAATTGAAAAAAAAAATCGCATAGTAGAGAAATTCTGATACTAGATTCAAATTAAAAGAGTCAAAATCATTTGCAAAAGTTTAATTTGATTTCTATGACAACTCCTCGCTGGCTATGATAAATGTATTGTTTTTTTTTACCTAGGTCTAATTTGTTCACAGCGGGTTAAGCTTTTAGCGCTAATCAACCAAAATCGGTGGTTGATTATCTAAATCCATGATTAACAACTCAAACCATAGATTCTCAAAAAAAAAAGTAGTTTAATTGGACATTCGACGATTTACACTTACCACTAAGTGGGCCCTATGTCTTAAAAAGAGGATATAACCCAAAAAATCATCTCAAAATTTTCAAAAATCTAAAATTTTTTCGTCAACTTTTGTTGTTTGAAAATTAGGCTATTTTTATCAAAATAAATTCGTCAAAACACACAAAATTTAATACTTTTCTGAAAAAAAAAATTGTATGAGTAAGAGTAAGTGACTTTAAAATTAAGATTCATCAAAATGTAACTATTTTTGAAAAAAAAAAATTTTAAATATGAGAACGAAGAGAAAAAAATAATAAATAATAAAAATTATTGAACAAAATTCAATTTAAACTTTCAAGTGACCTCTACTCAAAAATGCCTTTCGTCCAGGTACAACAATGGGCTCAGCAATTAGATGTTGTTGTACTCTTTCTAATACGCAAAAGATATTTTCGATGTTTACCGACTCATATTAAAATTACAGCATATATCAACTGTGAATTTTAATATTCTAGAATAATTTTTCGCATTTTTTACAATATTTTTGAGGTTATACAGAAAAAATATCTGAATAAAAGTTGTATTTATATCACACAATTCTTGTATTAAACTTTTTTCGATAGGAGGTCTACTTTTGGCCATCGCCATACTTTGAATTAAATTTTTGAAAATTATAGGTAGATACTAAAAGGTTTTCCAATAAGAGGTGTTATTTTGATATTCAAAGAAAAATGGCATTTTTAGAGATAAATGATCAGATGTTTATTTCATTATAAAGAGGAAGGTATGTCCTTAATAATGAAACACAACATCAGCCAAATGGCCGCCAAGACCACGCTTACAGCACCATATCCTTTTCATGAAATTTTCCATAACCAAATCGCAAAGTGGCTGCCCTATGTCCTCGATAGCCTCACGAATTTCATCTTTGAGGTCTTGAATCGACGCTGGGCTGTTGGCGTAGACCTTATCTTTCACGTGGCCCCAAAGGAAGAAGTCGCAAGGTGTTAAATCACAAGATCTCGGTGGCCAATTGTGATCACCTCTTCGAGAGATAACACGGTCCGGAAACTTTTCCCGTAAAAGATCGATGGTTTCATTGCTTGTGTGGCACGTAGCGCCGTCTTGTTGAAAGTAAACGTTGTCCAGATCAATACCATCCAATTCAGGCCATAAAAAATCATTAATCATCTCTCGATAGCGCAATCCATTGACCGTAACTGTTGCTCCAGCCTCATTTTCGAAAAAGTAAGGTCCAATGACCCCGCGGGACCATAAACCGCACCAAACAGTCACGCGTTGAGGATGGAGAGGCTTTTCAATAATAACTCTTGGGTTTTCCGAGCCCCAGATGCGACAGTTTTGCTTGTTGACGTAGCCTCCGAGGTGGAAATGGGCCTCATCAGTCAAGATGATTTTTCGATGAAATTCCGGTTCATTTTCATGCATTTCAAGGACCCAATCAGCAAAGACACGACGTTGTTGATGATCAGCCGGCTTGAGTTCTTGTGTTAACTGAACTTTATAAGCCTTAAGACCCAAGTCTTTATGCAAAATACGGTGTAATGACGTTTGTGGAATGCCTAATTCCAAAGAACGGCGAGGAATGGACAAACCTGGGTTTTCTTCAACACTTTAGGCTACAACAGCAATATTCTTAGTTGTTATTGAGCGAAGTGCACGGGTTTTATTCTTCACATCACTAACTTGTCCCAACAGCTCGAATTTGTCCACCAATTTCTGTATTGCGGTCCGACAAGGTGCTTCACGACGACCCAAAAATGTTTTAGTTTTACGAACCGTCTCTGCCAAATTTTCACCATTTTTATAGTGAATTTTAATAATTTCAATGCGTTGTTGAAGCGTGTATCGTTCCATTTTTATTAATAGCGTAGTTTCTTTTTGTCAAATGTCAAAAAATGACAGCTTCAAAAGTGACAGCTACCGAAATAGCGGGCTATTCAAAATAACACCTCTTCTCTTATTGGAAAACCCTTTACTTTCCCACTAGATTTGTATTTGTTCTTATACTTATCCATAGAAAAATCGCAAAAAATGGCACCTGTGTATGTGCAATGTAACCAACCATATATTTGATTTTTTTTTAAATTCTCGAATGACCACTAAAAATTTTCGTAAAAATTGAAAATGTTTAATTTTCATTCTAAGATTTTTTTTTACATGAGAACCCGCAAAAAACCAAATAAAGGTATCAAATAAATTTCTGACAGCGTTTACTAATGGTGTTTGTTCTAGTCCTAATGCATTTCTGATAATTAATTGTTGCATTCCTCCGTTAATTATTTTTCAGGTATAGGTAATGAGAATTTTTAGAAAAACATTTCGAAATGAATGTATCTTACGCTTGAGAATATATGGTTTCTTCTCATTTTGATTATCTGTATTCATCATCCTATCATCATTTTTGTATGGCCTTATGTGCATGCATACATTTCTGCATTAAACACAACGCCATGCAATTCTAAGACTGCAACATAATCCATATACATGAATGAACATAATATTTGTTAGTCAATATCTTCTATCCGAATTTCCCAAAAATTATTATTTTTTTACCTTCTTTGAGTACAGTGTGCTGTGCACCCACAAATCCCTAACAAAATCCTTTCACAAGAAAGCAATTAAATCCTCGATAATAATCTTTCTTCCCCTTGACTCTTTTTAGGTATTACAACAGTAGAACCGAATGTATTTACCACTTGCATCCCAGTAGCTGGAAACTATTCTGGCGCTGTGTTCGCACCAACAACCATTGTTAATGCTACCACAGACACTCTATCTGGGTTCGAGGCAGCCGGCTATGCTGCCTATTCGACAGCACTAAGCGTAACAATAGCAATCGGATGCAGCCTCCTCATTTTGAACGTGCTAATATTCGCCGGAGTGTACTATCAACGTGACAAGACTCGACTAGAGGTGAAGACACTGCAAAAGCAGTATCAGCAGCGTGGAATGCATCAACAAGTGGCTTTCGATCCGATTAAACACGCCCATTATCACATGGGACATTCGCAGAGTGCGAATGTCATCGTCGACGTCGAGAACCACGATCAGGGTGCTATCCTGCTGTCGGGTGACGTTAAGCCCCCGCCCCACATTTGTTCGAATGCAATGCAAATCAACAGCAGTTGTGGCATACAGACAACGAAAATTCCATCGAATGTAGTTAGTGCCGCAGATGTCAGCAATGTCAGTAATAGTGGAAGTAATGTCACGTATGCCGTAAGTAGTAAGCAGCAGCAACAGCAGCAGCAGCACCAACAGCAGCAGCAACAGCAGCAGCAAGTTCCTTCGTCGCGTGAGCATATGCAACTCAAAGGAACACAAACTTTCGGAAGGAATATGAGTGGCGGGGGTGGGATGAGTGTAGGCGGTGGTGGCGGAATGGGCGGAGGAAATGCCAACAATGCTTACAATCCGGGAATGATGACTTTGCCAAAAGTGGGTGCGATGCATCACTCGAACTCAATGAATTACGGGCGCAATTCCACCGGCATGGTTGGAGGTGGTGGTGGTGGTGGCAATGCAAATAGCAATGCCCCTAGTGCTGGAAACACAATCGTAAACAATTCTGGAGACTGCATGACTCTACCTAGAAATTTGTCATCTGCATCACGTCATAGCGTGGGTAAGTACAAAATACCTTCAATCCCTCCAATTCATTTGCAGCATAGATGATGTAAAATTGTATGCATGTGTTCATTCCCAAAGGACTCCTCTATTTATTATAGAGGGGAAACTCTCAGCTTATATATTGAATATCTATTCAAGCTTTAAATTGTCACAGTTCATTTTAAATATGACTGCCTCCGCAATGACTTCTTTTAGCACTTTCATATAAACAAAAATTTATTTTATTTCATTTTTAAGAATATAATCCTGGAAAATTTCCGCGTAGTATCTGCATATTAAAAAAAATCCTGACCGTTGAGTCTATAAACATAGAACTCGAAAAAGGTAATAATTCTGGGCCTGTCGTAAAAGATATAAATAGCGAAGTTAGTGTTAAGACCGGAGGATAAAACACATCCATCCTATCTGGCTAATAAAGGTTTCCATTTGGGAATAAAAATGCTTCTAAGTTTTATGTAAGTTTTTTTTTTTTTTTGTTTTGCTATTTTTTTAAGGAGCCTTATTATAAAAAGTGAATAGCTGGAAGGAATTACATTTTTTTGTTGGTTTTATTTTTTTAAGGAGGTTGGAAAGTTATAAACTAGACAGTAAGTGAGTCAGGAGGAATTCTATGATTGGGGTGAGGGAAAATCATAAACATTTGTAGAGATGGGATGCACAGATAGATATAATATAATATGCGTCATAAAATGGTTTTAGGGCCAAATTAGTGTATAAACTGTTTCTGGGTTGTTGGCTATGAAAATTTCATCTAAAATCTAGGTGGTGAAGTATAGTTTGAGAGAGAGAGAGAGAGAGATAATATTTTGAGGGAAACCTAAGCTCAGAAAGAAGAAAATTTGTGTCAGAATGATTTTTTTTATTTTCTAGTTTTTAGAAAAAATGATAAATTTCGATGCACAAAACATAAAAAGAAAAAGTTAAAAAAAATATTTTCCGGAACAACGTCGCTTAGTAAATTCTTTGGGAATTTACTAAAATGCCTGTTTGTTTGTTTGTATATAAACCATTAGTCATAAGCCGAGTGGAGAGCAGCGTTAAAATGTGCGTAAAACCGTGAAAAAAAGTGAAATTCTGTTGAATGATCGTGGAATACCATGAAAAAAAGCATAGGAAGTTATGAAAAAAAAACATTTAACAGTAAAAACCGTAAAAAGTCATTAAAAAAATATGAGCTTTTTATAAATTTTTTTTTTTTTTTAAATAAATAATTTTATACATTCTTAAAAAATCATCAAATTTATGACTAAAATGACTTAAACAACTTCTTAAATTATTTTGAGCTGTAAATTAATTATGCCACTTGACTTCGTTAAGAATGAAGAATTTTTAGAAAACTAAATTTCGTTTGAGCCGTTTAATAAAAAAATATTTTTATTTATAAATACTCAAGCCTTGTTTAACAAATCAAATTGATTTGCCATTTTCAAAAAAATATCAATTAACATCTAAAAACAAAATTTAAAACAAAAAATCATCAACTCACTTTCGAAAAACGATTTTTGGAAACAAAAAAATTAAAACTTTTCTTAAAAATCCAAAACAATTATATTCTTGAAAGTTTTGATACAAAATAATTTAGAAATTGCTATGAAATTCTCATCGAAATCAATGGAGTCGCTTACGAGAAAATTAGAAAAACGGAAGACGGGTCCATGAGAGGTACCTCTACCGTTATGGACCAATGAAAAAATATTTATTTTTTCTTTCAAAAGTACGAACATTACAGTTGTAGTACACATACAAATTTTAGTTAAAATAGTTAAAGTCGTTTTTGAAAAAAATAAGTATCAAGTGAAATGAGGTAATATATGGTTAATAATGTACCGTGACTATGTTCATAGCATACATTTTCATATGCCTTAATTTAATAAGAGTAAGGTAAGAAATTATTTCATTTTACTTCTGATTTCATAATATTTTATCTGTCAAATAGAAGATAACTTGCTATTTAAGTGGGTCACTGTGGCGTATGAGTAACATTTTTTTGTTCTATATTAAATCTTTTGCTAGTAAAACCCTCAAAAGTTCTCAAGATATTCAGCCCTATCATCGTATCCGATCGGAAGAAAAATTTTATCCGATTTCTACGAAGTATAAGAATTTTGTATCATAGTAACTGCTCCACCTGATATATTGGAGGAACTTCCAAAAAAAAAATCAAAGCTTGCGTTGTAAATGTCAATATATTAGTAACTCATCTCGAATTTAAGCGATTTTCTTTCTCTGATTTATATTCTTCTGCAATGTACTGCGATTTTCTCTCTCAGATTTATTTTCAAATGCGATGTACTGCGATTTTATCTTTCCGATTGGCTCCGACAGAAAAATGGTGCTGAACAAATTTCCGCAAAAATAAAATAGAATACAAAAAAATTAAAAACAAACAAAAACCAACACCTGGAGAACTTAAATGGATGTTGGCCTAGGAAATGGCAAACATTATTGTACATTATTTCAATACACAGTACCAACACCTGTTTCAAACCAACATCATTCAGCTTTATCTCTTATTAAAATCAGAACCATTCTTTTTAACACGTTTACGCATAGTTTAAACAAATAAAACACACTAATACATATTTTAGTACATAGTAACTTTCAATACACAAAAATGCAAATTAAATGTTTTGCAACTTTTTAAGAGGATACGTTAAAATATACTCCAAAAACTGATTTATTTTACATGGTAATTGCTTGAAAATTTGCACACATTTGTTAAAAATCAGAACAGAATCGATTTTTACCAAATTTTACTCCACTCCAGCAAATTAATAATACTAGCCGACCCAGCACTCGAAATTCGAGTGCCAGTTTTTACTTGCGATATGGGTACCATATATCAAGTTATGCATTCGTAAAATGAGATAACAATCAAACATGACATTACGATGATAGAGAATAAGAAAAAAGTGGATCTGACAATTCTGTCTGTCTGTCTGTCTCTGATACACACAATCAGAGACCACAGCCTAAACGGATGGGTCGATTTACTTCAAAGTTGGTATGTGGAGTTTTTTGGAGACTATCCCCAGACTTTTTTAGAATATTTTTTTTTTTGGACCAAAAATAACGGTACCTGCCATATACCGGTTTTAGAAAAACTCATTTTTTTAAAAATGATTCCTACGATTTTGATTAAAAAAATCATAGTCATTTTTTTTGGATAAGGGCTATCTTTTAATGAAAAACTTTTTTTCAAAAACAGTTATTAACGGTACTTGCAAAATTTTATATAGAAAAAATATTTAAAAAAAAAAAAACGCTCTAACGATTTTTAATTTTTAAATCCAAAAAATGTATCCTTATAGTATCCTTTTTTTCCTATATCAATTGGTACCAGAGGCTACAAATGCAATTTTGTTTTGTTTTGTATGCAAAAAAGCAACAAAGTGCATTCTTATCCCTTTGTTTTGATTGGTTACAAAAAAAAAAAAGTACATATCCTTCGTGTTATCTGAGGCATAACAAACAAGATTGCATTTTTATATAATAAAAACGATGGACAGAAAAGACACAAAACAGTTTTGTAAATTTATTTTTTTGTTTTTGCGCTGAACTGTAAATTAGTCTTAAAGTTTCAAAATGTTATTGTAGAGCTCTACAACAAAAAAAAACGCCTAATATTTTGAGTTGATTCTTCATTCATGGGGGTTCACATTACACAACTTCTGTCGTGTTGGCAGATTATGTGTAATGTGAACAACCCTTAATGTAAATCCACCTTAATGTTTTGGGATCTGGTCTTGGCCTTATGGATTTGACATTTTATATGTGTCAGTGGATTTGACATTTCCAATTGTTTTTTTTTCTTCGCATTTATTTGCAATTTAAATTCATTGTCTTAAACACTTTCGGTGTAAAATATATTTAAATATTTTATAGCTACTGCACATTTATGTTCGTTAGTTATGTAATTTATGCCCCTTCAGTTTGTATGGGAAGCGTAAACTGTACCACAGAAATAGTGTTCGCCGTTTTATTAGGTATATGATAAAAACTGAAAAATTGAAAATGCAAAAAGGTGAAAAACTTCAAAAATTAAAAAAAATAATTTCTTTGGGCAAAATATGGTATTTATTCTTTTTTTAGTTAGAAACCCTGCATTGAAAACAACGGCACTTTACCTATTAACATTCGATTCAATCAGAGACACCAATTAGCTCGGAAATATCTGGTCAAATTCAGTCTTTATTTGTTCCATCAGCTTAGTAATTTAAAAGTTTCAGCTTACTAATCTCCTGGTGTACAAGCTCCCAATAATTTAATACACAATGCATGTCAGGAGTTTGCATTGGCCACCCTAAAATATGGAAATTTTCCTCTTCTAAGGGGCCAGTTATAGCTTTCATTGAAATGGATCATTGGAAATTTTCATTTCAAATTTAAAGACATTTAGGCAAATAATTGTTGGATGCAATTGACAAAAAAATAAAGCTTATGACATATAGAATTAGTTTACTAAAAAAAAACTTAACTATGCTTGAAACTTTTCTTTTAATCCAATTTCGTTATTTCACTGATCATTGAAACATTTCAATGATCAGTGAAATAATAAAAGTGCATTTATAGAAAAGTTAGGATCAGAACTAAATTTTATTTTGTGTAAACAAATTCTATAGGAAAAACAGTTAAAAAAAAAAACAATTCTTTTTATTATGTTTATTGAATAAAATCGTTGGAGCTATTTATTACAAACCTCTAATAACTTTAAACGAAAATAAATATTAAAAAACCAAAGAATGCATTAAGAAAATACAAGATTCGATTTGCTAGATTCTGAAGTTGAAAAAAAAATAACTATCATGACATTTTCCTGGAATTGTATCAACCTCATCGAGATATCATACACCTTCAAAAAATAAGTTAACCATCACTGCACCCACCCGGCTTACGCATCTGCATAAATAGTGGCTTTTGAAGTACCACACTCTGGGAAAAAACGCAACATTAAATGTAGATGGCGTCACTGTTGCAAATAGCCTTTCTATTGTACTGAATTCGGTACGCTAAAAATTATGTTAAAATTTTATAAAATAAACTATGCAAAAATTTAGAAAAATAGGAGTCTATTTTTTTAAGCGTTCTTTTTTTAAAGTTGACTAAAAGTAGAATACAAAAAAATAATGTTAATAAGCCTTTAAGTTTTGGAGAAATTAAAAAAAAATACAAAACTGAATGCTAGTTTTATTTAAATTTTTCCTTACAAATTAAGTTACTTTTTAGTTTTTTTTTTTCTTAAACATAAATAAGACATTTTAAATTTCTGTGTATGTTTACTAGAAATATGGCCATACAATTTTGAAAAAAAAAAAAAAAATTGAAGGAATTTGTTTTCAAAATTCTGAGTAAGAAAATCTTTTTTTATGGGAGTGGGTCATAATACTGCTTTTCAAAATTCTGTATGATAATATTCTGTTTGGTCAAAATACTGTAAGACCATGATTCTGCATGTCAAAATTCTGTATGTCAAAATACTGTATGAACAAAATACTGACTTGCTTTTAAAATTCTGTACGGCAAAATACTGTAATTTCAATACAGTATTTTTCAAGAAATTTCCTCTGATAAAAAACACATAACACTAGTTTTAAATAAATTGTGTTGTTTTTTTTTTCAATTCGTTTTAGGCATGCAACGTGGTTTAATTCAGATTGTTTTTTTATAAAGCGTGCAATGTTTTTTTGTTTTTAAAAATAGTTTTTTTCTTATTTTGAAGCCAATTTTTAAGCAACTTAATAATTTGTAAAAAAGTAAGAAAGATCATAAGAACCGTTATAAGTCGAAAATGGAGCAAGAACGAGCAAATTACCTCTTAAGTTTTTTGACTTACCTCAGGAACTCATGGTTTTCTTCTGCGGCGGTGATTTCGGGACACCCTGTTTATTGGATTGACTTTATTTTAAGTGGTAATGGAAAAATGTTTTTGTGGCTATCAAAAAAAAGATTATTCTATAATAATTTGAGCTTAAGTTAGTCCACTATATGGAATTAACGAGTTTCAGTACAATTTTGCCTTTTTCAGTAGTACTTTTTTTCAGTTTTCAGTACAATTGAGAGAAACTCTATTTTCATCACTAAGATGGCTCATACTGAATTCAAACATGTTTATTTTCAAGTTTCTTCAAATACAAGTATTTTCGAAGAGATAGAGTATAGCACAATGGGTAAGACTGTCGAGGTCGACTGGTTGGTAATGGTAACTCAAGCAACGCAGATTTGTTTCGATGCTTGCATATAAAAAAAAATGATACCATTAACTATCTTTATGAACCAAAGTAGCAACACGTTTTGTATTTTCCTATTTTCTACAAAATGCGGCCCTGAAAATTGAAAACTCTTATAATCTGGAAAAAATCCTTTTCTTTAATATTTATAATGGTGCTGCCACAGTGCCACTGTTGTAGAGTTCATGCCTTTAGGCCTTAAAAAAATATTATTATTATTTGGCGAACCCTTTGATGTCGGAACATGTACCCTCCAACATAACTATGCAATATTATTTCGTTTTATTTATTTTTCAATCTGCAAAGTAAAATTGAACTAATATTGAAAGGATTAAGAGCAATGATTGCGATTTTGCCAGTAGAGGACCGATAATAATTGGGTTATTGTTTGTTCTTTTATCACATGCTTCTCGGGTTTTTGTATCCTTTTTTTTTTTTTTTTATTTGTACCACTATAATTTCGACCATTGTCGTTATCGAATGGCAAACAAGAGTATTTAGCCTAAAAAAAGGATAAGCACATATTTCCAAAGTAAGAAGCGACATTTGTCGACAGCACAGTAGTTATTATTCTCCAGCATTTTCATTATAAAATGTTCAATAGGATGAGAGGCATTTTCGAGAAATCGGACTATAATAATCCTACAAGCTATACAAATAGGGATATTGGTGGAAATTTTCAAGTATAATCGTTTTGTGTTGTGTGTGTACATTATTTGGATTAGGCCGACATAATAGAGGTAGTTAGAAAATAAAATGGTTTTCACCAGAAATTGCATACAAAAACACTATTCATTTTGAATAGACGACTTTGGATAAACTTATACCTAAACGATTCTTGTAGATTTCATATGAGGGTGCTTATTTCGAACACACAATTTTGGGTTTAAGGAAAGTTAAATGTACCTACAAATACATTATTAAAAATCGATCAATTATTGGTGATTGGCTTATGGAGAAACTGAAAAAAAAAAAAACGAAAATCTGATTATATCCAAAACTCTTGAATTGTATTATTGTGCATTTGTATAAGGATATTGAGGTAGGTAATATTTAAATTTGAGAGTGGAGATTATTAAAGTGAACAGTAGGCACTTATTTAGATGGATTATTTCATATTAACTGACTTAAAATATTGATTTTATAAAAGAATTTTATTAGTTCACAGCTTTGTTTTTAATTAGGATTTATGTTCATTAAAGTTGTGGTTTTGTAAGATATATTATACTATTAAAAAAAATCTTTTGTTCAAGATGAGAATCAATAGCAACTTTTTGTTTGAAGACATCAGGTGTTATACCAAAAACTTAATGCAGAAAACATGGTAGTACTTAATTCTCTACGCACAACTTCTTTAGAGACCCAAATTGTAAGTGGAAGTGGAAGAGACCAAAGGATTTATTATGAATTTTACCTAGCGACCAAAAAACATAGTGTTGGAGTAAAACATTTATGGGTAAAAACAAATAATGCGAAGGAGATATCAAATGCTAGTAAAAATCAAACACGATAATAGATTATGACTCTGCTTTACTAAAAAATGGCTATTCGAGGACTTTTGGGAAACAATTTTTTGACCAATTTATTCATAATTAATGTTTTAGTGCAATGAGGTTCATTTTTACTGACAATCCGTTGTAATTAATGGTAAAGGGATAAAATTTGGCACTAATGTTTCATTTGCCACTAGAATTATCCCGAACTTTGCAAACAATTTGTCCGCTGAAGTTTGAACAGTCAACAAAACTGTAAAACTTGTTCGATTTTCAAAAACTGTAATCGCTTTGTCCCGAAAAACTCTAGGGGCGATATTTTTTTGTTAATAGTTTTGAACTATAATTTATCATTTGTTACATTATGCTAAGTTAAGTATCGACTTACCAGTACGTGGTCCGTAATTTATGTAAGAATTATATTATTGAGAAATATTCAATTGACAACACTACAATGTCCAGTTGTAGTGTAGCTCACAAAATAAACAGAATTGTGTCTCTAACTTAATTGAAAGTTATACTATAGCTTGCAAATAATTTACTTTGCTAATTAAAAGAATTAATTACCTACATGATGCCGATTCTAAAAAAATTGTTATCTTGATTAATAATTCTAAAATTACCTTAAACATTGTTGTAGTGTAATTCACGGCCTGTAATGGGTTGTTTCTGTTTTTTTCTGGATTATGGTTTAAACATTAGCAAGAAGAAAGCAAATTCAGAAGAGAAATTAAAATTGATTAAATTATTTGTAGAGTTTGAGGGAAAAACTGAAACTAGCAACGACATTTAATAAAACTAACAGAATCGACGGATTCACCTCAATCTTAACGGAAAACTTTCGGTACACTTAATAAAGTCAATGACTTGTATATTGTATATAATATTGAATATATTTCGAAAAAATGATTTTTCAAAAAAAAAATTTCACACTTTTTTTAAAAATCCAAAAAAAATAATTTTCGAAATTTTTTTTATTACATATTATTGCGACAACTTCAAAGCATTCACATAAAAAAATGGCTGAAATTGATTGAGTAATGAAGGAGAAAATCAGAATTAAAAAAAAAACGGTTCAACACAAGAATTTTCGGACCTACTTTTTTCTCATTCTCTATCATCGTAATGTCATGTTTAATTGTTACCTCAACTTTTTACTTGCGATATGGGTACCATATATCAAGTTATGCATTCGTACAAAAAAAAAAAGTTGGGATAACAATCAAACATGACATAACGATGATAGAGAATGAAAAAAAAGTGGGTCCGACAATTCTGTCTGTCTGTCTGTCTGTATGTATCAGGGACCAGAGCCTAAACGGATGGGTCGATTTACTTCAAACTTGGTATTTGGCGTTTTTTGGAGAATATCCCCAGATGTTTTTTTGAATTTTTTTTGGACCCCAAATAACGGTACCTGTCATATACCGGTTTAAGAAAAACAAATTTTTCTCAAAAACTGTTCCTAAGATTTTGATTAAAAAAATCATGGTCATTTCTTTAGATAAGGTCTATCTTTAAATGAGAACCATTTTTTTCAAAAACCGTTATTAACGGTACCTGCCATAGAACCGTTTTTTTTAATTCTGATTTTTTCCTTCATGACTCAATTCATTTCAACCATTTTTTTTACATGAATGCTTTTAAGTTGCCGTAATAATATTTAGAAAAAAAATTTCGAAAATTATTTTTTTGGATTTTTGAAAACAAGTTTGAAATTTTTGTTTTGAAAAATCATTTTTTCGTAAACTATTCAATAATTTTTTTTCATATTTTAGTTTTTAGATGTTGATAAATAATATCTTAAAAATGGCGTACCGTTTTTTTTTTTTTTTTAAAGTCCTTGCAGAATTTTATATGGAAAAAATAGTTTTTTTAAAAAACCGCTCTATCGATTTTCAAATTATTTTTTCTAAAAATGTATCATTATAGAAGAAATCAAATTGCATACTTTGTTTTGAGGTTAAATGCATTTAAGAAGCTGTTTTAGTCATTTGAAAATTGAATTTTATGCTTTTTTAATTTTTTTTTTTCTAAAACTGCATTTAAAAATTTTTAACTAAAAAGGCTTAGCATAAATAGTAACTTTATCTACAAGAGCAAGTACGTGCGACCCAGTCGTGCATTTTATTTTTTTTTTTGTACGAATGCATAACTTTATATATTGTACCCATATCGCAAGTAAAAAAAAGTAGTTTGGGTCACATAATTAAATATACCCCCATTTCATTTGTTGTAAAAAGATACATTTTGTGAAAAAAACTAAAATGGTTAGAGCCAAAAATAGGCCAAAAATAATAATAATTTGCCCATTCACACTTCTTGCGTGAGGGGGCGATATGATGTTTCGCAAACTTAAGTCGAAGCTTTTTACGTTTGACTTTCAGGGTTTTTTTTTGACACATTTAATCTCTTCAGAACTGTTAGATGATAAGATTACTGTAGAGTGTAGATGTCCTTTCCCTGTATTGTTTTCCCATAAAGGGTATATTTTAAATAATTGTCAAGATAAATATTTTGTCGTTTCGAATAATCTTCCACGTGGTTAACGTTTAATTTTGCCATATCTCGGCAATATTTAAAATTTTTGCTCTTCCCATTTTTATTAAAAACTTGCCTTTTCGACGTTAACTTTACTAACTTAACTATACTTTTGCACTAGTTTTCTCAAGAAATGTTCAAAGAAAATGCCGCCTTTATTCAAATAAATGAAATTTAACTAATTGGAAACTTTGGAAAAACCAAGATTTTTCATACAAAAAAGAGTATTAAGTCGTAATTTCCAAGTGCTTTGGAAACTGCAATAAGACTTTCAGTGAGAGTTTATGGTAACCGTAGCCACCAATTGTGTTCCACCAGTGACTCATCCGCATTGGTACCTTAACTATACAGTTATATAATTTTGAAAGTTAATCTTTCACATCATATTTCTGGAACAGCATCACTTTAATTCTAGAAACCTTTACCATTACACGGCATGTTCAGGAACTGTTATTAGGGTCTCTCTGGTACTGCAATAATTGCTAGAAGCTTCATTAGAGCTTCACTACTTCCTTCAATATGTGAGAGAAGCTTCATGGCCTTCTTAGCCATCGCATTCACTTAACACGAATGCAGGCCAAAGCGATACATGAGATTGTATAATGACAGCCGTTTAACACCAAATGCTATCACCATGTCGTAGTCCTCAGAACCGATAGGGAGCTTATATAACTTATTTGGAGAGATGTGAAATTATTTCCAAAAGTCGACCCAAAGTGCAGTTCCTGGTCAAAGTTTGGAACTAATAGGATCGCTATCTTCCCAAAGATAACCTGATACTTTATATATCAGCTGTCTTAACCTCCAAACTATCATTTTTCAAATAAAATAAATGAATTCAGGTTTGTCGAATCCATGAGATATCATTGTAAGGTATACAACATTTCTTACTAAATTGCAGAGGTTTCTAAAACTATGAACCTCCCCCCCCCCCCTCCCCTCCTTCTTAAGTTCTTGGAGCTGACAGAAATGGTCTTCGGCAACCCTGAAAAGCATACAATGGGTGATATGAATAAAAATGGGTACCTACTCAAAACCCCGATTTTTGGAGCAGGTAATGGAGTACTTGGTATGAACATTATCATAAGTACCTACTCACTTTATATCGCCGAGTAGCTACTCTGAGCACGCACTCCGTTTTAGTCATATCACCCATTAGCACCGACATAATAAATATGACTGTTAGAGGAACAGAAGTATGTCAGCCATTTTGAAAAATGCCGCCTAAAACACCTGATCCAGAATACACAATATTATATTCTCCTTTTCAAGTTTTGAAATTGATATCCTTCCAGCTAGTAAATCGATCCTACTAATACTAAAAGCAACCATAGATAAGGGCCTAAAGTAGTTACATTGTATTCCTAAATACAGCCCTGACAAAGCTACTTCTATTACTGTTATCCGAGTTCAAAGGCATATGCTTGGTATGTTTGTGTATTTCGCGTTAACCTCACCAAACAACCGCACCATCGGGACCATTATATTATGGTGCGCTAGATCTTGCCAATAAAATTAAGTTCCCGAAAAGATTTCTAAGGACACAAGTGGCATATTGTCGAGCAAAAGAAATCCAAAACATGGTCCTTCAGGGCACCACATCAACATATTGCCTTCAAATGCGATAGAACCAGCACACAAAAAAAAGAAAGGAGGAAATACATTATAGAATTCATGTCGGAAAAATCTATAATAACACAACAATATAACGACGAAAATTGCTTTTCCTTTTTTATTTTTCCTACTATTGACGAAAGCGCATGATTTTCAACCGATGCGATGCCATGGTAAAATCGAATGCCGTTGTATCGATGCGTCAGCAACATTTTTTTTGTTATTATTTTTAAGCACTTTTTTTTTTGTTCGTCATCGCGCTCGATTCATCTGTATTTAAGTCAAAATAGGGTTTTTTTTTTGGTGAAGTGATTTGAAAAAGGCTTCAAGGGTTGAAGTGATGATGGCATCCGCATTGGGTTTATCGCGCGAGAACATTTTTAAGTTACAAATTGGTCCTGATTTGACCCGGTTGTCATGCCAATTATGGACGTCGTCGCCACCGCCACCGCCGCCGCCGAGAATAAGCATCCTATATTGGCAGCCGTGTTATATAATAGTGATGGTGCTGTGTGATGCTGGTTGCTAGATCCTCCTGTGATGAACGCAACAACCAAAAAGGATAAAAGCAAAATAACTTTTTGTGAAAATAGCCCGAAGGGATGTTTCTATAGCGTTGATGGTTCTTATTTTTGGAGTTTATGATAAGGTTCTCCATTCAATTTTGTGTGCTTCTTTTGCTTTTAGAGCTGTTTTCAAATTGGTTAAGAGCCTGTGAATTATGAGAAATCGTCCAGCTGCTGGTGCTGTGCAGGAATATTCAATGGAATGGTAATATACTTTTCTATTTTGCCTACTTCTTCAAGAGGATTTAACTGTTGCTAGAAGGGAAAAGAAGAGTCGGTATATGGAATGCAAAAAAAAAACATATCAAAAGGCGAAAACGAGGTTGAGGCACAGCCTGAGCCAGTGAGTCCTTTGAAGTGGTCCTTTTGTGTGTGGAAGTGATTACCCAATTAGGATGTCATAAATTCTTCGAATTAACCCAGTGGTTCTTGTTTTACTATTATAATATGAGAGGAGAAAGTTTTTCTTTGCTGTCTTATTTTGGGCATTATTTTTGACAATTATTTTGATAAAAAATAATGGATTTTATGAGGGTTGTTATGAGAGTGGCTACAAAATTGTTTTGTTTTATATACTTTTTCGCCTTGAAAATTAAGTGTTTTTTTTTCTGCCAATGGTTCAGATATTCAAATGATATTAACATAATGGGGCCTGTTTTTGATCAAAAAATCAAATAGGAATTTGTGAGAAGAATATAAATCGAGGGGATTATAAGTATTTTAAGTATTAAGTATCTACTAGTTCTAAAATTTTTATATATGACTATTAGTTCATCTAAGTAAGTGGCCAACGAAAAGTGTTATAAGATTTGTATGATCAGATCAGTAAAAGTAATCAGAACTTTTTTTTTCTCGAAATGGACATAAACAAAAACTAGTTATCAAATATTTTGATATGCTCGATATTTCTCCAAAAAAATGAAAACCCAGAAAGAATTAGCATAGAGCTGGAAATTGGTACTAAAGCATTGAAATATCGATAGTAGTAAAATGTCAAAACTCCCTCAAAGCCCACTCCGTGCATAAAAATTTATTCAAGGTTAAATGTCGAATATTTTGGTTTTTCGTTATATCTTTTAAATGGAAGAGATTCAGCCCTATTTAAACAACAATACCCCGGAAATTTATTCCATTCGTAAAAAAAAAAATGTGAGATAACAATCAAACATGACATTACGATGATAGAGAATGAGAAAAAAGTGGGTCCGACAATTCTGTCTGTCTGTCTGTCTGTCTGTCTGTCTGTCTGTCAGTCTGTCTGTCTGTCTGTCTGTCTGTCTGTATGTATCAGAGACCACAGCCTAAACGGATGGGTCGATTTACTTCAAACTCGGTATGTGGCGTTTTTTAGAGAATATCCCCAGACGTTTTTTTTGATTTTTTTTTTTTTTTTACCCCAAATAACGGTACCTGTTATATACTGGTTTTAGAAAAACTCATTTTTCTCAAAAATGGTTCCTACGATTTTCATTAAAAAATCATGGTAATTTTTTTGGGTAAGGTCTATCTTTAAATGAGAACTATATTTTTCAAAAACCGTTATTAACGGTACCTGCCATAGAACCGTTTTTTTTAATTCTGATTTTCTCCTTCATGACTTAATCAATTTCAACCATTTTTTTTACATGGATGCTTTCTAGTTGCCGTAATAATATTTAGTAAAAAAATTCGAAAATATTTTTTTTTGATTTTTAAAAAAAGTTTGAATTTTTTTTTTGAAACATCATTTTTTGGAAAACTCAATATTTTTTTCAAAATTTAGTTTTTAGATGTTGATAAATAATATCTTAAAAATGGCGTATTAATTTTTTCTTATAAAAGTCCTTGCAAAATTTTATATGGAAAAAATAGTTTTTTTTAAAAAAAAACGGCTCTAACGATTTTCAAAATTTTTTTTCTAAAAATGCATCATTAAAGAGGAAATCAAATTGCATATTTTGTTTTCAGGTTAAATTCATTTAAAAAGCTGTTTTAGTCATTTGAAAATCGATTTTTTTCCAAAACTGCATTTACAAATTTTTATTCAAAAAGCTTAGCATAAATAGTAACTTTATCTACAAGTGCAAGTACGTGCGACTCAGTCGTGCATTTTTTTATTTTTATTTGTTTGAAATGTCAAATATCTCAGAACAGCTGTTTCGAACATTGAGAATTCGAAGGGAAAAATATTCTACCGGGGAATTCATAATTGGAGAATTCTCTCCCCGAATACATTTCCCGGGGGATGTTTAGAATTGGGCTGATTTAAAAAAAAAAAACTGTAATCTTTTAGGTTTTGTAAATTCCTAAAAAAAAGTTATTGTTATTCTACGAGCAAGTGTTCGTCCCTTAAGTCGGGATTTTGCTTAAGTGTACACTTGAGGAGACTTCTAGACACTGAAGCTATTCATAATCGAGTTTGTGTGGATATGCTTAGGTCTTAACTTGAGGATTTCCTCAAGTGTACAGTGTACACTAAAACTAACAGTACCTGCCATATAACCTTTAAGGAAAAGCTTCCTTTCTTTAAAAACGGCTCTGACAATTTTCCAATAAGTACTTGACAACTCTTTTTTTTTCTCCATTCAATAAATCTATTGTAATGTGTGCTGTGTGGCTTGTGGCACCATCCTGTTGAAATTACATGTCGTCCACGGTCATATCTTCCAATTCGGACCAAAAATAGTCTGAGCGATACCCAAATCTTGAGAACACACCGTGGAATTGACTGATTTGGACCGTTTGCTACGGACACCTGAACGGCAGCGATGTTTTCGATCAACCCGTTGTCTTACTGACACGACAACATCACACAACGAATATGTAGACTCAAATTTTTGCACTTCATTTACTATTGTCTGTCTATTAGGGCGAGAATTACGACCGAAAATTGGCTCTTAAAGTTGCGGTCACCGACTCCGAATTTCGGTAGAAAATTTTTATAATTTACAGACATTGCTCAACCGTGTACTTTGGAATGATGAAAATGTTGAGCTTACTGAATAAATTGATAATGACAGTTAGATGATTTGTAAAATCGTACGTTCACAAATTAAATCCAAAGTTGTCAAGTCCCCATTTGATAACTCTTTACTTTTGAAATGAAAGAAATGTTTGTACAAATTCTAATAACAGTACCTCCCATAGAACTGTTTATTTCATTTTTTTAATTTCTCCTAAACTACTCTACGGATTATGATGATTTTTTTATGCAAAAGGTTCTCAACAACGTTTAAATTATTAAACATATAAATTTTCAAAAAAGTAATTTTGAGATTTTTGAAAAAATCTTTCAAATTTTTTTTTGAAAATATATTTTTCGAAAACTGTTCACATTTTGGTTTTCGATAAGCATTAATATTTTCTTGAAAATGGTATACCAACTTTTTTTTAATCAAGGTTTGAGAAGTGAATAAGAACAAAAATTTTTGAAGATACTTTGTCCATTTTTTTCGAAACTTTATCAAAAATTAACCGTGCTTCGGTTAATTAAGCAAAGTATTAATTATTTTTGAGTAAACTGAATAGGTAGGTACAACAATATTTTCTTAGTGGCTTATAAGTGTTTTGAAAAGCTTGACAGTTTGAATCAACAATTTTAGTGTTTTCAGTTAAACTCAATTCTTGATTTAAAGTTTAAAGAAAAACGGGTAGATTTGCTTAGATACCAAGGCCTAACCGGGCCTACAATAGCTGATAGAATTGACCGAAATATCAATGTTATTTATTCTTATTGAAAAATAAAGATTAGTACGGAAAAAACATGATGGGAGGTAAGAAAATCGCTACAACTGCATCTCAGAGATGAGAAATTTAAAAATTCAAATTCTTCTAATTCTGTGGCCACAAAAATCGGCTTAAACGCAAGTCACTCAACATTTTAAAGAGCAATCAATAATTTAAGCCATAATGAAACTTAAAAAAACAAAACGCCACTTGAAGAGAAACGATTAAAGTTTTCAAGACATCATAGTTGTTGTAAAAAAATTTTGATGGCCCGGATGGATCCAACTTTTGCTGTCACGATTTGATAAAAAGAAAAGATTTTTAAAGCGCCATTATAGTCGTGAAGCTTGGGGTCATAACATCAAAAATGACGTATAAGGGAATTTTGGAAACAAATTTTCCTAAATTTTCTAACATCTTTGGACCGATAAACTTGCCCTACCAACATGATAACGCGACTATTAACTCGACGCTCATAATAAAAACTTGGATAGAGGAGCAAAATGTGCAGTTGCTTCAATGGCCAACGTATACACACCTTATCTAAACATCATTGAAATTGTCTTGGGATGGTTAGTACGCAAAGTTTATGGGGGTGGTTGTCAGTTTTTAGACAAATAGTTCTATAATTCTGAAATAAAGTTAGCGTGGAGCGAAATTTCGTTTGACAAATTTTAACAGCATTTTGCCAAAAAAATTTTTAATTTAGTAATTGTCAAAAATATTTTGGATTTTTTTTTGAAAATTTTTAATTATTTTTTGGTTAAAATATTTTTCGAAACTTTATTTTAAACAATTTAATTTTTAACAATTTTTTGAAATTTTTTTGCATATTCTTAGGGTGTGCCACCTTTTAATCAAAAAAACCTTTCATCAAAAAAGAAATCACCTTCTATCAATAAAATAAAATGCACGACTGGGTCGCACGTACTTGCTTTTGAATTAAAAATTTGTAAATGCAGTTTTAGAAAAATAATGAAAAAAGCGTAAAATTCGATTTTCAAATGACTTAGCTTCTTTAATGAATTTTAACTCAAAACGAAGTATGAAATCTGATTTCTTCTACAATGATACATTAAAAAAAAAAAAATTGAAAATCGTTATTACTGAAATGAATTAATAAATCAGCCAAGTAGAAGGCACTATTGTTAAATTATTGATTTAATATAGCTTCTACTCGTATCATTGATGACAAGAACAGTTATTTGTTATAAAAGATTTAAGTTTATATAATAATTTGGAGCACTTCTATCAAATGTTACTACATAAGTTAGTTATCCTTGAAAAATCTTGCATTTTAAATCTTTTTACTCAAGTGCCCTTAGATACACAACATTTTTGGTTTTCACACTTGGACCATAGACAAATTAGTTTGAAGTTTTTCCGTCGCTAAATGTTCACACTACCTTCCGCGACTACACGACTTCCGCTTCCGCTTCCGCTTTTTTCATAACTTCCCATGCGGTATTTTGCAATGATTTACGTGGTATTTAAAAGTCCAGTTCTTTCATTATTACTTCACCAATATCCACGATATTCCGCGCTTTTTGTCGTGCATATTTTTCCACAACTTTTCAGGCTTTTTTTCGTGACTGTTCAAGCTGTGACTTTCTTTGCTTTACTCTCCACACTTTTTCTCGTGGTATTAAACACCTTTTTCGTGACTTATTTTGCTGTTCTCAGAGGTTTTTAACGATCTTCCGCCAGCGTTCCGCGATTTTTTTCAATTGTATTACGCGCTTTTTAACGGTGTAGACCGTGATGGTATTTCACATATTTTCACACTTTTTACACCACTTTTCTTGTTTTTTTCTATGACTTTCTTTGTTTTTTGCGCTGTATTTTACGCTTTTCTCTTTTTGTAGTCTTTTTTTCTCATGCAGTATTTCGCGATCTCAACCCGTATTAATTTATATCGAATTCAAATGAAATAAAATAAGTAAGTTATATGCAATGAAAGGACTTTGCGCCATTTGCTGGCATTTTATAACAAAGCATTCCGTGTTCTGATTCTATCCTGTATCAGAGATGGTGTTGTATAAGGGACTTCTGATTTTCTTCTATTTTTTCAATGCATGGAAAAACTTCTCGAGACCATAATTTTCCGAAGTTTTAAAAGTTATTTTGTTATTCCTAAAGAAGACGAATTCAACTAATCAGAGATCATTAAAATCGGTCCAGCAGTTCTTGAATTATAAATGGTGTAACTAACCATTAAATTATTATATAACAACAGTAAAGTTATAGTATTTTTAGAATTAAACATTTTACAAACAAAACCAAACTCAGATACTATTTAGTATAGAAAAATAAAAACACCGAAAAACTAATACCTCATTATTATTCTATTTTATTCCATTGTATTGCGATATTTTGTTTCACCGATAATAATTCATAGATTTTAATTAATTTTTGAATAGTCGTGTTAAAAATGCACTTGTCTTCCTCTTTTTCCCATTTTGCGGCAAACTATCTGCCACATTTTCACCAAGTCCACCATTATAATGGAATTGATGTTAGTTTCGTTTTTGTAATTTTCAAAAAACTAAGCACATCGTTACAATTGACATCCGATTACATCCAAAATCGCGTCCCGCTTCAGCTGAGCATACGATATTCAAGTAATTGTATATGTAGTTTGATGTTGGAAACGGGGCGGTCGCCATGGCATCCTCAAGGCCTGCCTTGCCTATATAATATGACACACAAATGCACGCCCAGCATCCATTCCAGCACCCACTCTATATATCTAAAATGAGAATATTAGGCAATTCAGCTTCCATCCGCGAAGTTAGCAATATATTAGAACGGAAACTGCCAGACTCGACAACATGGCAATTGGGTTCGAGGTCTGCGGCACATCCGAATGTAATGAATTTTAATCTCATCCGGAATGAGTTTTTGGACAAATTAATGCAAATACATGTTTATGGCTTGTCGGCAAGCAGCAAGGAGTTTATATTAAGTATATACAATATACATAGATGAAATAGAGTATGCCTACTTTCCAACAATGTCACATCCTGTGCACACATTATAATCCAAATCCCCAAACAAAATATCCCTATCCCTGGTATAATACCCTGTGTGTCATGTCAAAAACACATGTATATAAGGTAGAAACCGTTTAATGGCGTACGTAGTATACCCTCCATGCCTAGTTCGTGTTCATTTAATAAATATTCTATCAGGAAGCAAAATACTCAATCAACCCAAATCATATTCAATATTCTTCAGGATACTACTTGGGAGCAAAGCATATAGTACAAGAGGTACCTACATACTATAGGTACATAAAAGTGTGTGTATTTGTTTGTGTGTGTCTATTAAAATCCTGTAGGAGGCAAAGTCAAGAAATCAAAAGCTCCTTTATAAATATCGCTCACGACAAGAAACACCCTCTTGTAAAAGCTGTTCTCGAGGTATTTTGGTACAAAGAAAGGCCGAGGATATGGTAATGGTTATGGGCTAAATGAAAAACAGATTGATTTTATACAAAACTCTGCAGGCACAAACACCTGGATACAAAGCCGCAATCTATTAAATAAGTGGGGCCTTCACATCAGGGGGGCCGAGAAAAAGCATGCATACACAAATTTAATATTCATGTAGTTTTCCTTTTATGTTGGTAATTTTTATTTCAAAAGAATTTTGAGGGGAAAATATGAATACTTGGAAAAAATAAAAAAAAAAATAAAGGAGTAAAAAAATAGGATATTATTTGATGATGTCCAGTGCAGTCCATCCAGGACCTATTGTGTAGTGTACATGTACTTTTGTACTTGTTCTTGTAAATACATTCAAAGATTTTTCCTACTGTGCCTACTCGTACCTATAAGGTTTTGTTTTGAGACCAAAATCCAACTTTTCGCTATCGCAATCATATCATTCAAGTTTCGAAAACCTCAGGCAAAATTATAGTTTAAAACATTTCGGCCCTCGATGTTGCATTTTATTTATTTATCGATAAAAGAAAAAACCAAACAACCTGCCCAAACGCGTGGACGCATTTTCTTCAAATTTGGTACAGATGATTTTTACGTAATTTCGAAAGTTTTTTTTTTTTTCTAGAACGAGTACCTCCCATACAACATTTTTGAGTTATTTGAATTTTATCAAAAACTCCTGATTGGACTTTTGTTGATGAGTCTTGTCCTCGTTTATTTTCAACCCCATTCTGCTTGCTGCTGACTCCATAGTATGGTGAAGGCACCGGTTACTGCTCGCTTCCTATCACGTCTATGTCGTCTGCAAACCTAAGTAATGGTGTTGATTTATTGAAAATGGTGCCCGATGTACTGGCATGGGTGTCCCGTATTCCATTTTCAAGCACAATGTTAAAACAGCTGCATGACAGTGCGTCGCGTCGCCTTGTCTAAGCTCTCTGGTGGTTTCGAAGGTTTCAGTAAAGTCCCTACCAACTTTGACGGAACAGCGAGCATTCTCCAACGTCATTCTGATAAGGCGTATCAGTTTAGCAGGGATTCTAAAGTTAGACATAGCGCCATACAGTTCCTCTCTGTTAACACTGTCGTAGGCTGCTTTAAAATCGACGAACAGGTGGTGGGTGTCACTATTATATTCTTGGGTTTTCTCCAGGATCTGGCGTAATGTGAATATTTGGTGGGTGGTAGATTTTCCAGGTCTGAAGCCGCATTGATAAGGACCTATTAGATCATCAGCAAAAGGCTTTAGATGCTCACATAAAACGCTGGAAAGGATGTTATAGGCGATGTTCAAAAGACTTATGCTTCTATAGTTGGCGCATGTTTGGCTTTCTCCTTTTTTGTGGATCGGGCAGATGGTACTGAGGTTCCACTTATCGGACATACTTTCCTCCGACCATATTTGGAAGGGGAGTTGGTGTATGCTCCTTACCATCTCATCTCCTCCAGCGTGCTTAAAAAGTTCCGCTTGTAGACCATCGTATCCAGCTGCTTTGTTCATCTTTAGTCTGGTAATGGCTACTTTGATCTCATTTTGGCCGGGCGGGTGTAGTTCGTGGTCGTCATCTAGATTGTTTTCTACAAGTTGATCTTGGGCGGGATCTTGGCTGTCATCGTCATTTAACAACTGGATAAAGTAGTCTCTCGAGATGACTAACATCGCCTGCGTCTCCACAATGGTGTTTCATCCTGATCTTTGCAAGGCCCAGGGCGGCTTTTGAAACCTGATGTCGACTGTTTCACTCTTTTGTAGAAGTTTCGCACCTCTTTTCTGCAAAAACATCTCTGCATCTCCTCGAATTCGCGTTGCTGGTGTTCTTTTTTTTCCTCCTAAGTAAGCGTTTCTCATCCTTCCTTCGCTCAACATAGAGATTTCTGGTGGCTCTCGTATCTCTCTGGAGCCACGACTTTAGTCGTTTTAGTTTTATAAAAATTACAGTCTTCTGTAGTTCTCAGGCCCGGTCCATCCCATAGCATCTCCTGAAGGGCTGTTACATCAGCTTGTAAACTGACGAGGGTCTCGGCTAGCTGCTCGGTCTTGCGTGGCCTGTTAAGTGTACGCACGTTCCATCTACAAGTGCGTAAATCGTTGTCCGTTTTTCGTTTGCGGGGGGGTCGTCAACAATGTTGGTTTGTTCATCCGAGGCATATCTTGCATTTTTCGTCACAATGAATTTTCCCAATTCTGTTGAAACCACATGTCGTCCAGGTCCATATCTTTAAATTCGGGCCAAAAATAGTCTGTGTGATATATCAAATTAAATGTGATTTGATTGTGGTTCTCAATAAAGTTGAATCATAATTTTATATAGCTTGGGTAAAAAGTAATGACGCGTCGTGAAAAAAAAACTCACAGATCAAAATTTTATTACAAAAATGCATTTGTCTAATGTTCCAAAATAAAAAAAAATAAAAATGTTAAAAATAAAAACCATTTTTGAAAGGCTCCAAAAACTTGTACTGATAGTGTACGCCGCAGAGGAAGACAACGTAGCAGGTTGCGTACACACTGGCTGACCTCAACCAACTTGGTATGTGTAACTGGTGATGCCTAGCAAGCAACAGAACTAGCTGAAGAGGCTTGTTGGTTGAGGCCTATTGAGCTCCAATGCATCACAAAATCAAATTAACTGATAAGAAGCCCTGAAATTTCTTCGAGTGGGATCTGCAATCAGATTCGAAAAATGAAAATTCGTTTTTTAATCAACCGTCACCACATTCAAAGGCGCTTTTTAATCTTTAGTTTATTATTAGGTCACTAAATTTTCCGAGAGCAATGTGATGGTTATAGGTCTACTACAGAGGCGTATCTAGAAAAATAGAACTAGGAGTGGACAAAGGCTTTGAAAACTTATTAAAAACATATTTTGAGTGTGGGTATAACCAAAATGTTAGATACGCTAAAAACTATTAAAAATCCAGCCCTGAATTTAAAAAAAAAATGAAAGAAAACATACCACCTCTATACACCAGATACCACAACCACAAGAAATCGATATTCTACACGCCAATGTGCTTGTTCATTTCTTTATATTATATATTTTCGTCCTCTAAACCTACACTCTTTTAAAAAAACATGGAGTTTTATAAAGGAAACTCCTACAGCAATTTCCACCTCAAACGTTTATTTCTGCGTAGGAGAGGATACATCTTTTCTTTTGTATCGCTTTGTTGAGTTTTTTCTTTTTTTTTTTTCTTAGATTCCTTAAGTTTTTTTTTTGGTGCTAAATTGCTTATTAAACCGTTTAGGGTTTCTTTTTCTTTAAGCTCTCGAGTTGTTAACAGAAGAAAAAAAAACAGCCCTAATAGAGACGATGGTTTCTTGTTTCGCTATCTCAAGAGCTCCACACACCGAATAACAAAAGAGTTTTATCCACAAAAATCTGTTAATTCAAAAAAATGAGGATGATACTGATTTTTTTCCCCCAAACCCAAACCAAACCCCAACCAGTGGGTAAACAAAGAATGGTAGGGCAACGAAATGTGGAGTGGGTTCAAGCTCGACAAGAGAGACAAAAGCCATCACCAGACAAAAAGAGTTACAAAGATTTAATGTTCCCTTAAGGATTTAAACCGCACTGTCACTGATGCCTTCGTAGACAGAAAATATAGGCGAGGCAATTAGGCAAAGTCACGATAAACACATGCAGTTCTTTCTTTTTTTTTTTTTTGTTTTGTTGTTCATTTTGCTATTCTACCAACTTTTATTTTCTCTCTGGCTAAAGGATTGGGTAGGATTTTAATTTCTTAAGTCTATTAGATTGAAGTGGGCCAAGCACGCAAACGGTACATTAACTTTTAGCTAAAATTCTAAACAACAAAAAATGAGTTAGTCTTGTGACAAATAAGTCTGCTCATTCAAACCATGCACGAAGGCAAAGCCCAGCTAAAAACATGTCTGTTGGTACTTGAATAAATTGTCTGCATAAACTGCGCGAATTCAAGGCTAATGGATTGATAATTGCTAAGCAAATTGTGTGAATTTTATAGCTGCCTATAACTGCCTGTGTATAGTGTATTCGCCTAAAAAGCTTTTGCAAGCAATCTCATTGAGATGTAATTTATATTGAAAAATCTGTATACAAGATGGCCTCTGGAGTAAATTTATGGTTGAATGAATTTCTCCAGCGAGGTCGTTAAGGATAACGATAAATAAGCTGTCGAAGAACGATATCTTCATAAAGTTTTTTTTTTTTTTTTCCTTTTTTATGTTCTTTAAAATTGAGCGGAGAAATTACATTAACGCTGGAAATGCTGTTTGGAAGATGAAAAATAGCTGTAATTTTTTTTTTTTATTTAATTGATTGGTTTTAAACTTATCTTTATCATTTTGTAAAATTAAATAAGTTTTTGATTAATTTCGAAGCAATAAAAAGGAAATTTCGGTAGTCCCGAGACATACGAGTTTGTTTGAAAAGAATCTGCCTCTACCGTATATTCGAAAAAGTTCTATAATAAATCGTAATACACTTCAATAAAAAGAAAACAGTTGGCGGGATATCAGCTTGTTTGCACTTGAACCACATTCTGGCTGAAATTGTGGACACTTACCTACGTTAGGTACTGTTAAAACATTTTGTTCCAAAACGATTGTAACCATTTTAATAATATTTTGTAGTTTTTGGAATTAATTTTTTGTGTCCCTATCTGAGATGTGGAAGACTTACTTCTGCAACTCTGTACCAAGTTAGTTATTAGTTCTTTTAAGGAATCTAAGTATTGTCTTTAGACCTTTAAGAACTGTTGTGGTCCCCTTAAGTAGCATTGAGCCTTAATTACTCCTAAGTACCATCCATTTTTTCTCCTGCTATGCAGATTCCTGTTCGACTTTCCAGCGTCTTGTGCTTCTCTGCCGATCTGCTACTCTACCTGCTTGTGTGAGCGAGTTCCATTGATTAGATTGGACCAGAAAACCCCTAAGATGTTTTGTAGACACCAATTTACTAGCGGTTGCAGCTTTCTTGTATCATGTGACAGCGAATGTTTCATTCGACGTATACAGCCATGAGTAAGCACGGATTCAACATTAAAGCAGAAAAGTCGCAGCTTATGGTCTTTAAGCTGAAAAAATCGTTCCTCCACATATTGGACACCATTCCGAATGCAGCATTTGCCTTCTTCAATAGAGCTCTTAATTTCGTGTTCAGTTTCGCCTTTGGTATATAACTCCCAAGATACTAAATGTATTTTACTTTCTCTATACCGGCTGTCCTGAAATATTGTCTTAAACAGATGATTTATTTAGAAGGCTAATCAATTATTTTTTGTCGTGTTTTTTTGCTTCTCCTTCTATGCCCTTGTTGTTCTTTGATGGAAATCTATAATCCTTTGGGAGAGTTAGCATACGACCGACGCACGGTGTCGTCTTCAGGTGTTTAAGCTGGGATGCCAGAGTCTATTGAATGCATCTATTTAGGTTCAGCAGAGGAAGGCGCAGCATATTAGTAACGAGAATAGTATTGGTGACAGTATGCAACCCTGCCTGACTTCACATTTAACTTAAAATGCATCTGACAACCTTTTATCTATGCGAAAGGTAACATTTATATCCATTGTAAATTGCTTCAATAATAGCACCTATGTAGGGGTTATCCAAATTAATTGGCTGTTGACACCGTCGGCTTTTAAAAATCAATGCTAAGCAAGTGAAATGGTGATTGATATTATTGATATTCGACGCATTTCTTAATAACAATCCAGAAAGTGTTAACGTGGTCAATATAGAATGATCTAAGTATATCAAGTGTGTCTACTAACTGTTATTTCATTCACTCCAAACCAATTTTTGCTGGTTTCTTGGCAACCGCACAAAAGCAATTAGCCATAAAATCCCCCTCCAGTTAAAGAAATTCCTTTTCTCGGGAGCTTGGCGATGATTCACTTATTCCATTCCTGGAAGAAGCACAAATAGTTCTATGCTCTTTCTATGAGTGAATGCCGTAGCTTGATTCATTTTAGTGGCACTTCTTGTAAGAGCTCTGCGGGAATGCTATAGATTTTTACCACTCTATTGTTCTTCAGTGTTTTAATCACAAATATTGTCTCTTCTCTACTGGCAGTTATGTGTTGTTTTCGAGCATTTTCTATACTTCGGACGATTCATCAAGTATTGAAAGTGCTTCGCTGTGCTGACGAGCACACGGCTTGAGATCAAAGCGAAGTATTCCTTTCACCTTCTGAGCTAGTATTTATCCGAATGAAGCATAGATCCGTCTACATTTTTCACTGGATGTTTCTTAGAACATCTTAGTGACTCTATAAACAGCTCTGCTGTCGCATTGAGGGCCCACCTGCTTCTTCAGTTAATCAGTTGTTGTAATTTCCTTTCATCTCCATGCAATAGGAAGACTCTCACTCTAGCTCATTTCTCTTTGGTGAGGTATCCTTAAGCCTGACAGTATTGTACCTGTGTGTTCAGGTATCTGCTTGAGATCTCCTAACTGCAGCACGAGTTATCTCCCGGAAGCTATCTTTAGATAGCGTACCAGGGTCATCCCCACATAGACTTCTAAAACATCAGTTGGTCTCAAAGTTGTCACTTTGGTTAGAGGTTGCTTCCATGGTACCACCGATTACATGAAGGTTAGTGTTGCAAAAGTACAGGAAACGTTTCGAACTGATATTGATAAAAAGAACTTTGCCTGCGGTCAAGACTCATGAGGTTCTTTTGTTAACCAGATATCTCGCCAACATCAGTTCGGCTTAAATGATTTGCTGCTCATTAGGAGTAACGATTAAGAAACTTGTGTTAGGTTAGATCTACATCTTTGGTCTAAGAACACCCATTTCCAAAAACCATACGCTAACAGTCATCACGATTTTCCGCAAGGCCCAGCCAAACGTAAACAGTTTGAGCTCCAGGTCCGTAATATGTTTTCTATATCTGAAGCTTGTATTTAGTTGATAACCATAAACATCACCACCATGTCCGGCATTCACCCCAGTAGCAGAAGCCCCCAACTTGGTTGGCCAGTTCTTTCAACGGTTTAAAAGACAAAAACAAAAACCAGATTAACTGCTTTTTAAATATTCGTTGAAGTAGCCCATAAAAGTTTTTGACCAAATATTCCTTTAAACTGACTGGTGATTCCGTCGACAGAATTCATTCATTACTGTTGAAAGTGCCTTGGTAGAAGAAGAAAGCGCCCTGTTGAACATGAGCCCATCTCCATAAACAAGTGAGAGAACAAATCGTTTGCGGCAAACGAAAAAAATGCCCAAACGACTTTTTCGTTTGCTGGACAATTTCGTTTGGGTTAAATACTTTTTGCCAGCGTAACACCTGTGATTGAACTGGTGGTGGCCTCTCACTTACGAATCGAGTATCTTTTTATTCCGCCACGGACTATGTATAACTTATGATTCTCGAACAAATGGTTTGCGTCAAATGTCTTTTCGATTGTTAGACAGTCATTTTTCGACTCTAACTTACAAACCAAGGCTAGATAACTTCGGTATTGCATAGAATGCATATAAATACCACAAACATAAATTTGGTTCCTGCAGTAGGCAATTTGTTGTAAATAAATTGTATATTTACACCAGAAGTAAAGTTCTTTGCAACAAACTACTTTCTGGAGAGGGTCCTCGCAAACTATTCATTTGTTTGCTGCAAAAGCGTACTTCTCTTAGTTTTCTTTCGTTTCGATATTTTTTTTGGTAACCCTATTCATACCTGTATACCTGTCATGAATATCAAGGAATCATAATGACCAGATTAAGTTCCTGAAAAGACGGTACTTCCTCGGCAAATATAATAAAAATTAACATTATTTCAGAATATTTTGCAAGAATCCCATTAATTTAAACTCACAAATTACCAGTGAATATTATCCTTCGCTTGTATTTTGAATTTATAATTTCATTTGTCTCAGCAGAAAATATCATTCACACTCATCGTAATTGCATACCAGAATTATTGTGTGTCTGTGTGTGTTTAGTGTAGATATTTTATAATTTTCTTTCTTATCCTTTTTCAGAGAGCCAACATCTACAAAACAAACACCAACCCAATGGTAGTGTGATGGGTGTCCATCATATTCGAGCACCTCGGCCACCAATCCGGACCGCATCATCAGGACTTGGTGCCACCAGCGGTAATGTGTCAGAACAGACACAGACGAGCAGTGTAAACAGCAGTAGTAGCAGTAGTGGTAGTGCTCTCTGTGGCGGGGGTGGTGGTGGGGGAACTATGAAAAATCAACACCACCACCAACAACAACAACAACAACAACAGCAACATCAGCAGGACAGCATTGGCATGACAACGAATGCGGGAGCTCATCTGCAGCAACAAGTGCCCCAGGCGGCAATTGACGAAATGAGAGTCTGATAGGTGACGGTGTTCGAACTAGAATTATAGTCATCTTGGTGAGTGCTAGATGCTTTTTTAGTGATTGATATCCTATCCTCTATATGTGCTGTACAAATACCTACTATTACAAATTGGACAGAATTGAAATTTTCCCATTTTCGCCAATTTCACCTTAGGAAAATGATTGATACAATTTCTGTGTTTCATCCTTAGTCTCCGTTCGATAAACCTGACTGATGATGTACTCCAACTCCTACATGACAAGCGTTCGTATGTGAAGTGGAGGTACATCAACCCAAAAATAATTTTGTAGAATTTTCAGTTATTTATGGAAACAGAAATATTCGCAGCAATTTAATGACAGATTGACAAGAAGAATTTGTCATACGTGTTCTGTGCGATTCGATGCATTTATATGCTGATGACTGAGCTGTCAGTGAAAATTAGAAAGATGTTCTCCCTCAAATGGTTGCGTGAATCGAACGATATTATTTATGACAAAAATCCCATTCATACAAAATTGTTTTTTATTTTTTGTGTGTGTTTTACCGAAGCTATACACAAAATACGATGTTCGATGTTCATGTGTTCAATCATTTGAATGAAACGTTGAGTGTCAAATCATGCCAAGTACAGGGAGGTATACCTACTTCAATTCAATTCAATATAATGTACCGACACAACAATTGAGAAATATAAAAAAGAACCCACATAATCGAATTGAAATTGTAAACAGCAGCTGACAAGACAAGAGTGGATTAACTTATATGAGTATGGGTTATTCATATAGGCGGTGTTAAGAATATACCCACTCTTTTAATAAATTTGGTTTGAAAATATCCAAGAACTTTGTGATGTAGAGCATAAATACAAAATATTACTTACTCTACAATATATTTTTTCTAGAAGATCTTTTTTGACTTTGCGATTAAAGAAGGGTATCTACTCCCGTAGAACCATTTTCTATTATAATTATGCACTGCACTGGTAGTACAAGCTCATGCCACCTATCTCCATAATTCACTGGATAGTGCATTCCTTACAGGATAAATAGAAATTTTTTTTGAAGAATTGAATTGAAGATGATATAAGTTACTCTTGTGCAGGGAACCATCTCGCTATTTATAAGAAAACTGTAATACTGTTATACAACAGAATTAATTCGGTCAGAATGTTATATTTCAAGCTGCACCCGTCGGATTACTTACCTACCTCATAAGGTTAGAGATTTAAACTGTTGTCAAATGAAATGATAAGTTTATACTAAAAATAAAAAATAGGGTTCCCACTTTTAAAATGGGTTCATCAATGTGACAACCCTGTTGAAATAAAAAAAAAATACATCACTTTTCTCTAGCATCCTTTGAGGTGTTTGAAGAAGGCAAATGTTGATTAGGTATGCCAAACAAAAGTAAAATAACATGCAAAAAATTAAAAAAAAAAAACTAAACTTAAGCTGAGAATATGGTAACCCTGCTCAAATAGATAACACTCTCAAACAATTCTTATTTGAGCAAAAATTTTAGATGGAGCTCTCTTCTATCTAAAAAATGTTGGGTCACTATAAAATGCGTGTAAGCATATGGCAACCCTATTTGAATGCAATATTGAGTAAAAACTCTTATCTTGCAGTCAAAATGTGCAAATAGGATTGCCATGTAGTACTAACCTCTTTTTAAAGACGGCAATCGATATTTTCTTAGCTTTTCCGTACACGTGGTATCACATTTTGTTTTAGAATTAGTCTATTTCATTATGAAAAATCATAAAACATACAGAAAACACGTTTTCGAGACATTTTTATGTGCATGTGTCATTGTCAGCTGATATAATCAAGACAATTGGAATCTGTTGAGGATTAGCTAAATTTTGGTTAAGTTGAAAATTCATTCTTTTTTAATAAAAACTTCTTGTACTTTTCAAACAAAAACTTTCCAAAAATGTCACTTTTGTATGGGGAGTAGGTACTACAAATTTGCATGTCTTTAATTGTTCCAATGAACAATGGTACTGGTTTTTTTTTAAATAATGAAGTTATCCAAAAACTGGAATACCTATTTCTCAAAAGTTTTGGTAAAAATCAATGTTTTACACTTTTTTGTAAAAAAAAAATTTTGCAACGGTACGGAATAGTTTGGAATTACTAATATTATTCATATTTTTTAGATAGAAGAGATCAAATTGACTGAAAAACGAGTGGTTTTATTTTTTTTTCTGCATTAAAATACGGTTGATGTGTAGTTTCCTCTAGTTTTAGAGAACTCCCGATATTTTGTAGATGCGGTGGTACGATGCCATCTCGCTCTTCATAGAAACCTCTCCTTCAATACACTTACTTTCGATTGTTGTTAGATGCTGCAGCGTAAAACAAGCACCTAGAAATGATGAGAAAATGTGAACACATTGGCCCTTAGTCTAATTGACTCGGTATCCTCAAGCGAATACACTAAAAAGGCCTAAGCCAAAAAAACTTCGAATACAGTTAAACCGAGACTCAAGAAGAGGAGGAAGATTGAACTTCCGTTTCAAGGACCAAGGCATAGCAGATGCCAGATACCTTGGTCTAGAGTCTGATTGAAAAAGTATCCTTAGATTCAAATAGAACCCTTGAAAATCGATCTCAACAAGCTTCTCAATTGGTCAGATCGCTGTGGAATAGTTTTAAACCCCAAGGAAATTTAAAGATGCATAGGTACATTTAAACCTACGTTCTATGTTTTGATCAAGAATTTTGGGTTAAAAACCCGTTTCAAGTGTCCAAAAGTTCAAAGAATTGCAAAACACTAATTTCTTCGAAGTCGATGTTTTTTAAGTACCTATATCATTTCTATGATAACACCCCCTAAACCAAAAGCTATTGATTGCAACAGTTTGACCTTTGTGTCAAAATTTGGAAAATACTCAACTGCAAAAGTTCTTATCATTTGGCTTGCCGCCGATTTCTTAGGTCATACCGGCGGCAGCGAACCCCACAGGCGGATCACTAGTGTGAAGCAGATACGTGGGACAGTTATGATCCCCTCCACATCGAGAAGAAGAAGAAGAAGAAGAAGAAGAAGAAGAAGAAGAAGAAGAAGAAGAAAAATCAGATCAAACGAGGAGTAGATATTAGAAAATCTATTGTATGGCCACGCTTTCATATTCGCCAGCTCGCACCAGTCACAAAAATCAACTTAACGTCATTACATTATTCATTCTAAGTATAACCTCAAACTTGTTCGCCCCCTAAAAACTAATCGCCCCAGACACAAGTCCCTCTTACCTCTGCGACAAAGTCGCTATTGAAAACTGAAGCCTTCCTCGCAGTAACACCCCAACTTGACGCGACGTGTGATTTATACATATATCAAACACAGACCCTTGAATTTTTATTTTTTTCGTTTCGTCCTATCCATTTCTATAGCAATTGTTTGGCAGTCAATAAATCTTACACATTCCTCAATCCACTCTACAAACAACAAAAAAAAAAAAATTATACGAAATAAAAATCAATTCCACATGATAAACAAAATGATAACGAAATCGGATTCGCGTAAATCATAGAATCTGTATACACACAAGTCCTTTCACCGCTATATCCACCGGTCTCACCCCCATGCCGCCGCCACGCCCACCGCCAGTAAATGCTCTGTATAATATTTGTTAGGTATACGAAAACCGTCAACCCTATCAGTTATCGGCTGCTGGCTGACGCTACTTCAGCCTTTAGAATCAACTTAAATATAATCCCGCAGTCAATTGATTTTAGGGCTGGCTCGGCTTCTCCATAACCTAGCTTTTCATATTTTCTTTTTAGATATATTTTTTTTTTTATTTATGTTTTTGCGAATGGAATGCGTGGAAGATTTTTATAGCCTTTTTCTCTAGGGTGTCTGTGATTTTTTTTTCTTCATTTCTTTTTTTGCATAAAAAGATAAAAAAAAAATTGAAAGAAAGAGGATTTTGCCTTTTGAAAATCCTTAAAAGTTTTGTAATTTAATGTCGGTTTGGTAACTTTACCTTAATTTTTAGAATTCATATTACAGAATCGCGTAGCTATACATCTTGAGAGTGGATGTTTTTCGTTTTTGAAGTTTTTCTTAATTTTTTTTTGGTTTTCCTTTTCTTAAAGTAAGTATTTGGGGTTTGGTCAGCAGGGATCGATCCTTTTTCTTATATAAAGAAAAAGTTTTAATTGAAATCTAATTAATGTTTCCTTTTGAAGGTGGTTAAGGAATTTTATTTTTTTTATTTTTATAATAAGTAAACTGTATGGCATTATGCCACTTCCATGTTCACACCAACCAAAACATTTCCAAAGAAATATTTCTCAGAAGTATTTCAAAAACAATTTTTGATGACTGAAATGTTTCTGAAATGTTTTTCAACAAATGATTCTAAGAAATTGTTTTAAATTTTCTTTTTTTTTTCTTTATTTTCTATGAAAAGTTGTTGTTGAAGAAAAAAATGAAATTTTTAAGAAAACATTGCAAACTTATTTAACTGTGCCAGTTCATGGTTCTAAGGCATCACACTCAAAATTCAGCCATCACTTTACCAGAACAAGAATTAAACTGAAATAGAATTTCTCAGAAGGGAAGTTTCCCATAAAGGGAAACTAAATTCAAATGACGAAAATGAATTGAGAAAACCAGTTAAAAATAAAAAAATAATACCAATTTATTGACAAATATTGTTCCAAGAAATTGTTTTTACATTTCTGAGAATATGAAGAAACTGAAATATTGGGGACCAAACTCCTGTTAAAAATTGAAATGCGAACAAAAATGATATGAAGTGCCTTACAGTGTACTTACTTATTTGACCTCCCATTGTTCGGAGGATTTTTAAAAGGATTAGTTGAAAAATGAACTTTCCAACAGCCGAACCTAATTTAGAAGAAGTACCCGACCTTACAGTCGAAGAAGTTAGCGTGGCGGTGAAAAACTCCAAGAAAGGAAAGGCGATTGGTCCAGACGAAATACCCTCTGAGTTCTGGAAGAAGATGGGAGACATTGGGTGTAAATGGCTTACGATTCTCATCTCCAAACTCATAAGCGGTGACCAAATGCCAAATCAGTGGAGGGAAAGTTTCCTTCTCCCAATCTACAAAGGAAAGGGGGACACACGAAACTGTGATAACTACCGATCGATTAAGCTGATGTCACACACCATGAAGATCGTAGAGCGGATTTTGGACGGCCGACTGCGAAAAATAATACGGCTGTCTGATGACCAGTGCGGGTTTGTCTCGGGTAAATCAACCACAGATGCCATACAGAGTTTAAGAATCCGAATGGAAAAACACCGTGATTCCTCAAGGGATTTGCATATTGTGCTAGTTGATTTCGAAAAGGCATTCGATAGACACCACGAGATCTGATATGGGTGTCCTTGAGACAGCGAGGGGTTCCGGAAACCTACGTGCGGATGATCATGGACATGTACGAGGAAGTAAAAACGAAGGTAAAATGCCCCGCAGGAGTCACCGAAGAGTTCCCAATCAAAGTCGGTGTGCACCAGGGAAGCGTCCTGAGTCCTTTGCTCTTTATCACAGTCCTTGACTTTCTGCTTGAAGGAAAAGTGACGGATCCGAAAGTGAATCAGTTATTCTTTGCTGATGATGGAGCCATCATAAGTGAAGATCCAACATCCTTGCAACGAGCACTTGATGTGTGGGTGGATGTTCTGGAGGGAAGTGGGTACCGGATAAGCGCGAAAAAGACAGAATATCTCTGCTGTCCATTTTCTGACCCAGACGGCCCTATTCCGGACATTTACCTGAATGGAACAACACTTCCCAAGTGCGAAAAGTTCAAATATCTTGGATCTATGATCAACAACCAAGCTTCTTGTGATGACGACATCAACCACCGAATAAGTGTAGGGTGGATGAAGTGGCGCGAAAACTCTGCCATCTTCTGTGACCGAAAAATGCCCCCTAAACTGAAAGGAAAGCTCTATACTGCAGTTGTTCGCCCAGCACTTACATACGGTTCACAATGTTGGACAATGTACAGAACGTATGAGAATAAGCTGACAGCAGCTGAGATGAAGATGCTTCGTATGACAGCAGGAGTAACAAAGCTTGATCGAATCAGAAGCAAGAAAATCCGAGGAAGCCTTCACGTCAAAAACACCATCTTGGATAAAATACAGCATGACCGTTTAAGCTGGTACTGTCATGTACAAAGACGAAACCCTGAGAACCCAGTTCAAAAGGCGATCGCTTACGACACGTTCCAATGCAATCGCGAAGAAGAGGCAGGCCCAAGAACTCATGGAGAAGACAAATGCAACGACAACTGCATTCAGTTGGCCTTAGACATGGAACAATTCAAAATCGAGAAGCCTGCCGACGTTTCCTGAGGTCAACCCGGCGAACCCCACATGCGGAGCAGTAGTGTGAAGCAGTAGAGTGGGAGAGTTGTGACCCCATCCGAGATCATGACTATCGTCGATAATGGAGAAGAAGAAGAAGAAGAAGAAGATTAGTTGAAAAAATGAGAGGTTTTTGGTTATGAATGGAGAGACATTTTTAAGAATGAAATACCAATTACTTATAGCTCATGGGCAATTAGACAGAAAAGAGACCTGACCCAGATTTTACAGCATTTTTACTGGTGGAAGTTTGTTGGGAGTAATGCCCTTAAATATATTTCAAAAATTCCCAAAGAATTAAATTTGGTTTTTGGCCCACCATCTTGAAAAAACTGCATCAATATTACAATTTAAAGTGCAACGGGGGTTATTATTCAGAAGACCATAACTTCCAATAATGCCTACAGCAAAATAAGTAAGTCATTAAATTTTTTTTTAGAATACAGAAACGTTTTTAGGAAAAAAAAAATTAAAATCGTAAGACAGACAGAGTTGCCAGACCACCTTTTTCAAATTCTCTAGCTTGTTTTTCTTCTCTCAGTGTTTCTATTATGTTCAACAAACTCGGAGTGAGGTAAGTTGTCGTCAGTTGTCCCCGCTGATAATAGTGGAGTAGCTAAAACTCAAAATTAAGCATTACATCGGAACCGGCCAAAACTGATACGATTTGGATGATTTCTAACTTCCCGTTGGAAGTTATTGTATGAATGGTGCGATTTGTCGAAATAAAAATGTTGACATTTCTCGATGTTTTGAGGTCACTAGAGTCTGAAACTTTCGTTTTTAGAAAGTTGCTTCTTATATAAGGTTTTTTATAATAAATAATTTCACAAGAAATTAAAATAAAATGCACGACTGGGTCGCACGTACCTGCTCTTATAGATAAAGTTACTATTTATGCTAAGCTTTTTTAATTACAAATTTGTAAATGCAGTTTTGGAAAAAAATTCGATTTTCAAATGACTAAAACTGCTTTTTAAATGAATTTAACCTGAAAACGAAGTATGCAATTTGATTTCCCCTATAATGATGCATTTTTAGAAAAAAAAATTGAAATCGTTAGAGCTGTTTTTTTAAAAACTATTTTTTCCATATAAAATTTTGCAAGGACTATCATAAGACAAAAATGGTAAGCCATTTTAAGATATTATTAATCAACATCTAAAAATTAAATTTTGAAAAAAAAATATTGAGTAGTTTTTGAAAAAATGATTTTTCAAAAAAAAAATTCAACTATTTTTTAAAAATCCAAAAAATAGTTTTCGAATTACGCTATTACTGCAACTTAAAAGCTTTTATATAAAAAAATGATTGAAATTGATTGAGTCATAAAGGAGATAATCAGAATTTAAAAAAACAGTTCTATGGCAGGTACAGTTAATAACGGTTTTTGAAAAAAATGGTTTTCATTTAAAGATAGACCTTATGCAAAAACATGATAATGATTTTTTAAATAAAAATCGTAGGCACCGTTTTTGAGAAAAATGAGTTTTTCTAAAACCGGTATACCGGTACCGTTATTTGGGGTCCAACAAAAAAAATTTAAAAAAAAGTCTGGGGATATTCTTTAAAAAACGCTACACACTAAGTTTGAAGTAAATCGACCCATCCGTTTAGGCTGTGGTCTCTGATACATACAGACAGACAGACAGAATTGTCGGACCTACTTTTTTCTCATTCTCCATCAACCTTTTTTTTTATTCTGATTTCCTCCTTCATGACTCCATCAATTTCAACCATATTGTTTACACGAAAGCTTTTAACTTGCCATAATAATGTTTATTAAACAAAATTTCTAATATTATTTTTTTTAGATTTTTCAAAAACATTTGAATTTTTTTATTGAAAAATCATTTTTTCGAAAAATACTCAATATTTTTTTTTTCATTATCAAGTTTTTAGATGTTGATAAAAAATATCTTGAAAATCGAATTTTATTCTTTTTAATTTGTTTTTCTTAAACTTCATTTACAAATTTTTAATTAACAAGGCTTAGCATATATAAGCATATATATATAAGAGCAAGTACGTGCTATCCAGTCGTGCAGTTTTTTTTCATTGGTTGGTTATAATCTACATCTTTTATTATAATAATTTTTTTCAACAATTGTTTTTTATGAAAAGCCAGCCAAAAATCCGCAACCTCACGCAACCTATTCTGCTAACAAATTTTAGTTTTTTTTTCAATGACTCTTTTAATGTACCCTATAAAGTTCATGGCCCACTACGTCCCACTCGTCTGTATATTCGAGTTTTTGTGTTAATAGCTTTATTGGACGTTTTATGTCCATTAGAAGGTTATTTTTTTAGATAAAGCGAATTTCTCCTAATTTTTTTTTGAAAAATTATTACCCCCTGTAGTGGCTCAAAATTTCCAAAAACAAAATTGAAAATTGCTGGAAATGACTTTTGAATATGTCACTTTTCGAGGAAAAATAACCTTATTTGTTTTCAATTAATTAGAGGTCATAAGCTTGATTTTATCAATAAAACAGGTAAATTCATCACAAACGAGTTTTGGCGCACTAGATTTTCATTTCTACTGGAGAATTTTATTTTTTTATTTATTTCCAACGTAAAAGCCTCTTTTTTTTTAAATAACAAGCATAATGTGTTTTCCATGTGCAGGGGGCACATATATTTTTATTTATGAATTATATTTATATTTTTGTAAATGAATTTGCTGTGTTTCGACCAATTAAGTTTATTGTCAGGAAATGTTAGGTAAGTTGAGTTGGACCGTCAGTTATCTAATTTTTCCCGCGGCAATACAAAATTGAGTGTTTTGTATTTAAGTATCGATATTGTTTTGCTCTCCGAATGCTGAATTATACTCCTTGGTCCATCTAACACCACACACTGGTTCAACTTGCCCCACCTGGACTTTGTCTTCTAAAATCCCCAAAATATACGAACTTTTTTTTCAATGTATTTATCGGAATTTCTTCAAATCTTAGCCAATTTGCAATTACATTAAAAATATCTTTTATATTTCCTCGAAACATAAGTCAAAGCAATTAAAACTACTTTACAACAGAAAAAATTAAGTGAATGACCAAATAATTTGAAAAAAATGTAAATATCCTACAAAGATTGTTGGTTTATATTTATGGTCATTTTGTTTTTATTTCAACTTTTTCTTAGAAATTTATTCCTAGAAGAAGAAAATTCTACTTTCGAAATTCTCTTTCAACTTTAAGAACTCAATGTAGAAAATTATAATTATTGAATAATATTGACTTATGATGGAATGCCAGAGTCTGCACTTTAGGGGGTACATATACATAGACCTAACCTACCTAACCTACCTCCCGACTTTGATCGATTTTTTTTTTCTGCTGTCCAATAATATAACAACCCCATCAACCATGATTGCCTTAACAAATTGAACTTTCTTTTATTGAAAATTTCTGCGCCAACGCCATCCAAATAAAGAAAATCTTCAATTGAATATAAAAACACAGAAAAATCTAGTATGTTTGGTGTGACAAAAATACGATATACCCTATAATAACCATAAAGAAAAAAATATTTAAGCTCTTCATCAGTTAAATAGATTCTAGAAGAATTGCTATCAGCTTCACATAATGATGGTCCTACAAAGCCGGATAAACCGGACACTCCAGTTTCTTATTTAGTGCTACTTCCTGACTTAAGATGGTGCTACGATACAGGGTTGCTCTCAACACGAACCAAATTAGCTTGGTCCCTAGCAAGTTGCCATCTGGTAGACACTTGATTGTGCCACCTAAAATGAATCAGACGCGTCGACGTCACGACGGACGTGTGGTCGGTTGGTCATCCATCGGGGTTGGATGTTAGGCTGATGCATTGGTGTCCATGCGCTCCACGTGACCTAGTCATCGCAATCACTGTATTTTCAGCTTTTTGACATGGGTTATATCGCTATTACAGCCCGTTAAATTCGTCCATTTATCTTCTTCTCAAATCTCCATCGAATTTGTCTCTCAAAGCAACCCAGTTGACTTTCAGCTAAAAATGTGCATGCCTCTGTCCCATACAACAGGACTGGGATGATTAAGGTCTTATATAGGATCTCCTTTGTTCTTCGAGAGAGGGCTTTACTACTTAAATCCTTCCAAGCCCAAAGAAACAGCAGTAGGCAAGTCTGATTCTGCATTTGATCTCTACACTACACAGCAATTGTGGATGTGGATCCCAGGTAAACAAAGACTAACTACCTCGAAGTAAATTGTCCATATTGACGTCTCTTCTCGATGATTCTTCCTTACAACTTGATTTGTTTTCGGACTTTTTGAAAAATTGTGCTTCTTGTGTTGACTTCTGAATTGTATCTCCATAGCTCGGTACTATTGACGCCATCATAGGTGTCTTAAAGTCGACTGTTTGAAAGCTGGAATTCTTGGCTGTTTTTTTTTTAAATGTGAAAATCTGATCGTTAGATTATTTTTCTCGCCTAATATCACACTGGTAGGATCTGAACCGGTCGTTTGTAAAAGGTTCTATACGGACACACAAATTAGCCGACAGAATTTTCTATTCGATGTTGGCGCGATTCAGAGCATCTCTTTTCTTGTAGGCAGATTCTTAAAAGAAGTTGACATATGCTATACTCCTAACCAAGTCTTCTCCTTCTGCATTTAATAGTTCGACCAGCAGAACATTGGAAGCAGCATTGTTATGCGATTTAAATTTCTATATCGCTGTTCTTACTTCTAAGTCGATTGGACAGGTTCAATGAAACGTTCTGCAAAACAGCTGTCACCAATGTTAAGCAGTTTGAAAAAGTGTTCTATCCAGATCTTTAATGTGTATCGTACGGTATTCCAATTTTCATTACGTTAGGCTTCTATTCTGGGCTGATATCCTTGGGTAGATAATTATTTTACCCTTTGATAGAACTTTCGGGTATTCCCCCTGCTGTAATATTCGTCAATAGATTCGACCGTTTGCTTTCATGCTCCCTCTTCTTCCTTTTAAGAAGTTGGTGTTACTTTTGTGCACCTAGACTTCACGGGCTGATATTTAACCAGTACTGATCCTAGACTGCAGCATCGATTGATATGATTTGTCCGTGGCTGCATGTGCCTGGTAGCACTCCTCGATTTGAGTTGTTAGATTTAAAAAATACCAAGTTATTTTATAGTTGAAGGCTTGAATTGAAACAGCCAGTGTTGCAAGCTTGAATTGACCTACAAAAATAGTTATAATGTCAAGTGATGAGTATTTATTTTTTTGTTAACAGGAATGTATAGCTTTTAGTAGCTGATAGACTTAGTAGTTACGTTCAATTTAAAAGTTCAAGTGACCTCGACTCCAAAATGCGTTTCGCCCAGGTACAACAATGGGCTCATCGGTTAGATGTTGTTGTACCCTTTCTAAATAGGCAAAAGATTTGGTCGATGTTTACCGACTCATATTAATTTGTATAAATTCAGACACCTAGAAAATAATGTAAAAACCCACGATCTGGTTGATAGAATAAAAACTTCAGCACTTGCTGAATTTACAGTTTAAAAATTCATAGGACACGTTTCAGTTACCCACTTTCAAACCATATTTATTTTTTGATGATAATGGCTTTTGATTTTCTTCTTTCTTTTCTTCTTCTTCTTCTTCTTCTTCTTCTTCTTCTTCTTCTTCTTCTTCTTCTTCTTCTTCTTCTTCTTCTTCTTCTTCTTCTTCTTCTTCTTCTTCTTCTTCTTCTTCTTCTTCTTCTTCTTCTTCTTCTTCTTCTTCTTCTTCTTCTTCTTCTTCTTCTTCTTCTTCTTCTTCTTCTTCTTCTTCTTCTTCTTCTTCTTCTTCTTCTTCGAAAGGTGGTTAGCATACTTGTAAACCCAGGTTGATGCTTCTTCTTGAATTAAATCCTAACGGATTAAGGAAAAACCTGGTGCATCACAACCAAAACTGAAAAGTCGCTAAGGAACCAACTATCTGGGAAGTGAACTTGGTAAATTTCACTAAAACATCGTTAATAACAACTGAATCTTATAACTTTCAGGCGAAACTATTCAATCTTACCCCCAAAACTGGTTGATTTTTCGGGTTCACCAGATTGTGTTAATCATTTTACGATACAATTGCCGAGTTCGCTCATTGAATTGCCAGGAATGCCTTTTGATTTGTCAAATTCGTTCGTAGATTTCCCAGGTTCACCCATTGATTAGCCACGTACAATCGTAATTTCGTCCATAGATTAGCCGGGATTACTCGCTAATTTGACAGGATTGCTTGTTGAATTGCTGAATTCCTTCGTAGATTTACCGATTTCACCCATTAACTTGTCAAATTCACCTGTTGATTTGCTAGATTTATACGTTGATTTGATGGATTCGTCCACAGATTTGCTGAGTTCGTCCGTTTATTTGACAGGTTTGGCTGTTGATTGGTGGATTTGTCCATTGATTTGCCAGTACCACCCGTTGATTTGCTATTCCACGACCTTCTTTACCTTATTGAAAATTAAAATTTATTGATTCTAGAAACTAACAAACCTAATTTGCCCTATAAAACATGATAAAATAGAATACAAAAACTAACTCAAATGCATTTTTTGCTTTTTCTTTTTAGTTAAACAAATAATTTTTTTGTATCCTCAACTTTATTTTTTCTCTCTATAGAGAGCAACGAGTACCTACACCATTTTTTCCCTGACGTTTTTTTTTTATTTTTTTTTTTGTTCTCGACGTGATTAAATGAACAAAGTTTAATTTGAAATTCAGTTTTATCTCGTAGAATTATGCATAAAGCACTAGGAAAACGAGCTTCATGCTAGGTACTAATGCGCCTCACTCAGCCCGTTTGTCGTGTCCTCTTTGTTTTTTTTTTTTTTTTTGTTTTTTGTTCCCTTCGCACTTGTCCGCGAATCGGGTCAAATAAAAAAAATTATTTATATTATGTAGGTAGAGGAGGAATATAGTGGGCGTGTGATGGAGAAAACTAAAAAAAAAATTTAATAATTTTTTTTTTACTGCTGATTCTTTTGTATCTCATCAGGCAAATGCACAATTCAGCGAGAAAAGTGGATGCAGTAAAAGAAAAAAAAATTAAAAAAAACATAACAACGCAAGAGGAAAGAAAGTACCTTCCATCTATTTGAATATTCATTGTCCTGTGTCTGTGTTGATTGGGTGCTTTTTTCATTCCCCCTAATTTTGACTTTATATTGTTTTTTTTTTTAGAAAATTATATAAATTATCTGCAAGCTTAAAAAACCCCTACTCCCTATAAAATAGTCCAGGAAAAAATGATGTATTTGAAATAATAATTTTTCAAATTTAAGTTCCATTTACCAAAATGACTATTCAAAAAATTACTTTACTTTTACCAAAGCTTTCAAAATTCTAAGAATGGAAAACCATGTCAAATAGAAAAATTCAAGGAAATAAAAATAAAGTGTTGTGCATCTTCTTTAGAATGAAAACAGAGCTTTTATCGTGAAATTCATAATGTAAAACGCCTAAGTTGTGGTGCATTAATAATAATTTATTTTATTAAGAAATTCTAAATAAAGGGTTTTCCAATAAGAGGTGTTATTTTGAATAGCCCGCTATTTCGGTAGCTGTCACTTTTGAAGCTGACATTTGACAAGTAGAAACTACGCTATTAATAAAAATGGAACGATACACGCTTCAACAATGCATTGAAAATATTAAAATTCACTATAAAAATGGTGAAAATTTGGCAGAGACGGTTCGTAAAACTAAAACATTTTTGGGTCGTCGTGAAGAACCTTGTCGGACCGCAATACAGAAATTGGTGGACAAATTCGAGCTGTTGGGACAAGTTAGTGATGTGAAGAATAAAACCCGTGCACGTCGCTCAAGAACAACTGAGAATATTGCTGTTGTAGCCCAAAGTGTTAAAGAAAACCCAGGTTTGTCCATTCCTCGTCGTTCTTTGGAATTTGGCATTCCACAAACGTCATTACACCGTATTTTGCATAAAGACTTGGGTCTTAAGGCTTATAAAGTTCAGTTAACACAAGAACTCAAGCCGGCTGATCATCAACAACGTCGTGTCTTGGCTGATTGGGTCCTTGAAATGCATGAAAATGAACCGGAATTTCATCGAAAAATCATCTTGACTGATGAGGCCCATTTCCACCTCGAAGGCTACGTCAACAAGCAAAACTGTCGCATCTGGGGCTCGGAAAACCCAAGAGTTATTATTGAAAAGCCTCTCCATCCTCAACGCGTGACTGTTTGGTGCGGGTTATGGTCCCGCGGGGTCATTGAACCTTACTTTTTCGAAAATGAGGCTGGAGCAACAGTTACGGTCAATGGATTGCGCTATCGAAAGATGATTAATGATTTTTTATGGCCTGAATTGGATGGTATTGATCTGGACAACGTTTACTTTCAACAAGACGGCGCTACGTGCCACACAAGCAATGAAACCATCGATCTTTTACGGGAAAAGTTTCCGGACCATGTTATCTCTCGAAGAGGTGATTACAATTGGCCACCGAGATCTTGTGATTTAACACCTTGCGACTTCTTCCTTTGGGGCCACGTGAAAGATAAGTACGCCAACAGCCCAGCGTCGATTCAAGACCTCAAAGATGAAATTCGTGAGGCTATCGAGGACATAGGGCAGCCACTTTGCGATTTGGTTATGGAAAATTTCATGAAAAGGATATGGTCCTGTAAGCGTGGTCTTGGCGGCCATTTGGCTGATGTTGTGTTCCATTATTAACGGCATACCTTCTTCTTTGTAATGAAATAAACATTTGATCATTTATCTCCAAAAATGCCATTTTTCTTTGAATATCAAAATAACTACTCTTATTGGAAAACCCTTTAGAATATAGAATTCCTCGAAACAATGTTATATAAATAGAATATTTACAGTTATTGGAAATTTAATCATTTTAAGTACCTACAGAGGGTGTCAAAAGTGTGTAAACAGTTTCATTCAATGAAAAACACTCTTGCTTAAAATTGTTCAGTATTCAGATAAATTGCTTTTATAAAGGACGACGTTTGAAGGCAAATTTAACTAGCTTTAAATAGATATCAAACATTCAATCGAAAAATATACTGTTCAAAAGTTATGGTTAAAAACGGAAAATATCAAAAACATGATGATTTACAACCAATTTCGCCATTTAAAAACTAGCAAATTTTAATTTTGATATAAATTTGTATTTGTCAAATTAATTTTGTTGATAATAATCTTTAAAAATGTAGATAGCACAGTTTATAACAAAGTTAAGATTTTTCCGTAATTTCTTATCATTTTTTTAATGCACATCCCATTTCATAACTTTTTAATTGTTTATTTTTCAGCTACAAATTAAGCATGACTTAGAAGCTATAATAATGATCTTGAATACCTTATCCTTGATAATAACATGAACATTAAAAATTTTATACAAAAACAAAATAAAAAACTTTTTTAATGGTTACTGTTTACTTACTTTTGACGCTGACTGTACATATTTTTGGAAAACAAAGTTAATAATGAAAAAACCTCCACAAAATCCTATCATTTATGCAGGTGTATGGCCTGTAAAATAGTCTCATTGCTACACTAAGACAGTTCTCAGATATTTTGATCAAACAAAATGTACGTTCCTATACTCTTGCTTTAATATTAAAAAGTAACTCAAAATTTTAAAGCCATTTATTTAAGAATTTTCTAATTGTACAATTTTGTATAGGGTATGTTTGTTTAATTGGTCTCTAAAACAAAATTTGTGAAAATCGTTAAACAGAGATATCTAAAAATAGACCATTATTCGACCACATTTCACTACAAATGTAGTAAAAAGCAACATATTAGAGGGGCATTTAGGCAACCTGATAAACATGGTAAACGTTGTAAAATGTTAATCTGATAATTGAACTGTCAAATTTGTACCAGAAAATTTTAAACTTTTCCGCACAAATATGTTTGCTAAAAGTTTATCGTTAATTTTGCAGTGCAAATTTTAACAAGCCACTAATATTTAGCTAGTTGAAGACAACAAAGAACGAACCATAATTTTCTCCAACTAATTTAAATATCAATTGCAAAATTCGTTTTTTTTTGTTTGTAATATTTGCGTTTTTAAATCACAGATAAAAAAATTTTTCACAAACAACTTGGTACAAATCAAATTTCAGAATTAAACTAGCTTTTTGAGATATAAGTTTTGACGAGCAGCTAATTGGTTTGAGAAATGTGTTACCACATTTACCAGAGATGATTTTGGAGTCGTTCATGAAACGTGCGTGGTAAACTATTCCATTTTACTATAGGTTGCATAAATACCCTTAACATAGTACAGTATCAACTCCTATTAATAAAGAAAACGACATTCATTTGCTCCTTAACACACGCGTCAGTTGGAACACATATATAAAACTTAGGTCATTTGACAACACTTCTTAATGTTTATCCGATGGATATGTATCCAATAACGTGCCGTTATTCAAACATACCAATGGCCAATTTCACGAAAATTTGAAGGCCTTTTAAATGACAGTTTTTGTATGGAACAACGTCATTTTACGGTTTAAAAGCCTTTTAAAAATTTTGAATGGGCTTAGTGAAATCGGCGGTAAGCCATTTAAAGATGTGTTGAGTTTTTCACCAGTTCTTTGCATTGATAAAGAAGTTTAAAATTAGTAATAAAATACAGTCCAAAAAGGAGAGTTAAAATAAAAGATATTATAAAAATCAAACAGTGGTTTGTTGGGCTCAAGTCTTTGATAATAATTGATGATTTTTAGTTAAAAACGGCAGAAAACCTTGTGCACCGAGCTACAACACGAATTTGAAAATAATAGCAGTAGTTCTTCACTTTGTACACCTATGTAGAATCTAGCATTCCGAATGTGTTTTAATTTGTTGTTGTGTATAAACCTTCATAGTTTAATAAGCATTTTACTTAATCGAGACTTTTATAGCTAAATACACTGACAAAATTCCTGCAAAGTTTCAAGTCGATCTAACGAACGGTTTCTTTGATACAAGCAATAAAACAAAATTAAAGGGTTTTATGGTTTGCTATCATGATCATGACTAAAATAAAAATAAAAAAAAAAAATTATTACTTCTTTTCGGGTTTTTAAGAATTAGAAATTTGTTCTCATTTTCAAAACTGTCTTTAAACTTAATTTCCAGTTATTGGTTGCAGAGAAATTGATGTTTGAAAACAGAAACGTCATTTTCTACTCAAAGACCAATAAATGGGTTAAAAATTTCGAATCAAAATTTTAAAAATTAGAAATTGAAGCTAAATACATAGACTTTCCGGACTTTATAAAGATTTAGCTCAAAAAAAATTATTTAAAAAGTTGCATTGAAAAACAAAAAATGTATTAAGACAAAAAAAATCATTTTTTTCCCTAGAAAAGTGACATACACTTCTCCTCGACTGAATACGTGCAAACATTTTTCATATATTTTCTCCATTTATCCATACTAGTACCGCCGAGTGGTAAAAATTTTGCCGCATAATCATGATGTAAAAACTGAATAGTACCTAAAAATCGGTTGCCGGTAAGTTAGTTAAAAAGGGAGAAAGATGAATCGTGTTTACGTATAAATATAATGATCATTCCAAACATTGATAGTTACTTTGTCATCTGTTGCTGCTTAGATGTTAAGAAAATAAATCCAAAATAGTTTTTCAAAATCAACCACCAGTTTTTCTTTCGACCACTTGTTAAGCTTTCTACTAGAAAAGATTCAATTTTTTTTTTTTTTTGAGTCAACTGAATAGGTACAAAAATAAAAATTGATATTGGAATGGATAAAACTAAGTTTTTTTTTAAAGTTTAGTCGTGGGTACTTCCACTTTTATTTTTAATAACTTCGTATGTAAACTCGTTCCGGAATGAAATCGTTTACCCTTTTGATGAAGTTAAACAAAATTTTGCTTCACGCTAATTTAATTGCAAAAATTAAGAATTATTTGTCTTCAAACTGAAGACCACTCCTATAAACTTCACGTACTAACCATCCCCAGAGATTTTTAATGATGTTTAGATCAGGTGAGTACGTCGGCCATTTTGCTCATCTATTCAAGTTTTTTTTAATCATGCGCGTAGAGTTAATAGTCGCAAATTTAGGAAAATTTGTTTCTAAAATTCCCTTAAACCCAGTTGTAGTAGTTTTTGTTGTTACGACCCCAAGCTCAACTGTTTCTAACTGCTTTCCATATCATAACACCCCCTTTACGACTTTAATGGAGCTTTAAAACTCTGTCCAAAGGCTAGCAGGTAAATTGTCTGCAAAGTTCAGGGTTGTGAAAATAAAAGTTCAGGGACATTGAAATTTAACTTTTCTGCATCGCAAAAAACCAATTGAATCCATTCTTTCTTACAGCTCATTATCATATGGAGTCTTGAAAATTCTAATTGCATAACTTTTTGTTTCTCGTCAAGTGGCGTTTTTTTTTTAAGTTTCATTCGTTTAAGATGTCTTAAATTTATTTTTGATAACTTTTAAAACTGGTGAGTGACTTGCGCTTACGCCGAATTTTTGTTTTTTTTTTGCAACAGAATCAGAAGAATTTGATGCACACCTTAAAATTTCTCGTCTCGCAGCTGCAATTGATGCGGTTTTCTTACCTCTTATCATGATTTTTCCGTACAAATCTTTATTTTTTAAATAAGATCATACTAAATTAAAATTTCGGTCAATAATTTTATCGGCTATTGTAGGCCCGGTTAACCCTTAGTCTCTAAGCGCTCTCGGGGCTAAGTCCTTTACATATTAAATACAACCACAACTTAGCCCTCGGGCTAAGGAACTAAGCCCGGAGAATTCTCGGGTCTAAACTCTTTGAAAGGGTTAAAATCTGTGCTACCAACTCATTTTCTGTTAAATCATCGATAAATTGTATGAAAATACCAAAATTATCGATTAATTGTATGAACATAAAAATACAAAGATGGCGTTTGGTATGGAAAAAAAATGAAATTGTTTATTTTTCTTAACTCTTACAAATTATTTTATTTAAATTTCTTTATAAATATGTTATTGAATTTATTTCATTTTTGAAGGGCCAACAGTTTCACAGCATTTCAAAATTTAGCAATAAGAAAAATGTATATAACAGCAAGTAGTAGAAATTAACATTAAATTAAGAAATTTTGAATGCTTCTCATTAGATGAATCAAACTAGTAGAACGTGTTATTGTGCCAAAAAAATGAATAAAACTGTCATAAACATTCAGGCAGGGGGAGAATTTAAAAAAAATGATTTCACAAAAAAAATAACAATTCAAAGACAACAGTAACACATAGAAAAGTATACTATAGATTACACTGGTCTGCAACAAAATTAGCTTTCAAAGTATACTTTTCTAGAGGATCTTGTACCGCTGGACACAAATCTGAAAATAATATGACATTTATCTTCCAATTTCTTTGCTGGGAAAAACTTTATTACAAAACTATTAATGGGATGGGAATGAAACCATTCAAAAATTCGCTTTCGATGCAGATATTGCAAATTGAAATTTAGGATTTGTCCAAAATACTCTCTGTAGTCCAATTTAAGCGTTTTTAGAGGTGGAAAGTTCTGAAGTAATACTTTTTATAGCTAACTTTATGTTTCTTTGGGATGTTGAGTATGAATTTGAAGTTACCCAACAAAATTTATCACGGAAAACATTAAAAAACTTACAAAAAATCGTTTTTTTTTTTTTAAATTGTTTTTGGTGCATAGTCCAAAATGTAAACATTTTGCGCTAAAACCGTTAATGTAGTACAAATTAAGACAAAATTACCAAATTTATGTCTTGGCCAATTATTTGTATGACTCCTGGATTCCTCAAAACAAAAATGTTGAAAAATCCATAAAAAACAGTCCTTTTGAAAAGCACAAAATATCCTTTTTATTGGGTTTTCCCTGATTACTGCCTTCTTTACACCATAATTAACTTGGCCAGTGTCAAGAATTTAGAAATAGGATGCAGTGTACATTCTAAAAACTACGGAATTTTGAAATTTATGGTGACTTTTTTTACATTACGGTTTAAAATGTGACTATAAATTGAAGAATCACAAATTAAAATCAATCAAAAAAAATTTATGAAATTTTTTCTGAAACCAGAAATAGATTCAGAAAATTCAATCTTACATAATTTAAAAAAAATTATATGAAGGACACAAAAACTAAATTTTTGTTATCTTAGAGCCAGAAACGTAGTGTTGAATTTTCTTGAAGAAAAATATAGAAAAAAAATCATTTTAGCTTTAAAATTAATTTTTGTATCGAACTATTTCGTGGACTGGAAAATTAAAGGGCAAATGCCCAAACAACTTAAAAAAATATTTGATTCCGACGAAATTAGCAATTTTTGAAAAGTAATATTTTTTAAACTACTCGCTTCACGAAGACATTTACCGGCTCGATATGTAAAAAATTTATTTGACTTATGCAATGCATCTTTTTTTTAAACTAGGGTTTTAGTTCAAAATTACTGAGAGCCTGAAAAAATCGTTTTTCTTTTACTTTTAATGAATTTCTGAAAATGTCACGTTCAAAACTTTAAAACTGTCAAAAAAAGCTTCATTTGACTAGAATTTTGCATGGTCTTCCTCTATAGAATCGATAAGGGGTATAAACATTAATTTGTCCAGGTATGGTTTTGTATTTTTTGTTAAATCAATTACTCGAAAACCTTGCCCCCCCCCCCTGATCCTCCTGTAAGAAACTGTAAGCCCCTACATTAGGGTGTCCCGACAAATTTTTTTTTTTTTTGATTTTCCGAACAAAAGACCTCTCAAAACTTGCGTAATTGGACTTAGATTACAAAAATATAAAAAAAAAATATTAAAATTTGTCTTGGGGGTTCTACCGATCCTTAAAATTTTGACAATTTTGTAGGGCCTACATGGTGCATCAGGGGTCAAAATAAAAATTTGAAAAATATGTTTTTTTGTTCAATCATTTGCAAATATGTAGTTTTGCCCATTAGAGCTTGATCTGAAAATAAGAAACAGACTAGTATGTATATCGACCCAAACATTATTTTGTTGGTTTCAAATATAGTTAGGATCCTAAATACTGTATAGCTGAAAAAGACTTTGATCACGCTTAACTAAGAACATAGAACCATTTAAATTTGCATTTACTTTAGAAATCTTTGAATGTTCCACATACCTATCTATGTATAAAAGATAGAATTAAGTAAAATTAAAATGAGTTAATATGATTTTCACAAAAAAGAATCTTTATTGTTGATTTTTCTACATTCCTGCACAACAATTGCTTGTAGTTATTTTATTTACTCATTTCCAGTACTCACCAAATTAAATGTTTACCAAAAGGCACACACTACACATACCTACATGCATAAACAATATTATCTTAACGTCATGAATTCGTAATAATTGTAACAGTATTAGAAAATGTCAATGACACAGAATGCTTTGTAATCAATACAAAAAGTCTCTGGAGTTGTTGTTAACCATGAAGCACGAATAATTTATCTAACACTTCTCACGTACCTATTTTTTTTTTTTTTTTTTTTTCATTCTACAAGAGGAATGAATTTGTGTTTTCCCAGCAACATCCTCTTTTGTAATTTACTTTTCTATTTCCACCCCCCTCCCCTCCGCCGCCCATCCCGTAAAGTACCGTATCCAAATTTAATACAAACTTCACATCCATTTAGCGTACATCAGATCACATGAGCTCTGTTTTTGTAAAGCTAAGAGATATTGGAAAAGTTGATGAGTGGCAGATAAGAGCTCAGATAAACACAATCACACACCACAAAGTGCTCATCAGGTGTCCTCGATTAAATTAAGAGATTTTCTCGCATTACATTATTATATTTCTTTTCCTTTCGCCATAATTCGTCAAGTTTATCGCAAAGCCCGAATCCTGATTCCCTTGAAAACTGAAGTTCTTTCAAAAACAAGCTCATTTGGAACGCATTTAATTGAAAATTCTTCATCGAGTTTTTCTTCTTTTGCCCTTGTCAAAGGTGTAAAATATGTAGATTAGAAAATGGGAAATGAGGAAGTTGAGTAATGTATAGTCTGGGAGATACAGTTGACTTAGTAAGTGGTTATCTACAAGAAATGTTGTGAAAATTTGACCGGGCGGTTTTCATAAATTTATGGATAAGTAGGTATATCTAGGTACTTCGAAGTAGGTTAACAGTAAATTCCAACACACTTACATTTTATACAGGTTTTTTTTTTTTTTTTATTTTGCATACAAAGTAAATTTAATTACAGAAGTCAGCCATTCTTATTGATAATCTGACTGATTACAGTCTGGTTTAAGCTCTCGAAGAGTAAAGAAGTTAGTAAGAGTGATCAATTGAATCTATTGTTTTTTTGTTTTTGTCTCTTATAATGGAGGAATATTTGCGTTTGTTGTGGAAAAAACTTTTATTCGACGAAAGTAGAGAATTAACTAATTTTTCACCTGGGCCTAAATTCTTAGTATTCTTGTGTGCGGTGATGTATTAAAATTAAAAACGGAACTGTACTAGTTTACACAAAAGACATACAACAAGCCGATAAACTTATAAAATTAACGAATTTAGATCCAAACATTTTCATAAAAATCTCAGAATATCCTACCCTGATCAACATTAAAGGCGTTGACTTTAATTACATGGAAAAAGATTATATTCTTGATAACTTAAGTGATCAAAATGTCATTGATGTAAAACGCATGAAAGTAAAGAATAAATTGACAGGTGTCTTAGAAGACAGCAGTCTATACACATTAATTTTTTCTACTTCTTGTATTCATTGACATCGGCTACATAAGAACAAGAGTGCGACCTTATATCCCTTTCCCACTTATGTGCATGAATTGTTTACATTTTGGGCATGTCGTAGTAGTTTGTAGACTAACCAAAACTTGTTCCAATTGCTCAGAGAAATTGCACATAAAAGACGAGGAGAAATGCCAAAAACCAAGTAAATGCGTGAATTGTCTTGGCTGTTACCACGCATTTTCAAGGCTATGTCCACTCTTAATTAGAGAGAAAGAAATTCAGCGCATACGAATATTGGAAAAAATACATATAGGAGAAGCAAAAAAAAAGGTACCGTGAGAGAAATCCCCTCTCTTTTTTTCGTTAACCGATTTCAACCTTTTTCTCACAGAGAATAAACAACTAGAATTGGAAAATCAGAACTCAAGTAGAATACAACAAAAGATATCACAAAATCTTTACAAAATTAATTTTAGTGAATAGATTATTAAAAATAATGAATATTTTTAGTGGAACATAAAATTCTAAAAAAAATCACGTTTTTAAGATATGATTTTTTAAGATATGATTTAAAAACATGTTATTGTGAGTAAAGTAGAATTGCTGGTGAAACACTTACTATAATACACATCGATAGATAATACTGAAAACTGAGTCATTCCATATGTAAACGTCTAAAAACAGGAAAAATCGTTGCTGTATTATTTTAGATTTTGCTGAAACATTGTGAGGATGTTCTCTAGGACTATAAGCAAGTAAATCCATAGTGATTTAATTTTATGTTGCGTTGCTTCCCCGCTACCCCTTTGTGAACTTTTGGAAAACGTCATTTTTATGTTATTTAAGTTTGGCTTCTAAAAAAAACTTCAGGGTTTAAAGCTTAAAATAAGTACTAAATACACTGTAAATTTCATGTCAAACATAGTGCAACCATAGCCTTAAATAAGGGTCTCTTTTGTTTTTTTAGCTTTGTTGGTGTTTTAATTGTTTTTAAAACAAGCCGTAGACATAAAAGATATGTGAATAACAGAATAAAATTTTCAGGAATTTTAGTTAAGAAATAGAACTGAGTACATTGTAAATTTCATAGTTCTATCTCATGTCAAACATAGTGAAATAATAGCTTTAATTGGGGGTTCTTTTGTCTGTTTAGCGTTTTTGGTGTTTTTTAAACAAGCAATTCACTTGGGAGATATGAAAAACACACAATTTTTATTTTGAGAACTAATATTTAAGGACTAAAACAAATTACACTGTAAGTTTCATGTTCCTATCTTTAGTTAAACCTAGTGAAATCATAGCATAAAAAATGTGTTTTTTTCAAAAACTCAAAACTTTGAACTTAAAATTTTTGCATAAGGAGTACACCCATCGAGTTAATTTAGAGTTTATTTTATTAAATTGAATGTATATTTAATACTTGGAAAATATTAGCCACATACACATAATAGTCGAGGTTCTGGAGTCCGTCAAAAACAACAAAAAATCAACAAAATTACCGTATTTTCAAAAATTGTTTTTAATTCTGGGTTAATAGATACCTGATTTTTTATTCTTTTGTCAAAAACTACTATTTATAAGCTTAAAAATGACGTTTTTCAAAAGTTTTCGCAAGGGGGTAGCGGGGAAGCAACGCAACTTAAAATTAAATCACCATGGATTTACTTGCTTATAATCCTAGAGAACATCCTCACAAAGCAAAATCAAAAATGAGGCAGCTTTTCCGATTCGACGTTTTCATATGGAATGATTCTAATGAGTTTTTTGGGGTTTGAAAATCACATACGTTTTTAAACGTTTGCATGAGTTATTTTTTTTTTTTTTTTTGAATTTTTAGAAATATTTTGTCAAAATGAATTTTAAATTTATGTGTTGTCAATACATAAGTAGAAAAACTGAAGTTTTAGAATTTCTTTTTAAGGAGTAAAAGTAAAAACAAGATTTTTTTGAGCGTTTCAAATCATTTGTAATGGTAAGTTTTTAACTTTTTTGATTTTAGAACTTGAAATTTAGGCAGCCATTAGGTAATGGTAAATACATTTTTATACAAGATTTGAACTTTTCTTGTATCATCTTGCATATGTATGCATCATAAATATGAATTTAAAGGCATTTTGCATTTTTATTGAGCATCACCAATAAAGTTGAATCATAATTTTATGTGGGTTGGGTAAATAGTAATTAGGCGTCACATAAACATTCAAAGATGTATTTGATTTATTTCAATTCGTTAAATTCTAACGTGAATATACTTATACATATATACATAATATTTAAATCTAAATTAATTACTCTAAGCTATTGAAAAAAATAGTTTTGAACTTACTGGATTTAAAATTGTCATTTACAGACTCGATACAAAAGTAAAGTTTATTGAATATTGTTATCAATTGATTGAGGGGGCTATTTGCACCATAGTTTGATCTACTAAAAATAAGGCACAATGGTTGGCGTAACCTTATACTTGTGCGACTGTAACTGAAATTTAACTGACTTAGAACCGATGGGGATGATATTGACCCATTAATAATTCCAACAATAAAACAAAACTGCAAATGCTTTCTATGGACAGTAAGTGAAGGAAGATTAATTAATCTGAGTCTTTGAGAGTAAGGGGGAAGTAAATTATCATGTGACCAAGGAAGAAAACGAAGACAGAAACGCGAGAACCTTCTCTGAATTGATTCAAGTCTTGTTATATGAGTGGCATAGTAAGGTGACCACACTACACAGCTATATTCGAGTATTGGTCTTACAAAAGAAACAAAGAGCAGTTTTAGAACATAAGGGTCGCGGAAATCGCGACCAAATCTCTTTATAAATCCTAGCATTTTATTAGCTTTTTTAATAATGTAGTTTAAATGATCAATAAATGTTAGCTCAGGATCAAGAATAACTCCTAAGTCTGAAAACACGAGGACTTTACTTAGGTGACATAAATCAAACGAATAATTAAAAACAAACGGGACTTTTTTGCGTGTAAAACTCATAGTTTTACACTTGTCGACATTAAGAACAAGACGATTTTTATTGCACCATTCCCTAAATAAAATTAAGTCTTCTTGTAACAGTAAACAGTCAGAAATACATTTAATACTTTTGAAAAGCTTAATTTCATCAGCATAAATAAGGACAGACGAATTTTTAATGATCGAAACCAAGTCATTTATAAATAAAATAAATAAAATTGGACCTAAATGGCTGCCCTGAGGGACACCTGAATTGACAATAAACTGGTTCGAACACATATTACGAAATACTACACTATAAAGCCTATTTTTTAGATACGAGTATATCCAATTTAAAAAACTATTATTAAATCCAAGATTGCTTAATTTTAAGATCAATGTTTTATGACACAGTTTGTCAAAGGCTTTACTAAAGTCAGTGAATACACAATCGACTTGCCCACGTTTTTCAAAAACATCTAAACAAAAGGACGTAAAGTTAAATAAATTAGTAACGGTAGACTTTTTTTTGACGAATCCATGTTGTTGATCACAAATAATTGACGTACAGTGAAAGGTAAGTACATTACATACAATTGACTCAAACAGTTTTGGTATCACAGATAATTTAGCTATAGGTCGGTAGTTCATTATTTCGTTTTTAGGACCTTTCTTGTGCACAGGAATAATGAATGCACTTTTCCAGATATTAGGAAAAAGAGAACTTTCTAAAGACTTATTAAAGAGAACACATAACGGATATGACAAATAAGAAACACATTTTTTTAAAATACAGGATGGCACACCATCAGGCCCTGGACGGAAACACTCATCCAGTTCTAATATACTTTGTGCTACGGTATCTTCGCTTATTTCAAAATTAATAGAATTTAAGTGAGGGAAATTCACCTCAGCAGAAGAAAAGTAAGAAGGATTCTTTGAGTTTGAATCTTCGAAAGCTTCTTTAAAGAAGCTTGCAAACATATTTGAGATTGTCTCGGGTTCATGACTAGTCGACGATGAATTTTTCATGGAGTTTGGGTAGCCGCTAGTTTTTTTCTTACAATTAACAAATTTCCAAAAATTATCAGGATTTGATTTAAGATCACGTTCAATTTTATAGATGTAATTTTCGTATAAAGAATTTGAGTGCTCTGCAAATAGTTGTTTTATAATTAAGAATGTTTCAAGATCTTCATCGGTTCTTGTACTATTATATTTTACCCAGGCTTTGTTTCTTTTATTTTTTAAGTTTTTAAGATGTAAATCAAACCATGGTGGAACATTAGATTTGCCACGACCCCTTTTAAGTGGAATTGTCTTACAAAAACAATCAAAGAGTGTATTATAAAAAAGGTTACACATAACATTAATATTGCAATTAGAAAATAATTGATTCCAGTTGATGGTACATAATAAATTAAAAAGTTCTATATATGTAATTACATTTACTAAAATTAAATTCAAGTTCGTTAATAGAGTTTTGGTGAGGAGAAGACAAGTTTAGATTAAGCGCAATATCCAATGCGGGATGATGTCGATCTTCGTCAATTAGCTTAACAGTCGAGGCAATGACTGCAGTTTGTTTTCTAAAGCTCGAAAAAAACCGTTATGCAGCATTTTGAACATGGATAGTTTTACTATCATTCAATGTGCATTATTATTCTTGCAATAAAACATCATTGTTACCCACACCAACATCATTTTTAATTGTCTAAGAAAATATTTGATTTTGGAAAATAATTTCCAAATTGAAAAGTTGATTTTTTAGCATTTATTTTTAACCAGAACTCATCATTTTTTCAACTTATCTATTCAATAAAATTTATTTTATAATAATTCTACACCTTATACTTTTCGAGATGTAAAACAAGTGTTTTTTTTTTCTTTTACCCCATTTTACCCCAACCCGGTAGAATTTACAAAAATCTGTTAGTACTGGTTTAATATTTTTATAAACGCCTAAAAAATACCTAATATAAAAACTAAATTCTTGCAATGGTCCCCACTTTTCGAATTCTAAAAATCCAAAACTGGTTTCAGTTCAATTCGGGTTCTAATGAAAACCTGGAAATGACGATCCAATAAATGAAAACTGTTTTTACTTAAGTCGTCATTTACCTGCACTGGTCACTCACAATAAAAATCAGTTATCAGTCCGAATCGTGATTATTTTCCAGGTTTTTTTCTTTTGAACGAGTTTTTTTTTCAAACAAGCGAAAATTGCCATTTACATAAATGGCTATATGCGCTTGTTTTTTTTTTGTTTATGTCATTATAATTGGGTTTTAAAAAACAAATCAAAGCAATAGAAATTTATATTTCCGCTAGTTTGTAAAAAAAAATTATTTGAAAAGAAATAAACGGAGAAAAATTCTCATCCATAATGTGGATTGAATTTTATTACTGCTGAAAAATTCCAGTAAAGCAGTTTTCGTTATTGAATCATGAATTCCAGGTAATCATTTGATAGAGGATTCATGAATGTACCAATGTACGTATATATATTTTTATTTATATTTTTATTTCCATACCCAGGTTAAAATTCATGTTAAAACGAATATTTACATAAAGAGCATAGTAGTATTGAATGAAAGAGACTTTTTTTATATACAGGAAGATATTTTTTGGGTCATTCGTTGACTAATTAATGAATTAATGGTTCTAGGTACTTGGCAATTTCATAACAAATATTTATTTATAGATATTTTTTGTTTCCGGTTTTATTTTTAATAAATTTCAAGATATCGGTTCGGTTCGAGTACCTAATTTTGAACAGTCCGAAGGTATTTGGTTGAAGTCTTGTAACTTAAAATTAATGTCAAGAAATCATTTAAATTTTTAGAATTTGAAAACTTTATTTTGTTTATTTTGTAAGTCTTTTAATTTTAAATTTTAATTTATTTGACTTAAATAAATTTTTATTGGTTGTTTAAAAAGGTTTTGTATAGTTGCCCTTAGATCAAATTTTGTTTTGCTTTTTTTTTAAAAAAAGACAGCTGATAGAAGTTTTGAAAAATTATGGATTTTTTAAGCTTTTTTTTTAAAGTAATTAAGGTTATTGTTAACAAACAAAGGCTCCTTAAATATTCGATCTTAAAAATATTTTTTGAGATAAATGTACATTAGGGTGATTAAAAATAAATTGCACGACTGGATCGCACGTACTTCCTCTTATAGATAAAGTTACTATATTTTTAATTAAAAATTTGTAAATGAAGTTTTAGAAAAAAAAATAAAAAAGCATAAAATTCGATTTTCAAATTACTAAAACAGCTCCTCAAAACAAAGTATGCAATTTAAGTTCTTCTATATTTAAAAAAAAAAATTGAAAATCGTTAGAGCCGTTTAAAAAAAAAAACTACTCGTATTTTATCTATATAAAATTTTGCAAAGAATTGTATAAAAAAAAAAGTGGTACGCCATTCTTATGATATTTATAATAATATTATTATTCAACATCTAAGAACTAAATTTTGAAATAAAATATTGAATAGTTTTCGAAAAAATGATTTTTCAAAAAAATTATGTACATTACAGCATTTAGAGTAAAACAAACAAAAACATCCTGGTGCAATTTGAATGGAAAAACGAAAAGTTCATTGCGCGCTCCTAGACCCTTAATGTTTATTTTATAAAATTTTAGCAACATTTCTGGACCGAAAAAATAATTGTTCACAAAGACCTTAAAATATTGTAAAGCTAAAATAAAAATCGGCTAGGAGTGGCACCCATAACTGTTAAAGGATTTTTGAACATCAAAATTTAAAAAAAAATATTAAAATTGGAGCAGTTTTGCCCTGTTTCGAGATTCAAGATATGGTGATACTTCTTTTCTCTTTGTGAGAGTTAAACCCTCATTTTATAATATTTTTCAAAAAAAAGTTAGAACAATTTGGAACCAACCGGGAAAAACTACTGGAATCACTTGAAAACCATCAATTTAGAAAAAGAAGTGCTAACTTTCGACACTCCGAGTCTTCCCATGTAAATTTTAGTTTTTCTAACTATTTTTTCTTGTACGTAAGGATTAAAGTTGGTGCAGTGCAAGAACGCAAAAAAAAAACAAACAAATTATTTCCACGGCTAATATTGCCTTTTCAAAATGACTTTAAAGACCGCAGGTATTACAAGTTGGTTAGATGCACATGGTGGCACATTGGTATCCATCTCCAAAGTGGTATAGCATCTCAACCGGGCGCCGCCCGTACACTCAGAGAAATAATATTTTTGTTTTCGTTTGCGGCTACTGAATATTCTTTGAATTAAATGAAAATCATTTGCTAAAAAGTTAACACAAGTTAGGAGTTAATTGCAGCAAACAAATAAATAGATTGTGAAGAACCTCTCTAGAAAGTAGTTTGCTGCAAAGAACTTCACTTTCGGTGCAAATATACAATTAATTTCTAACAAATGACTGTAGGAAACAAATTTTTTTAATAATTAATTCTATGTTTGTGGTGTTCATAATACATTCTATGCTACACCAAAATTATCTAGTTCGTGGCGCAATAGCAAGAGCCTTTGTTGGAAATCAAAAGGTCACAGGTTTAATCACTGGTGTTACGCTGATTTTTTTTTTTATTTATTCGTTCGCATACATTGTTTCACCGAAACGAGTTTAAGAGTTTGCTGCAAACAAAACTGAAGTCGATAAATTACCATTCAACAAACGTAAAGTCGTTTGACGCATTAGATTCGTTTTCAAATTTTGTTTATATGCATTCTACGTCAGTATAAAGTATACAGAACGTAGCGGAATGACAAGATATTCGCTTTGTAAGCGAGAGGTCGCCGGTTCAGGTTACAGGTACAGGTATATTTTATTTTACTCGTTCGCAGAAAGTGTTTAACCCAAACGAATTTTCAAATTTGCTGCAAACGAAGCCGAAATATTGTGTAGCAATCGTTTGCCGTAATCGATTTGTTCTCTCAGTAATATTATCAGCTTTTTAACAATTGCGATATCGCTGTAAAATTCGTCGTTCTATCTTTTGTACAGTCTCAAACGGTCTAAGACTAGATCAAGTATCAAATATTGAAGAATCTTTTTGTCAAAGCAATCCAAATAATTTTCTAGCGAACTTGGCAGTGTCCATTCCTTTGCCCCAAAGCAACGCTGTGACATTTCGGGAGACTTTGGACATAATACTATCATCGTCATATCCAAAATATTTTCAAACGCAAAAATAACATACCTACTGTTTTGTCATCTAAGAATTTAAGTTAGTCAAAAAAAAATATTTCATCTAAGTAAGAGTGGCAGTAGTTTTATTTTATTCATCATAATACGCTTTATCCCAGAATTCAGTTTAAAATTCTTATGCAAAATGTCTGTGTTGTACATTTTTTTTATTCTTCTTTTTGCGATTGACAAGAGTGACAACTTTCAATCTGTTTTGCTTAAAGCCATTGGGAAATTTTATTACTCGTTTTTTTTTTTTTTCTTTTTTTTTTAACAAGAAAATACAACCTTCGCAGAATCTGGTGTGTGCTCCTTAACTTGCTTGTTCGTGGGAATAAAAACAAGGTCCCTGGGCTTGTCCTTCATATAAAAAATTTAACGCATGGTAGTGATTTTGTATTGCAGATTTTCCACAGGGGAGCCACGTGGAGTTGACACACCTATAGCATGCCTTAATTTAACATAACCCGACACTGGAGGCCTTGATTGTGGTGGGTGGTGGCATGGGGGCGGCTCCCTGTGTACGGGTTTTTTTTTTTAAATCCCACTCAGTTGTTTCGTCTCTTTTTTCTCACACCATTACCACTTAAATTGTGAAAATACTTGACAAGCGTATACATAGAGTGCATGTGTTTTATATAGGTATTGCGTTAAAACAAATACTCATATGGGTTGGATGTACTTGCTCATTTATTTAATGAATTTTGTTGTATTTAATCCAAATTTTTCAATACTCAGATAAGACTAAGTTAGGATGAATTTTTAGGAATTACTGTTTTTGAAAGTTATACTTCATCACCGGCGATTATAAAAATACTAAACCAGTAATAACACATAGATTTTTTCAGCCCATTATCACTGGTTTTTTTCCACACAGACACTATAAGTAGAGTGTGTGAAGTTAGCCCCCCTTTTTTTGAAATCGTTATTTTTAAAAGATGTTCCAGGTTGTTCCCGGTTTGTACCGGAATGTTCGAATTTTTTTTCGAAAAATATTCAAAAATGAGGGTTTTTAGACCTAAAAAAACCGTTTTTGACCTAGGCCCCCTTTTTTCGATAGTTGAATTTTTGAAAGTTGTTGCAAAAGTTGTTCCTAACAATGTTCCAAATTTTTGGACCTCTAACTTCAATATGTCGAAAGTTATGGCCCAAAAACAAAAAAAGTGTAGCCCCTTTTTTCGATTTTTTGAGTTTTTATATTATTTTCTTGTTGAAAAAAGTGTTCTAAGCATTGTTCCAAAAAATTAAGCTCGTAAAATTTGTATTTTTAAAGATACAATTTTCCAATGGTTTTTTCAAAAACTTTAAACAAAATATACTTACAATTTTTTTTTTTTTTTTTAAACTAGTTTTGAAATCAAATATTTAATGACTCATACATGTTTTGAAAACAATAACGATAAAAGCTTAAAAACTCACTAAAAAAAAAAAATCCTCAAGTTTTTAAATTTTCAAAAAATTTCATAAGCCCCCCTTTTTCAAAAACCAAAAATCCAAAACTTGTTCCAAGTGAAACTGTTAAATTTCTGTGACATAGCGAAATTTAATCAAAATCTATTAAGAACTAGATGTTTAAAGTGACTTAAACGGTTTAAATAAACTTTAAGCTCACCTAACCCCCCTTTTTGAAAAATTCAAAATCAAAAAATTGTAATATGTACGATTCTCTATAACATATTAAAATTCTATTTCTTTCAAATATTTTTTAGCCCCATTAATCTCAAAAAACTTACCCCAACCACAAAACAAAAAATTTAAAAAATGTTCCAAATGCACAAATATTTAAACAAAATTGTTCCAAAATTTCAACAATATATATTGGAAAATACAGATTTAAAGCCAGAAAAACAAATTTACGATATTAGAAAATAAGATCGTTTCTAAACCACATTTTTTTTTAATTTCAAAAATCAAAAAATTGTTTCGCAACTATCAAGGTACCGCTCAAACCGATCCATGTTAAAATTGATAAAAAATTAATACATGATTTTATTTTTATTGATGTGCTCCCTAAGCCCTTATTTTACAAAACCTATGATTTAAATTTTTTTCTTAAAAACACTACAACCACTTTAAACAACTCTAATGGTTTCATTCGGAAAAAATAAAAACCAAAGATTTTAGTTTTTAGATCGTAGACTTTACGATATTAAATAAAAATTCTTGTTCTGCCCCCCCCCCCCCCCCTTCCCTCCCCTTTCGAATTTCAAAAATCCAAAACTTGTCCCAGGTTGTTCTAGGGGCCCTCTAAAATGTACCCGAAAATCTATTCTTAATATTTATTTTTTGTGTGAAAAATCTCAGAAAATTGCTCCCCGGTCCCCTTTTGGACATACAACAAATTTCTAAAAAATTGAAAATAACGTCGCGCCGGTAAAATAAAAGTTTACTCTTATTCAGTCAAACAATTATAATTTATTGACTGAATCAGAGTATAATTTTTTCAATGAATAACAGTAAGAAAGAGATTTTTCAGTCCAAGTTTTTTGACCGTTTCCAACTGTATTTTATTTTTATCTTTTTTATTTTTACATTTTCAAACTTGAAATTTACACAGCCCTTAGATACTAAGTAAATGCATTTTTGTACAAACTTTGATAATTTTCTGTAGTCTGTGAGCCGACATAACGGTAAAAAGAGTTTTGTTTACGGAGGGCTTAATTACTAATTTTATAAGCCTCATAAAACTATGATTCAACTTTATTGAGCATCACGATCAAATCAATAACTGTACATGCTATAAAAGCTTCACAAACTTGAAAAGAGTTTTACCGAAATTCAACATAATTGTGTGCTTTGGTCGTCGGACTCTACCAGCCACCAGTGGAGAACGGTACCGTTGGCTCAAAAATGGATTCGGGATTCGAGATTGTTCGCTAATAAAATGTGTTACATATATTTGTTTACTGTCGAATTTTTGAAAATGAGGTGTTTAAATGAAATACTAGGCTACATCATGGTGTAAGTTTTTTCATACATTCAGATATAAAAATAATGAGTAAAAGGTGATTGAGAGCAAAAAATATTTTTGTTCTCTTTTTTTTTTTATTTTATTGGATATTAAAATCTGTAACTTAAGTTTTAGTTGTACGATTTTACTAAATTAACAGATTCTATTAGATAAAATGTTGGACTATAATTCTGCATAAAAATATTTGACAATTATTCTATTAAACATTGTTACAGAGGACGTTAAGTGAAAATATGTTTTTTTAATGAAAATGAAAAAAAATGAGTTCCGATTCTTTTTTTTAACTTTTCCTTATTTTTTAATTTAAATGCACCAAAATCGTTGATCATAAGAAATATTTTGTGAATTTTTTAATATAATTTTTTGAACGGTGCACCAGAACGGTGAGTAACCAAAATGTATGGACATTTTTATTTTTACTAAAACTATTTCGAAGAAAGTGTATTGATACAAAAATGTTAGGATATGAAGTACTTAACTCTACAAAATAGATTTAACAGTAACACGAAAATTAGTACAATACAATTTTGTTCGCTCCGTTGCCAAAAGAACTCTACACAAAAGTGCAATTAGAATAGAAATAAAATGCACGACTGGGTCGCACGTACTTGCTCTTTAGAAAATAAAAAAAATAATATAATAAAAAATAAAAAAAATAAAGTAGAACAAAGTTTTATCGGAAATACCTGAAATTTTAAAAAGATTGATTTCCCAACTGTTTCTGATTTTTCTGATATAAATGCTCATATTGCTTTTTTATATGACTGGAAACGCTTCCTTAGAGGCCGATTATAGCGATCAGGAAAACGAATCAGGAAAAAATGTTCGAATGGATTTTGTGTGTTGTTTTCACTCGTTTGATTACATTATTACAACATAAATTAATGACAAATGACTCCAAGAAGATTTTGTGAAAAAAAATCTTACAATTAAATAATACGTTTTTGGTTAAAAATTTATTTATTTTTTTCCTCGACACGAAAAATTTATTCGTAGCAGTAAAATAAATAAATACATTTTTAGTAAAAAAACAATTGTGGAATTCTAAATTTTCTTCCGACAAAATCATCTTTGGGTTTGTCATCGTCATAAAAAATCCATTCGTTTTTTTTTCTGATCCGTTTTCCTAATCGCTATAACCTGCCCCTAAGGATGCGTTTCCAGTCATATAAAAAAGCAATGATACAACTGGTATTATACTAGAATGAAAATCCATGTTTTGAGAATTTTAAACTGGGTCTAGCTCTGGACTCTAGCGATGAATTGTTCATTTATAAAGTTCCAAGATCAACTTGGGAGAACGAAGTGGTTTTTAAAAGATGAATTCGTTCATTTCTGTACCGATGGATCAACGATCGGAGACGAAGTTGTTGAGTGACATTGTTTTCGTCTTCCTAACCATTTTAGGAGGATCTTAAAGAAAAACGTGGTTTCAATATCGAATTTCCAATTTTTTTAGCCTTCTATTAAATCCCTGGACTCTTAATCTACAAACTCTAATAAACAGTCCTCAACTGTTTGGAACCCATCAAAAGTGAATATTTAACTGCTGCGGCTGCCATCTCAACGGGAGTTGTCCGGCAGTTAAGGACTGTTTTAGAGTTAGTTAAAAGTGGAATAACAGTACCCTATCAGTTAGCACACAGGGAAGATATCTTTTCAATTCAATAGGTTTTGTGTATTCATCTGTACAAAATATTTTATGTGTCAAGTCACGCAATTTGTAGGATTATCCCTGAGATCTAATTTAACTGAAAAACTTTAATACTTGAGAGGTTAAAATAGGGCTATCACCTGAGACCAATATGATATCGAACTGAAAAACTTGCTATGAGAGTTCAAAATAACACATAAAAAATTAATATTGGTGGATTGCATTCTTTTCAAAATAAACGCTAACGTCACTAGTTCCATAGGCCGATCCGGTAAGCCTGACAGTCGGTCATCCGATAAACTTGATAGTTGTCAAATGCAAGCAATGAGAAGCTTTTTGTAATGTAGGATGGAAGTGTATTCAGAAGATCCAGGGTTTAACTAAGAAAGCAACTAACCTCAGCTTTCAAGATTGATTTTATTTAATTCATTTTCAAAATGGTTCTTACAATAGGCTAACAATATTTGGTTTTATAATACCTTAAACGTTATACAATTCAAATTCATAAGCTTTTAAATCATCACACCCTGAGGTAACAGGCATCACTATAAACCATAGACAGAAAAAGCAGGCGTCACATTAGACAACACTCTTAAAGCAGAAACACAATCACGCTTTTCCGTCGATTTTGACAACTGCGAAAAGTTCAACTATAGGAAATCTGTGTTACCTAACACAATGACGCTTTTCTTACGTACGCTTTTTTTGACAAACGTAAGGAAACGTAAGAAAACGTAATAAAGCCACCATCTGTCAAAAAAAAGTTCAACTTGGTTGAACTTTTGCGCGCTTTCTGACGTTTCTCATTTATAATTTCATTTGAATTTCAATTTTCAAAAAGTCTGTTTCTGTGTTTCTAATTTGTGTTTTAATTTGTAATCGGTGCTTTTTAATTTGTAAAATGGAAAATTTAAATGTTGTAAGAAAAATATATTAATTGGTAACAAATTATAATAAATAAGCGGCACAGCTTAATTTGGCTATCTTAATAATTTTTTCCGCTTTTTCAATACTATTTTCCATTTTATTTATTTATTTTGTTTTCCTGTTTTTAATTCTTTGAAATTTATTGAATGTTTTTTTTGACAACAGATAGAATATTTCAATCATCTGTTTGTCATTCTGACAGAAGCGCGCTTTGAGGATTTCTCAACGTAACGCAACGAAGCGTCTCCCTAAAGCGTGATTGTGTTTCAGCTTTTAGGCCTATTTCACACGAAGCCGGTTGGCGACGGCTGGCTAAACGGCCTGGTACCGTTTCACGTAAGATGAGGGTTGTTTTTTATTTGTTCTGTTTAACTGGTCCAGTAAGCCGGTCGTGAGCTTCGTTTGAAATGGACCTTAGGTACCAGGTGGCACTATAGAGAACAGCCTGAGATAGCAAGCGTAACTATAAACCATCACAGCCTGAGGTAGCAGGCGTAACTATAAACCATAGCCTGAGATTACAAAATAAGTAAATTAAATAAATTTTGTGGCACGACTAGCTCACGAAGAACCAAGGCCATTTCCTGAGTGGGTGGTAGATGCCAAGAATTGAGCGGACCGACTACAGTTTTCTGTTGGATCCGAAGGGCTTACTGAGATGCACTTTCCTTGACAACCAGTACTCTTGAAGAATTTATCAGTTCCTAGCCAGCCCCTTAAAAATAGAGGTTCGATGTCTCATGAATATTTCAGGAATAACAAGGCGTTTATTTTTTTTATTTTGCTGAAACCAATATTTGTCCATTAAGTTTTGAAAATAAAAACTCTCCTGAGATTATCTTTGCCTTTCGATGCTGAAAATGAAGGTACCTATAAAAAATATATACTGTATGAAAATTTCAACCATCACATAAACTTTTTATTTGATATTTCGCATAAAGTTTTCATACTTCTTTGAAAGAAAAAAAAAAAAAGCAACTTTCTACCAGAGGGGTCTATATGTCGTTAGGAACCTACCTACTCAAAAAATTAGACCGATGCGCAACAGAGTATAGAAAAAATGCAAACAAAAATAAACTTTTGACATAATTTAGGATACGTGTATAAATTTTCATCTTATTTTATTTGCTTGATTTTTTTTTTCGTTTGTTTTTGTTTTAGTTTTTTTTTTTTTACTTTTCACCCGACAAAAAACTCTCCCTTGAAATTTATATTTGATTTTGTTGTTGATAGGGTGAATTTAAAGTGTGCAAAAAGCATTTCAATGTTATATATTAAATGAACAGCTATGCATTCACAAAACAAACACAAAAATATACAAGTTGAATGCAATTTAAAATGAGAAGAAAATATGTACATTGTAAACATACATTCAATTATATGACGCTATTTTTTTTTTTTTTTTATTTATTAATAAATACAAAATTATACGTACATTTATTATTTCCCTTATTTTTATTTTTTTTTTGTTTCACCTCTTTGACTTTTTAATTTGTCAAAAAATACACACATAAATAAATGTTCGTAATTAAATGAAATCAGAAAACACATTTGGGAAAATTTCCACACAATTGAAACTGAAATTGTTTTTAATTTGTTTTATTTCTTTTTTTTTCTGTTTTTATTTTTTTTTTTTAGCTTGTTACAATTAATTAAATATTAAAGTTTATTGATAAACGCTCTGTGTATTTGCAATTTATATTTAAATATTGTTTTAATGAAATAAAAATATCTTTGATTAAATCAAATTCGAGAAAGGAAAATATGAAATTGTAAAAGTCGTAATTTTTTAGTATGTTGCAGTTGGTTGTGATGATCCGTTTTTTATATAGCGACGCGAAAAAATGAAGTCTACCATCATCGGCTTTAACGCTATAAGCGAAAGGCTATGCACCTTTAGCGTGCTATGCAAATTTACGAACATCAGCCTCATTAACGTTCACGGACCTACGAAGGAGTCCCCAGACGAAGAAAAAGAGACTTACTATACGAACAAGTCGAGAGGGCCCTCAATGCCTGCCCAAGGTATGACGTCAAAATCATCCTTGGTGATTTAAACGCAAAAATAGGTCGGGAGCCGGTATTCAGGCATTACGCAGGCACCCATAGTTTGCATGAGAACACTAATGACAATGGACTTCGAGTCTTAGAATTGGCAGCATCGAAAAACATGGTCGTTGCGAGTACCAGGTTCCCGCGTAAAGATATCTACAAAGCCACCTGGGTATCACCTGATGGAGTCACTCGTAACCAAATAGACCACGTGTTGATAGATCGTCGCCACTACTCGAACTTGATGACGGTACGAACGTGCCGAGGTGCCAATATCGACTCGGATCACTATCTTGTTGGTATGGTTTTCCGAGGGCGGATTGCCTTGCTAAGACGCATTGCATCCGCCGATCAGGTTCGAATCAACACGGCTGCCCTACGCAACGAAAACACCAGTAACACTTTTGGTAATGCGTTAGGACTCGCCCTAGAATCACTTGATTTCGAGAGAGTAAGTCCTGGAGCCATTATGCTGGGCGTAAATGAGAAGTGGACACGCCTTAAGAATACTGTCATTAGTACTGCCAACTCCATCTTAGGTAGCAGTCGTAGAAATCGGAACGACAGGTTTGATGATGAATGCAAGCTAGCGACTGAACGTAAGAATGTTGCGTACCGAGCAATGCAACAATCTCATAGAACGCGGGCACGCGAAGAGGAATATAAAGAGCTCAGAAGAATAGAAAAACGGATTCACAGACAGAAAAAATCAGCCTGGGAGAACCTAATCTGTGAAATAGAGAACAGCCGAAAGCGAAGTCCGCACCAGGCGCGGAAGTTCTACCAATCCGTCCGAAACATGACGCAGTACACACCACGCTGCACATACTGCAAGGACGGAGAGGGAAATCTGATCACCGATCCACAAAGCATACTGGAGCGATGGGAAGTGTACTTTAATGAATTGCTAAATGGTCAGCTCACAGCAGAAGTGGAGGCTCCACTACTTCAAAATGAACACCCTATGCTACCGCCACCAAGCATAGAAGACGTTGAGAAGGCTATAGGACGGCTCAAGAAAAACAAAGACCCGGGAGCCGATGGCATACCAGCCGAATTATTCCACCACGGCGGGCCAGCCTTACGTCAAGCAATTCATGATATCATAGTGCACGTATGGGAGTATGAAAAAATGCCAGAAGACTGGCGAAAAGGTATCATATGCCCCATACATAAGAAGGGAGATGTCACAACGTGCAGCAATTATAGAGGTATCACGTTGTTGAGTACCGCCAATAAGATACTCTCCTCTATCCTACAACAATGGATAACCCCATACGCTAAAACCATCATCGGACACTATCAGTGTGGTTTCATTCCAGGCAAATCAACAACTGATTAGATTTTTACCCTTAGGCAGGCGATGGAAAAATGTCTAGAACTTAACATCCCAACATACCATCTGTTTATAGACTTTAATAGCATAGCCAGGGTAGAACTTTACAAAGCCATGAGAGAATTCGGCATCCCAAATAAATTGACACGACTATGTAGGTTGACCATGACCAAAGTAACAAGCCAAGTTAAAATAGCCGGATTGCTATCCAGACCAATCAACATCTTTAATGGACTCCGACAAGGGGATGGTTTGGCCTGCCTCCTCTTCAACCTGGCGTTGGAGAAAGCAATCCGTGACTCTGGCACGGCAACAAGAGGGACCATCGTCAACAGGTCCAGTCAGATACTGGCTACGCAAACGACATCGACATCATCGGAAGAACCGACCAAGCTGTACACGATTCCTTCATCCAGATCGAGCAGGCGGCACAAAAAAAGGTGAAACAAAGTACATGGTGGCGTCGAATACGAGAAGAACAGTTGGTCAAACAATCAAGGTAGCGGAGCACGAATTTGAAGTGGTGCAATCCTTTAAATACCTTGGGTCAACAGTAGCAGCCGATAACAACATAGAAGAAGAAATACGCGGGCGGCTTCTCAAATCCAACAGAGTCTACTAAAGTCTGTCAAGGCTATTCAAATCCAGAAATCTAACCATAACTTCAAAACTGCTGCTGTACAGGATCATGGTCCTGCCAGTACTCATGTATGGATCCGAGACTTGGTTGCTTAGCAAAAGGCACTGTGACCTCTCAGCCGCGTTTGAGAGAAAAGTCTTAGGGATTATTGTTGGCCCCATATGTGAGGAAGGACGATTCCGGAGACGGTAAAATCATGAGTTGTACGCAATCTACCTAGAAGCAGACATAGGGACAAAAATTAAGCTTGGTAGACTCCGGTGGGCAGGGCACCTAGCTCGTATGAGCGAAGAGGAACCTGCTCGGAAAGTCTTTTGTGGTACATTCTATGGTAGACGGTAGCGTGGTAGACCATGCTTGCGATGGAGAAATGGCGTAGACCAGGACACCGATTTAGTTTTTAATTCGGTTTGGTTTCTCGAACAAATGTTGATTGTTGCGATTGCATGGAACTAAAAAAACTGTTTTATATTCTGTGAACTGTCTTGAACTTCGTATGAAACTTGGTAAAACCACTTATTTCAGTATTTGGCAGATCTCTGTAGATGGTGATCTGGTGGTGTTTATCGTTTTGGTGACACCATCCTGGCAAATCTAATTTCACATATTTTGTTAAATAATGTTCTTAGTTCTCAAAAATAATCATCTGGCAATTGTCACCGAGGGCCTTCGCCGTGGAACAGACTCCCAAGGTTATGGAAAAATTGAGTCATTGTAGATAAACTAATTTTGTAAATAGGAAGTTGTATTTCTAGAAAAAATAGAACAAAACTATTAAAATAATTTTTTGATTTTAATTTTTAATTTTGTGTGAAGTACAATAAATTTATTAAATTACAGAAGTCAGCCATTGTTATTGATATTCTGACCGATTAATTTTCTACACTATAAATGATAGGAAAAAATTAAATAAACCAAAAAATAGGTGGCATAATGTAGGTTTCTGATACAACGGGATTTTTTGAAATTCCACCGGCAAGTTACGGTAATGGGGCGAAAGACAAACGAAACTTTTTGTACATCTCGAAATGTATGAGGGTTAGAATTATGAAATAAATTTAATTAAATAGATAAATTGAAATAATGATGAATTTTTCATGAAGAAAAAAATTCTTAAAGTTCAACTTTTCAAGTTAAAAAATATTTTCCAATATCAAATATTTTTTTAGACATTTGAAAATGATGTAATTATGGATACAGTTGATAATTTCTTGAAAAACTAAGATAATGAAATCTTATGTGGGTGGTTTAATTCATTTTAAAAATCAGGGAATACCTAAAAAAATATTTTTTCAAAACGGCTATTAGGCTTATGTGTTGTCTATAAACGTGTGAAGAAATTAGATTATTAAACATTTTTTTCAATGAATAACAGTAAAATCAAGATTGTTCAGTTGAAGTTTTTTGACCGTTTCCAAGTGTATTTTATTTTTTATTTTTTTTATTTTTAAATTTTTAAACTTGAAATTTACACAGCCATTAGATATTGTAATTGCGTTTTTGTACAAACTTTCACAATTTTCTGTAGTCTGTGAGCCGACATAACAGTAAAAAGAGTTTTGTTTACGCCGTGCTTAATTACTATTTACATAAGCCTCATAAAACTATGATTCAACTTTACCTTTAATATGATATATCACACATAACTGTGAATGCGTTAAAATTACAAAATTTAATGAAAAATTTGATAATTTTGAATATATTTTTAGCTCAACTTTAAGATGTGTCTGTTCTCTTTAACAATGCGACACAAAGTTTACTGATTAAATTAAAAAAACAAAGACTGTATAATGTATATGATATATTACAGAAAAAAACATCGAACAAAATGCACTTTTTATGCTCCTTTGACCAATTGTACCATTCATAACATCTGATTTGTCTGGCTTAAATAATTTTAATTTTTTTTTTATAAGAATCATGGATTTAGAATCTGTGAAGTTTCTACGTACGCGGATGACATACAAACCCTTAGAAGAATTTTTTCACCAAACGACTTTAACTAATTTTTTGTTTGATGTGAAAAAAAACAATTTTGAACTTAATGTTTCTGAATGCCAAACAATAACATATTCCCGCAAACGTTTCTGCCCACCAACACGCGGACTATTATATCAACGGATGCATTGTTCCTAGAGTAAACACCATTACTTGCGAAAGTTAGGTTAGTTTCAGGTCCCACTATGGCAATGTAGTAGCCAGGGCTAATTCTTCATTAGGTTTCTTCAAAAGCTGGTCTAAGGAGTTCTCGGATTCTTATGTAACGAAATCCCTTTATACGACATTTGTACGGCCTCTACTTGAATATTCCTAAGGTCAAAATACATCCATTTTAACAACCAAAAAAAGTCTTAGTGACCTAAACATTCAGAAAAAGTTACCTGCCTGATTATGTATAACAACGATTATACTTTAAGATTTAAATTTTTATAAATGATTAATTTTTCTTGATTGTTTACGTTCGGTTAACGTTGTTCATTGTTTGCTCTTCTTTTTCTCTAAGCTATTTTCAATTCACAAGATTTTCATTCGTTCTTCGTTTGCTGTCCAATCTTAGCATCTAGACACTTGTTATTCGGTCTAAGCGAAAGAACGGATATTGAATATCGGCGATAAGACCAAAAATCTTAGTGCAGCATTAGCTTATTTCAATCCATTAAAGTATACCAAATCAAAAACATCCTAGCAGTTCTTTAAAAGATTTTAAAAAAAGTTTCCAACTATTGTTATATTCTTCAGATACCTTTTCAGCAACTCTTGATCTTAAAAATCATCCAAACATTAAATTTTATAAATTTAGTAATATAAAAAATATCAACCAATAACTGAATTTTTTCAATTTTTTCCTTTCATTTCAGTCCAGAAACAACGTTTCGATCACCAACACCTGAAGATCCATCAATAATATCCGATTGTTCCTGCAATGAATACTGTGCACAGCAACAGCACCAAATCCAACAATTGGATGGCAGGGAAAATCTTCACAAAACATCATCATCATTATACAAACATCAGCCACAACAACAACAACAACAGGAGCTGCATCAGCAACCATCTCAAATGGAGAAGACACTTCAGAGACGTCAACAGCATCATGTACGATTTCAAGACGAATATGGTATGGAAGACAATTTGACTGACACTCCATCACAATCATCATCACAAACATCTTCAGGTGGAGGAGTAGTTGTTGGCGGTGGCATCAGTGGTAATGGCCATCATCAGCTGCAGCCACCATCAACGACTATACAACAACAAGAAACAACTTCTAGAAACGAACACCAAGCAACAACAAAGTCAAACCGAAAAAGACAACAACAACAACAAACAAATGCATTTAGTAGATAAACGTCCTCTTCATCTCAAAACAAAAAACGACAAAAATTGCTCAACAGAAACAGAAAGATTTATGAAACAAAACAAAAAATGTGTTCAAAAATTATAAAACAAAACAAAAAATAATACAAAACGAAATGTTTTTAAACACGAACTGAAGAGAACTTTAAGTGCTCACTAAAGAACCCTAGGTATTTATATACAAAGAAAAAAAAACAAAAATATGTCAAATAATGTAGATTTAAATTCACAATAGAAAAGAAAATTTCACAATTTTAGTAATAATTATCGAATCAAACGCAAAAACTGCACACTTAAAAACAACAAATTTTCAAAACTTTTTTTTTAAAATATTTTATTTACCCAAGAGTTTTCGGGTATTGGAGAATTCAAAAATGTTGTAATTATTTAAAATAAATTTACAATCAGTCAAGTTTTTCAAAAAAAATCTTATAGAAAATGTCAAGACAAAATTACACACCCACACCCCTTGTGCGATTGTCAACTCTCAACTGATAAAATTGATGAAAATCGATATGTTGTTGTTAAATTGCTGAATGTTTTGATAACTGAGAATGATGCTATTGTACTATAAATTAATTGAAACAAAATTGATGAACGTATGTAACTCAAAAAATGTTCAAATGTTCAATACCGCATTTCAATTTCTCAATTGATAGTTGACCACCGAACTGGGGGGGTGATAGTTTCGACAATGATTGAGTATCCTTATGGTTTGACAAATTTTTACTTTCGAAAATGATTATATTTCATAAAGCATTATCCCTATAATATTATTGGATTTCTCAGTATCAAACACCTCAACTTTATTTAATGTTTAGAGAACCGAAGAACCCTTAAATGGCTCTTAACTTCTCTTTGAAAATTTGACAAAAGAATTATTAGGTTAATCATTTTTAACCTGACTAACCGGCCTTGCTGTACATTGCTTGTTTACTTGTTTTGGTCCTCAGACCTTTTATGTCCTTTGTTATCCTCTCAAAGATGACCACTCCACTATTCCTACGATATCACTCACCATCGTGTGAGGTTTTTCAAAATGTGACTTAATTCTCTTTAACTCTTCTCCAGTTGTGCAGGTTCCTTTTGGAATATCTTGCGCCTAGTGCTTCTTGGCCAAACCCGCCCCTCTACCTGATTGAGTTCCAATAATGCATCGCTTGTAATAGTTGCCTCAACCCTTGTTGTCGTTTTTGATGGAGATCTATGTAGTACTAATAAAATAGACATACAAAAGTGCAAACCCGCATAAAACCTGCATAAAATTTACGACAGTCTTTTTTCTACGAGCAATCGCTTAGAGGCAAATCAACAACTGATCAGATTTTTACCCTTAGGCAGGCGATGGAAAAATGTCTAGAATTTAACATCCCAACATACCATCTGTTTATAGACTTTAAAGCCGCCTATGATAGCATAGCCAGGGTAGAACTTTACAAAGCCATGAGAGAATTCGGCATCCCAAATAAATTGACACGACTATGTAGGTTGACCATGACCAACATAACAAGCCAAGTTAAAATAGCCGGATTGCTATCCAGACCAATCAACATCTTTAATGGACTCCGACAAGGGGATGGTTTGGCCTGCCTCCTCTTCAACCTGGCATTGGAGAAAGCAATCCGTGAATCTGGCACGGCAACAAGAGGGACCATCGTCAACAGGTCCAGCCAGATACTGGCTTACGCAGACGACATCGATATCATCGGAAGAACCGAACAAGCTGTACACGATTCCTTCATCCAGATCGATCAGGCGGCACAAAATCTGGGGCTGCACATTAGTGAAGGTAAAACAAAGTACATGGTGGCGTCGAATGCGAGAAGAACAGTTGGTCAAACAATCAAGGTAGCTGAGCACGAATTTGAAGTGGTGCAATCCTTTAAATGCCTTGGGTCAACAGTAGCAGCCGATAACAACATAGAAGAAGAAATATGTACGCGGGCGGCTTCTCAAATCCAACAGAGCCTACTACAGTCTGTCAATGCTATTCAAATCCAGAAATCTAACCATAACTTCAAAACTGCTGCTGCACAGGACCATGGTCCTGCCAGTACTCATGTATGGATCCGAGACTTGGGTGCTTAGCAAAAGGCACTGTGACCTCTTAGCCGCGTTCGAGATTAAAGTCTTTCGGACTATTGTTGGCCCCATATGTGAGGAAGGACGATTCCGGAGACGGTACAATCATGAGCTGTACGCAATCTACCTTGAAGCAGACATAGTGACAAAAATTAAGCTCGGTAGACTCCGGTGGGCAGGGCACCTAGCTCGTATGAGCGAAGAGGAACCTACTTGGAAAGTCTTTTGCGGTACATTCTATGGTAGACGGCAGCGTGGTAGACCATGCTTGCGCTGGAGAGATGGCGTAGACCAGGACGCCCAAAGCCTTGGGATGCGCAACTGGATGGCGTTGGCTCGAGACCGGGATAGGTGGAGAGACTTGTTGAAAGAGGCCAGGACCGGACCCCGGTTGTCGAGCCGATGATGATGAATCGCTTAGAAAATATTGCGATTTTGAACTAATATTGTAAGCAGAGGGAAAAACAGAGCAATACGTTCCACATTCGTGTTGTGCGACTAAAGAAAAAAGCTCTATACTTTACGGTACGTCCGAAGTTGAGCTCTAGGGTAAACTGATGGGCATTTCAAAAGCGCGAGTATTAGGTACGGTTAAATTGTGCCCAGATGTGAAAATTACCCGAGCTTTGGACGTATATACGCTTTATAAATAACAGCTAGATGGGGAGAAAAACTTTTTGCATCTGCGTAGGAAACCTAAGCATTTTGCAGAGTTTTTTGCGACGTCGTGGAATATGTGTTTGTTCCACAGGATGTGGTTTGTATCGCCCATACCGAGTATGGTAAGCTGTTCAGTTTCCTCGATACAAGTACCAATCATGGGCATAGGGGGTATGTTTCGTTTTAACGATTGAAAAGAGCATTGAGTTTTTGAAGCATTTGGACAATGCAAAGAAGATCCGAATTTAATGAGGTTATCAAAAAAGCTTGATGCCAAACTCTATTAAAAGATTTGGAAATATCAATTGCAATAGTCTTACTTTCTCAAAATTGATGTAAAAATTTGTTCCACTGATCGGTGAGGTATATACCATCAGATCACCAGTGGACCTATTGTCGTACTGCCAGTCATTAAGAAGCTTTCGTTCCTCGAGATATTTCTTTAGCTGATAATGGATCAACGTTTCCATGATCTTGGAAAGAAGGGACGTTAGTGCAATCGGACGATAGTTGGTTGATAGTTTTTTAGGGACTGGCTGGAAATATGCAGTTTTCTATCCACTCGGAAAGAGACGATCAGTAGATTTGGACAGATGGAAAAGCTTACGCAGTGGTTTTGCTAGCATGGAATAACACCTCATCAGAACAATGACAGGGATACTATCCGGACCAGCGCATTTGTGTATGTCAAGATCTTTCAGAGCCCATGAAATCATTTACGCCATCGAGTACAGGAAGAGTCATGACACTCTATGGTCAGCAAATTGTCTTGCCGGTTTGCTTTCTTAAGAGATCTTAAAAATGGAGTGTCATTTTGAACAAGCGTTGAAATCGAAGACGAAGTGGTGTTTTGAATATTTTCTTTTACAAATGACCAATATTTTTAGTACCTTTGGGACATTGTAGTATTCTTTGTCTTGGTTTTTGTCATGTCAAAATTTCATTCGTCGAATATGGGCATTGCTGGTCTTGTTGGAACTTTTTCCGGTTTTCCTCAGTGGGGTGTGCTTTATAACATCGGAAGCTTACTACTCGAATCAAATCATTCATTTTTTTGTGACCAGTTAAAGTTCCTGAAGAAACTGCCCCAGTTGGCTTTCTCACTGCCAAACGATTCGAGGTATTTGCAGTTATGATACAATGGTCCGATTTGCCTAGAGGCGATAGTACAGTGATAGAGTATTTTTGGCTTGATCAGCGACGTCCGAAATTCGAGTAAGCTGAGTTAGGTGGTTTAACTCAGCAAATAACTCAGCATATCTTTATTTGGGTGTTGTCTCGCCCGAAAAGTGAAGCCAAGAAGAATTTTATACATTAAAATCGCCCGTAATGACGATTTCAGTGTGAGTATAAAGGGAAGCAATTCTTTGGATGAAGTCGGACAAAGCATCAAATTCGTTAGAAGTTGAATTAATGTCCAGATTTGGGCTTCGGTAAACAAAACACGTATGAATGATGCGCTTATTAACAGTGAATTTAAGCTAAATAAAATTAAAATTTGTGTCATTTCAACAAATATTTTTTTAATTTTCAAAAATTGTGAGTTTTTGTACTTAACCACTAAAACCTGTAATCTTAAAAATATACAGTCCCACATATGTTCCACAGTAAACACCGATGAAGCATCCCAATTTTTGTCCACAAGTTCTAATACTAATGGAACTAGTATATTTGTAAATAATGATACAACATCAAAAGATGCAAACACCCTTTCACTCATGCTAAGCACTTGGTCATTAGTAATGGACATTGGATTATTTTTTAGAGTTTAAATCAATCTTACATTATTTCTACAGAGTGTTTTGGCACTGAATTCTAAAAAAAAAAACACCCTTTAATCAAATATATTTGAATGGACTCTTTTGGTCCTTGAAAATCATGGCAATTGGAAGCTTCATACCAAATTTTATTAATAAGAACCAATAGTTTCAAAAAGATTTACGCTATTATTTAAATTCTTGTGCCGAAATAATATTTCATAATTGCATAAAAATGACAAGAACTTTTCTAAACGTGAAAAAATACATTTTAAAAATGTATCATATGGCTGAACTATATTAACATATATTTTCCAGCTTAATAAACCTTCACATCCACTAAACCACTACTTTCCCTCTATAAATGCAGTTTCAGAAAAGCCAATAGGGGGATTTTATGGAACTTTCAACCAGCTGCTTTTTGCATCGAAACTCAAAAAAACTTTTCATGAATTAATTTTTTACCTTCTCCATACTAAATTTCATATTTTTCCTGGTCAATGGAAAAGACAAGAAAAATGGTAGAAACTATTTTATTTGATTGAGATTAAAAATCTTTTATAATGTTACCCTAACCAAAAATGCAAAGTGATTGTTTTACGTGTGTGTATTTTTTTTTAATTTGACTCTGCCCTTGGAGTTGTCTTTGATGTTAAAGTCATCAATAATTTTCTATCAAGAAAATCTCATTATAACTGTACTTTTACCTGTATTTTTCAGAGAAAGGTCAAAATTTCACCTTGTATGGCCACATAAAAGTAAATGAATTACGATTTATATTTTATTTTGTTTTTTTTTCCTCTCATACTTAAAACCAATCACGTAAGAGTTTGAAAAATAATTTCAAACATTATCAAGTTTCATAGACAAAAAAAGTTACGTATACGCCACAGTGTACATAAAAATATAACTTTAAAGGCAATTTATTAAATCTCTTTTATATGGTATGATTTATTCGTTTTATTTTCAATATAAAGAAAACAAAAATAACTGTCAACAGTAGCTGCATGTACAACAACAACAAAAAGAATAATAAAATCAAGGCTAAATTTACCCAACTTTGAAGAAGCCAACCCACACAAAATCACTTCAGAACGTCTGGCTTACAATATTTTTCAGATTATACAAAATTGTATATTCAAATATTATTCATATAGTTTCTGTCCCCTGGTTTGCCTCAATTTCATTTAATAATTTTTGACATTTAATTTCAGCAAACCATTATAAACTTTGTCATAAATACAATGACAATGGACACTTTTCATGCCATTAACTTCAAAAGTGAAGCCTTGATTATTATACATATATGTAATATCGTCGTGTGTGGATAATAATGAAAAAATAAACACAAAATATTTTATATTATACGCTCCTTAATGTGAAACACATTAACATACTTTATGCATTATAAAAGGAGAACGAACTTTAATGTCTTGCTATGCAGTAGTTGAATATTTTTTGCATTTACTTGGATATTAGAGAAGCATTAAATTTAAAAATATATTTAAGTTATTTTGTTTATCAGTAACATTTGAAAACAAAATTATTGTTTTATAATTGTTTTTGCAATTTCTGTAGATAAAGTGCAAGAAATATCATCCGAAAACGACAACGGCGCACGCACGTTGTCGTAATATTGCACTAATCTGTGGCCAGGTTCACACCCGCCCCTCAGAGGAGAGATATGACCCCATCATGGAAGTATTCTACAATCGTCGCACACTTGGGCCAACTATATATGAATAAATTGCTCAAAATGCAAAATTGAAATCAAGGGTATCTTAAGCAAAAATTTTTGGGTGAAAAGTTGGCATAATTGCTTACCTATCAACATATCAAGTACGGTTTTTCTTCATTCTCTTTTGCCCACATGTATTATTTTATAATGCTTTGTCAAACCATTTTTTATAAAGAGTTTTCCAATAAGAGGTGTTATTTTGAATAGCCCGCTATTTCGGTAGCTGTCATTTTTTGACATTTGACAAGTAGAAACTACGCTATTAATAAAAATGGAACGATACACGCTTCAACTACGCACTGAAATTATTAAAATTCACTATAAAAATGGTGAAAATTTGGCAAAGACGGTTCGTAAAACTAAAACATTTTTGGGTCGTCGTGAAGCACCTTGTCGGACCGCAATACAGAAATTGGTGGACAAATTCGAGCTGTTGGGACAAGTTAGTGATGTGAAGAATAAAACCCGTGCACGTCGCTCAAGAACAACTGAGAATATTGCTGTTGTAGCCCAAACTGTTGAAGAAAACCCAGGTTTGTCCATTCCTCGTCGTTCTTTGGAATTAGGCATTCCACAAACGTCATTACACCGTATTTTGCATAAAGACTTGGGTCTTAAGGCTTATAAAGTTCAGTTAACACAAGAACTCAAGCCGGCTCATCATCAACAACGTCGTGTTTTTGCTGATTGGGTCCTTGAAATGCATGAAAATGAACCGGAATTTCATCGAAAAATCATCTTGACTGATGAGGCCCATTTCCACCTCGGAGGCTACGTCAACAAGCAAAACTGTCGCATCTGGGGCTCGGAAAACCCAAGAGTTATTGTTGAAAAGCCTCTCCATCCTCAATGCGTGACTGTTTGGTGCGGTTTATGGTCCCGCGGGGTCATTGGACCTTACTTTTTCGAAAATGAGGCTGGAGCAGCAGTTACGGGCAATGGATTGCGCTATCGAGAGATGATTAATGATTTTTTATGGCCTGAATTGGATGGTATTGATCTGGACAACGTTTACTTTCAACAAGACGGCGCTACGTGCCACACAAGCAATGAAACCATCGATCTTTTACGGGAAAAGTTTCCGGACCGTGTTATCTCTCGAAGAGGTGATCACAATTGGCCACCGAGATCTTGTGATTTAACACCTTGCGACTTCTTCCTTTGGGGCCACGTGAAAGATAAGGTCTATGCCAACAGCCCAGCGTCGATTCAAGACCTCAAAGATGAAATTCGTGAGGCTATCGAGGACATAGGGCAGCCACTTTGCGATTTGGTTATGGAAAATTTCATGAAAAGGATATGGTCCTGTAAGCGTGGTCTTGGCGGCCATTTGGCTGATGTTGTGTTCCATTATTAACGGCATACCTTCCCAATGCCATTTTTCTTTGAATATCAATATAACACCTCTTATTGGAAAACCCTTTACTTTAATCAATACTTTACCAAATTTAAGGATCTCCCAAGCTTATGGGGGATAAAGTAATGAAATACAAAATATTTGGCCATTAACTTCTCTGAAGTTTGATACTTTATTACTGTCAATCTTGGGATTGCTAATTTTATATCTGTAAAATTTTGTCGAGCGGCAGCATTTCTATAATTTTTTTTAAATATACAACCTGAAACATTTTTATAATGCCATCAATTTCGTTTTTATTTTAAATTAATTTTATTATTTATTTTATTTTTATAAAGTATAAACAAAATATTAATTTATATATTTTCATATTTTCAAACCATAAACATTGTAAATAAATGTACGAATAAACTACTCGATTTCAAATTAAAAACAAAAAAAAAAAAAAAACACAAAACGCAAAATATTTTTGAAAATTATAAAAACTTAGACTGCACCTATGTATGTAAAAGTTTTGAAACAAAATATGAACAATGTAAATAATTAAACATTTAAGCATGTAAATAAAAAAAAATTAAAATGTAAAGACTTTGCAAAACGTTACTTTGAATACATACCCCCAATAAAGAACAAACAAAACAAAATATCCTAACATAGACAAACTATGTGTCTCATTTTAAATTGAAACAAAAAATAAACCTAAAATTGAAGTTGCCAGATGAATCTAAAAAAAAAAAAAAAAAACAAAAAATATATACAAATAAACAAATCACAAAGTTAAAAATTAATGTACAGCTAATTTCCGTTTTTTTTATAAATCCTTTAAAATTAACAAAACAAAACAAAAAGAAAAACACAATAAAACATATTCAACAACAATACGGTGTTTCATATAAAAAGAAAATTTAATAATTTAAAAAAAAAAACAAAATATCGATCGAGAAAATAAATTTAAATAAAAAATTAATGTTTAATGAAATTCCAATTGACTTATAGATATTAATTATAAAAAGAAGATGATTAATTAATTTAAATTAAACTTAAAAAAAAAATTAAATAAAAAGATAGTTTGCAAAAAAAAATATGTGGTAATACTTAAAAAGTGAAAAGAAAAGAAAATTGTAAAAGAAATTACGTTTAAAAGATGACATACATAAGTGACACTTAAGGAACAAAATTTATCTTTAAGGACAATTTTAAAAAGTTTTAATGTATATAATCATAATGCATAGTTATAAGTTAAAATAAATTACATAGCGACAAATTCAAATAAATAACAAAAAAAAAAAAAACAAAAAAAAAATTGTCTTCAACCTACAAAAATAAAATCCGTATAAATAGTATAAAATTAAATTTTAATAGAAATTAAATTAAGTAAATTATATAGAAAAAAAAATAAATAAATAAAATAAACGAATCGTTTCAGAGAGTGAATAAAATAATAGTAAATAAATAATACAAACAAAAAATATTATAATATTATTATAAATTAATTAGTAAATTATAGTTAATTTGTTTTGTTAGATTTTCCACAGATACATAACAAAAAAAAAAAAACTTTTATTATTATTCTTTTTTTTGTTACAAATTAATTGATAAATAAATGGAAAGATATGAAGAAAACAAAATTTTATTTATGTTGAACAAAAAAAAAAAAAAAAAAAATTGTTTCTTAACACATCAAACTGATGAACGTAGAAATATATGAATGATTAATATAAAATGTGTGTGTTTTATTTGTTTTTCTTTGCAATTGAAAATGGAGCTTGGGATCACTTGAAGGAAACTACATATATGACACGCAGACGTAAACTGCAAATTGATTGGTCCGAGACATGGGCTGGGCTAAATTTAAGGAAGGAGGAAAGAGGCATCACTTAGCTCCGGGAGATCAAGCCCCCTCCTTCCCCCAAGCCTCGAAAATCATGTAATTTTTAAATTAATCTTTTTCGTAAATTTTAGATATTAAGAGGGAACTAAGATACTCAGATACTGTCAATTTATATCAAATAAAGGACATTTTGTACGCAACAGTAGCGATCAAAAAACATGCAAACGAAACCTACTGTCTAAGGCTAAGTACTGACGTAGAGCTGTGTCAATCGCGATTGATTCGTTCTTTTTGACTCGTTCACCTACAAGATTGATTGATTGCAATCACCAGTTTACTATAGATACAATCATTTTTTCAATCTCGTTTAAAAGTAAAGAAAAAGAAAAAGAGTGAACGAACGGGAACAAAATGTTTCGGAAATCAGAACATCAATTAAAAACATTTTTTTAAGCATTAATTTGCTGCCTGAGCCAATAGGTATTTTATGTAACTTTGAATCGCAACCAAATGCCAAAAGAAAGAATAAACGTTTGAAAATAACGAAGTTTTCCCATTTTATTTAAAACCAAAATGAAAAAGAAACAGAAACAGAATGAAATTTTTCCATTTTATTCGCAGCCTAAATGAAACAGAAACTAAAATGATTGAAAAAATGAACGATTCAAAAGAACGAATCATTGAACTGAACGACATATGAACGATTGAATCTTTAAAAATGAACGATTGACACACCTCTTGTACTAAGCTATTTTACCTGGTAATGGATTAAAACTTTGCATACAATTTATCATATTTTATAAAACAGAATGGATTTTTAATAAATCTAACTCCAAACAAATTATTAATATTAAAATTGGTTCAAAAGCAAAATGTATTCAAACACGTGTAAAACAGATATTATTATTTCTTTAAACAAAATATTGTATTTAAACATGTAATTGTTTAGTTAGGAACCATTAATTAGAATAACGGCACTTAACTTAGTAACTTTCGAGCCAATCAAAGACACCAGTAAATTTGGAAATATTCGGTCTCATTCTGTCACCTCTATTGCGATTGTCAACTATCAATATTGAAAGTTGATAAATGTACAAATTTGGAACCTTAAAACCCAATTATTTGTAAAGTTAAACACCATTGCAGTAATGTTTATCAATTGTATTTCAATGAGCAACGGCGAGCATCATTCCCAGTAATCAAAACTTTTACTTATTGAATAATATGATATTGAATTTTGGTTTTTATCAATTATTATCAATCGATAGTTGACAATCGCAATAAGGGTGAATAATTGGAAAGCTTCAGCTTACTCCCGGTGTACAAGCTCCCATTCATTTTCTACACGATGCATGCATGGCTACTCCAAAAACAGGAAGATTTTCCTCTTCTAACAAGTTACCTACCCAGCCATCTAGTGTGTTCTGAGTCATGGTCGTGTTGGAATAAACTGTTATCAGGGATATATTGGACTCAAAGAGTCATATGGTTTCTAGACCTACTCTATGTCTATACAAACTGGCAATCATCTGGGGGCTTCCTTGACGTAACTGAACCATTTTTTGATGGGCGAGTTGAAGCTTTAAAAAGTCCTTAACATTTTAAAGTAGGTGCTCTTCCCCAAATTTAATACCAGGCGACATTCGTTATGTGAAAATCCTGGCGGGACAAATGGTACAATCTTTTTCAACAGTAAACATTTAACAATAAAAATTTAAAATATTGATGGAATCAAATAATTTTTATAGATTTGTTAATGGTTCATTCGCCCGTCAACACATGGTTAAGTTACAGAATGTAAGCGCCTAGATGATTACCCATTTGTATAGAGTAGGCCTGGAAACCATATGACTTCAAATAAAATTGCATACTTCGTTTTTCGATTAAGAAGCTATTTTAGTCATTTGAAAATCGAATTTCATGCTCTTTACTTGCTCTATATGGAAAGTATTGGTTTCGGGTGCAAAAAAAAATTTGAGGTTTTTAACTAACATTACGATGATGGAGAAGTTCAAAAAAGTGGTTTTCGTCATGCCGTCCGTCGGTCTGTTCGTCTATTCGTCTATTCGTCTGTTCGTCTTTTCGTCTATTCGTCTGTTCGTCTGTTCGTCTGTTCGTCTGTTCGTCTGTTCGTCTGTTCGTCTGTTCGTCTGTTCGTTTGTTCGCCTGTTCGTCCATCTGTACTAAGAGCCACAGCCTAAACGGGTTGACGGATTCGCATGAAATTTGGTACAGATTACTTTTTTGTAATTTCCAAGGTTGGTTTTGTTTTTAGTTTTGAATATCTCAATTAGAACGAATACCTCCCATATAATGGCTTTTTTTTTTTTTTTTTAGTTACTTCAGTATTATATCATATATCGTGCGATCGAGTCGTGCATTTTATTTTTCCCGTATACCGTATAGATTGGCACTCTTCCAAATTTTTATTCGATTCATGTCGCATGGAAAGGATGCATGGGCAGTTTATTGTATCATTCTGTTTAGATATAAATTATAATACAAATATATGCAGTTTATCCCGCCTTTTTTCTATAAAACTATGAGTACAAAGATAATCGAATGGAAAAAGCCATTGTGTGAACTACTGTCCAGTATTCGATTAAAATGTTGCCCTAAACTGTGCCTACTTACTGAAAAACTTCTTGGAACACAAAGTGACAGATTGAAAAACAGTTTGGGACATGTTTTATTCTCATGCAACAGGAAACCTTGTTTTTTTCAACTTTTTTGTCCTTTTCTGTCTAAAACAGATTCATTTAAAACACTTTATGTACAAAATTTTGAGGTTTTTCAAATTGAAAGAAAATATCATACCAGGTATGATTGGGTAAACAAAAACAGCGAATTTCTACAATTTTTGAGTCAAAAACCTATCAAGTATGTCTCTCATAGAGATAAAATCTATTTCCCCTTCAAAAATTCAGCCCAAAGACAGTACTTGTGCAAAAATATGAGTTCTGTCAAAGTCATTTAATACAGAAAAAAACATGTATATTTGAATCTATCCTTGTAACAAAAATGTGAATAAGAAAAGAATCAAATAAAAAAAGAAATACTATCAAAAAGTGAATTAATTAAGAAATAAAAAAAAGTGTAAGATAATTGTGAATATCGCGTTCGCGTGCATTTGGCAAGATTCTGAAGTTTTTGGCAGAATTTTCATCCCCTGTTGAAAATTCGACAATTTTCATATTTTAACCCAGGAACTATACAAAAAGACCTACAAGTTGATTAAACGATAAATAAATTACTAACTACACACATATTCAAAAAATTAACACAATGGAACAAATCCTACTAGTTCTACTCGCCTGTCTAAAGGCTGCCGCTGGGTAAAGTAATTTCATCCAAATATGTCCCCTCTTTAAATATTTAAATTGTCAGCTTTTTATTAATTATTTGATTACCTATTAACTTTTCTCACTGAAAAATGTAAAAATAATTCAATTCTCAACTTGAGAGATTCATTAATTAAAAATCTATCTATCTTGGTTTGGTTATTAATAATGTATCTTCCTAAAATTTGTTTCTATTCTTCATTTATACAAATTAGAACGAAACCTAATGGTTCAGAGATGAATCAAACAAAATGACGACTATCTTTTAAAGAGGGTTGCCATCAATTGATAAATAGTGGACAAGTTTTACTGGATTTCTAAAAGTTAACGGTATTTTCTAGGGATAGGATAGAAAATAATGACGTTCTTGAATAACCCTGATACTGACACAAGTTTTTTTCTATTATGTTTTTTTAAGATTTGGCTGCTTCTTTACAGTTAACAAAAGTTAAATAAATTTTTAAATAAAACATTTTTATGACTCGTACCATAAGTCTTCCTTCGGCTATGGGCTCCAAAAATAGATTATCTTTTCGTAAGAGGAAGCACTAAATATAGGGAGCATAAAATCCTTTAATGGCAAAATTTATTTAACTTTTCTTTACTGTAAAGTAGAAGCCAAATCATTTAAAACCATAATGAAAATGACTTGTGTCAATACCGAGGGTTTTTCAAAAAAGTCGAAAATAATTTTCCAGCTAGAAAACGCTACGAATTACAGAGCTATTGGATAAAAACGAGATTAGAAAGCCAAATTTTCGGGACAACTATCCTGGTGCCTGGTAACCAAAGCTCCTCCAGCCTTAAATGCTAATGAATTAGAATGGTTTTGACTTGCATCCAGAGCTAACAAAGATATAAGGTAGTGTGCAAGTGAAAAAGGATCAACTGAATCCATTTTAAATGCCGTGAGGCTATTCGAATGTGGCAAAAAAATTATTATTTTAGTGACTTCAAACAAAATGATCCTAGGAAGTATTCATAATTAAAGTAGTAAGCCCCGAAGATCTAGCTGGTGGCTGATGACACCGCTCCTGCAATGTGACCCCGAATCAGCTTACCAACATATTACCAATTTTGTTTATGTTGGCCCCGTTGTAGAACCTGGTTGGAATAATAGTGTGTGTACTCCGACTATGGTGTTCTGTGTAATCCAAGGCAGCTTCTTAGACACTGCCTCTCAAACACCCTAATCTTTTCTGTTTAAGATGGGGCAACATTGAACAATACCGGGCACCCATAGACAATCATCGGCCATCGGCCAAAAGCTCGAACTGGAATTACTAATCCATCCAGACGCCAAGGCCCGTAATAATACACACTTTAACTCATCAGTAGCTGACCATTACCAGCTTGTGCGAGTTCTTCCTCGTATCCCTTGAGGCCCTAGCCTAGCCTGCAAAGGGGTGCTAAACAGAATTGTTTCTGAATTTCTGAACGTTGATTTTCAACTTTCAGTCATCACAATATCGCTGAATCTTGTCAAAGATTTCTGATGACCTCAACTTTTCGACGTCATTGCCTAAATTAGACTACCTAATCGCTGGTGTAAATAATGAATAAAATCGTCGAGTTCACAGCTCCCTGCAAAAGACCATTTTTAATATCAAAAGTTGCGGTAGAAGTTACATTGCCACTTTGGACAACAAACCGTTCTACCATTACCATAATGAATATACAATAGTGGTTAACTTATGCCCACAGTGGTAAGCTTTGGTGTCGAAATATTTCTTCAAGTCAACCTGAGAAGCAGCCGTGTAATGTTTTTTAGATTTGTTCCATTATTATCAGAAACGAGCTTATATGTGACATGAATTGTGTCATGTCCCGCCTTAAACCCGAACTGATTATCTGGTATGATATTGCTGTCGTCCGCCCACTTGGACAGAGCCCTATTGATAACCTTTTCCGCTTGAGGCAATACTCATCTTCGCGTCCACTTTAAGGTGGAAGGTATGATCTTCATGGACTTCGTTGACAAAATATAGAATACAGCAGCTCTAATTTCGGAAAGGCTAAAGAGGCGTATAAACTGATACTCAGGAGTCCAAGCTTTTTTAGCGCCATCAAAAGTAAACTAAAGTAAGTTATCTCACTTAAGGTCTCCACCAAGCACAGTTAATAACCTGACCGAAACTATAACAACTTTTAACAATGTAGATACCTAAATAAATTACAAACGCTTGCTCGATAAATAATAATGCTTGTTGGCAACCCTTGTTTCCAGCCGATGACACATTAGGATTATATTTGCAAAATAGAAATTCGCTTGTACGATTTTCATAATTACTTGCAATCCGAAAACCCATAGCGGTATTGGTTTTCGAAAGTTTCTTGAGTCTTCGGCGGGTAAAAAGGGGGACTATATAGAGTGCCACGCATCAATCCTACAATTGAATGTTTGGTTTAATTTGAGGTTCCGTTGAAAGGGACCGATGCGATGATGGGAGACGACTCTCCCACTTTTGTATGCATGATATATTACTTAAAACCATTTCGGCTTTTGGTTTAGAAAGGGTCGGGCCTGATGTAACAACCCCTCCAACTCCTCATGTATAATGAGTGTGTGGAGCTGGGTGGGTGCGTAGAAGAGGATAAGAAATAAACACATACATATTAATGCTATGTCTATAATGCGTCACAAAGTTTTCTCAAAGCCCTATCATAATTAAATAATGTCACCCTTAAGGGTTGCTTAACCAACACCAAGATACATATAGAGTTAAAGTGCGGCATCCAAAAGATTGTATACTTTTGTGGCTTTCATAAA